>CM073740.1:16919750-17640045 GCA_037127355.1 Schoenoplectus tabernaemontani
TTCTAACGCTTCTCCTCTGTTTGAGGGCCCTGTGAGCCTTGTAGATAGCTTCTGCAGGGGCTTGAGACTTGTGCTGGCGGTGTTGAGACCTTTGAATCGGGCGAGGTGTGGGCTTAGGCACCTCCCATGCCTGACGGAGCTGGCCGGTGGCTGAGTTTTTAGCCACTATTCGGAGGGCTGTGAATTTGTTAGAGACCGGGATGGCTGGCCTAGCCACCAGCTGGTTTTGGTATGCGTCCAGAGCCCTCTTCCTGGACGCTTGAGAGTTGCGGGTAACTTGGGCTGCGGCCGTTGGGGCTGTCCTCTTGGACGGTCGCCTTCTCCTCTTTGGGGAGGTAGTAGGAGAGGCCATGATGTTGTTTGAGATGCCCTTGGGAGTTAGGGTAATTGAATCCTCTTCCTCGTCCGGGATGGAGATCCGGACGGTTGTGGGAGTAAAGGCGGCCATTGGAGCTGGGCCGTAGAAGGTTAGTTCTTGCGGGATGGTCCCGAAGAACATGAATAACTTGCCCTCTGGGCTCTGTGCAGGCGTGACGGTGTAAGGAGCGAGGTTGAAGTTCCCAAAATATGCCATTTCCTGCAAAAACAAAAATACTTGAAAATCATTAGTCATTTTTAGCGCATAGAGGACCACTTGTATCTTTTAACTATTCCATTTGCTTCTCTCTTTCAAAGATAAGAGGAGAATCTATGTCCCACCGGGCGTGCCAGATCCTGTGCGACCCTTTTTCGCGCGCTCCGCACCGCCGCTGGGCGATGGGATGCGGAAGAAGGACACGAAGATCCCTCCCAAGCGTGTATCTGTTTAATGCCGGCCGATTCTGCCGTTTAGAATGATTTGAATGCACATTTAGGGGGTTTTTAGTGATTGTGAGTTCTTGTAGATTCCGGTGGGCGCAAGCCCCCACCGTTAATTACCCTGGGCTACTAACCTCGAGGCACCTCTGAATCTTTAAAAGGGAGAAGCAAATAGTATAATTAAATGATGGTCAAGTGGTCGTCTGGGTTCACTAAAAGGTTAATCCCGTGGAAGACGAACCTACTACAGGTCGGTTCAGTCTTTACCGCCTCGAGAGATAACCTTACTACAGATCAGATTTATCTCTTCGAAGGGGCTCGAAGTGAGTCTACTACAGAACGACTCAACCTCAGTTCATCTAGAAAATGAACCTACTTCAGAACGGTTCACAGTTGATCCTATGGAAGACGAACCCACTACAGATCGGTTCAGTCTATACCGCCTCGAGAGATAACCTTACTACATATCAGATTAATCTCTTCAGAGGGGCTTGAGGTGAGTCTACTACAGAACGACTCAACCTCAGTTGATCTAGAAGATAAACCTACTACAGAACGGTTCAATCTTAACTAGTCAACAACCAATCACACAAAATACAACTCAAAGCACCGAGCCGGTTGATCTTGAGGTTGGTGAATCAGGAGAAGGGTGGATTTGGCCCACGTGTTTCTTCTCACCGATCTTCTAGATCATGAATTCGAAGCACTAAGCCGATTCATAAACCTAGGAACACAACTGCACACAATGTCAAACCTGAAGCACTAAGCCAGCTTAACATTGAAGCATGTGTTAGTGAAGGAACCTACTACAGAACGGTTCACATTCACTGTTTTGTGGATGAATCTACTACAGAACGATTCAATCTCACGATCTCGGGAGATGAACCAGAAGACGAACTTATCGATGGATGAGTTCAGTCTTACTAGTTCAAATAGCCATGAATTACTTGTTCATGACACCGAGTCATTAAGATATCACTTCTCTCGGACATCGTAATGTTCTCATCTCTTGGAATCGACATATCTCTTCATGTTGATGTCGCAGCCTTGGTTATTCTTCAACGAGCGTCAAGATGTTCTTGTCCCGACTAATTATTCTAATATGTTGCATTATATGTGCAAAATCACTGGGTTGCTCTACACCCCTTGTGTGAGCATATTTGTTTACCTCTAAAATGTAAAAAGATTATTACATTTTTATTGATTTTATTATTAAGATAATACCTTTCATTATTATCTTTATTATAAAGGTGAATTTATTTTTATTTTTAAACTCTATTTATTTCTGTAGAAAATTATTTACAAAAATAATAGGAAATGGGTTAGCTATTAACTAGAATTTTATTTATATTTTTGGGGTTTTATAATAGCTAAAGTAATAGAATTTTATTTTTATTATTTCTAAACTCTATTTATTTTTGTAGAAAATCACTTACAAAAATAATAGAAAATAAATTGGCTATGATTTTATTTGAATTTTTAGAATTTTTATAATAGCCAAAGTAATAGAATTTATATTGTTATATTTTTATTATGTTGAAATACTATTTATTTTGTAGAAATTATTTACAAAACAAAAAGATGAATTAGTTATATTATTTTTATTTTGATTTTTAGGATTTATAATAGCTAAAAGAAATCATTATTATTATTCTATTCTATTTATGATAGTTTTATTATATTTTTATTATTTTTATTATTATTTGTAGAAAAATATAAGATTTTATTTTATTACTATTATTATTATTATTTGAAAATAGCTACAAAGGATGAAATTCATTATATTCTTTATTACAATTATTATTTTTATTGTATTTTTATCTATCAAGAATATTTTCATTATTAATATTTTTTAAGCAGAAAATAATAGCATTTATCCCATTATTATTGTATTTTTATTCAAATTTTAGAAAATAACCAAAGGGATACAATCTATTTTTATTATATGATTTTATTATTATATTATTTATTCTAGAATAAGATGTATTTATCTTTTATTATTATGTATTTTATTTTCACAGAAAAGATTAACATAATATTTATTTGATTTTATTATTTATTCTCTCTCTTTTTTTTATTAAAGAATAGAGCTAATTTCATTATTTATTATTGAACATTATTATCGTTATTATTATTTTATGAAAAATCATCAGAAAAATCATTAAAATATATCTAATTATTATTTATGATTTTATTTGAATCTTTGGAATTTTTATAGTATTTAAAATGACAAGTCAAAGCTAAGTCAAAGCTAAGTCAAATTTATTTACTCTATATCATTAATATTCTGTTATTAATCAATTATTGGGCTCAATCTGGGCCTTTGGATCTGTATTGAGATTAGCATGTAACTTTATTCAATCTTTATTCTCATCTGGGCAGCCGAATATGCTTGGAGATTAAGTTGCCTTAGATGAGTGGCCCAGATTCATTTTACATCTTTATTTAAAACAGTGCTTTATTTCAAACGTTCGATCTCTTCAAGATCCACACGCGCGCATCAATATTCGTGTTGCTGCGATTCTCTGACTCTCCAGTCAGCAACATCTTCAAGATTCACGCTAATGGTGTCGCCGGCGACTGAGGCCACCTCATTCCGATCAGGCAACCGCTTTAGCATCGTCTCATCACAGGAAGTCGTTCTACGGCCTCTGATCGGCGATCCATACGGTGAATCCTACTGTGCGTTAGCATCAGCTAGAACAAATTGGTACCGTTCGGTACCGAATCACAAATCTCACAAATTCCATGCAATTAATCGTTATTCTTAGCAATTAGACACTCAATCCATGTCGTACATGCATGCTAATGCATTTTAACATGATTAAGATCACTCAAATTGACCTACAACTTTTCTATTCAAGATGCACGGTAATATCGTTCGGTACCGATTATGATTTACACTAAATTCTTGTAATCCACCTGTTTATATTATCACTAATGCACTTTGCAAGCTCTATAATACTTATCTCAATCAAAATATACTTGATTACACTTTCAATTTCCTTTAACTTTCGAATTCAAATTCACAATTACAGTAACGAAACGCGACGACAGGTATTAGAACTTCAAATTAGTCGAGTTCTCAAGATTATATCTGAGATCAATCGACTTCAAATGATGCTATGGACTTTGATACATATGGTATTAACAAGAATTAAGATAATTTCCACTCAAAGATGAAGAATTAAACGAGAAGTCAAACTGTTATCGAGTTCTCAAGCAAACGCTGAGATCAATCGACTTAACAGCACTTCTCTTATCAATTTCCAAGCAGAATTCATCAAAGAAAATAAAAGATTCATACTCTATGAACTTGCAATGTATGAATAAAAGAAGAAAATCACAAAGAAATAGTTAGAAATTGAGGAAATTCAAGAACGGCACGGTAATATACTGATATTCAGTTGCGATTACATCTTCAAACTTCAATCTTCAAGAATTTAAACTTGCTAACTCCTAATTAACAGAGAATAGAGCATAGAACTTACCTTTAGACAAGCAATTGAAGTAAATGAATCGAGTTCTCAAGTTGAAACTGAGATCAATCGATTTAATAACTTCCTCCTCCTGTTTTTGCTTCCAACTTGATCTTCCTTTCTCTGAACTATATTTCTTTTATCTCTAAAGTGTTTCTTTTTCTCTCTCTGTGTTCTCTCCTGTATTGTGTCTCTGTGTTATTGCTATTAATCGGGTTATATAGGCAATTGGAGTGGTGCACCAAGAGATTAGAGCCATACACCATCTAAACACCATTGATTGAGTTGGCTGGGTCTATGAACATGGTTCTTCAATTATGTTATCCATTCTGTTGTGATGTGGGCCCCTTTAAAGAATCCAAAGCTCAAGTCTTTGACCATTGACTGTGTTTGACTTACCTCTCATCTCCCATTCGCTGTTAGAATCTTCTAGAGCATATAAACATGCTATATATACTCAATTCAATGCATCTAAAGCATTCATTTACTCTCTGCCATTGTAGTTCATCTCCAAAATTTAAAGCTCTATCACCCGATTGTGAGCTTTGATCAAAGACATATCTCCATTATCCAATTGATAATCTCCATTATCTAAACAGCATCGTGTAGGTACATAGAGGCTACAAGCATTGTTAATTCGAGTTCATAGTGTAAGATTTCATCTTTCCTCATTTCACCCGATTTCATTACCTTATTTCAATTGCTTTTATTCAATGCTTAATTGCTGCTTTTTCTTTCATCTACAGCATCGCCTAGGTGAGTGGAACGGATTTGCATCACCAATTTTATATTTTGAGGCTAGAATTAGAGTGCTTCATTGATTGCCCGAGGTATTCATCTCTTTCAATCACCCTATTCACTTGTTATTTTTCAATTCTGATTATTCACACATCTTCTCTCATGTATAGGCTAGCTCTAGGCGAAAGGAATTGAAGTTGTGAGCTTTGGAGAGCTTGATCACCTCTAATGGCGCCTTCTGCCTCGTCGAGAAGAAGAAAGAAGAGAGGGAGGGGAGAAGGAGAAGAGAGGGAAGGAGGTGCGCCTGGCGCACAAAGTCCACAACTAGGTGGGACCCACGATCGAGGCGCGCAACACAAATGGGCAGTGCACATTGCCCTTTCCTTTCAATTTAAATCTCTGCTTGAACTTGCATATGGGCTTGGCTCATAGTCATCCGCATAGGCTATACACTCATAAACCTTACAAATGGGCCCCATGTGTAAGCATCTGAGTCTCGTCCCATTAGTCCAGTTATGGATTGGTTAATCTCTTGCTTAGGTTTAATTGATCTGACTTGGCACCATCTGATTGGTCCACTTGTTTAATTATTCCATTAATCATCTGCTGTAGTATTAATCCATGCTGAGGTGGCTTCTGTTAATAAGTGCCATGTGTCACCTCTGGGGCCTATGCTGCCTAACTGGACCAATAGCACATAGCCATGTGGCAGTAAATGTGATAGGGTCTGCTGAGGTGTGTTGTTGTTATGCTGCCATGTGGCATGTGGAGGGGTGAGGTGGACCTGTCAGAGCTTGCCACGTGGCATGTTGGTGGGGCCCACATGTCAGGTCAGCATGGTGGTGGGGCCCACCTGGCTGAGGTGGACCAATAGGGTGCTGACACGTGGCACTGAGGTGGTCCAGTAAGATGCTGACACGTGTCACACTCTATCTCTCCTCTGATTCTGTGTGTATATGTTTGGGATCCCCAGTTTGCACCCAGATGAGTCTCTGTCCCCAAGTTGCACCCAGATGAACCCTTGATTGAATCTCAGCCTTTGATTTTCCCTTTTTAATCTGTTTTATCTTCCCTGAATTTATTCTGATAGCTCCACTTATCCAAAAATCATGAAATTTTCACCAAAAATCCCTAAATTCATGATGATCATCCCTGTAATTTTTAATTCCATTTTTACCCCTGCCTCTTTTAATTAAAAATTCTTTTATCTATAAAACCCTGTTTCTTCCTCCGAATTAATCCCAGATTTCAATCGTAGCTCAGTGTCTCTGCCAATTATCTCTCTCTTGCAGAAACCACCCTAACTAAATACCAATTAGACTTATATTGATATTCATTAGGGTTTGATCTGATCAACAGTTGATTACATATCAACAGTTGATACAAATCTAGACTTGATCGATGGTTGCTCCCGACTTTGCACCGATCAGTCTTGTGAAATTGACTTCCAATCCCTTAACATGAGGGTGACTTAGTCAAAGAACTGACTACTTATCGAATTGACACAAATCAAAGCATGGTTAGGTGGTTGCTCACGACTTTGGCACCAGTGTCGACCTTGAAAGCAAAAATCACATTTGAGATTTCTCATGATTAGTTGTATCGAATACTAGCTTGGCATTGACATCATTCCTTGTTGCATAGGGATTATACTTGCTTCGTTCTTAGGGTTTGCTTTGATGATAGATTCTCGTGGTTTAATTCGACTCCTCCGATATTCTAGTCACCGAGGTGTGGGTCCACTTTGTCGGTGAAAAATGATTAGATGGATGACCCCTCTAGAGATCTCTCTCTCCTGAATCTCCTGAGGGTCATCCATCTCGAATGAATAGGAGATGACAGGGTATTTATATCCTTGCTCTGCACTTAGGGTTTCCTCGTGGGATTAATGTTTAGCCCTTGTTCCGGATTGATTAGACTCATCAGATAGGCTAGGTTCATGCTGTCAAAGCTGCTTGCACTTTTCTCTTCTTATGATTTACCATTGATAATTGATTTTATTTTCATTTATTCGGATACTTATCCTTGGAATTTTTCAAGGGTAAACAAGCACGGTCAATGAGTCTATCTTTTTAGGGTATGAAAATGATAAATTTGGATATAGGTTGTGGGATCCGGTTGAAAAGAAGTTAGTGATAAGTCAAGTTGTGGTGTTGTTTAATCAATAAACCATTGAAAATATGAAAAATCCTCGATAAGATGAAAACTTCTTCAAAAAACTTTATTGATCTAAATTCTATCTCAAACAACCACATAAATACCCAAACACCTCAAACCAAAACCTAAATCAACCAACCAAAACCAATGACCCTTAAGAGGAGGAGCATGACTTTCAAACCGAAACCTCTTCAAGTGAGACTCCACAAGTGCAAGAATTGAGGAGGTCAACTCGAGATAGGCGGGCTAATATAAGGTATTATGCTAATGAACTTATTTTTCTTGTAGATAGTGATGAGCCTAAATACTTTGAAGAAGCCATGAAGTTGGAGCACAAGAATAAGTGGTTGGAAGCTATGCAAGATGAGATGAACTTCTTGCATGAGAATAACACTTTAGAGTTGGTGGAATTGCCAAGAGACAAAAAGGTGCTCAAGAATAAGTGGGTATATCGGATGAAATTTGAGGGTCAAAAGGCAAAATCGAGGTACAAAGCTCAGTTAGTTGTGAAGGGATTCGATCAAAAGAAAAAAGTTGATTTTGAAAAAATCTTCATTCCCGTTGTCAAGATGTCACCTATTCGGATTGTGCTCGGTTTGACAGCTAGTTTGGATTTAGAGATTGAACAACTAGATGTCAAATCGCATGTCTCCATGATTTGGAGAGGAGCTTTACATGGAGCAACCCGAGTCTTTGTCGTGAAAGGGCAAGAACACTTGGTTTGTAAGTTGAGGAGGAATCTTTATGGCTTAAAGCAAGCACCACAAAATTGGTACAAGAGTTTTAGAAAATTATTTTCGATAATTATGGCTTAAACAAATTTGAGAAAATTAATTTCGATAATTATGTTTTTGTGAAAAAAATACTCTATTGATGATATTATTATCCTCTTGCTTTATGTTGATGACATATTGGTCGTGGAAAGTATTTTAAAGAAAATTAAAGCATTGAAATAAAGACTTGAAAGTAAATTTATCATGAAAGACTTAGGTACGGTAAGATAAATTTTTAGAATGAGAATCACTAGAGATCGTAAAGATCATAAGCATTGGTTATCACAAAAAAATACATCAAGAAGATGATTCAAAGATTCAACATGAACAAATATAAACCAGTTACCTCTCCTCTTGCTAGTCATTTTAAGTTGTCACATGATGGTTGCCCTAAAGATGACAAAGAAGGAGGAGATGAGAAATGTGTCATATGTCTTGGTTGTAGGCTCTTTGATGTATGCAATGGTGAGCATGAGATCGGATATTGTTCATGCGGTTGGTGTTGTTAGCCGTTTTCTTTCTAATCCGGATATGGTGCATTGGAATACCGCTAAGTAGATACTTAGATATTTAAAAGGAATAATTAATTATTTTATTTATTTTGGTGGCATAAACAATCCGATATTGGAGGCATATATATATGCCGATTGAGCCAGTGTCATAGACTAAAGGAAGTCTATATCTGGGTATTTTATTTGTTTTGAAAATGGAGCCATGTCATGGCAATTTAAATTATAAAAGTACGTCGCGCTCTTTACTAACGAAGTCGAGTACATAGCCATTATAGAAGTATGCAATGAGTTAATTTGGATGAAAAAATTATGGCATAATTTAGGTGTTCGACAAGAGAGGTATGTATTATTTTTTTAATAGTCAAAGTGCAATTCACTTGAATAAGAATCCAATATTTTACTCTCGGTCCAAGCACATTGAGTTGAGATATCATTAGATATGTGATGTACTTGAGAGCAAGAAATTAGTTTTGGAGAAGATCCATACGAGTGAGAATGATTCAAATATGTTGACAAAATCGATATCATCATTGAAGCTTGTTGTGAGAATGTGGGTTTGGTTGGAAGACACTACATGAGTCGGGAGGAGGAGTTTGTTGAGTCCCTTACTCATTCCTCTTCACTTTCTATTTATATTCTATTATTTATAATAATTAAAGTTTATAGGGTTTTATTTATAGAATTATAAAGACTCTAATAAGAAACAGAAAATTAAAAATGAGATAAGCCATTCCCGACAAAACTCTCTTCTCTTCTTTGTTCTCTGATTTTCAACTATTATAGCGTCGAAACCCTAGCAGGTGCTTCCATCAAATTTGAGATCCAACTTGTGTACGTTATTGCTCTATTTATGGCTGTTATTGTCCGGCTTAGGGCAGCTTTCGCGCCAACAAAATGTCACTCATACTATATTCGAATTTCTTTCCAGAATTACTATTAAATTTGTGTTGTGTCATGCATTATTAAAGTATGTTGTGTCTTGTATCGTGTTGTGTTAATTTTTTTATTTTTCTCATATTTTGATGTGTCGTGACTAAAAATAGTAGAAGGGCGGCGTGCCACAGTTATGTCATGATATGAATAAGACATATCATGTCAACCATGTTGTGTCTAATCATATTATGTATATGCAATGTGAAGTAACCATATTCTTCATAGTTATACATATATGAATTGTGAGTATCTCGTAAATGAATCTTCTTCCTCACAACGGTGATTCATCTCTGGCACCCCTTCACTTAAGTCAAAACTTGATGCGGTAATAACTTATTCCCGATCAATTGAGTGCATCCATAATTTATTTTGAAGTCTACTTTCTGCATTGTACCAAACCTTCAATAAAACTAGAACTTTAAATACTTTCTCATCGATCTCATTCTTTTGTCAGTTAGAACTTTATTACATACGCTAAAATAAGATTTAGAAGTTACTATGAAAACCATAATGATAAAAATATTGCAAGCTATGGATGCTAAAATTGAGAACATGCTCTTGACTTCATTCCAAATTTTATTCTTTTGTCAGTTAGCCGTGTTCTCGTATCATATCATATCGTGTCTAGACTCTGTAGTATTGTGTGTCATGTTGTGTTGACTTTTTAAAAAATCAAACACGATATGGTACAAATATGAGTTCAAAATCATATCATGTCATGTTATGCTGTTTTCTAACCATACTGTTCCACACCGCACCTTGTCATAATAGACACGAATTTAAAAAACTAACCAATACAGTGTGAGAATTGAGATTCAAACTTCATTTTTTATAAAGGTCGAACTCCAAATCCCTTACCCGTAAATGGCTGGAGTTTGGAATTGCATCTATCATGGAGCTTAGTTTCAGATGATTTCTTTCATGGATAAGACACAAATTTCGCTCCACAATATATTTTCTAATTTATATCTAAAAAAATAATACTTAACTTTTGAATCCAAGCCATCGATTATGTTTATTTTTGTGATAGTTATATTTTCATTAAATTTTATAAAATTTGGAGGTTATTTTATAGTAAATCAAATGATAACAAAATGAGTGATCCTAATTAATTATGATTGATTAATTTTTATACATTCATTTATTATCATTTGATTTAGTACAAAATGCTTCAAAAATTACAAAATTTAGGAACATATATCTATAAGATAAATATCTGAATTTAAACTTTGAGTGTTAAATTTTAAAATATAAATTAAAAACTAAGTTTGTAACATCGATAACACTAAAATTAGTGACACCTCATCTCTTCATCTGCATAAATTAGTTTACTTTTTGCGCATTGTGACAATACCATCGTCTGCATAAAATTTGAAGATATGGAGTTACTCTATAAAAAAATAATGTTCGATAATTCATCATTGGACTTTATTATTGTCGTCATTAAATTTTTGATATGATTAAACTTATTCCTTTTTTATATAGCAAAAGAAAAGTTTATTAAAAATATATAATAATGGACAATAAAAAAATCATCATATGTTTTTTTTAATATAGTAGACAAAAGACCTACTATAAAAGGTCACTCGTATTTTGTTTTTCATATCTTCTAACATATATAATTTCAGGACTAACGTAATATTCTTCCTTTTAAAATACATCTAATACTCTGTTTCGTTCAAAATTCGTCCAGTACTCTGTTTTATCTTATTTGGACCTACTATTATACATTTCCAATTTTTTCTTTTAATTTATGTCATCTATAATTTTCAACATGTAAATTTTGTCTTGCAAATTTGACCTCCAAAGAATTATTGACGCTAAGCATTTTATTACTGACAGCAATTTATCGTTTCAAGGTGCAATCAAAGCCAGTAGACAGACGTCACAATTCACAAAAAAAGGTGCAACTATAACAAGATAGATTAGAAAAAAATATTAGCTGTCGAGTAAAATAATATGTCATGAACGATAATATAAAATAAACTTTTAGTGATATTAATATTAATTAATTCCAGTCACTGAAAATAATGCACTGCCAGTTGCTCTTTTCCTTTATTTTTTCTTCTAAAAAAATCATCATGCGCGCACTCCACTCATATATCTTTCAAATTAAAGTTTTAAATGTCGGAGATTGATTTTGACTTTTGCCTTTGCTGACGGATACTATATATCATTACCAGCAATAAAATCATACTTTGAGTTAGTGTTTTAAAAACGGAACTGATGGGTAAGATCCGTTCTAACTCAGGTGGTCCAACGTGTTAGATCGGGTCAGATTTTGGCGGGTTGACAGGTTAGACGAGATGGGTTAGGATAGGTTCGTTTTGAGAGGATGTGGTCGTGATCCGTCTTAGGATCATAGGTCGGACGGGTCGATGGATCGAGACAGGTAGGATAATGGGAGGGCATGTCGAGTCAAATTTATGGGACCATGTTTTTTTAACTCAAAGTGTCCAATAATTTCAAATAAATTCCAAAAATCATAAAAAATATTCAAAAAATTTAGAATACACGAGCATTAATATTTATGAACAAATTTAATTCTTTTTCGGTTTTTTATAAGTGAAATTAAATAAATAAAAATTAAAATAAAATGTTAAAAATGAAAAAAAATGAGGGCGGGTCGAGTCGGATGGGACATAAAGGTCCCGGGTTGGGTCGGGTTACCCAGGTTTTGGGTCGGGTTTTACTCGGGTTTACCCGGGTTTTTTTCGGGGCCGGACTTTTCTGAATTTGGAAGGGTTTTGGGCGGGTTTGGGTTGGGTTTTGGACGGGTTATGGGCGGGTCGGGTATTGCATGGGCCGGGTTTATCTCAAGTTTTTTTAGGAAAACACGGGCGCAACCCTTCGTTGGCCGGTCCTTGAGTTAGACGGGTTTTGACCCCGGATCGGGGCAGATCGGATCGTGAGGTCGGGTTTGATCCGAACAGATTTTTTTTAATGCACTTCCTTGGACTTGTTATATATTCATTTTTTTTAAAATAAAAAATATAATAATATTTCGTATATAATAGCATGATCAAGTGGTTTTTTCGATGGTCTCGCATGGACCAAAAATTTTATCCGGATCATATGCTTGTACCGAAAATTTAATTCGGACAAAGGATCGTATAAACACAATTTCATTTCCAGTGTGAATACGTGTGTTGCTTGCATGGTCCGAAATATTTATTCGGACCATGTTGAGGTTGGATCTTGTCCTGTGTATTTATTTCGGACCATGCAAGCAATTTAGGTGAATTCTAATCCAATTGTTAGTTTCATTGTGGAAGCATGTGAAAGTCCACGTTTATAAAGTGTAGCTCTATAATTTTTTAAACAATAATGAGTTCAAATTTTTTTCCATCATTTTTCCATTCATCCAACGTGATGGTCCGAAATATTCTGTGTTAGAAAAATTTCGACTATCAATCTCACGATTTTCTATGGCGCACCTATTTTCATTTGTTAAAAGTGGATGTTGGTCCGAATTTTTTTCGGATCATGGTCTTGGTCCGATTTTTTTCCGGTCTGTGTGACATCATCAAAAAATATAGGCCAATCATTCTATTATATTGCGAAATATTTTTAAAATTTTCTATTTTTAAAAATAATTATTATATATTACTTATCATCGTTAGGGAAAAATTAAAATGAAAGGATTCCTTTAGATATATTATTATTTTTTTATGAAGGTATTATTTATATTAGAAGTGAGTTCCACACTCATTTCTCAATGTCTCCTCTCTAGCATGTGCTGAGATTAAACTTACGACCTTAGCGGTAGTGGTGGTATCACTGATCATCCATATTGAATATCATGTTCAATTATTATTATTATTATTATTATTCTTATTATTTTTCAAATATTGTGTTTCCAAAATCCAGTTCATATTCAGGATAAAAATATATCGATAATTGGACGAATTTGTTGTAAAAAATCCGAGGTACGAAGCACCAGGAGATACGGACTTATGTCACATATCATTTAGCAGGAAACTCTTATTTTCATGATGTTGTGTGCCACTCACCAATAGCCACTCAGATCAGATCCGAAGTGACCCAATTTAAGGGGTCAATGGGGGCATAATTAACAAAATGCAATCGGAAAATTATTTTAAAGTTTTTTAAGTGATTACCTGTCAATTGCCCAATAATTCCCAAAAGTATCCACATTGCTCAATCAAATTGATTGTTAAATCTTATTTGATAATTATCATCTCAATTTCAGCAATGTAAAAAGTATATAAAATTAAATAACATTTAGAATTTGACAATCATTTTGACAAGCTACATTAGAGGTGAGAAGGAAAAAAAAAGATTCGCATGGGAGAAAAAAACTTGATTCACTTTGGCAATCACATTGCAATTTCAGCGGTGTCTTCATTCTTCATCAGAGAGTTATTGTCTATTCAAAGTTACGTGGTAAATTGTAAATTCAATTGACAATTATAGGGTACGGATGCTCTTAATAAAATGCAATTAAATTTATATAAAAAGTTTTAAGTAATTGCATGTTTCATGATATATGGTAGGGCTGGCAACCAGAGACTTGGCATATTTACTCGATCATTTGCGGGCTTATTAATAATAATAAATAACAGACCAAAAAAAATGCTTGTCTTATTTGTCTCGATCTGAATACCACTTTAATTTTGATGAATTCAGTAGAATATAAGTGTGTTTGGATGGTGAAATGATTAGTGTAAGAATAATACTGTTTGGGTTAATAGTTGAGAATAGTGTGAGATTGGTGATATCGGAAAATATAAGAAGAGTGTTAATTTTTACTATTATGGGTTAGTAAAATGTTGTTTGGATGGAAACTTAAGAAGAGTGGAGAGAATAGTTAAAATAATTAATTATTTTTTAGTATTTTATTTAATAATATTATTTATTTAATACTACTCCATACTAATATAAAAAAATATTTTTTTTATTATTTTTACTAACACTAATCCGCTAACCCAACGTTTTCTGTGAGTTAACAGATTAGCACTGTTCTGTTGTTATTTTTAATTTTATTTTTGTGTTTAAATGATTACTAATCCGAGAATAGTGCTATTCTACATCATCCAAACACACCCAAACATAACTTCGATTATTACAATAAATTAGGACTATTTTTTTTTAATAAGATTAACCATCTTGTAAGGATCTTGATTTACGAATCATCGAAAAAATCTCAATAGATTTGCTAATTATCTGATTGTTAGTCAGTTAGGTTTTAGAAAAACTGATAAAGGTTAGCAACAATCGCGGAGCTTCAATCATGCACAACAAATCACAATTAAGAGATTCATAATGTACAGTGATTTGTATAAATTGTTAATTATTTCTTTACTAATTTTTAGACTTAAGGGGCCACAGCACAAAACAAATGACTGATGTAATATTAAAAAATTGAAACAATTAGGAAAGATATGAAATGGGAAAGATAACAGAAGCAGGGGCGGATTTAGCATTCGCCAGGGGGGGTCAGTTGACCCTCTGGATTTTGAAAAATAGTGCTTTTAGGTTAATATTTTGTTAATCTGACTCCCCTGGATTAAATTTCTGACCCCCTGGATTATCTGATTATTTTTCATTGAGAAAAAATATTTAATATCATGGATAATGAAAAAATTATGTAAAATTTTTAAAATATGAAGTCTTGTAGAAGAAAATTTTCTTTATTGCTATGATTATTTATTATTTTAACTTTTATTTTTTATTATTTTTAATATATAAAGATATTATTTTAATATTTTTATTTAGTACCCGATTAGTTAATGAATTTAAATCCGATAAACTACTGAATCCGATTATTGACCCCCGACCAAAATCCTGCATCCGCTCCTGAACAGAAGCATCGTAGATAATGAGCATGGCGTCCTCGATCAATTTCATATTGTCATTATCTTACATGTAGTGAATAAAAATCCTTCTCGTCTTCATGAAAAAGGAGGATGACAAGTTGATCTGTTGTTCTAATAAAAACTTGACGATAAAAATCAATATCTTGCAAATTAAATATTTTTCCTTACAATTTTGTTTACTTTTTGCAAAAATTGAGATGGTTAATATTGCATAAATTCAGAGAATTAGCATTTTGTCCAATGACAAAAACAATACTCTCCGTCAGAGAATGCTCTCACTTTGTCCATGTTTGAAATTTGAATGAAGAATTTTATGAATATTTAAAAAAAATAGACTCTATTTTTACTAAAAAATATTGCAGAAATCCCAAGATGCATAGAAAATATTATGCAAGAATTATGTACAATAAATGCTGTTGATATTATCACTCTTGTTTATCATTTTTATAATTTCTCCAAAAAAAAGAATGAATGTTATAATAAAATTGTCAGAAAATTCGCTCAACTAAATTTATCACACAAAAAATTTAGAAAAGATACTGGTTTTGAAATTTGGCCAGAGGATTTAAAAGACAAGATAATAAAATTTCTCAAACAAGTCATGGAAAATAGAATAAAGAATAGAGGTTTGTCAACATACGAAAAATAATTGATGGTTCTGATTATGGTCGTTACCAAGTGGAGACATTATTTGTGGGTAGACAATTCATAATTAACACGGATCATGAAAGCTTTAAGTTCTTTCTAGAGCAGAAATTCACTAGTCAAAAAAGTCACACACACCTATCAAGTGTGTTTCCCCTCTTTTATCACTCTCAAAGTAATATATTATATTTCCAAAATTATATCCTCTCTTTAGATAAATTTTACTTTACATTTGTCTCGATTTTTTCAAATAAAAAAATAAAAAAGTTAAAAGAAATTAAAAAGTTAAAAAAACTCTCAAAAAAAGATATTTATTGATATGTTAAGATAATACTTTTAATTTGTATAAGATATATATAAATGTTAATATGAACATCTCATAGCAATGATTGTCAATCATTACTAAGAAATATCCATATTAACACTCATACATACAGAGAATTAACACTCATAATAATACTTTTAATTTATGTGTAAGATATATATGAGTATTAATATAGATACTCATAGCAACGATTGTCAGTCATTGATAAGGGATATCCATATTAACACTCATATATATAGGAAATTAAAAGTAATGAAATGATCGAGATGGTTATTTAAGCAATTAGCAGAAATATTGATACAATTACTATCGAACTTAACTGTCAAAAACTCAAAATCAATAAATCACTTGGTTAATAAGAAAATTCTGCAGAGTATTGTTCCCTAAGTCATGAAAAGTTTTTTCACAGCATAATCATGTTGGAGACTTGTGAAACTTCCTCCCATGATTCATATAAAAAGGTGGGTGGGTTTCATTTTCACTGCCTATTTTTGATTCAACTTTTGACTCATTTCGAGCATGAATCAGGTGAAACACGTCTAATTTGTTTCCTACCCGTCTTTCTTTTTCAATTTCAGCATTTCTGTTCTCTACTTTCCCTCTTTATGTTTGGAGTTGGAAAGAAGTACCCAATTCAGTAGTTTCTTGGACCTTTTCATTTGACTTTAGCTTTTGTCATAAGTTATAAGTTATAACCCAACCCTAGCAAGTAGCAATATGATCTGAAGAAGTAACTATTATTATATTACCAAAGGACTTTTGTGGAAGAAATTGAAAAGACATGCAATTAATAGCTTTGGATCTTTTTAGGAATGATTAAGTCAATGAAGGTTTGATTGAGCCAATCTGGACAGTAGTGTCATATACGAAATGCAGTGTAGTGTATCTTTGTTATTAATGAATTTGACTTTGATTTTGATCTCTTTGGCAGATATCGTATGTCCATTATTTGGAAGAATCTGTTGTTAAGCAAGGATATCCTGGTACGAAATGAATGTTGAATATTAATTTGACATATATGGCTCTGCGTGCCTGTGCCATAACTCATAATGCAAATATGCAATAGCAATTTACCTAAATCAAGTCCCCCTTAGTATATATAATTTTTATTTTTCAAGAAAAAATAATCATCGAAGAACTTAAAAGTACATATAAAGAAGGCATTAACTAAAAAAAAAAGAGATGCTTATACGACAATTATACCAGATTATATATGTGGACAAAGTATATATATATATATAGAGAGTAAAGATACCATGAACTTAACTCAAAAAACATATCAAATCATCTCCAAATTTTAATTTATCATGCTCATTAAATTATTTATATGAAAATCTCATGGGATGCAAAAATTTGGAGTGTTTTGAGTTTTTTAAGTTATGGTTTTTAATTTTTTAAAATCAGCTCTAAAAAAAATAATAATATATTCAATATTTGAACATTATTTTAAAAAAATAAAAATGATGACTTAAAAAATTCAAAACACTCTAAATTTTTGCATCCCATAAGATTTTCATATAAAGAATTTAATGAGTAATTTCGATATGATTTGATGTATTTTTTTAGTTAAACTCACGATATCTTTACTATATATATATATATATATATATATGGTGACGTTATGGTGCTTTGTAAAATAAAAAAATGGTTTTATTTTGGCATGAGATTTTATAACTCGGCGGCTTAAATGGTCTATCTAAGTTGCTCAATAATTTTTTTATGTTAAAATTTTGTGGAATATAAAGTTCAATAATTTTTTGAGCTTTCTAACTATTTTTAAATTATTTTAAAAAAAAGTCCTAAAATAGACTATTTTCTTACATTAAATAAATCCATTTTTAAAAATAATTAAAAAAAAATAGTTAGGAACCTCAAAAAAAAATCATGAAATTTAATATCGCACAAGATTTTAACATAAAGAAATTATTAAACAACTAAGATAGACCATTTAAATCGTTGGAATATGAAATCTCATGTCAAAATAAAATCGATTCTTTACTTTGCAAAATACTATAACTTCACCCCCCCCTCTCTCTCTCTATATATATGTAGAGTAAAGCTCACAAAGCTCTTCTGTGTGCTTAACTTAAAAAGTATATCAAATCATTTTCAAATTTTAATTTATCATTCTCATTAAATTTTTTATATGAAAATCTTATGGGATGCAAAAATTTAGAGTATTTTGAGTTTTTTAAGTTATGATTTTTAATTTTTAAAGTTAGCTCTAAAAATAATATTAATATATTCAATACTTGAACATCATTTAAAAATTAAAAATAATGATTTAAAAAACTCAAAACACTATAAATTTTTGCATTACATAAGATTTTCATATAAAAAAATTAATGAGGATGATAAATTAAAATTTGAAGATAATTTAATATATTTTTTAAGTTAATTTCATAAAAAATGTTCATAAGTTTATCTCATGTATATATTATATATATATATATATAATATGTTCTAAGTTTAATACTTTAATTAAACTATTTGTTGATCGAATGATCGGTCTGGGACTCTGTACATCCGTACGTGCCTTTATGTTTTAGTATTAGAATGATTAAAAGCATTTATTCTGTTCTGATAAATGCAACTTTTCACACACAAAAGAAATGCCTTAACTACATCACAAAGTTATTGTAGTATCTTCATTTGATATTTCAAAATTCGAAACTAAATAAAAATTTCGAATTATTAATGATGATATTCTTAGTAATTAGTGAATTTAAGAAATATATAATTGGCTGTTCAATTTTTGTGCACCTTTTTTTTACAATCTCTCAACTTGCACAATATTACTGAAAATATAATTAGCTTTTGCCTGCATGTATGCATCAGCGAAGATATTAGATCAACGGTTCACATTTTTTGTTTTGGCTGGGGGGGATTTTTATTCTTTGGGTCTCACAAATTATACTCTTCTTTTCGTTATTGGAACTACAAGAGGTGTCAATTGATCGGATTGGATTGAGTTCAGATTGGATCATACCTCATCCGACCGGTCAAAAATTTTTGACTCATACCTGACCCGACTGGATGACGGGCCTATCCAACCCGTGTAAAATAATTAAATATTTATTAATTATTTTTATATAATTTTAAATAATTAAATATTAATTAATTTAAATTTGTATATAATTAGTATATATTTAAGTTTTAATTAGTATAAATGATAAAATTACTTTAAAAACATAATTAATCAGATCGAGTCGGTTGATCTGAACCTAACACGACTTGATTCAGGTCAAAAAAAAATTAAACTCATATCCGACCAATTTATGTTCAGATTATATCAGATCGGATCGGATCAATAATTAACACCCTAGAAACTACAAATGCCCTTCTTTTTTAACTATAACTAGAAATTGTAACCGTTGATACTATTATTTCCTATTCGCTTAAAAATATGGCAAGTAAATTTCATAATTTTTCTGGGTTGATTTCGTACAATACGGAGGAAAATATTGCAAAATGGAGTTAAATCAGTTTTATCTTTTATGTCACTTGCACATGGACAGTGAGTGTATGCATTTAATGCGATAAGGATATGACAGGGTCACAGCCACAGGGATACTCTCTGACCGTATAATATTTGAAGTCTTACGCTACAATAAAGATAAATTTTAAAGATACTGTACTTTAAAGATAAATAGAGAAATATAATTTTTGTGTGTTTGGACTTTGGAGGTTATATTTGCCTGATGAGTCAGAACTATATAGTAATAAAATATGTTATCGCATATGACCTATCTGGATATGTGATATGAATATATATCATTATTAATATCTAAACCAAGCATTGGTTGTTGTGAACTTCTGGCAACGGAGGCCTCTAATTAATGAAGGTAAAACAGATTGGCACTGGATTCATTGACAAAATTGGCGGTGAATTAATGATGAAAGCAATCGCAGACTGTTATCTCCGGTCCGAGGCTGTTAGGGACCATCACTTTTTGCCAACGTTTAATATCTCCAATTTCCATATCGGACAGGAGTGTCAACTGTCAAGGTGTCCTCATCAGTGTTTACCTTTCCAACCCAAGCAGCGAGGTGTTATTCTAATTTTATTTTATTTTACTTTATTTTGGATGGCATCATTGATAATTATTTATTTCTACAATCTTCATAATTATTTTTAGATAAATTCAAAAAATAATAAAATGAAAAAGCTTCTATAGATATGTTCCATAAGTTATTTGATTCAAATTTTATGTAATTTGAGAATTATTTGATATTCATCAAATATTATTAAATTTAAATTGTTATAATTATCATATAATTTTGTTGGTCTTTGTTGAAATAACAAATAACAATCAAAATTATATGAAATTTACAATAGATTCAAAAATTTAAGAATATACTTATAAAAATTATATTTCTCTATTTTTTACAAATTTAAAAGTACTTTGTCAAGATTTGTTGTCAAGTGATCCCACCGTTTCACTTTTGAGCTCCTGATAGGGTAAATTAGTCCAATTGCTTGTATCGGCATTCAAGAGTGTTTTGGGATGGGTTCGAGTTAGATTAACATTAGTTTATTGTTATTCCATCCAATTATATTTTAAAGATTGATTAGTTATATAATAATTATTTATATATTATTTACAATTTAATCGTAGTTAATGTATAGTGTACGAATTATCTTGTTTAAAGCAAATTCATTACAAAAAACCAACAATTAAATTTAAATGAGTTGATACAATTGCAATCTGATCTGAACTGACTCAGTTCAAGACAGTTCAAAAAATTATTGATCCGTCATGTATTCTTCTTTGAGTCATCTCGTTTCCGGTTTGAATTGTTTCTAGTCGGATAAAAAAAAAAAAATCTAATTTATATTGTGAGTATTTACCATCAACACGTCAGATTGGACATTCTCATCTGTTAAAATTGCAAAAAATTTACGACAGTTTATAATTATGAGGGTTGTACTCGGATTTCGTCCCGATAATATAGTTTTTTAAAAAAAATTATCAATAATTTTTTAAAATATATTTAATAAAATTTCACATTAAAAAAATAATTAAACACAATATCTTTAAATACTAAATAATAATGATAATAATTATTATAATAATAAATAATATAATTAAGGATCATATAACAAATTAGATCATTTTAAGAATTAAATTTTACCTTAAATATATTATACACATTACTTTAGATGAGGAGAGAAAAACTATTTTGTATGAACCCTTAGATTTAAGTAGATGAACAGATTTAAACAAAATCAATGATGAAGAAAAGTGATGATGTAGCATGCTTGAAAAGTTTATAAGTTTTATCTTTTTTATGTATTAAGAATATGATGATATGAAGTGAGATATTAGAAGTCACTTAAATTATATGAAATCAAATAAATTCAAAAATATGTCGATATATATTTTTTTCTTTTTCTAAAATTAACTTCAAACAATTTATTTAAGAACCTTTGATCCCCGCCCATAAAGTAAATAGTGAATATCCATTGATTAGCAGGACCACATCGCCGTGAATCGTGATCATTTCATTTAAAAATATAATATAATATAAAAGCAAAAGATGTATCTCGTGTTATGGATAGGATCATAGAAAGGATAAGCAGTTGACATTTGACAATTAATACGTCCGGAAATGTATTAACTACGTAACAACAAAAGAGACCGAAATCCAAATTAACCGAACTAGGAAATTTTTTTCCTTCGGTGTAAGACATAATAAAGCATATGGGTATGAATATTATTTATAAAATTATAAAATAACAAAGGTAGGATGTTGAAATTCGGCGTCAAATAAATAAGCTGACATTTTTATTTTTTTTTCTATGTGTTTTTTAACAATGTAAACACATTATGAGATAAGGCAACTGGTTAAGTTGACTCTATCTTTTTTTTAATTATGAGATAAAGATGGCCACATGAATTTTACATACTTTATGCTAAAATTAAAGCAACGATTCCATCAAGAAAAAGTATATAAACGAATTATATTATTTTTTTTAATTTCATTGTGCGTAGAAAAAAAATAATAAAAATCTCCAAAAGATATCAAGTAAATCAAATGATTATTTCTCAAACATTACAAATATCTATTAGGAAGTTTAACATTTAATTGCGGATATTTGGTAAACATTTAAACTAATGATTTCTTGTGTGAATAGAAAATAGTGGATGAAATAGAAGAAAAAACAAAACACACCACTCTTGTATCGGGTTAATACTCAATGGGAGGTTAAAAAATCTAATACGAAAAGAAACTGAATCTTTTTAACTTTAATGATTTTTATTTTAGACTTTTTAGTCAGTACAACTATACAAGGCACATATTAACATATATAGTAGGCTAACCTGTGGGCTGCCGTTTTCTATTGGTTGAGAGCATTGTAATTTAATAGAAGAAACATGAGCCCAACATATTCCCCCGCTTTGGCGCTTTTCTTATATACACATTTTTTAGGACTTCCAAATATCAATAACAACCAATCATTAATCTATAAATTGGATAGACTAAAAATGAAATCCAATTTGAAATTATAGAAATCAGAAAACTTAAATATATATATATATATATATATAAAATATATCTGTAATAGCAATAGTGATAACGATACTAACAATAATGATGATGATAATACAGTGATAATGATGATAAAAGAAACATGTACATTCCACTTTGAATATCAAATTAAATGGATAAAAAACATGTAAAATCCACCTTCTGCAGAAGTGAGAATATATCACTTGGTTGATTCTCACTTCTGCGGAAACGTTTAATTATATCAATGCCTTTATTAGCGCTCAATTTAATTCATTAATTTATATGCAATTAGAAGAAAATATTCAATTATATTCTATCTTTCATTTGATACAATAATATACTATAAGAACTCAAAATTGTTATTGTTTTCGGGCAATTGAATGATCACAAACAAGCTTTACAATCTGAGTTTTTATAAAGTTATACTTGTCATGCTTGATAAAAGATGCATTGGTCTCATGTTTTTGTTTTCATGGCTCTAGGGAACTTAATTTGTTTGAAATATGGAGATAAGATATCATCATTGTTTCTATAATATTAGTCTATGCCGATACTTCTATAATTACATAAGCCTATGCAGATGGTTCTATAACATTAGCCTGTGCAGATGCTTCTATAGTCACAGTTTGTTGATAGTTGAGGATTAAGCTTTCATTGCCGTTATTTATGATAAAAATTGGCACTTCTCTAATGTGAACCAGCTAATTTAGAAGATAATTTTGCTTACAAACAAGTTAGTTCAATATTAGTACCAGATGATTCTCATTCATGCAAAATATAAGATCATATATATGTAACGAATAAATGGCCCTCGATTTAGGAAAAAAAAATTCCAAGGAAGACACAAAGATATTATTCACATATATTGCTTAAGAAAAAATCTAAAACATATGCACGTTTTTACATTTACTGTCCTGAAAATAAAAATATATATGCACAATAATACATATTAACAGTTGAGTATGTAGGTCACAAATCAAAGTAGCATAATGAGCGCGAGGTATATAATCAATGAGTTATGCTACCCATCATATATATAAAAAAACTAATGATCATAATTTGATCTTTCTGTCATGATAGCAAGAGAAATTCTTTAGCAATATGATAAAAAAAAATGTTCCGACATTTTATATTTATAGATATAGACTGAAATTAGCAAAAGTAGAACCTTTATCCTTCTTTTTGTGTGGAATTAAAATACGTCTCACTGTACAACTTTTGCATGGAAATGAAGCTGCCATTGGATCACAAAAAAGTACAATTTTTGGATGCTGATATATATGTACAATTGTACACCGATTATGAACTTGTATTCTTATTAAAGGTTTGAGTGCACATGCTTGAATGTAACGCAAATATTGGGCTCAGTGGAGACTTGAATCAAACAAAGCCCATTTTCCTTTTCTCTCTACTTCTACAGGCTGCAAGTATGCGACGCGATAACCAATATGAAAATTTTTGAATTTAAACTGCGGTATCGGGTCAAGCCCATTCCTATGGTTTTAAATCCGACCCGTAAATTTTACTGGAAGAATCCAGAAATCAGAATGCAGTGCCAGATGGCACATTCCTGATCAGCTGATCTCATCATGGATGCGTCCATGCTGGCACCGTAGAATGCCGTATAAAATAAAGATTTGAAAACCAATTGCGTGGCGCCGTGATCGGACGGTCCAGAATCCTGCGTCAAGATAAAGCTAATAGACTGCCTGAGAAAAAAAAATCTGACGAACTCCGAGATTGAAATTGAAAAAAAAAGAAGAAATCTCCAGAGAAGGTTGTCACTTGTCAAGCGTAAATAGCAAAAAAAAAAAAGAGCAAACTTCCAGACCTCGGATTTTTCTCTTGGTCTTCTCTTTCATCAAGCGTAATCTTTCCATCTACACCGCCGCGCCTGATAATTCGTCTCGCTAGAAACTATGGTAAGGATTGTTTATGTTTTTTTTTTTTTTGTGTTTTTCTAAAAATTTTGAGATCAAAACTCAAGTTTCTTATCAATTTTGTTAAAACTCTTACGAGCTAATTGTCAATTGAGTTTTCTTTATTTTTTGTGTCGCCCTTTCGTTTTAGGCATTACCTAATCAGCAAACAGTTGATTATCCGAGCTTCAAGCTTGTAATTGTTGGTGATGGAGGCACTGGTGAGTTCTTTTCTACATTCTTTTACTTAAAATTTTGTGCTAGCAGGTTAGATTGAAGAAATTGTTTTCCAAATTCTTTGTTTTTTCTGATAAATTAACTTGTAATGTGTTAGCATGATATTACTAAGTTTACATCCATAAGGGATCATACTGGCATATTTTGTGCAAAACATCATATGTCAGTAGTTGCTTCATCTTTTTCTTATTAACTTAATCGTTCATGAAAACTGGCATCTTACTAGGTCACTGGATGTCTAATAATATGAATCAGGTAAAACAACTTTTGTGAAGAGGCATCTCACTGGCGAGTTTGAGAAGAAATATGAACGTAAGTAGCAGATTGATTTTGTGTATCAGTACAACATGTGATATAGCATAAGCTGTATGCAAATCCTTTCTATGTCCAACTAATATTTTAATTTTGTTAACAGCAACTATTGGAGTGGAGGTGCACCCACTTGATTTTTTCACGAACTGTGGTAAAATCCGGTTTTACTGCTGGGATACTGCTGGTCAGGAGAAATTTGGTGGCCTCAGAGATGGCTACTAGTAAGAAATCGTCCATAATCGTTCCTTTTCAGAAATTATGCATTTGTGAAAAATCTGATAATCTTAAATTTTTAATTCTCTCTTCATGTTGAAGTATCCATGGACAGTGCGCAATCATCATGTTTGATGTGACAGCACGATTAACATACAAGAATGTTCCAACATGGCATAGAGACTTGTGCAGGTATTTCTTCCAGGCATGAACTATCATTGTGCATGTATGTTAACCATGATGTGGTCATTTGGATTACAAGGTCCCAAATGGATTCAGCATCCATTTCTTAAATGCAAAAAAATGGACAAAATAAACTATTCATTAAGTTGCTATCGTGTTAAATAATTTTATCTGGCATTAGAGTATTGAAATGGACCGGACGGTCCGACCCGTCCCGCCGGACCGTGGCACCGTGGACCGGACCGAGACCGGACCGTGGCCGGACCGTGGACCGGACCGTGCCCTATCACGGTCCGGTCCAACGGTGGGTCGGTCCTCCCTTCACCCGAAAATGGACCGTGCCGACCCGTGGACCGGACCGGACCGACCGTGGACCGTGCGGGACCGTGGACCGGACCGTCCGGACCGGACCGGACCCCCGGACCGGACCGTGTAAAAATGAAAATAACAATTAGTGTTTTATGTGTAGTTTTAAATAAAATGAAAATAATAATTATTGGTGTAGTAAAAATGTTCTAGATAACATCAAAATATAATAACTATTATGTGTAGTTTTAAATAAAATGAAAATAACAATAATTATTGGTGTAGTAAAAAAACATGTTCTAGATAACATCAAAATATAATAACTCACTTCATTTTTAATTAAGCATGTTCATAAAAAAATTCATTGTATTTCCAAAATTATAATTTTTTGAAATTTTATTTTTTTACAATTTTTTTAATTTTTTAGTACTATTAGATTTTTAAACAATTAAAAATAATAATTCGAATTAGTTAAAAATTATTATTAAAAATATGATAAATTAATATTTTTTCCAATTTATAAAAAAAAAAAATTGGACCGGACCGGACCGTGGACCATCCCGGACCGTCCGGCCCCCGGGGGCCAACGGTGGGACGGGTTCGGGTTTTTCGAATTTGGACCGCCTTGGACCGGACCGTGCGGGACCGTGGACCGTGGACCGTGCGGGACCGTGGACCGTCCGGGTTTGGACCGGACCGGACCGTGTTCAATACTCTATCTGGCATGCATATATAGTGACTTCATTTGTTTATCCTTTTTGACAAACTTTTTTTTGAAGTGGCAGGCAAAGAGCCTACTATTTGATTCTATTAATGAAAAAAAAAAAAAGAGTTACATATAGATTGAAAGAGAGATTGACAAAATTAAAGAGAGAGCTAGAAATTGAAAATTTATTTTTGAGGGGACATATGGGCTACATTTTTTTTTGGCGCTGAAGTATTTTCTGGCATGTAATTTCAGTGTTGTACATTTGCCAAGTTGCTATGAAATAAATCTGGCTAGTACACATATTCTTGTTTTTTAGGGTTTGTGAAAATATACCAATAGTGCTATGTGGGAACAAGGTGGATGTTAAAAACCGGCAAGTGAAGGCAAAGCAAGTGACATTCCATAGGAAGAAAAACTTGCAATACTATGAGATATCTGCCAAGAGCAACTACAACTTTGAGAAGCCCTTCCTTTACCTTGCCAGAAAACTCGCTGGGTCAGTTGTTGGAAATACTTTACTAAGTTGAAGTTTCTGTGAGTTTTAATAGGGCATTTGTAATTCTGTTTGGTTTGTTATACTCATTTTATTTCAATTGAGTAGGGATGCGCATTTGCATTTTGTTGAATCTCCCGCTTTGGCTCCTCCTGAGGTGCAGATTGATTTGGCAAGTCAACAACAGTAAGTTCTTCTGTGGTTATGCAACTTTCACAAATAACTTTTTTTCTTTTGGGTACTCTGACTTTCACTTCATTTGTAAAGTCCAAGTTTCATAGAAAATTCTGATGGGCATCATTGTAATTCCGTGTACTATATTTAGCTTTACCATTATAATTACCATGAAGTATACACATCAATAAAAGAAAGAAACCTATGAAATTTGATTCTAATTTGTTCAAGTAGCTTAATCACTAAAATGTAACTTCTCCAGTGATGTATTTTAAAATTTGCATGTCCATTTGTGAATTCATTTTGTTGTACAGGCATGAGGCAGAGCTTGCTGCTGCTGCAGCTCAACCTCTCCCAGATGATGAGGATTTGATATTTGAGTAGAAGTTATGCTTTTGTTATATATTTGTACGTTCACAAAGTTTAATAGAGCATGTTAATAGTTGTATTGATAGGCCTCGAGTTTCTTTCTGATTGCCTATCTAATTAAATAATAATAATGATGTGCTGTTTATATTTTATTTTGCTGTGCTGCGTCCTAAATGTATATGGCTTTGATTTCACATCCTCTGGTAACTTCCCGTGTAAAGTGCCTGCTCACTATAATCCAAATAATGCAGGCAAATTGCCTGTCCCATATAAACCTGCCCTCAATCGGGCAGTTGTTGCACGGTGCAGAGGACACAGAATCATAGATTCTGATGTCTGAAGAAATACAGTGTTTACTGTTATTATTATATTATACGATGTTCATTACCTGCCATTTATCCATTGTGGTACTGCATTGTATGATGTGCATTACCTGCCATTTATTTATGTGATAGAATGGATTTGTGTATTTGGATAATTGCAGAAGTATAGCGAACCCTACCAGAAACAAATACACAAATCAATTCACACCGTGACAATGAAAAGAAAACATAGCAAAGAGTAGTTGCGAGAAATATAGCTAGCAAACATTCTTTCTTATAGAGCCAACAGAAGTGATCAAGACTTGTTCTAAACAGCCATTTATCTTTCTTGGACGTATAAAATCACAACCGTGATTAATAATAATTAATCAATATTTAAAAGTGAAGAACCTAGTTGACTATTATTTGGGATAGAATATTTACAGCCCTAAGATATTCTTAGAGCAAATTTTATAAAACCTGTATAAACTCTCTCAAGTTATGTCTTCCTAAACTTGAGAATAACTCGATGATCATTTTGAATATGACTGTTACTGAATTTTAAATGTCTAATAATTCACAACCATTACACATAATTAATGTTATGATCTGACACTTAAAAGCTCATTAACTCATGTTAATGTTCAGCTTTTATGACCTCTTCTCTATAAAAAGGACCTCTTCGGACATGAAGAGGGAGAATCTTTTTCACTTTTCTCTCTCAGCAAGACATGATAGAGTAGTTGATAGAGAACCACACACGCACACGCAAACTTTCTACATCTACACACACTTTCTTACTCTCTATTCCTTATATACGATTTGAGCTTCTAAACTAAATTTATGGAGGAGGATTAGGGCCACCGGCGGAGTCAAATGCTGGGATTGGAGTCTCAGGACCCAACTAAAATTTTAAAAATTTAAAGACTTTAGTGGAAAAAAAAGCAGGGATCTCAAAACTCAAGGACTCTAGTAAAAATAAAAGACAGACTCAATGAATTGTCATTAAATTTTTTTTATGGGACATCAGTAAATTTAAATTCTGACTATATGCATTCAATACAAACTAAACTGTCCGAATATATAATTTTGACATGCACATTTTTAACAAAATGCAAGGTGATGAGGGATGGTTGAACGCTACTATAAAAATTCGGTGGTCCCATGTATGTTTGCATAGGAAGAGATCAACCCATTACATCTATTACTACATAAGGCAGTTCTTTCTGTGGTACTGGTCAAACTTCGCCACCTAAGTGTATATGGTTCTAATGGCGGATTTAGCCACTTTTTAAGCATAGGCATAATAATAAAATAATTAAATATAATATTAAATAAAAAATTAGAAGAACCAATAAGTTTAAAATAAAAGCTATTTCTTTAAGCTAAGTAATTTTGTACTATTACAAAAAATATCATTCTACCACAAAAAAGATATAAAAAAATAAAATCATTCTATTCATCTAATGCAATCAATAATTCTTTGCGGGTTTTCATAGTTTGAAATCGTTGTATAATTATCTCATTAGAAACCTCTTTGAACACATCTTTTCTATATAAGTAAAATATCATAAATTCACTTTTTAATTTATATTTTAAAATTTGACACTTCATTTTCAAATCGAAATCATTTAATTTCAAAACAATATCGTTAATTTGTTAATTTTTGTGGAAGATATATGTATGTAATTTTATGATTTTTAGAGTTCATTTTATGCAAGATTAAGGAATAAAAAAATTAAATAAATCTAGTTGACTATGATTAATTTTGATACATTATTTTTTTTATCCCTTAATCTAGCATAAAATAAATTTCAAAAATCATAAAAATTTATGTATATACGTCACCCATGAAAATTAAGAAAATTAATATATTAAATTTAGAATTTGAATGTGAAAATATTTAGTTTATTACTTGTGGCGTTGTAGCCATCATGTATATATTATATTAAGTTTATTACGTTTTCTCTTTTTACAGGCTTCTGATTTATATTTGATGTCCATAAAAAGTTATGAAATTTAATGTGTATTTTATTATCAAGGATCTTGAATTTTCAAGGATATGAAATGAAATATTAAACAATATAAAAATAAAAAAATTACATAAAACCTGAATTTTAGATAGACAAAAGCCTCTTGTACCCATTTTTATTGAATGTGACACAATTTGTACACGTAAATCTATTAAATTTCTCTGTGCACAGCTAGATTAAGAAAACCCTTGATTAATACAAGTCTGACAAATATTTGTTGAATTGAACCAAAGCAGATAAACTATAGGTCCCGAAATGAAAAAGAAATAAATCACTTTTGAGTGATTAAGTGATAAGCAACAATCACTATGAAATCTGACCCAAGAGTGGTGCCAAGTCAGAAATCAGGCACAATTTGATTGCAATATTTATAGATAAAGGTAAGACTATCATACGCGTATTGAAGGCTGAAAATGTGTCAATTCCTCACTAGAAGTTAGAAAACACCAAATTGATAATTATTTGGACAGCCCAATAGTTAAGTCTAGAGATTCAGACACTATGATCCTATCCGTTATTTTCTAAAAATCAAACCAGACACATGAGCTTGCCTCGAGCTTGCCTCTTAATAAATCCGCCACTCGTTCTAAAGAATTAAATTGACTTCTATTTTTGGCGGGAGACTTATTTTTTGTAAAAAATAAATGAAAAGTAATGTTTTCCATTCCTCCCAGATGGCCTTTTCACGTTTTTATGTAAATAGTAATAAATTTGATATTGAAAAAAATAATTTTTTTAGCAATTTCTAAATTTTATAGTTCGATAGAATTTGAAAATATTTTTTATATAATCAAATATTATATAATTTTTTTAATAACTTTCCTTTTTAATGAAGAATTTTTTTAATAAGTTTCAAAGTGAACAAAATAAATCATAAAATTTGCTAGCGCTCGGTAGAGATTGTGTTTTTGCCATATGTATGACCTAATTGTTGAATTGAGTGATAGTAGATTATAATAACCTCTAAGAAATTCAAGCAGCTTTTATGAATATAAATTAGAATTTAAGAGTTCCACTCTCATTCTTATTAAATAATGGAAAAATGTCGGATGTACTTCTATCTACTAAATTTGGGAGTAATTTTTTTAATTATTTTTTATATATTGTACTCCTGTGTTTGCTCTGAGAATATTTTGAATTCTATGGGATCAACAAGCAGCGGGACCGACATGCAGAGTTTTCAAGCGTTTTGCAAATCAATGGCCTCCAGTTAAGATCTTCTGTGACTATAATTTAACTTCCCTTCCAATAGCTTTTAGCTCCACCGACTCAAGTACCTCCTTTTTGTGGGTCCACCTCAACAAACCTCCTCAAAGGCTGTAAAATGGAGCACATAAGAACGTTCGGTGCCGACTTCTACAAATTAATGGACTCGATGAACCCAGACCATCTGCCACGTCATTATTGAACCATTTTATATATAAATGGTTGTGTCCTTGTTATCCCTTTTTTCTCGATCAAACATTTTAGGGCTCGTACTTCTCCTACCCGACTGAAGATCAACTGTTCAAATTAGAGCCTCCGATCTGTGATTTCTACTTTCGTAAGTCTTTCTCGGTACAAAGATTCAATCGAAAGGGATCGAGTTGGAATCGCGGGTTTGAAATAGGCCGATTTGGTGTCAGCCCCTTCTAAGTCTAGTTTGTTTCTCTTATTTCTTGAAGTAAAGATTTTTCTTCTTATTTGCTCTTTCCCCCGGAACCCAGCTGAATTGTTGTTGTTTACCTGGGTGTTTATTTCGATGGAGTTGACCAGTTTGTCTTCCAGTTCCACGCGAGGAATTTTGTCCCGATTAATAGAAATTTTAGGGGTCACTTGGGGGAAATTAAAATTTAAGAAAAAGTGACCTTTCCCTGAGTCTGGTAAATTTTGATACATTAAAATGGATTCGTTTCCTTTTGTCGAGGTAGGTGTATCAACCCAATTCATCATTTACCCTCTTTTCCGCGTTTCTTTCCTTGCAGTTGAAAACTCAAACTTTTCCTTCAGTAGAATTCTTTTAGATAGCATACTTAATTTTTGTTTTATCATTGTTAATTTTTTTTTACTGATTATCTGCACTTCTCTAATTTCAGTCGCTTGATATTCAAGATCAAATATACTAGTAATCTGAGTAGTAGAAGAAACCAATCTTTCTTATTTGTATTACTATAATTAATTGAAGAAAAATGCCAAAGGAAAGAAGAGATAAAATTTCACGTCCCGCCCCTTACCATGCTGGCTGCTCTTCCAGTAGAAGCGTAAGGCACTCTACTTCTTCATCCACTGAAATTCGAACTGTACATGTGCCTGAACCAGTTATCACACCAATAGAGGCTAAGGAGTATGATGAGGCGCGATGTCCGGTCTGTATGGACCACCCACACAATGCCGTTCTTCTCCAGTGCACATCCAGTCAAAATGGCTGTCATGCCTTCATGTGTGATACCAGTTACCGGCACTCAAATTGTCTTGACCAATTTCGCAGATCAAATGATGCTAGCGATAATAGCAGTGGAGAAGCTGCAAAATTATCATGCCCATTGTGTCGTGGCTCGGTGACTGGTTGGACGGTGGTACAATCAGCACGTAATTACATGAACTTAAAATCAAGAAACTGTTCTTCTGAGTTGTGTGGATTTACTGGAACTTATGGGGAGTTGAGAAAGCATGCTAGGGAAATGCACCCAAATACTCGACCATCAGAAGCTGATCCAGAGAGGATGCGTGACTGGCGAAGGATGGAGAGGGAGAGAGATATCGGCGATCTGTTCAGTGTTTTGGGGGAGGAAGAGGTGTTGGGTGGTGGTGGAAGATACTTGTCATTTCCGCCCTTTGCAATTTTCTTAATTGTGCATGTTCTTAGTGAAGATGGAATGAGGACTGTAACCCGCAGTGTTGGCGGAGCTGATAGAAGTTTGAGGTCTAGTAGGAGTTCATCAAGGGGCCAAAGGAGGAGAAGAAGGGTATTGTGGGGTGAAAGTGTTAATGATTTGGGGGATGAATTTGGGAGTGCTGATCGGGAAGCAGATGATAGCTATGATGAGGGTGGTAGCGATCCCCAAGGGGATTGGGGAAGGAGGCGTCCTCGTCGGCGGTTTACGATGGCACAATCTGATGATGACAGTGAGGTGTGATCATTCTCTTCTGATATTGGAATTTCTTTCTATCATTTTATGTTTAGATGGGATGAAATGGCTACTGGTATGGTGTTGTGGATTATTTTTCACTATTTATGTTGTGGCTACATTGAAAAATATATGATTCTGAATCAGTTAGACTTCATCTTAATGATACATAAAGTGGAATAACCGTGCCAGTACCTCAATGGCAACTGATCATTCTATGCGAATGCGGTTGTGCTTTCTGTGCAAGTGCCTGTTTACCTTATAGTTTCAAAATGTAGAATTAACCAAATTAACAATTAGGGTATCTGGATCAATAATGTACAATTTAATTGCAAACAGATATGGTTATATAAGATTTACCAACTACCAAGAAAAAAGAGATAACAAAAGGATGATAAATTCAGAAAGGGGTTGAAAGGTTATGTGAATTAATCAAAAAAATGAAATGCATGATTAAGCTGCATTTAAATTAAAAAGGAGGCTTCAGAATGAAATGGCTCAAAATGCATTTAAAAGGATTGTTGTGCAATGTGAAGTTTCCCGATGTCATATGATGCTTTCTTGTGTAGCCCTCAGTTTTTCAACATATCAGGTATCTAGGAATTCTATGTGCATTTCTCTGTCACCGCTGCAGTTTAACCCCAACCTTATATATATTTTTTTTCTATTTTTGGGAATTTGAGGATGTTCATATGTTCCTCCCTCCCTCTCTCCTTTTAAGTGCAACAGTAAGATATCCCCCCTTGCTTTCGCTTGCTCAATGGTCCTTGCTCTTTTTTTTTTCCTTGTGAAACAAACAAAGATTTTTAACCTTGAGGAAATGATCTTTCGTTTTTCAGTGAATTTATCAAAGTTCCTGCTGCCTTGTTTCTTACAATTTGAAATCCACATACGGTGGCTACGCTTCTTGGCTTGAAAAAAAATTGAATTGGAAGAAAGTCGTGATTACAGAATTGTAAAGCCGAGCTCGTATTAGTGGGTGCTTTGTAAGTAGAAGTTTAATTTTGTAAATGTTTTTTTTTGTGATAAATTACCCCCCTGATATATCCGGAGCAGATTTAACTGGTATCTGATTCAACGTGTCTAAGAATGAACTGGTAAACTAGCTGGTATAAATGTTGCAGTTGTTTTTTTCTGTTAATTAGAGCCAAAACATGATCCAACCCAACTGATATCGGAAATGAGTACTGTTTATCGACGATAATGATTTTCACTTGCCAATCTTATTCTTTATTAGTAAAAAAAAGAATTTATCTTAATCATCATATACTCAAAATTAAACGGCTTAAAATTATTTCGATCCACATTAGAATCAAGTCAATTGATACTTGATATTAAATGGTTTAAAATTATTTCGATCCACATTAAAATCTCCCTCTTTTGTTTGGCTAAAAGTATGTATTGCGTATGACAGGGTTAAGTTGTAATCAGTTTAATGTTAATATATGAAAAAAAAATACTGATCCGACTCAGCAACTGAGAACCCTGATTGTAACATGGTGCTATTCATCCCTGCCACTCTTTAAAATGTTTCAAAAATTGACCGAAAACAAGGTTTTCTTACTCGATATGAATTTGTTTTTTGTATCTGACGCCTTGTTGAACTCTTCACAGTATCAGATGCATTATGCATATATATTAATGTGAAATATCAGGTCTGACTATTTGACAAACATTGCATCCCTTTTAACTGAGGTTTCACAGTGCTATTTTGATATTTATTCATGAGTAGAAAAAATATGAAGTACTCATTGGGGGCAATCTTTGAGCTGACAGCTGTACTAATTTTTCTTTGCATCAGTGTGGAGAAGCATCTTAATTAGAAGATCATAAATTTCTTCATCCATGATTAATTAAACATGAGCACAAGTTCCTGCTGATTGCCATATATTACTTCTCCTACAAGTCAGAAATCTCTTAATATTATTCTTTGACCGGTTCAAGTGAAATTTTTTTAGTAGTACAATTTCTGGTCAACATATATACAAGCAGTCCACAACAACCTCATTAAAAAAAATAATGGCGCGCTAACTACCATTGTTATATCTGCTGTAGGGTCCAGATCAAATGGTTTCCATTTCATATCTGATTTCTTGGGGAACTGCTTTTGTTTGTTTGAACCGTCGGATCTTCATCAGATGGTTCAGGCGTACAGTTCATGATAGATAAGCCCATAACTAAGTGACAATGATTTGTTTGGCACTCCACGGAATAGCAAAAAGTAGAAATATAATTGTTATTTTGACGAATTAATTTGCTAAATGAATTTTAGACCAAGTAGAAGAGTACGGAAGAGTGCTAATCCGGTATACCAAGCTATATGGGGAATACCGGATTAATTCTCGTCGGAATAACGATTATTGTTTGATTATGTTGTATTATATTATTATATTATTATATTACAATTATGATTTATTATTATATTAATTTATGATTATTATTTATTATTATATTATGATTATTTTTATGATTATATTATCATCACTATTAGTATTATTATATTATTATTATTATATTATCATCACGGTTATTATTATTATTATATTATTAATTTTATTATTATTTATTATTATATTATAATAATTATGATTTTAGTATTATATAATATAATTATAAATATGATTATATTATTATTATGATTATTTATTATTATTATTATATTATTATAATTATGATTATAATTTTTTTATTATTATTATTATATTATGATTATGGTTATATTATTATTATATTATTATGATTATGGCTATGATTATTACTTATTATTATTTTATTATATTGTATTATATAATTATATTATAATTATAGTTATGATTATGGTTATGATTATATGATTATGATTATATTATTATTATATTATTATGATTATGGCTATGATTATTATTATTATTATTATTATTATTATTTTTTATTATATTATATAATTATATTATAATTATAGTTATGATTATGATTATGATTATATTATTAAAATTATGATTATTTATTATTATATTTATTATGATTATATTTATAATTATAATTATATTATTATATTATTATATAATGATTATATTTATATTTTTTTATTATTATAACTATGAATATTATTATTTATTATGATTATGAATAATGATTATTATTTTATTATTTTATTATTATTATTATTATTATTATTGTTATTATTATTATTGTTGTTTTACTATTATTGTTATTATCATCATCATCATTGTTAGTATCATAATTATTCATATTTTAACTATTCTGATTAACAACTATCAAATGATATTTTCTCTCTTCCGATAGTCAAGAATACCACTCTTTAAAAAAAATATTATTCTATCACTCTTCCAAAATTACCATTTTTCCAAAGTTATTCTTTGATTTGCCAACAAACCCTTTAAATGAAGAAAAACGACACATGTCATGAATTTTTCTTTTAAGATGATTTGACAAATCATGTTATTTTATTTTGTTTCCTTTTAGCAAAATTGAAGTTTAGTTCTTCATCTTCCCTTTCTTTCCGGAAGTTCAAAGAAATTACATCCTTCGGATTAAAATTTCAAGCTGGAAAAACCCAACTAACGACCTAATATCAATCCCTATTTAATGATAAGTAAATATATTATGTAAACAGATTGAGTAATTAAATACCGCCCAGAAAAATCTGATGATTTCCACTTGTTTAAATAACCCAATAAGCTTCACATATCATAAGGCTCACTTCCTTTATAAGGAAAAAGCTTTTTCGTTGGCTTTATGTTATTTTCACCCAATTTTCCTCATATTCTCATTTTCTCATCGTTCCTTACAAGATTGAATATTTACAATCAGGCTCCTAGCATCGACAAATAAAAAAAAACCCAATCCAGGAATTGTCTTTCGTCTTTGTTAGTTTTTCAAAGCCAACAAAAAAAAAATCATATTTTAAGAGGTATTGTGAGTACCCATACACTTTTGCTACCCGAAATGTAATTCCCTCGAAATAAAAAAAGTTACAATGATTGTACCATAATTGCCCCTTTAAAGTCTTCCATTAAATTAGGCCATCTTTTCTGTTAACGCTAGGATCTACTCCACTCCATAAAAGATTTATTCTCATACTATCAATATTAAAACATCGTTTAGATAATTTTCGTATTGAAAAATAATACAAAAGAGTAGAAAAGAATTTAGAAGACTTTTCCACAAATGGATAAACCAATTTTCAATTTTCAATTTTCCTAAATATTTTTAGTAGCGTCTATCGAGTCATGGTAAGAGAGAGAGAGAGAGAGAGAGAGAGAGAGAGAGCAGTGAAGACTTTTTTGGCACTGTAAGTCAAATAAACCAGGTAGCTACTTTGAACAGGCGAATTGATTCTACAGTTTTAAAAGAAGAGAGATAGCAGTAAAAAGGAAGAAGGGAAGAAGAAAATTAGACAAAAGGGAAATAAAAAAGAGCAAAAATAAATAAAGCTGAAGGATGTCAAGAATTAGTGGGAAGATAATTGCTTCGGCAGTGCTGCTTTTTGTGCTTCTTTCAATTGAAACTGTTGAGCGCATAAAAGCAAGCCCTGATCTACTGGTATTAGATTCCAATTTCTACATCATTGCTACCTTTGTTAGCACTATGATTTACTTTATCATCTTGTACATGTACGTAAATCATTTCAGAAATCACAGAAGAAAAGTTGCAGTTCTCTCCGTATTTTTAGGTGCAATAGTTGTAATACTGCCACTTCGTTTCTTCCTTAGACCACACCGATGGGATTTTGAGTTTCGCTTGATCTTCACCATTGACAAGTCAGCAATTGCTGTACTTTTGCTCATAACCTATCTTCCAGATGTTAGAATGAAGATAATATCAGGATTATTTGTTTCACTTGTAGGTCTATTCGTTGTTCACTACACTGATCCACATCGACAACCATATAATGCTATAATAACAGGCTCCATTTGCACTGTTATTTTTCTAATAACTTTTTGGTTTTACATGAGGGTTAAAACAGAGAGAAAATGGAAGATCATAACGTTTGTATTTTTCATTGTAGTCATGTGTGGGATAATTCTGACATACATATTGTGTTTCTGGTATTCACACTGGGATGCTCTTTTTTATATCGTACATGCTGCTGACATGACTTTGGTCATGACATTCCCACTGTATAAGAACAGCTATGAGCTGCTACAATCTGATCAAGATGACATTATTTTAGAGCTGATGGAGTTGCCAACTAGATTCACATATGAGAACCTGCTAAATGCAACAAAGAATTTCCAGTTTCCAATTGGTCAAGGTGGTTCAAGCACCGTCTATAAAGGAATTCTCAGTGATTGTTCAACTGTTGCTGTTAAGCGGATCAATGGTCGAACAAGTGGCGAAGACAAGTTCAAAACAGAAATCACAATTCTAGCAAGCCTACAACATATCAATCTCGTACACCTCATCGGTTATTGCCTCACAGCAAGAGGTGACAGATATATAGTATACCCATTTTTTGAGAATGGATCTCTAGAATCCTGGATCTTTTCTGTTGAAGAGAAAAGACGCCATTTAACATGGAAAATGAGGTACCAAATTGCAATTGACACGGCGAAAGCTCTTTCATACCTGCACCAAGATTGTCGTCATCAGATACTCCATCTTGATGTGAAACCAGGAAATATACTACTTGATGAATTTTTTCGAGCAAAGTTGTCTGATTTTGGTATCTCAAGAGCAATGAGTAGAGAGGACAGCAATCTTATGACAAAAGCAAGGGGCACAGTAAGAAGCTTTATTATTTCAAAAATTTTAAACAAAATTATAGATGAATTTAATCCCATATTTTGATAAAAAAAATGCATTTAATCTGTTACTCTGTACTAAAATTTTCCTCACTACGACAGTTTGGCTATCTGTCACCCGAGATGCTCATTCCAACCACAATATCAACCAAGTCTGATGTTTATAGTTATGGGAAGGTGCTTTTAGAGCTCATTGGTGGAAGGAGGAACTTCCAATTGATAGTAGACGGAGCAACCCAGAAGCAGAAGAACTCGTACTTCCCAAAGGTTGCAAGAAGGAAGATGTTGGAAGGGAGACTGATGGAGATGGTTGATGCCTGCTTGATGAATGAACACATAAAAGAAGATGAAGTTAGAGTTTTAGCTAGTGTTGCTTTCTTGTGCATTCAAGAGAGTCCTGAGCTAAGACCGAGTATGGCTGATGTTGTTGACATGCTAGAGGGAAACTTGGAGGTGCATTTAATGCCAGAACATCTGATGTTTGGTGTGAACTACTTCGAATTGAACTCACAGTCTACTTCATTGGAATCTAACGATGATAATACAACTCAAACGGCTGATGATGATGAGATTGCTCTATTCTCAAATGATAAAATTTCCATTTGTATTCAGTGAAATTAAGATAACTACTATATAGTTTTTGTTGAGTTATATTAACTTTGAAACTCGAAGATACTGGTACAACAAGGAGCTAAAAATCTAATACTGTGCATATCCTAACAGAAATGTGATGTAAGCCCTCAGAATCTTCAAATACTGTGCATATCATAACCAGATCAGAAACATCTATTCTATCACTATCGCTCTAACATTCAAAGAAAACTAATACTCAAATTAACCACTGTGAATTCCAGCAGGGATAGAGATGATATTTTTTCCTTTGTCCATTTTCTATTTCTTAAAATGGCATGTGGTTACTATTGAACTCATAATTACATGGTCAAGAAATTATTTCTGATGTATCCCTATGTACTTCCTGCCAGGAAAAAAGTCATATCATATATAAGGTATAAATTCAGTTGTACAATGTGGAGGAGTTGAGATCCCTCTGTTCAGTTGTCTCCTTCTGTATGAGTCTCCACTCTCCAACTCTGGGATATTCAGTTCTACAGTCAGATTCAGATGTTAATTCAGCTCTTTTATGGTTTGCTGAACTTCATGTACATTTATTGGAAGAGATATTGGTTTTTTTTTTGAAGTGGTAAGTGAAGGCTTACCAGATTGATTAAATTGAAATTAAAAGAAATGTATATAGGTGGGGCCGGAGGGTCCCCCTCAGCTCAACGCTATCAAATTATACAAATTCGTAAAGTACATAAGAGGAAGAGATGCTGGTTGACCAGATTTTGTTCAATAATACGATAACAAGTTCATCTATAGGAGGGTTTACTGCAGTACTACCAGTACTGTTATGTACCAAACTCAAATTTGTTTAAAAACGGAGGGCTAACAATTCCAAACTGACATAAAGCTGAACAGATTGGTTTTGGATTTTCTGGACCAATTCTGGCTCCTGTGTGCAAATAAGAAATTAAAAAGTAAAAAAGAAAAATAAAATCTGCAAGAGAAGGAATCAGAAATTCGGAATTAATAGAAATTAGGCCCTATTCTAGAACAAGTCCAAGCATATTCATAATGGTGAGGCCGTGTTGGTAGTCACTTCTTCTCACCATTATTATCAGTTTGGGATTATTTTCACCAATAAAATTAGGCTCAGTATCAGTTATGCGTAAATTACAAAAACACCCTTGATATTATGCCTTCATGAGCACAATGTCCTTATTGCAAGGGTTGATTTGTCAAGGAATGTATGACAACATACTGAATCCCACAATCTTAAAATTACATGGTTCTGCTGCAGATTTTTCAGAATAAAAAAGATGAATTAAGTAGGTAAAGCATACTTCCCTAAAGTTTCCCCAAAGAAAATCAATTATAAGATTGATTACTTAAAATTCTGTGAAGGAACGCCCTTTGTGCTAATTCAGGACTTGAAACAAAAGGAAATGACTAAATTTTTTTTATAAAAATCAAGTGAAATTAGAGGAAAAGAGAACAAGTGTCAAACTAACAATGGTCAAGATGTGACGACAGTATGGCTGTGGCGGTTCTGCGCCGCTGCAGCTGCGCAAGTCAATTTGACGAGAGGCGTCGCTGGTGGGTCCCGGATTTTCACTTGTTTTCAGGCCAACTTTCAAAACGGTGGCGCAAGTCAGTTGTACTGCTGTGCTCTTTACAAAAAGTAAAGGGTTTCTAGACCCAATACGTGGGGAAGTTCAAAGCCCTTAGAACCAAAAATTAAATTTAAAGTTTTTGAAAGCCGTTGATTTTGCATCGAGATTCGTAATAACTATTGAAAGTACGAATTTTGAATTTGTATTTTATTAAAAGTACGAATCTCAAAACAAAATCAACGGCTCTCAAAGGCTTTGAACCTCCCCCACCTCCATAGGTCAATGCAGTCCGAATGCTGTTGGTAAAGGTTACTTGGACAATTGTCACAATTCTAATATAGTGATTTTTCGACTAAATTCGAAAAAGAATATTATGATACTTATATTTGTGAATTATGATTGATTGCAATTAAAATTTTCATGTAACTTAGTTGTCATGTTGTAAGCCATTAGATATTATTGGAGTTATATGAAATTTCGAATTTAATGGTCTTTTGACAGAAAAAAAAACTTAAATAGCATGCAATTTGAAAAAAAAACATTAATATACGCATCCTTACTAAAATATATACTTTCAGAATTTATTTATTTATTTATTTTAGATAAAAATGTGATCGAACTTTCTAAGTCTAAATATTTACAAGGAGTTTCACAACATGTTATTTTCATAAACACAATTAAGCTGTCGAGATTTATCGAGAAAAACATTTTTAATAAAATCAAATAGATATAATGATTTATGTATTCATATTCAATTATTCGTAACAATTAATGAACCAAACTTTTCCGGTGAAAATCAAATAAATACCTTACTTTAGAAATATCTAACTTAGTTATTGATAAAATCCAAAATTTCAATGAAAACATCTTTAGTAGGGGTACAAACATATTTATTAAATATGGATGAATAATGATTTTATTATATTTATATCCGTTATAATTTTTTCGATACAAAATTCGAACACAGGTAGTCTCAAATATGGATCAGACATTCGACGATATCATAAATAAATCGGATATCGAATGAATACATATACGAATACAGACATATTTTGATATTAAGTAAAAATATTATATGTATCATTGAAAAATAATTGCATACTATAGAATCATTAATTATAAAAATTAAATATTAATTTTATAAGTTAAATACTAATTATGATTATATTAATAATTCAAATGTATAAATGAATTATAAAAAATATGATACATTATTATAAATTATATATAAAATTAGTTAGATTTATAATGTACGCAAAATATCTAAATAAAAATATATATAATGAGATTTTTCAGATATACATTCGATAAAATCAGATCAGATATATTTGGATAATATTAAATGTTAATGGATAATAGCTAAATAATCAGATACAAATAGATAATAGCCAAATCGTTTCATTATCCGCTAAATTTTTTAGATACGAAAATCTTTAGATACAAATATAAATTAGATAATTTTTATTATTTTTTAGATCAGATTATGAATAAAATCAAATATTTTACTGTACATTAATATATTCATATTGTCTGACTTAACTTTTATATACCGAATACTACCTTCTCTAAATTGAACCTTATAATAACAATGATACTATTGATGAGGGAAGGGGAGAGCGAATTACTGACAAGGTTTTCTTTTTATCTTTTGAGAATATTTCGGGAAAAACAATTTGAAATCCAAACAATTTGAAATGGGGTAGACCAGGGACCGTTAGAAGTTAAACTAGTGTCAGATAAGGGTTTCACAACCACGCCTAGAAATCAAAATTGTAGTTTTTAATTTTATATTGTCTTTCTCTCACTTCTTCTATCTGTAAGATATCTGTAAGACTGTAACACTCTCTTTTCATTTTTATTAATAAAATCTACATCTCTTCGCTTACTACTTCAAAAAAATCAAACATTTATGCATGATATAATTATGATATATCAATCATGTATATATACAGAATAATGAGATTTGATATTTGTTTTAGTGACTTCAAATTTTGGTCAAAATTTAATAATTTAATTTAGGTATAACAACAAAGATATATATATATATATATATATATATATTATCAAAAAGATGGAAGTCAAAATTCTCAAATTTTATTAATCTATAAAAGTTGCATTGATTACGAGATGTGTGATCTTGTATTACAGATTGAGAAAAAAAGAAAAATAAAAAGAAAAATGAAGGTAAAAGATAATTACGAACTATCTAGCATGTGAATAAAGAATTGTACTCTAATAGGATCTCTCTTACTATTATTAATGACAATTTATTCTCATTCTTGAATATTCTTGCACAATGTTCTCGTCATATAACAAAATACGTCACGTCTCCATTATTTTCCAGTGCATATCCTCGTTTTGATTCATTATGAATTGGTAGTCTCCCCTTCAGTATGATGTATAAATTGAATGATAATTTCCTGCTACATCGTGAATGTATTGTCGTGTTTCTCTTGTGAATTGACATTCTGTAAATAGATAAATTATGGTTTCTTCTAACACATGTTGCAAATATTGGCCATTTGCCAACCTCTTTTCATTAGGCTGTCTACTGTTAGAATTGTATTTCTTAGTAGCAGCCATATGAATGTTGACACTTTTGGGGTGCTCTGATTTTCAAAATGTTGAGCAACACGGATTTGATGGATGGGAAGTTTTGTATAAATTTGTAATATGAGCTAGTTATGAATTCTCTTCCTCTAATCCATTATAATTCATCTTTTTGGTCTAGTAAGGTGTAGTTTGTCAACGATCCTTTCAGCTGTTATATTTGCAAAGTGAGATTTGCAAAGTGTTGTTGAAATGATAGCTGCCATTGATTTTCTTGATAGATTTCAGCTATGGTGCACCCTTTTTTGTGTTGAGTGTTCATACAATATTGAGTATATATAGCTGTTGTAGAGGGCACTCAAACCAGCAATCCTCCTAGAACAAAGTTTTTCTTCCGTTACCCACTTTGAATTTGATTGAACTATAGAAAGCTGCTTTCATTTTTGACACATTTTTCCAAAATACCGATGCATATTTATTTTTCCATGGTCTGAATGCATCATCCTCTATCGGTGTTGCTTCTTTCCACCATTTATTCTGCGTAAACCATTGTCACATTCATTTAATGAGTAAATATTGATTCATGATATTTAGATCTTTGACCTCTAATCCCTCATTCTTTTTACTCATTGTCTCTACTCTCCAATTCACTAAGCACATTGGTTTTTCTTCATCTGCTTTATGGCCATACCATAAAAAACGTCTTTTGATGTTGTCAATGGCTTTGATTACTTATTTAGGCAATTAAAATAAGGACATGGAGTATATCAGCTTTACAGATAATATTGTATTTATTAAGACTTTTCATCCTGCTAGGAATAAATTGCTCACTTGCCGGTCTAGAAAGTGCATCTTGAATTCCATCCATCAAGTTCTTATAGAATTGTTTCGATATCCCTTTTGACTTCTGTGGAGGGAGAGAGTTTCAATTTTTATTTTATATGAAACATCTGATTTTTTATCAGACGAGACGACGGTTCAAGTACATGTAGTTCTGGACAATGCTGCATCACATTACTTGAGACATGACGTACACAGCATCAACAAAGACATTTAATAAAAAAAAACACGTCACAATCGAAATCTTCTAAGATGATTCTGCATTAACGCACTCAGACAAACCCAGCAACCTGCATGGCGTCCATTAGACACTTGAGTCAGCGACCTTGACCTTGAAATTTTAATATCCAATTCACTCATACGCGTTGCCATACCAGTCCACTTTTCCTGCAGTTATTGACTCTGATTAGTCAGAGATGGTTCCTCGAAGATGAAGAGAGAAAGAGAGAGGATATCGATTTCTGGGGTTACTTTTTGATTAATTGCCTGGCTTTTTGTGGGTTACTGGGTTTCAAATAAACCAGTTTCTAAATTTGAACAAGCGAATTGGTTCTACTAGTACAGGAAGAGTGAGGGGGGGAAGAAGAACAAGAGAGCAGAAAAGGAGAGAAGGGGAAAAAGGAATGACAAGAATAAGCTGGAAGATAAAGGCTTCAGCTGCAGCTCTCTTTGTTGTTTTCTCAATAGAGACTGCCGAGCGCATAATAGCAAGCCCGGACCTACTGGTACTGAATTCCAACTTCTACATAATCGCTACCATTGCTACTATCATTATGTACTTCATCATCTTGCACATGTACCTAAATCATGTCACCAGTCACAGAAGCAAAGCAGGATTCTTAGGCATGGTTGTCACTATACCGTCAATGTGTTTCTTCCTCAGACCGCGCTGGTGGGACTTTCAGTTCCGCTTGATCTTCACCATTGACAAGGCATCACTTATTGTTCTTATGCTCCTAATGCATCTCCGAGATGTTAGCATGAAGATATTATCAGCATTATTTGTTTCAGTTGTAGGTTTATTCATTGTTCACTACACTGATCCACAACGACAACCGTTTAATTCCATAATAACAGGCTCCATTGGTACAGTTATTTTTCTAATATCTTTTTGGTTTTACATGAGAGTCAACTCAGATAGAAAATGGAAAATCATAACAATTGTATTTTTCATCTTTGTAAAGTTTGGGATAATTCTAACATATATATCTATTTGGTTGTACTTGTGTGGTGCGTTGATAATTTTCTACACTATGGTATTCCTTATGTAATTCATGCAAGGAAAACAGTCATATCATGTTCTGATTGGGGTTATCTCTAGCCTACTCCAATTTATTTGAGATTAAAGATTTTGTTGTCGTTGTTATTGTTATATGAGTTGAGTTCCATTTTGTTGTCATTGTTGTCAATTTATTTGAGATTAAAGACTTTGTTGTCGTTGTTATTGTTATATGAGTTGAGGAACTCAAGATCCCCCAGTTCGGTTCCTTCTCCATTTGTACGACTCCTAAGTATCTGGTGTATTTGATTTGCCCAGTTAGATTCAGATGCTAATGCAGCTCTTATGTAGTTTGCAAAACTTCATGTACCAGTATTGGAAGAGACATTATTAATTGGACCATACCAACCAAGTTCTTTAACTATAGAGTTTATACCTTCAAGTTACAAAATGTATGCTTTGTACCAGTGGATTTTGATATAAAAATAAATTAAAGAGACCCATTGATTTAAGCTGTTTCTCATGCTATTTCAGAACACATTGTTAGCCCGTACAAAGTCCAATGAAATGCATCGTCTTACAAGAGAAGTATCAGGTATAAGGATACACAAAGCATAAGAAGTAACATCTATGATTTTCATAAATGAAGCCTTTCTAATAACCAACCATTAGAAAATTTTTAACTAAATGGTTTGATGTGAGCCCCTACAGCATGATAAATGTCTCATCTACAGATGCACATAAAACACAAAAGTTACAATCCACCATATCTTGTTTGGGAGTAGCACATGATGCTGGTCCTCGTCAATATTTCATCTCTCAATACTCTTAAATTACATTGCAAATTTATCATTTTGGGACTGAGTAAGCAGAGAAGAAGCCCATTCAATTGTCATACAGCACAAGAAGTCACATTCTGCATCGAGGCCTTTATCTAGCTGTCTTGCTCCATGGAATCGTCGGACTCGCTCTGTTCGGGTTCATCACCAGTGACAGCAGCTTCAACTGCTGGCACTTCTTGTTTATCTGTTGATGATGATGGTACAGCCTTTTTGTTGTTAGCATTTCCTTCCTCCCCTTCACCAGCACCAGCATTTGCATCTACCAATTTAGTTAAGGAAAAAAAAAGTGCTTGTAGCACTACTAGTGTGGTCATGATGGAGTTAACTGGGATGTACATATACCAGTGCAGATGGAACTGTGCAGCCTTAAAACCGTACCTGGTCAGTATGTGGTGCTACCATTTGCAATAACAAAAGTGTTGAAAGAGCCATAAACTATTATAACTGGAGTGGTGACAACTTTTGTTAATTAGAAACATAAGAAATGCTAATACAAAGAAATGCTATTGTATTGTCTATTGCAGGAACAGGTACCGGTATGTACCAGACAACAATAAAAAAGGATACAAGTCACTGTTCCACCTGACATAATGCACAACAGATCTTTCTCAACTCTCTGTACCAACTCTGGCTGAAACCAAAAAAATCTGAAAAAATTAACAAATAATAATAAAACAAGTTCAAAAGTACCAAAAAGTTCAAAAGAATGTAACTTATATTACATTCAAATCAGGTTCTCTTCTAAAACGCTTCGTCCGAGCGTTTTTCATAGGAGGAGTGAGGCCGTGGCGGTACTCAACTCCTTCAGGTACCGGGTCAACTTCTTCCCTCACCATTATCATCTACCACAAAAAAATATCAGCATCAGTAGCAAATCCCTGAATATGTAACAACTATTACAAAGATAACTGTGTTTTCTTACTTGACCAACATCAGCTGTTTTTATGAGCAAACTCTCTTCATATGTTTTGTAAGATTCAACAATGCATGGCAGATCCAAGAGAGATGCAGGAAAGCTTTCATTGCCTATAATAAATGTACCATTTCTTCCATCCTCTACATCCAACACAATAAATATATTAAGTCCATATATAATATAGTTATCTATGATAACTAACCAAGCTGTAGTTATCGTGAGATTAACAATCTTTTTATTCTTCATTTTTTATCTATCCTCTCCTAATCTTAAAAATAACTGCTAATGAGAAGACTGTGTAATAATAATATGATGCAATACTCTGATGGTGCACAGGTTAGCAGTTAAAAAAAGTTCAATGTGTAAGCAATGACATGTGTTACATTCTTCTTCTTCTTTTTTCAGTCGAGATATATGTTTCATTCTAAAAGCTATGGTGAGTTATTCCTACAAATGTAACATCACCTTTATCTTGTTCTTCACTCTTGCAATACTGCACAATAGCCTTATATACATGTTAATCGCAGAAACCCATATTACATCAACTTTTAGCAAAATTAATTAGACAAACATACTCTTGTACTCAACATGAATCATTAAAGGGAAAACTAACCGCAACAAAATTGAAAACATCAATTCAGACACAACTAAAATGATTGCTCACAAACATCAACCTTAATGTAACCTTAATCTAGGGAGGTTTAAGCCTAGCACTATCCATGCAATGTCAAAGTAAGGGCATTGTTGTTGTACTGATTTTGACATTAAGCTCCAGAATAACCTAATTTGGACTCTATCATTGCACAATTCCACCCAGAAAACACAGCACTGAAGACTATTCAATTTAAAATTCGACAACCAGTTGGAAGTAGGTACCTGAGAAAGACAAATCTAAAGAAGCATCTTCAGAGGAGGAGGTAGTGTTCTCGCTAAGAAGGCGCTCGATTCGCTCAGCCACAGATGGAGGCACTCGTAGTATAAACTGCTCTTCCATCGGGAAATTGAAGACCCCGCAAAGATTTGTACGAAATAGCGAACGAAGGATTGGGAAGAAAGAGCCTCTGTCCTCTGAGAGTGGTATAGAGGAGGCGAGAGAGAGACTCACCTCAGTTGAAGGATCGGAAGGAGACGGACGGGGAAGAGTGACGAGATGAGTCGCGAATTCGCGATCGATCGAAAGGGAGAAAAGGTCTTTAATTCGGAAATACCGAAAATAAAGGGCAGGGAGGAAGAGGCTATTGCCTATTGGCCTTCATTTCGACGTATCCGGATTTTAGGCGCATGAAACGGGTCCAGCCTCCGACTAGACTGATGGTAATCAGTCGTCACAAAACCGCCTAAATATCGATGGGTTTGGACCTGAAGGCTGAAGCGAAACCAACTTATAAATCATCGGATACCTTACGAGTAAGATGCAGTTCACTGATTTAACGGGCAACGGATTTCGTCCCTACACAAAGGGCATGTTGGGTCCGGTGGATCCAGGGGTTGATGCACTTCTCATGAAACAGATGGTGACACAAAGGCAACTTCACAACCTCCTCTCCTTCATGCAATTGCCCAAGGCATATGACACACTTGTAGATAATTTCACGTTGTTCGGCGTTGTTCGGGGCAAATGAGAAGTTCAGAGGCCCTCTGCTCACCATGATTTCAGCCAGTATCGTGCTATCTGTATTCTCTGGAGAGATCATAGTAATCCAATCTTTGCAATTCCTTGAAAGCCATTTAATAGTGTTGATTGTAGTGTAAACGGTAATAGCATGCAGCTGCTGTGATAATCATCTTGGGTTTCTTTGTTCTTGTTGCCTACATACAACAGATCAAGCAAAAATTAAGGGGAACTTCTTTGTTGTTGTTGCTTGATTGGAGGCTGGAGGTAAATAATTTGAACTTAGGATACATTCATGTTGTATACATTGGGATGTTTGTTAAAAAAAAAATATTAAATTTGAACGGATAAATATTGCCCGACTTAAAATTAGTTTGCTCAAAAATCGTATAATATTGAAAATATTGGAGTTCGCTTAAATAGGAAGATGACTCTTTTGGCTGCTATAAATATCTCCAACTTTTTTTTTCCAACTTCCTTTATTGAGAAGTTTCTTACAGTATATACTTCATTATTTAAGTTGATATTTTTTCGGCAGGCTTTCGTTTTTTAATCTTTCCGATTTGGTGACAACTAATTTCATTTTTAATGAAATAATTATAAATTTAATGAATATATAATATCCTAAATAAAAGAACAACCATGATAAAACATCGAAAGCAAATACAAATATAGAAGTTCCTTATGCAGAATAATTAAATTTGCACTTAATTATTTTGATATCACAGCTCTTAAGTAGTTATTCTGTGTTGCTTCTCGATTGTGTTCAATAACTTTCGTTTAGTATGAACCAAAAATTATTTTAACAAATAATTATCTAATGATCATTTTAAATTGAAGAAAAGATAACCAGAAAATAAGATTACGGTCATGGATTTAATCAATTTGACTATAAACCATGAATTGTGTTATTAAGGAACGCACAGTTTAGTTTGTATGAACTTTACTGATTCTGAGAATATTTAGAGATTACGCATAGATAAAATTTTAGAAGAAAAAAATAAAAATACCAATATTATTTGTACCATGTAAAATTGAAACTGATTAAGACTGAAAGTTGGAACCTGCACCGGGATCCGTGTGCTGAAATTAAAGAGATAACAGAACTATAGAGTCAAGAATGAGGCAGCATTAATATATCTTAATTTTATTCACTGTTAAGTTAGACTGTCACAGAGAGAGAGAGAGAGTAATATTAAAGGAACACCTTTTATTAATATTTTTTTAAAGTAACACATTTTATCATTTTTGACTTGCCAATTACCATTACCAACAATCAGTTTGATTTTCTTTTATAACAACCACCAAAAAGAAAATCCCTATTTACATGTACGATCCTCTCAGCTCAGTGTGGACTGTGGATCCCATCTACCAATCTGACAAGTCACCGATAAGGAGCCAAAGACTTCACGAATGAGGCACATAACCCATTATTTTTCAACTTCACGAGGTAGGTACGTTAATTTATGTTTGACCTCTGGCCAACAACGTCCACATCTTTGAATTATTTTCAATAAAAGTAAAAGATTAATTTCTTATGTTTTACGTTGTATATTTCTCCTAAGAACAATCAACAGACATTGGCGAAAAAAGTTTTCATATTTGTATTGGTCTTCACCATCCACAGGTGGAAGAACCTTCCATGAAGAAATACTTTTCAAACGAATTTTGGTCAAAAACAATTTCCTTTTCTTAGTTTAGTTTAACAGATACATCCCCTTAACTCTACTAAGAAAACACGACGCAAAATATAAGAAAATATCGTAAGGAACAAAGAACAAAAGGGGAGCGAAGAAAATGGCTAGAAATAGTGTGAAGATAGGAGCTTCAGCATCAATTATCCTCTTATTGATGGCTGTGAATACAATATCTGGCACGAAATCCAGAGCGGATATTCAAGTATTAAATTCAAAATTTTACATATTTGCTACCTTTTTTTCCACCGTAATATACTTTATTGTTTTATGTCTTTATGTCAATCATATTCAGAAGTGGAGAAGGAAAGTGGTAGTCTCAGTGTTGTCCTTATTTATCATCAGTTTCATACTCCCAATGCGTCTCCTTCTGAAGCCACCTCGCTGGGATATCGAATTTCATCTTATTGCAGATATTGATATGTTGGCAGCAATCGTGTTCTTGATGTTGATTTACCTCCGAGATACAACCAACTTGATAGTATCCTCACTAGTAGTTTTTCTTTACGCAATATTTGTTTTTCAACAATCTGATCCACTTCAACAGCCATCAACTAGCATAATTGCCTGCTCCATGTCTACTATAACATATGCAGTTATCAGTTGGTTATATGTCAGTCGAATAGCCAACCGCAAATGGAAGATTGTGACAGTGGTACTGTTCTTTTCTGTACACTTCGGGATAATTCTGACCTATGTATTCATCTGGTTTTCCCATTGGGGGCTCCTTTCTAATCTCCTGCTTGGTGCTGACACGTTTTTGCTTATTTTGTATACTTTGTACAAACGCACTTGCGAACTACTCCAAGAAGATCAATATACCTATTTTAAGCTTGCTGAGTTACCAACTAGGTTTATGTTGAAGGACCTAGAAAAAGCAACTGAAAACTTCCGCCTCAAGATAGGTCAAGGCGGTTCTGGCACTATCTTTAAGGGGTTCTTTAGTGATGGCTCTGCCATTGCAGTCAAGCATGTGAGAAGCCAACAAAACGGTGAAAATGAGTTCATAACAGAGATTAACATCATAGCAAGCCTACAACATATCAACCTAGTACACTTGCTAGGGTATTGCCTGGCAGAACGAGGTGACCGATACCTTGTGTACCCATTCTTTGAGAATGGCTCACTGGATACTTGGCTCTTTGCAGATGAAGAAAAAAGACGACACTTGACATGGGTTTTGAGGTATAAAATCGCGGTTGATGTGGCAAAAGCCCTTGCATATTTGCACCATGATTGTCGTCACCGAATCCTGCATCTTGATGTTAAGCCAGCAAATATATTACTTGATGGTAGCTTTCAGGCGCTGGTTTCTGATTTCGGCATCTCAAGATCAATGGAGAGGGACATGACAAATGTCATGATAACAGCAAGGGGCACGGTACACTTTAATCTACCACTCATCTGTATAAATCAGCCTGATTCACATAAACTGAATGTAATTTTTTCTGATGATTTTGATAGGTCGGTTATTTGCCTCCAGAGATGCTCATGTCCCAGGCTATATCAACTAAATCTGATGTATATAGCTATGGGATGGTGCTAATGGAGCTTATTGGTGGAAGGAGGAATTTCCAATCTACCAAAGAAGGAGAAACTCGAAGGAACAACAAATACTTCCCCAAAATTGTCAGAGACAAAATTAAGGAAGGGAAACTGATGGAAGCAGTTGACAGTAGCTTATTGCACAATGGACATCCTACAGAAAGCGAAGTTGTGTTACTAGTCAATATTGCTTTTTGGTGCATCCAGCATAATCCTGGGCTAAGACCAAACATGAATGATGTGGTAGATATGCTTGAGGGATGGAAGACAGTGGGCATGCCACCAGAAAGTCCAATGTTTGTTGTCAATTTCTTAGATGTAGAATCACAGTGTAGTTCTTCAAAATCTGATGATAATGGAACTGTTAGAAATACCAGCAACAGAATTGGCACTTTGCTATCTGCCAATACAATTTCCATTTCTATTGAGCTTGGAAGATAATTATTCTCATTATATATACTCTTTTCTTTACCATTGAGACTATTTGTTTATGGACAATTATAAATCTCTTGGTTCTCTAGGAACCACAGTAAAAAAAGACAGTAAGGGGACAGGAGAGTACTCTCCATCTCTCCTCACAAACATATGCAATGCAAATCTCGTATTTATTATAAAAATTTAACTAGTTGTCTGGATCCATTTAATCTTTAAGTGGATTTGGTCAAGCCATCTCTCCTTCAGCAGAGGTCTCAATAAACGCATATATTATTGTGTTCATGCACACAAAATAGCTCGAAGCTCTTGTAATACTTCTAGAATAAACTCATTTTTGTACCTGATCAACTTTGAATACTACCATTAAGTATCCACTGGCATAGAATCAGATGGTCCCTCCAGTATATCATTGGATCTTCTACTTGTCCCTCCAGCAACCGGTTGTGTGTTCATATCTGTAATGAGCCACAAAATACAAAATGATAACCTTATTATTTTTTCTCACATATATAATAATATGATGAAGTTAGAAGCTATCGTTTATATATTATTTCTATTTATGCAATATTTGGTTCATGCATTTGGAAGCACAAATTTTATATGCATTAATTGAAAATTCATATCATTTTGCAAGGGCCGTGCAACAAAATTTATTGCCAGTGCCAGGGCAAAATTCATTGTATTATAAAGGGGTTAAAAATATAAATATTAATAGGTAATTAATAGAATATTCGATTTGATTTTGTAATAACAACTTGCCTAAAATGTTTTATAACTACAATGGGTAAGGAAAACACTTTGGATAAGAAACTATACTCCCAGTTATCTTTTCTGAAATTTATAATGAGGTCTCCAAAATAAGTTCACAACCTTCTTCTTACTCAGCGTGCACACACAGAATGTATTACTGTATTGATCAATCTGTTACAGGTTGCCCCATTCTAGCAACACGTCATATGATGAAAGTAGATGTGCTCGCAAGCAACGTTAAAAAAATCAATAACAGGCTTGCCGTTGGACTATTATGAATTATTAATATTAATACCTTCAAATATGTAATATTATTAGATTAAGAATACAAAAGTTTGTAGTTTCTACCTATCACTAGAATTGTTTATTCCACCTAAGCATATTCCTTAAAAGATTTTCTCCATTCTTGCCTTATCTCCATCATTAATAGTGTGCAATTTCTGAATAACTATGTAGAGCCTACTTAAAAAAATATTGGGTTTATCCGTCATAAGCAAGTAGAATTTACAACAAAATTATATAGTTCTTTCTTAAAAAGTAAAATTCAAATCAACTTATAAATAACAAAAAGTAGATTTATCACATGCTTGGTATAATACAATCAGAAATACAAACACTTAAAAATTGACTGTGAAGTTCCAAATCACAAATAAAAGTTGAGACTAGAGATTTTCAAGCTGAGACTAAAGATTTTTTGGTCCTGAATGCCAGCCATCATGTCCATCATTACACAATGTCACAATCCATCATTACTTATGCAAGAAATATCAGTTACAGAAGACATACAACAGGAAGAGATTCATTCTTAGAAGAGCATTCCCTCCATATGATTGTTACTATTAAGGATGTGTGTTGAATTAGCCACTGACTTAGAGGCATATAACATAAAAAAAAATGGAAAATAAGATACTTTGGCATAAGCGCTGGTGTCATGTACCAGCACTTATACTGACTTAGAGGCACACTGACACTGGGCCTACCTATGTACCAGCACTTGTACTGTACTGCTACTAGTATTGTGGTGCAATATTTAATTATGCATTACATAGATGGTGATAGCATCACTGAGTGACCAGTTAAATTCCAAGAGAGAAACTGAAAAAGAAATGGATGTCAGGGTCAACAGGAGACTATTTTTTGAAAAAGAAGAATGAAGGAGAGGTAATGTAGAGCAGCACTGAAAAATTCAGCTTGGAGCTTTAAGGAGAATAAAAGACCAGTATGAAACACATTAATAAGCCTTACTTATCAAAAACGGATATTAGATTCAATGGCATTGATTAGAAAACTTAACTAAATCCATTTCAAGCAGTATATATCAAAAACGGATATTTGAGGGCTGTAATGCATAGTGATGACAACAGGCCCCACTTGTGCCTCCTCATTTTAAATCAGGCCCACCTACCAAGAGTATAAATTCTATCTCAGTAGCAGAACCCTAGAGCCGTCACACTTTACTCCTTTCATTTCCCTAAAACCGCACTGATTTCTCCAATTGAGCATACTCCAATTACCTCAATGGAAGTAAGCAACAATCATCTTGATCCTAACCCAAATCCCAATACCATCCCCAACCTTCCTGCCCTCAACTTTAATTCTTGCCAACATCCTAATACAACACGAACAAATACCAAATCAGTTATGTATAAGGGAGTATGGGTAAAGAAACCAAAAGAAAACGAGAAGAAGAAGAAAAAAGAGGAAGAGAGACTCCGGTATGGAGTGGAGATTGCCCACTGTTCCATCACAACACAGAGAAGGAAAATCTGGCTAGGAACATACAAAACACCTGAAGAAGGTGCTCTGGCATACGATCTAGCATCCATCAGGATCAAGGGCAAGGCCCCAAATCGAACCATTGGAGACAATGGGGAGATACAAATTTCCATGAGTCAAGAATCAGAGGCCAGCAATCTTAACTTTTTTACTTACCAGTATCAATTTATTTATTTTCTCTAAACCCGCTCAAAGATTCACAGGAGTTGATCAAGAGGGAGGTGGAGAACAAGATCAGGGGCCACTTTGGATCAGGGAATGGCTCCAATCAAGCAAGGAGTTATAGTGCTGACAAGAAGAAGGCCATCCCAAGGGTCAATGATGCAGCATCAACACAAGTGGGACTGGGATTTGACGCTGGGGGAAAAGAAACAATAGATGAAGGTAAACAAAAGTTTCCAGCAACAAGATAATAGGTTTGATTGGAGGGGCAGGAGCTCAACCATTTGTGTGAATTTACCGTTGGCTTACTTGGCGCGTGGGAATTTAAATTTAACAGATTTTTAAATTTAAAATTATGGGAATCATGCCATATTAGAGCCTTCTTATTGTATTTTTCTTAACTTGAAAGTAGTTCCTTTTATGGGAAAACTTGTTTGTAGTTGTTCCAATGTGTATGTTGCATTCTATATGTTTGGAATCAATTCTACCAATTTTAGGAAATTTAATTTTACTGATTTTTTTTCTGATATTTTTATTAGTATTATATTTAATAGACAATTTAAATCTGATATATCCTACCTATTAGTTGTTGTTTGCCATCTGTTTATCCATGCCCCTTGAGAGGAAATGCATGCCCTAAAAGACTTTCCTTTTTTTTCTTCTATTATCCTCATTAATTTCCTTATCCATGGAAGCTTGGCTACTCCCAGTCCATTATCATTAACAGTTATGAGATATTCTACTTTTGATACCCAAACAATGTACATAGATTTAGCTCAGAGAATTAGAGAAAAGAGTCATGAATGGCTGAACTACTCCATAAAAACTAAAAGATCACAAAATAATTGCTACTTAAAAAGGAAAACTCATTCGGAAAGATATCACCAAGAATTAGCAAACAAAAAAAAAATAATTCAAGTTTTGTCCTTATCTATTTGTATGAAGAAAGGTCAATAGGGACCCAATTGCATCTAATATTTGATCGCACTCTCAAATTCTTCCCTTCCCTGCCTACATCCAATTCTGCATTTATATCAGCTGTTCATCGACTCGTATCCAAATTGCTCCAAACAACCCCCCCAAAAAAATGATTAATACTTATTAGCAAAACAATAAAAGAAGACTGGACTCACAATGAAGCAGGTGAGATGGTAAGGTATCAGAAGAATCTTCTTATAGATTCGCCATTCGTAGATTCGTCGAAAATTACCTAAGAGATCGCAAAACTCGTGCAAGTAGTTCCCCGTTCATTGTTGGATCCAGTAGACATACAGGGCACAAACCCTACAGACCCCCTTGTAGGCTTGTAGCCCTGTAGGCGATGGGCGGGGGATCACTACCATTTTTCTTTTTCTATTTGGCAATTCAAATATCAATAAAACATTTTCAAATAAAGTAATGGTATATTCCCAGCAATTTTATTCAACATGTGTGTGTAGGGCTGTGCAAACGAGTCGAGTCGAGTCGAGCTGGGCTTAACTCAAGCTCGGCTCATGAAAATTCGAGTCGAGTCGAGTCGAGCTCGTGAAACGCTTCGAGTTGAAAAACCTAGCTCAAACTCGGCTCGTTACTATTCGAGCTAGCTCGCGAGCTTGCTCACGAGCCAATGCATGTGCGTTGACTCAATTTGATATTTAGATTTAATACATCTACAAACTATAAGGTTGGTACATCTAGAAAATTGATATGAGAATTGGTACAATATCAACAAACTATGTTTTCAATGACATCTTCGCTGCATTAATTTGAATGGATGGACCAACAAAAAACTATCGAGTGAGATATACGAATCTAATTATGAGCAAATAAGAGACGTCTGTAAGCCGTGACGACATGGTGAGATGGTGAGAGATGATGAGAGAGGAGTTATCAGATTAGAGTTCGGTAAAAAAAATATATAAACTATTTTTTATTCGAGCTGAGTCGAGCCACGAGCCGAGCCGACCCTAACTCAAACTCGGCTCATTTAACTACCGAGCTAGATTAGCTCGAGCCAAATTAGCTCGAGCCAAATTAGCTCGAGTCATTTTAGCTCGAGCCAGATTAGTTTGAGCCCGAGCCGAGACCGAGCTGAGCCACGAGCCCGAGCTTTTTTGTACAGCCCTATGTGTGTAACATTAAAATTAAAAGATTATATAATATTTGAGACCGTAAAAATAAATGATCTTATACATCTTTTCTATTATTAACATTTACAAGAGAAAACGAACCTCAAAAAAGTAGAATATTGAATACAAAATTTTCCATTTTATAATTGAACAAACAAGATTTGATGAAAGGCATTGAAGGGGTAAAATTACGTTGATTTTTATTTGCTTCTGCGTTAAAATAATCATGAGTGCACTGTTATAATATTATAAAATTATTGAAAGGAATATTTTATTTGTATGAGGTCCGCTAGTAAAAGGGTGAACAATTATGGAAGTCGAGAAAATTGTTTTTTTTTTGTTTTTTAAGAAAGATGAGAGTATGTTTCATAAAATTTAATTTTGTGTATGCATATGAAGTTGAAATCATGATTTCTTGGGGGAATGAATATAATTTTAATTAGCTATCATGTTAGGGAATGGATCACTTGACAATGGTTATCTTGATAATTTTGACAATAAATTTTAAATAAATACGAAAAAAATTTAAAAATAGAAAATATTTTATGGATATATTTTTTTAGTTATAGATGATGGTGATTCAAATTTAATGTAATTTCATTATTGTTTGATGGCCCATCAAAGAACGTCAAATTTAGAGGTGGCAATCGGGCAGGTCGGGTCGGGTTCAGGTTCGGACGGGTCGGATCGGGTAAGTTTGACCAAAAAGATTTGTCAGGTCACGGTTTGGGTTCGGGTCGATTCGGTCCGAGTCGGGTCGGGTTTCAGGTCGAACACTATCGAGTTTTTTCGGGTCTCGGGTCATTTCGGGTCGGGTCGGGTCGGGTTTCGGGTTCTTATGAGCTTAGATCATTTCGAGCTTCGGGTCATTCGGTCCGGGTCGGGTCGGGTTATGGGTCATCTAATATCGGGTAGTCTCGGATTTCGGTTGTTTCGGGTCGGGTCCGGGCCAAATCGGGTTCTTTTTTGTCATGTTTTATTTCGGGTCGGGTCGGATTGAATTTCGGATCATTAGACTTAAAAAGAAAAATTTTAGTTAATTTAATTAAAATACACAATAAAAATGATAAAATTATAAAAAATATGGATGAAATAAATATATAATACACAATTGTAGTTCAATTTTATTTAAATCTTTTGAAATCGGGTCGGGTCAAGTTTTTGGGTTGACTGATCTCAGGTCATCTCGGGTTTCGGGTTGTTCGGGTTCGGGTCGGGTCAGATTTTGAGTCGTCTAATTTCGGGTTGTCTCGGGTTTCGGGTTGTTCGGGTTCGGATCGGGTCAGATTTCAGGTAGTTTGATCTTGGATCATCTCGAATTTTGGGTCGTCCGGGTTCGAATCAGGTCGGGTCGGGTCTCGGACACTTTAATCTCGGGTCATCTCGGGTCGGGTTCAGGTCAGTTTGACTTTTTGAAAAAATCAGGTCGGATCGGGTTCGGGTCCGGACGGGTCGGATGGGTTTTTCGGGTCGGGTCAGATTTTGCCACCTCTAGTCAAATTATAATTGTTATAAATTATATAATATTTTGATGGTCCTTGATGGAGTATCAAATGATAATTAAATTATATGAAATTTGAATTACTATCAATATATAAGAAGAAGATAATATTCATAAGGAATTTTTATTTTTAAATTTTTTTATTATTTATTTAAAAATTTATTATCAAAATTATTAAAAATAACTCATTGTCAAGTCATCCCACCATCATGTTATTAGGTCATTTGCGGGTGCCTAATTAAACGGTCGGAGGGATTTGACAACTAAAAGTTTTATTATATAACATTTCAAGAAAACCATTCATTCTAATTTTTAATTTTATTTTTTCTATCTTAAAAAATGCTTTTTGTGTGGAATGCCAATTAACATTGATAAATATCCATCTAAATCTCGAGGCTTAAGTATTACAGTTTATAAATCACCATGCATTAACTTAACGCATCCATTGGGATCCTTACAGATAAAACGATCCTCAACCACTGGTCAGGTACAAATTTTAATCTATCTAATACACCGTAAATTCTTCTTTCACCTTACCTCAAGAAAATAAACATTGATTTTTCTCCATCGAATGTATTCCGACAAATCTTAATGGAATGAAACAAGAATAACATCAAACCTTAACCCATTACAACATTCTAATTAATTAAGCATGGTCTACTTTTGAATCAGTTAATTACAAGGGTGTGTGGATAAAACACAAAGAGATCGAGAAAATGAAAACAAAGGAGGAAGAACGAAATAGATATGAAGTGAAGGTTATCTGGTAGTCCTCATTGATACTTAATTTTTTCATATAATTATAGATATCACATTTAATATTTCTATAAACTAGAATATTAAATGCATGAAAAAAGTCAATAAATAATAGTCGACAATCTCCACTCATATCTAATTCTTTCTTCCTCATTGTTCTTCTTATTTCATTTTCTTTGGATTTTTTTACTCATACACACTTGTATTCAAGTGACTTGAAAGTAGCTCGTGTTTATTTAGGATGTTGAAAGAGGGATAAGATTCATAATAGAAATTGATATTCCTCTGTTGTATTTTACATTGTAAATTTGACCACCCGTGATTCTAAATAGGTAGCTGTAGTTCTTAAATCCTGCCCATTTTGCCCAACTCGAGATTGGACGGTCTGGATTATATTGACTGATTACTGTACTGTGTATTGTGTGCAATACTATAGAGGATATACACTCTCAAAATAAGAGCTATATATGAGGATGAAATTTGAATTAGGGTTTAGGGTTACTATTCTTACTTCTTTCTATTAAGATTTATTAGTGTGTTTATGCTCAACAGGGAGATATTAATGTTGGTTAAAGGAAAGGTGAAAAGAGGAAATTACAACGCTGTGCTTTTTTTTCCCTACTGATAGATAGAATTTATATCTGAGTAGTGAAGGGCAAATTCAGACTTTGATTCAGAGGAGTAAGAATTGATGTTTTTTTTTCAGTGGAGGTAAAAATCTAAAAAAATTCTTCACTTGAGCTTTTTTCTCAATTTATATATAATTATAAAGGTATTTGTAAAAGAAATTTCAGGGGAGGTAGCTACCCCTGGCGTTCTTAGATCTGCCCTGTGAGAAGTGATTGAAATGATTGTAGAAGGTACCTTAGCTCTTGGTTTATGGTGATTTATAGATTGCAATGCTTAAGCTTCAAAATAAGTACTCTATTTTGATAACTCATGAATGTTAGTTAGCATTTCCAAAGGGGCATTTTATCCTAGGATTTCAGTAAAGATTAAGCTACGCCTATATTCTTAAATGTCTAACATAATTTTTTTTGCTGCTCGAGTGTCGTTTTGATTGGGGAAAAAAAGGAAAGGACATGTATGATTAATGGCTATTTTGATCTTTTTAAACAAAAGAAGGTATGTTGAATTTTGCAATTTTATGAAAATGTTGAAGGAAAGCGTTATATGCAACAACTTCGAAAATACAAGGGAATATTTATTTGTCTTATTTCCTAAATCTAAGAGGAAATATTTAATGGCTATTTTAATCTATCATTAATAGTTTCCATTCATTCGTCGTGCTTACTTTGAGGGCATGCTAATTCGTCGTGTTTTTTAGCAGGATACTAATTGCTAATCCTTAAATTCTCATTTTGAGACATTAAACCTAGCGAACTGACAACGAAAATATTTGAATCCTAGTGAAGTGAGAAAGATATATAGATGAATTTATTTACACAAAATAATGCTGCCACAGAACAATACTGCTAACAATCACATCATGCTGCAATCATGTGCAACTCTCAGCCAAACAAACCAAAAAAGGAACCATAAAATAAAATGAAATATTGGTGGCACAAGGAAATGCATTAACAAGGGATCTGCTCAGTGAACCATTTCATGACATGAAGAGGTGCTTTGATGAGTTCGATAGCAAGTTCGACAAGTATAGTCACGCACAAACAGCAAGGGCAGATGCATGACAGAAGCAACCTGCACATCAACGCCATTTTTATCAGCAAATTATAGTCAAAGCCTCAAAGGTACACCATCTATTCATAGGTAAATGTTTTGTAATGCATCTAATACCAGCAACAAGCTTCCGATCAAAAAGGACAATAATGGCAAATAATTTCTGTTCATACCCAAACTAGTCAGTATGGTGCATGTATACTGACAAAATCCTATGTGGCATTCAGATATATGCACTGGCATCAACTAAACTGTAAAAAAAGTGAACTGATTACTGGTTTTGGAGCATAGTTAACTAAGATAAGTTAATTAGAAAAAAGTAAGTTATATAGTTCTCCAAAATTCCAGATCAAAGAGACATTTGGTGCGTTTTTTCCCTTTCTCCTGAAGCAATTTAATATGTCATATCCAACAAAAAATGCACTAATGGAACTGTTCTTAGAAATTCTGATTCAGTGGAGTAAATGAACACAGCAGAACTTCAGTACAACAGGGTTTTCCTTAAGTTTAACTATTTTATTGGGTAAAGTTCTTCTATGCAATATTATAGAATCAGGGACCCACCTGGAATATTACTCTGGTGGAATTCAATGCAACAGCTGATGCAATTTAGAATTACTTAAGTGGAATTTGATGCAACAACGAACACTCATAGAACATAGGTCGATTGGATGACTTGTGCATAATTGAAAAGACCAGTTCGACAATACGAGGCGTCGAATATCTTTTGAAAACCAAAAAGCCATAAAAGCAAGGGGAAAAAATGAACTTACCCAACAATCCAAATCACGACTCCAACAATCGAGACGAGGAGGGAAAGAAAAGCGAAGGGGAGACCCAAGAGCCAACCAAGCGGCCTACACTCACAATCGCACTCGCAGCACATGCTTAATTTCACTACAAATCCAGTTGAACTTCACGATTGGGTCGGAGTTATCGTCTGTGTTTTGCAAGAAATTGGATGTACTGAACTGAAGAGTTTAGAGAGGGAAATTGAGCAGAGCAAGGACGAGAAGAGAGGAAGGTGGGAAATCATGATAGATATAACAGGAAGCTGAGGTGTGTGAAATGAGAATTTGGTCAAAGAAAGGAAGGTTCGAAGAGGGAAAGTGAGAGGTATGGGGCTATCCGGCTATGGCCTATGGCCGGCGAGACAGGTTGGAACTTGGAAAGAGACGAGAGAGTAAGAGATGCAGATATGCGCTGCAATTTAAGAAGGATAACAGAGGTTCAAATCTTTTTAGGATCGCCCGATTCGAATCCGATAGTAGTAACTCGAAATAGGAAAATTTAAATAATAGAATGACATGTCTGTATGATGAATTGATGATAGTAGACAAATAGCGGGAAAGAAAACGAGTAAAATGGGGTCCAATAATGGTGGGGTTTGCACTGGTCATGTGTTGAATGATTTGCATGCCTTTTGATAGAGAAAGAACGCTGTTAATCAACTCCAACTTCCTACCTTCTCCTGGCATCAACGATGGCATCATCTGTATACTCTGTTTGTATCTTTTCAAGTAATTTTCTTTCTACATAAAAGCTAATACACTTTTATCATTACGGATATCATTATTAAGACCATAATTATTTTAACTTAAAATGAACTATTATTTAAATTAATGACTTTATTATTTACAAAAAAATTTCCGTTTAAAGTTAGTGTAGTACCATAAATAGTGACTAGATTTTGCAAAATACGGAATAATTATCAAAACAACCCATGCATCGATCTATCCGTGATTATATTTCATTGCCAACTAGTCACAAGAATTAATTTAACATAGTTTTGCAGCAGACTGGGATGAGGATAACATTTTTTTTTATTAATCCTAACAACGCTTTCCTTAATTGACATGTTTTCGTAACTTGATTTAATTTTCACAAATGTTTGACAAAAGAATAATAAGTTTTGCAATCGCAGTAGGTCACCTGGTTAGTATGATTGGACATTATATATTCGGATTTTTTTCCTAGGATTGTCAAGTCATAAAGCAACAACTTTGATTGAAGGTCAAATTGTGCCAGCGCAGATAGTGGCAAGCTGCGTAGATGATCAAATTTTGCTTCCTAACGACATTTTCTCAAGAAAATATAAATAAAAAAATACACACGGTGTTCAATATCAATTTAATTAACCCTCGGTGTGTCATGTGAAAATAATATAAAAACTAATATTTTGTATATATCAGAATTAATGGGAGCTCTATTTTGTTAAATTCTCTTAATTTTTTTTTAGTAAAGCTCTTTAAGATTTTTTTATTCTGTTTTCCCAAAAGCAACTAATAAAAGATTTTGACGAAGACATCTGACATAAAAAAGCAGTACAGCATAGGTTTAGTTGAACCTACTTCTGACATAAAACATTGTGTAATATATAACAATGAGAATATAAACACGTTAGTGAGAATACCAACAAAAAAATATCTTTCAATATTTCATGGCATGCAACAGCAAGCGCAACACACGATAATGTATATAATTTTTTTTTTCTTTAAGGAGCAATTATAGTAGTCTTGTAACATCAAATAGGATCAAGAGGAATGAAATATAAAAGACCTTTTGAAGCTGCTAGTAAAACATTTCAAAGAATCTATGAAGAAAGTTTAAAAAATGGAAGGAAAAAATATATGTTATGTAACAAATAAACAAATAAAAAACAGAAATTTTCTTATATATATTTACCTCCATTGCTGATCCTAAATCATATTTAACGCTTCAAACCTAAAAACAAAACAACCAATTTGGTTAGTACAACAGAAGCAAAGCTCTTTCCTAAGCTTGACAAGTTGACATGTTACAGTGGATTTCCTACAATTTCAAGTACCTCATTGCGTAGCATTAACCAATATATGTAACAGAAATCTTTTATCTTCGAGAATGGAAACCCACAACTTGAAAACTTCAAAACCAAATTCTGGCCCAAATCCTTAATTACTATCAAATGAACACAAAATATAGTATGAAACATTCGGGTTCGAAAAAACAATCAGGCCGCATTATTATGAAATGGATCAAAGCAGAAATAGGAATCATAGTTGACTAAGTGCACTCCCTGCCCTCCAGGGCTGTCAATGGATATCTATAATCCGAAAATCCGATCCAAATCCGCACAAATAGATTCGCATATGGATCTTTAAAATATATTCATTAGTTTATTAAATCAACATATGAATTTTAGAAAATGATCCATCTAATATAATGGATTCGCATTTGGATCTTATAAGATTCGAATTTTGATCTTATAAGATTCAAATTTGAATCCATTATGAATTCGATCCATTGACAGCCCTACTGCCCCCATCAATAATAACATTCCAATAATGAAATAGGGCAAGCCCTATTTTTTTTCTTTTTTAAGATAAAAAATACATTGAGTTAATGATTTTATCTTTAAAAAATAGAAATTTTTTTTTAGAAAAGGTAAAATCTGATTTTCAAGTATATTTTAATATGGAGATCACTTTGAACTGTTTGATCGGTATTTTAAATTTGAGAATGAAAGATATAATATGAAATATAAAAATACATTTTGTACTTCACAATTCACCATAGCGTAACACTATATATATCAAATAGGAGCATCTTTGTTTTTTGATAAAAGTGGCATATAGCACTAATTTCATAGAAATCACCACATTACAGCCTATATGTCAAGAGTACCAAACGGCTGATATCAAGATATGAGGTATCTAAGGTCAACAAAAATATCCAAATGCTAAGGAAATGATTAAAAAATGCTTAAGAACTGACTTAGCTAACTAACTAAAGCCCCTGGAACAACAAACTGACCTATGAAACTCTAAGAGAACTAATCCATAGGCAACAAAAGGAGCATCTCAGTGAAGAAAGGAGATAACTATAACACATTACTGTCATACATTCTTAGGCAACATTTGTATTCCTAGCCTGTGCTGTTTCATTTTTATGAGTCCCAGTGGTATGTTTGTTTTCTAATTCCATCAGTCTCATGAGAAGTTGTCTAATTTAAGAGGACTCCTGGTTTCCTCATCATTACAAAGATGCAATGAATTCAGAATACACGCCATATAAAAGTTTGAACTGGAAGTTATTAATATTAATATATTTCCATAAGAAGGCATGTTAAAATTCGCCTGCCTTTGTTCTCCACAAGTAAAGACACATTAAGGGTTTGGGAGAATGAACTTGAAAATATGTCTGATAAATAAATCCTGAGAGATAGCATAAAAGGAATGTGGAAAATAAATTTATAAGAGAGATCGACATTTGATTTATGGTAGAAACACACCTTCCTTGCCATTTTGCTTGGCTGTCTCCTATTCTTCTTCAACGATTTCAACCTTACAGCTAGACCCCCCTCTTTTTCAATGAATCGGTCTCTTTTTCAATCTTACCATCACAAAGTTGGGACTCAACTGAAGGTCCACTCAGACTCAAAAATCCCCAACAACTCCTCAGCCATTGATATAAAGACAGAATCAAATTAAACAATATTGGTAATTTTGTACATAAATTGTTTTAGTTCGTTTGGTGGTCTACTGGAAAGTTTTTTTTTATCACGTCCCATAGCAATCCAAGAAAGAAATAAGAAAAGTATGCTTCTTACAGAAAGTTCATAATATTTTATGGTTCGTACAATAAATTTGGTACAATTTTTATGCCCAGGACCATTCTCAAAATTTTCACACAGGCCATTTTTTATCAGAACTACGAATGCCTGCATTGCTTTTCACTTGTTTCAGCCAATGTTATCTTGTCAGAGGCTTTAAAACCTTTGCAGGTTGAAGGTCATTGATGTCGCTTAACAGTTGGAACAGTAAAGTTCTTATTATAATTTTGGTCAAAAACAGAATTTATATTACAATGTATGACACAATTTATACCAATGTTTGCAAAATCGGACGATTCCGATTCGAATCGGCCGAGTTGGATCGGAATCGGCCAATGGCGATCCGAGTTTCACCCGAGTTACGCGGCCAAACGATTTTCTTGTGAAAATCTCTGTGGAGAAGGCTGATATGCTGAAATTAGTAGTGAATAATAACATAATAGTAGTATTCTCCATCAATTGTTGCAAAGGACGAAGAGAAATTAAGTTTAAACTTTCCAATTTGATGATTTTATTGTTTTTGAAGCTTGAACAAGAAGAATGAAATGGGAGATCAGGAGGATATGGCGAAGAAAGGTTCTCGAAATTGATTTTTTTAAAATTGTTTAAATAGACTTGGTGCATAGACAAGCTTTAAAAGTAGGGAGTTTTTATTTTTTTTTTTAGTGTTGGAGAGTTAGTTTTTAATTTAAAATTTTCAATTATAGTTTTTAATTTAGCAATTTAATTTTAATTATCATATTAGATTAGCAACTCGTTTAATTTAGTATTGAAAATTATTTCCATTAAATTTATTTTTTTTCCATTTTCGTTAAATGACTTGGCATAAATAAAATCTAGAAACGATTTTTACATTGGAGAGTGTTAACTAAACTTTTTCTAATTAAATCTGACATGACAATAATAAAAAATTTAGAACCGGTTGCTGCATTGAGATGCTCTAATATATTATTACTTTAATATATCCCTCTTTTTTATCTGAAAATTAGCATTGTTATTATTTAATTTATTGTAGATATATATATTTCTAATTGAAGATCATGTTTAATACGGAAAACATGTGTTTACTTTATATTTCTGAAATTGTATGCTTATCACATTTTCAAACTAATATACAGATTCTAACATCAAATTAATAATTTGTGCAACTATAAAATCATTAATTGTAAAAAGTTGATTCATCTAATTAGTTTGAATGTTTGTATTATTTTAAATTAGTGGATTATTTGAGTGTAATGTGTTGCTTTAACATCATTTTGTGATTATTTTTTTTTTTACATTTTTTTCTATTTTTGTAATAAAAAATAAGTTTTTTTGAAAAAAAAATGAGTTTCTAATCCGATTCCGACCGATTTTTCCGATTCCGATTTCATAGTCAGCTTGCCAATTCGATACTGATTTTGCGAACCTTAATTTATATCCTCCCTTCAAGAAATAAGGGACCCAAAAAATGCAAATTAAAAACATGCAATTTCACCACAAGAATTTTGCAAAATCACTATTTCACCCAATAAAGAGCAACAAGTTTGAACCATCAAATCACCTTTGCGGTATTAAGTCATGGCATTGTGAAAGGTAAGGCTCACATCAGACGCAAACTCGAGCGGAGATTTGTAGCGGCCTTTGACTGTCCGACACTTCACCGTGCCTAGATCCATGGTGTGGCGTATAACGGAGTAGTAGTCTTTCAAACAGAGCTTCTTCACATCAACTGGCTCGTTGAAGAGCCATCCGTGGCGGTGGCTCATTAACTTCTCCAGTAAAGCGCTACAACTGGAGAAAAGAGAGAGGGAGAAAGAGTGATCGCCGGATTCCACCTTGTGCGTCGAATCGACACCATTGGATTGGGATGGTTGTGATTTCGCTTTTGGTGGCATTGTTCACTGGCGTGACAGTGACAGTGTGTTGGTGGGGAATGCGATGCCGGTGTCGCTCGTCTCAGGTTTGGTACAGACGGTGGGGGTGGGTTTAGGACTTGGACTTTAGGTTTGGTACGGCCCTGTTTCCGAACAGGATTAACTGCGCTATACTCTATACTTTAATCTGCATTTTATAATAGGTGGGGATCGGTTTATAATGGGTTATCTTGGTAATTTTATTAATTTTGATAATGAATGTTTAAATAAATATGATATAAATTTTAAAAAAATTATACATATATTTTTCTACATATAGATTAGATTTATGGTTATTTAAATTTTATGTAATTTTATTATCATTTAGTAGTCCATCAAATATCGTTAAATTAGAACCGTTATAAATTATGTGAAAATATTATGACTTTTGATAGACTATCAAACGATAATGAAATTGTATAAAATTTAAATGACCGTCAATCTATAGATAAAAAATATATCTATTAACTTTTTCTATTAAGATTTTTTTTCATATTTATTTAAATATCCATTGTCAAGAAATCTCCTCTTCTATAATATATTGATTTCACGTGTGAAATAAAAACAGATGAAGTAAAATTGATGCCTGATCTTTTTACAGCAGAAGACAGATTGCAAACCAATTATTGCAGGACCATTTATTAACTCAACTCATCTTCAAAAAAATTCACTCATCAAACTAAAAGTATCAAACAAAGAGCAAAGTTAGTCTCATCAGAAGCACGGACGGATGTAAAATTTATAGTCAATTGAATTACAATAACTTATCGGGTTCAATCCATTAGCTAATCGAGTACTAAATAAAAAAATCAATAATTCAACATATATTTTTACCTAATAAATAACTATCAAAATAATATTATTTTACAAAAATTAGTATAAAACTAAAAATAATAGATAATCAAGTAGATAAAGAAAGATTTTCTTTATGAGACTTCGTATTTTAGAATCTTTACATAATTCTTTCATTAGTCATGATAATTAAATATTTTTTTCACAATGAAAGAAATCAAACAACTTAGGAGGTAAAACATTAGATCCAAAAAAAGGCCAAATTAACAAAAACATGACTGAAAAATATTATTTTTCAAAATTCAGAGGGTAAACTAAACCCTGAGCTAAAGTAGATCCACCCTTGATTTGAAGTTCGTAAACAATTTTATCAAATATTGCTGATATGCAATTTATTATGTTAGCAACAGAAATTTAATTTTGCAAACATTCGAGGTCTAATATTAAGATACACGAAAACGTATAAACTGTCATAGTTGGTAACTATAACACCGTGCCATTGTGTAGCTAATAGTGGAACCCACTCAATAATAATAATCCTCCTGAATCTATATATCACAGCCGTTTAAATAAATCCGACGGCCAAGATCCTATGTCATAATTCTCATGCCATACATTTTATGGCAGCGGATACAGATCATACCACATGACATTGAAACTGAGATCAATTTTCATATATCAGCAACACATTTATTAATTTTCTGTGCTTTTGCATGCAAACAAAATACTGACTCATGATATCATGGCACGAAGGAACTTTCATTCTCGATCTGGGATGCAAGCTGTGCAATAAAATGCAGTTTTTTTATAATTATTTAAATAATCCTGATTTTAATAATAAGAGCAAAAAAATCAAAATTTTAATAATACGAATGACAGCGCATCACCACCAGTGACACTGTATAACGTAACGGTCCCACTAGTATGATTTATTTATTGAACGAAACAAACAAAATCATCAAATTAAGCAACAACTGTTCTTCGACGTATATTCATTAGCTGCTACAAATATTGTCAGGTTGATTTATTTACTGAACGGAACAAACAAAATCATCAAATTAAGAGCACAAAACCCCCCATTCGTTTGCTATCCTCAAGTCTCTATTTGTAGCATTTCCAGTGTATGTTAGATTAGAACAATGTCCGTGCATCCCACCATGTTAGATTGAATAATATAGGATATCATGAATGTAATGGCTGTGCATGCAGATTGGAGCACAAACAGAAACCAAAAAAAAAAAAAAAACTTGTAATTATAAAATGATCAGAAAACATAACATTAATCATTAACCACAAGTAATATAAAAAAAAATGATAAAGCCTTTAATCTCAAATAAATTGGGGTAGACTAGAAATGAAACCCAATCCAAAATAAGAACAAAATCATACAAGTCAACGGTAACAGGAGTATGACCCAGGAGAGGTCTAGCAGTACTAACAGCAAAACAACTAAATAATTGAATTGTGTAACAACTACAGAAGCCATCCAAGATCTTTTATATTCTTTATATATCATATCAGAACCAATTCCAAGAGCTATTTCTATTAACCTCTAGCAGGTGTTTGATGGTTTTCTGGTGACCCTCATTCTCATATTCTTTGTTCTGTAACTTATCTGAGGTTTTTCTCAGTTTTTCTTGGGCTGTTGCCAACATGCCCTTCAATTGCTAAACTTCAGCCTCATCCGATTTGGGCGAGGACTCGATGAATTCTACAAGATGCTTAATTGTACCTTCATCTTCAATCACAGCCATGGATTCTTCAGAGAAATTTTTTCTCCATGACCCATACTTTTCGTCTGTAACCCTTGGATCTCTTGCTCCTGCAATCTCCTTTCCTTTCCCTTTTTGTAATGAAAATACAATGATTACTTATACTGCATACAATATTTCATAGAAAAATTGAATTTATAGAATTGAGAAAGTAGTGCATAGGCTTCCAGAAAGTATCCTTCCAGGAAATTTTTTGTGCCTATCCTAATTTTATAGAAATGTAACACTCATAACCCTGTTCTGAAACTTTTGACAACATTATGCTATTTAATTTTCTAAATGCATGCATTCGTATGTCATTCTAAACTCATTTGTTAAAGCTAAAAACACTGAATTCAAGGAGGAGGAGGGTTTGGTGATATTGTTGTAAAACATGTAAAAAATGGGGATAGACACAAAAAAGGTTCTCCCAGCAGGAGTGGAGGGTTCTGTGATGTCTTTTGGCTTTTGCTTCGCTTTCCATGTAAGGGTTTGTGGATAAATGCTTCAACCAAATTATTGCCTGCACACTTATTTGCATATATAGGAACACAAAAGTGAGGTCACATGTAAATTGGCATTGTTTCGCACCAATATGAATAGGAACAACATGACTGTTAAGATTAGTATAATACTAATTTGGTAATGTTGTGATTTACCATTACTTTAATTATTTTCATTTATTTTTAAAACTAATTAATATTATTTAAATAATATTAATTAATATTAGATTTGTCTGAAAAAGTAAAAATATATAATTTTTTTTAATAATGATGATCCGATCTAAACCGCAAATGACGTTTGCGAGATTAGAGATTTATATATATTTATATTATGAAATTTCCTTCCATATAAAAAATACTAATTCTTAGATTTTCGGATACAGGAAATAAATTGTTTTCATAAATATTTTTAGGGATATAGTTTGAACGAATAGTACAGATTCTCAACGTTAAGATCTTTATTTTGAAATAAAAAAGGTCATGCCCACTCAATTTTTAGATTAATTTTCCAATAGGACATTTTTATGTGCAGTAGGGAATCCTAAAATCAATTGAACAGGTGTCATACTAATTTGGTCTGAATCAAGTGCACAACCTTAGTTTTGCCAATTTTGGCAATGGAACCTGATTCTTATAGGTCAACACTTTGTAACTCTGTTATTGTTCTTGATCCAAACCAATTCATATTGAAATTCTTTGATCCGAATCTGATCAACATGGATCATATAGGTCGACCAGACCCGATTCGTATAAAATTGATCCGAACCTGACTAACACGGATCATATTGGTTATCTTTTTATATTTTAAATAAATCTAATAATAATTAATGTATAATTAATCTAAGTAGTGTGTAAATAATTTTTTTATTAATGTTGAGTCTGAAAAAAACACAATTCAACAAGTTGTCTCGAATCTATATTATACGATTCAATCAGGAAAATAAAAAAAATAGTTAGAAAATTGTTAAATAATTTGATAACATATCCACTTCATTCAAAATCGATACCGATCAATTAAGATTTGAGTTGAAGAAATCCTCAAATTGTAAATACATAAAAACAATCAAAATTTAATTTAGCCTAAAAAAAGAAAATAATGAACTTACATTTTGACGATAGCAGGAGCAACAAATTTCCTAGAACATTCATGCAAAATCTCTTGTAATACGATGAGTTTACCACCACAAACACTCTTTTGCATATCTATTCTCATTTTTCATAGGTTTTATTTATGGAGAGAGGCAGTAAAACCTATAAGAGAAATGTATATATATATATATATATATATATATATATATATATACTGTGTTCTGTGTGAGAGGCACGTTTTTAGAATTCTATGGCACGGTAAATGTATAAAATGGTGTGGTGTCTGTTGTTTTATATGTAAAACCAGCGAATGACCAAATTAAATACAATGAATGGGTGAGTGTAAATTGAGAATTAAAGAAGATTGTGAAAAATATCTGATGGACGAATTTGGTTTGAGGAATAATTTGTACCGTTGGATTTTATAAATCTGATATTTTTGAAGGATTGTTAAGGTTTCGGAGTAAAAAAAAAATTATATTTATCTTGCCGTTATCCAATCATGAGTCAGTTCTAAAAATGTATATTTTGTTTGAATTACATTGAACCTTTCTCACTTTCCTTTTGGTGTGGTCAAAATACAGCAGAGCAATTGTAGCAAGTAATAAAAGTGAAGATTTCAAATCATGTCCAACCGTTACAATTGACAAATGCTAAATAAACCCGGTCTAGAATGATCCACTACGCCTGAAATATTGTACTTCGTTGGGCCAACATGTCATCATCCATTCCTAAAAATAATATTGGCATTTTTTTTATGTTTATAGAGAATATAGAGCAATACTAATTAGATATCCACGAAATTACACAAAACGATGAGTACAAGATATGAGACTACATGAAAGTTGATGCCATTCACTATCTTTGTAATGAAATTAATTAATTAAGGTTGAAGTTAATAGTTCCATAAAATATTTTGGTCGTTCTTTTTCAGATATCCCAAATTATATAAATAAATTTTTTTAGTCAACGTTAAAATAGCAAGTACGAAACAACTCGGTCTGGAACGACGGTCTTGTGCTATGTATAAGCAATGAATTAAAAAAAGAAAAGAAAAAAAACGACTGAGAAGGAGTGAGACAATTTTACACATTAAATTTGAACTTAACAGCTCCATGAAAGATTTGGGACGTTTTTTGAACATACCCAGATCATATAAATAATTTTTTTTTACAAATAGAAAGCAGCTAGAAAATTGCTTTTTTTTTTCTTCTTTCACAGCAGTTTGTTGATTATTGAACTAGCTAGGGATGTCAATTGATATCTCGAATTTATAATTTGATGTGAAGTGATCCATATATTGATCTTGAAAAATTAGCCAATTTATTTTTGTTATTAGCATCTGGAACTTTTATGATTCGAATTCGAATTAATTATAAATTTAATAAAATATTTACTTTTTAATAACAATAGCATTTATTTTTTAAAGTAATTTTTATAATTATAATTTCAAATATAAATATATATACTGTGAGACGGGTACTTTTCCACGACATGGTAAAGGTATAAAATAATGTGTAGTCTGTTGTTTTCAGTGGCTGGTCAAAATAAAATGGATAAGTGTTAATTAAGGATTTATAATGTGATAAAGGTCTGATGAACAAATTTGGTTTGAATGATTTTTATCGTTGGGTTTTAAATCTGATATTTTGTACGATTATTAAAATTTTATGTGGATCTTGATATTATCGAATAATGAATTTAAGTGGATATAAATTTTATTTGACAAACATTGAACCTCTCTCATTTCCTCTTCTTTTCTGGTCAAAATACAGGAACAATTATAGCAAGTAGTAAAAGCGCAGAGATTTCAAAATCATGCGTTTCATTCTTCTGCCAGTGCCGACCGTTACAATCGGCGAATATGAAATAAACCCGGTCCAGAACGAGTTTAGTCCTCTCTCCTATGCCTGAAATGATGTACCCCAGTGACTAGTGAGCCAACATGTCATATCGTGTGTGTGCGCGTGTGTGTGTGTGAGAGAGAGGGGATTGAGATCTAGAGACAGTGATGAGAGCTTAGATTCAGAATTTGTTTGGCACACCATACAATAACAAAAAATAAAAATATAATTGTTATTCCGATGAAATAATTTGCCAAAAGAATTTTAGACAAGTAGAAGTATGCGTAATAGTGCTAATCTAATATACCAACTTATAGATGGAATACCGAATTAGCTCTCGTCGGAATAGCGATTATTGTTTGATTATATTATATTATATTATATTATATTATGATTATGATTAAGATTTAATATTATTATACTATTATATTATATTTATGATTATAATTTATTATTATATTAATATTATGATTATTATTTATTATTATTATTATCATTATATTATTATTAAATTATTATTATCATTATTGTTATTATATTATCGTTACCATTAGTATTATTATATTATTTATTATTATTATAAATATAATTTTAATTATATTTGTTAAACCGTATTTGTTAAATAATAATTACGTTTGACGTAAATTTAATTAAGAAATAATGATAATTAAGATAATAATTATAATGATTTGACGTAAATTAATAAATAACTATATATCAATATCAATATATTAATGGAATATATATACATAATTAAATAAATAATAAATTAAGCAAGTTTGGAATATAAGTAGTTCAATGAGATCGAGAATCGAATAACAAAATCCAAAGATCAAATTAATGAAATTAACGAAATGCCAGATGTAAATCTAAAATGTTAATATTTGAGATTTAAAACATAAATATTAACAACGATTAAACTAGTGATCACAAATCTTAATTATAATTAAGAAATAATGTAACGTATAAATTAACAAACATTAAATATAATAATTTAATTTAATACGAATAACAATCCCATAGATCATTAAGATATTAATTAATTAGAATGTCATTAAGTTGAGTTGATTAATTAAGAAATTTGAAAATTTAGTTGTTTGCACAATTATGTGCCTAGCCTTTGCCACAGAAAATCTTAAAACTCTCTCTCTCCTCTCTCTCGCGTTTTTCCACTGCCCCACGCGCACTCTGTCGCTCTGTCTCTCTCGGTCTTTCACACGTCTGCCTCACCATCCCCTACTTCATCTCTCTCTCGTGTTACTCTTCCCGATCACTTCCAAAACCAACTTGTTGGCGCTCCCTCTCTCTCTTTGTTTCTCTATCGCGCGAACAAAACCCTAAATTTCCATCCCCATTTCACCAGGACGGAACCCCTCACTCACTCGCGTTTTCCCTTTTTTCCCTTCTCGTACACCAAAGCCGAAGCCCTCACTCTCTCCCGCTGGCTTCTCTTTTGGCGGGTCCCAACATCGATTTTAGGCCGCTTTCCCTCTTCACCACTCGCGGTTTTTCCATTTAGCACGAGCGACCACAAATCCACCTCTAACGCGCGTCGTTGTGTCCGATGTTGACTGGGACTAGTACAATCGCCATCTCAGGTCGCCTCACTGGCCACACCCCTCGGCGCCACTGGAATTGAACCAGCCGTCACGCCATGGGTCGCTGCTTCCCGAGAGGCTAACGAGTCGAGTGTGTTCCTCTTGGACCTTACCGACCCTCTTTGCTTGCTGCCTTGTGCCTTTTCTGGTAACACCTTTCCTCTTTTTCCGGACGTGTGGGTCGTGCGCCGGCTGAGCCGTGCTTTGCATTCGTGCTTGCTTCACTATTAGTTAGTATCTCTTGTGGACTGTTGCGTCTGGTTCTTGTTCCTACATCTACTGTTGTGATTTTGTGCTGGTACTAGTCGGTATGCTGGTTTAAGCCCTTGGTACACTGGTACCGATCGGTACCAGTGACGCGAGGTGTAGCCTTGTCTTGCTTGCTATTTTGCCTTTCTGTGAATGTTTTGTCTGAACTGGGTTGAGCCGATTTAATTATTGTGCCGATGCTGGTAATTGTTGATCTTTCCTCTTCTTGCTGGTTACACTTTGCCTTGAACCAGCCTTCAATCCCCCCCCGTTTTCTGTTCTGATAATTGCCTTGGGTTACTTACGTGTTGGCATGCCCCTGATTTTCTTAATGCCATGATTTGTGGGTTCTGTTAATCAATTTTGCCACCTCTGTCTTGATTTGTCCTTGTGAACAAGTGTTGCCTCTAATTCTAGCTAAGCTAGTTTACTGATTCATTGATTGGGTTATGTTTTGCTGATATTGGTATTCAAGCTTTGGGTTGTGGGTTGATTTGGGGTTCTGGTAGAGTCCCTGATCTATGCTTTTTAACTGAGGGAAATTGTTTTGATGTTGTTATTGTTGCTGATTTACTTACTGGTATTGGTTTCTGTGTGTATTAATGGGTTGACTTATATGTGGTATGCCTTGGTACATCGGTACCACTCGGTACCGGTGATGCGAGACTTGAGCCCTATGCAATTTTTATAAATTGTGGCCTCTGCCTGATATTGGTGCCCTCTCTGTGATTTTGTTGCCTGTGGGATTGCTTTGTTGCATATTGTCTATTGTTTGTACTTGTTGCCTTAGTCGATCTTGATCTGTATATTGGGCTGCCTTGTGGGTGTCCACTCCTTTGTTGTTCTGGTTCGGTGTTGGGTTTCTGAACTGTGGCTATTAGGTTGTGATTAATTGGGCCTAAGTTTGATATTAAGGAAACCGAATTACAATAGTAAAAGAGGACTAGGCCCAAATTAAATATTATGGACTAAGTAACATATTTAAATTTTATTGGGCCGACTAATGGATTGTAATTAATAAAAATTTAATTAGTTAAAATAATTAATTAAGGCCAAATACTTAAAAGTCTCAAGTTAAATAAAGGTGAATAAATTAAAAGGGTAATTAATTAATTGGAGGCCGCCCCGAAAGGTTAGGCGGTATCCATGGACTAATATGTAAACTTAAAGAATCGGAAATGATTATATTCCATGACTGCCCCCGATTCGGGATATCGGTGCATTGGCACCAACGATTTGGTAGTTAGCGTATGATCCCGAACATTAAAACACCAACACATTAATAAATAAAAATAATAATTTTCTTAAATTAGTTTACTTTCTTTTAATTTTAATTTTTCTTTTAATTTTCCTTTTTAAATTTATTTTAAACTATTTTTCTAATTTATGAAAAATATAAGTTAAATAAATATAAATATATAATTAAATAATAATATAAATAAAAAAGAGTTATAAGAATAATAATTAGGAATAATATAATATATATTAGTATATATATATATATATATATATATTAATTCATTTCTCTATTTTAAATTATTAAGAATAATAATAATTATATATATATATATATTAATTAATTTCTCTATTTAATAATAAGAATAATATTAAATATATTAAATATAAAAATATATATTAATTAATTTCTCTATTTTTAATAATTAAATTATCCTAATCATAAAAATTTAGTTTAATTTAATTATAATAATTAATTAGTTAATCAATCAAAATAAAATTAATTTAAATAAATTATATTTAATCAAAATAAATATAATCTTAAAATACGAACTTAAATAATAATAATTTCAATTTAGGGTCCCGTATATACCTTGACCAAACCAGGACCAAATGTAAATAGAACACTCGCCAATTTAATTATTTTTTTGACTTCATAGGCTTTCGAAAAATATCTTGACGAGCCGACAAACGAATACGCTCAAGATGAGACGGTTGACGAGATCGTGAACGTCACCGAGACTTAGCAATTTGACGCTACCTTTTAATCAAATTATTCTCCGTATACGGTTTCCTGGGATTTAATCTTCTTTCTTCGAATTAGAACCCAAACCGAAAATAAAATGTTTTTAAAATAAATCGATATCTTGTACTTTTGACCAAACTTTGATTAGAGACCAAAATCGATCCGTCATCCGCATCCTGAATTGACCAAAGATATTCGAGACATACCCGCATTCGCATGTCATATCATATCATATCATATTTCATGTAGATAGGGTAGGAGTAGGATTCGGAAATAGTCCCGAGATAGATTAGATAGAATTAAATAATTCAAGTTGTAGATTATAATTATTAGGAAAATATTATTACTATCACTAATTATTAATTAAGTCGTAGTTAAATCATGCATTAAGTGCATGAGAGTGCTGAGAGGTGGACCGGGTAATTCTAAGTCTGATGTTGCCTTGCATAACTGCAGACCGTCAGGTTACGTACGGTGACCCATAGGCCCGTGGGACCCACCGGCCTCGTATATGCACCGCGCATCTTTGTCTATCGTCGGGTTATCCACCGACCCCGTCGGCCATTAGCGGGTTCGGTTGTGTCGAGTGTTTAATTTTTGATCAATATTATATTATTATTATTCTTAATATAAATAAGAATGTTAATCCAAATTTGAGCGATCGTGGATACCTTGTCTTTCGGTATTTAGTGTGGGCGGCCATATTCAAGATTGGAATCTACTCCGAGATATTATACTATTTTTTATTTATCCGCTTATTTAGGATCCTGGTATTGTCCGAAGGGCTTTCTCCTTTGGCCCTTAGTTGTACAGAGAAAGTCGGGATGCGGTCCTCCGGCCCTAGTGGGTACACAAACAGGCTCTCATTTGTATATATTTCATTTTGTTACTTTACGGGATGCGGTCCTCTCGACCCTTGGTTGGTACAAACAGTGTAGGCTCCCATTTGTTTTCCGATTTGTCAATTCACGGGTAGTTATATCCTTTGGCGATATGGCAACTAAAAACATAAATATTAAATCCCTTTGTTCATATTATTATTATTATTATATTTATTATTTTGTGAGGTGGATCATCAGTTTCAGAATACCGAGTACGTGCTTTTAGCCGTCACTCTCCTAGGGCGTTATCGCTTCGGGAGGCCGAATTTTCCCAGGGTATTCAGGGCATTGGCGCCCGCTTACTCGAAAATCCTAAGTTTGTAAGTTGGGTCCGAATACGTGCCCGCTTAGGTAAGTCACAAGTCCAGGGCCCGATCACGTGCCCGCTTGTGGATGGACTGATGATCTGCAACTGGGTTATATTTATACGGGTGTTTTAAATCTCGTACCTTATACATATTTATTATATATTATATCCGTATTTCCACATATTTTTTTCATTTCGGGTTTATTTGCCATTTCATCTCATTCATATAGGAGTTTTCTCAAACGTGCATAAAGTATTGTTATACTATATATAATTAATATAATGCATTTAAAATACAGTATCGGTATTTGGGTCCAGTCTAGAAAAGAAGACAAAATCTTAAGGTGGATCTAAATCCGTCTTCGAGTAATTTTTAAATTACTCACGTTTCCACGGTGGTTGTGGGATCCGGGTATTACAAGTGCGGAATTTTGTGGATGAGAGTGTTAGATGCGATCCCCGCGTGATGACGAGGATGCTTCGCCACATCTGCAAGTGAGTCGGGTAGTTGGATAGGATCCATCGGGGTTTTGAGTCTTATTTCTTTCTTTTGGGTTTTTGTTTGAGAGATTGTTGCCCATTCCGATGGAGCTAGCCCCGCCTATGTAGGCGTTGTATTCTCTTTGTTCATTCTGGATTGTATGGTCATGTATATTTATATTATTATTGTTTTGTTTATTCTGAGATTTACTTTATTTCTATTCACTTAGCCTTTCGTACGCGCGTCTCGTCGTGCGTACGTGGCGGGATTAAGCACCCCTAATCCGTTTTAACATTTCTGGGGTGTGACAATATTATTATATTATGAATATAAAGTTGCTCAGAAATTGGAATTCAGGAAATGGAAAAAAAAATCAACATAATCCAGTCCGATGACCTTTCCTTTTTCTTGTGATTCATATCAATACAAAGTTCAACTGATAGAAAATGAATTGGAAAGATGTAGTACTTGACATGTTCAGATTTCAGAAGAGAAAAATATCACCCAATTGCATCCAAATTTTCATATCGGAAGCATCGGATCCTGACCAATGCAGGATAGTCCTTGAATTTCGATGTCTTTTCTTTTGGGTTTCTTCAAGAGGCCGCAAATTGCATTCCTACTTAGATTTCAATATACCAGTCCAAATGATATTCTAAAAGGCCCAATAAGACCAACCAGTAAATAAGTAGCCCAAATTAACTCATTGCTTTTACTTGGTACTTGAACTTTTTACGGAGGAGATGCCAATTATAACATGTTTCTGCTATTAGTTAGAAGAAAGTCTTGTATCATCCTTGCATCCTGTGTTGGTTTGTAATGGTGCGAAGGAAAACAAGGTGGAGTTCGTTAATTGTATGCACCATAGAAATTCAACCAAAATTAATTTACAGATTAAGACTAAGAGAAGAGAATCAGAACTTAATGCCAGAACTGATGGCACTGGCATAAATGTATATACATGTCTAAAATGGTAAATTCATAGCTGATGAGGCTTCTCATGGATATAATTGCGGACCGCAATAATTGCATAAACGAAGGCAAAGAATTCCAGAGCCAAAATTGCGGTCCGAAGTCCAAAATTTACGGTCCGTAATTTTGTCCAACTATTCACATTTTCAAATCCAGAAGGTTCAGACTGGGCCCAAAACCCTCCAAGCTCATCCAAGATCGAGTTAAAACCTCTACCATCCACTCTAAGAGTTGAAGTCTTTAATTCCCTGACAGAAGAGAAACATAATGAAATTATGAAGGAAAAATCAAGAAAAATAGTAATAAAGCACGATAACAAAGTGAGCACTGATAAGACAAAAGATAAGGACTTTTAGATATCACATAAAAGATTCTCTACAATCTGTCCAACATATCAGTAAACTTAGCTCTATCAGTGACTAAAGTCTTTATCATGGAGAATTACTTTCACAAACTAGTGCAGGTTCTGGGAGTTTCTACCTGAGCAATTTAAAATAATGTGGTTCATTTCATTATTGAGAGTTCATTTTCACTTTTTTTTTACCTGGTCCTCTCATGCTTATACAAAATCTTTGTCATGAAGTTATATTAAGATCAAAGAGTTAATAAATCAACCAATAATTAATGCATTCAAGCCATGAGAGAAGAAAATTCATCTTCTGTAAACACAAATTCCCAAACCCCAATTATCGTAAAGCCGAATGCTGATTTCAATGCCTCACAAAGATTAACCAATGTTCTTCTTAGTGGAAAAAAATACATTCCATTGGACAAGGCTGCAAAAACCACACTCAAAGGCAAAACTCTTCTCGGATACGTCACGGGGAACAAGGTGAGACCCGAGGAAGGTACCAATGAGCAAGAGGAGTGGGATATGATCGACAGCCAAGTGATGACGCTCATCACCAACTCACTCGAGCCAAAATTGTCAAAAACCTTCTACTGTGAGACAGCCACAGAATCGTGGAGAGAAATAGAGGGCCAATTTGGAAATAAAAAAAAATCACTCCCAGATATATCAAACTCAAAAGAGAGATTGCACAAATTTCACAAAAAATTGAGAAATTTCAGACCTAATCGGTCTTGTCAAGGCAAAATACGAAGAGCTCAAAACATATCGTCCATACACCGCTGACCTGAACATAATTCGGGAGAGGGAAGAAACAGACAAAGTGTACACATTCTTGGCTGCTCTAGATCCGAGCTATGAGGCAATAAGAGCTCAAATCCTCCTCTCATCGGAGAAACTATCCTTTGATGAGGTGACCTCTCGAGTCCGACAAGAGGCGACGAGGTGAGTGGCCATGGTAGCAACCGACTCGAACCCTAAGCCGGAAGCTCAGGCCTTCTCAGCCCAGCGGCTCTATGACAGACGGTTAAGAGGAAAGGGGGAGACTGTCAAATGCACACATTGCAAGAGAGATGGACACACCAGTGACAGATGCTGGGTGCTCCACCCGCACCTCAAGCCAAGGAAGTTTATAGAGTTGGCGAAGAAAAAAGAGGGGTTCAAAACCCTAGAACCAAATGAACAAAGGAGAGCTTTTGCGTCTGTGAAAGGAGAAGAGGCGAAAGACGCGAATACAGAGACGAAGGGCGAGCAACTGGACCGAGTAGAAAAAATGCTTGCTGCTCTCCTGGGCCAGATGACAGGCCAAGGTTTATCTAAATCTCGAGTTTTTATTTCTAAGCCCAAACCTCACAAATTAAATTGTGAACAACCCAGTAAGGCTCAAATAAGTAAAGCTGAGTCAGAAAAGGGACAGGTTATCTAGACCAGAACGTTAAAACCATATTTGGATGACAAAATTAGATGTTTGAATGTTTATCTCTCTATTAATCTTGATCCAAAAAATAATTTAAAATGGGTTCTTGACTCGAGCTCTACTAATCATATGAATGGTAACCAAAAATTAGTAACGAACATTCAAACACTTGAAGGTGACTGTTTTTTTACCATAGCCAATGATGAAAAGGTGAAAATAAAAAGAATGAGGGTATGATTAGTGTTTTAAAAAAAATCTCTAAGATGTATTTTATGTTGTAAAATTGCTCGGTAAACTTACTTTTTATTAGCAAACTTATTAGGGAACTAAATTGTGAAATTATTTTTGAAAAAAATAAGGTGATTTTTCAGGATCTAATTATCAAGGAGAATATTGATGAAGGTTTTTTTTAGAAAATGACTTATACTTTTTGGACACCAACAAGCTTGTTTTGAGTACACAACGAAATGAGAACCTAAGTAATCTTTGGCATAAGCGAATGAGACATTCCATCCGATAAAATATTAAATTTAATGTTTGATTTTTCAAAGATTTTTATAATAAGTATGAGGCATGTAAGTTGGTAAAACAAATCAAACTCCCTTTTTGTGATTCAAGTTCTAAGAGCAATGAAACCTTTGAGTTTTCATTCGGATGTGTGGGGACCCGCTCCCATAGATTCATACAATGGGTTTAAGTACTATGATATTTTTATTGATGATTTTTCAAGAGCAACTTGATTATATTTAATGAAAAACAAAACTCAAGTTTTCGCTCATTTTCAAATTTTTATAAGTCTTGTAAAGAATCAATATAACAAAAAAAAAGATTCTTAGAACAAATAATGAAACGGAATTTATCAATTAAAATTTTACAAATTTTACAAACTCCAACGGGATAATTCATCAAACATCGTGTGTTTACACGCCTCAACAAAATGGAGTATCATAAAGAAAAAATTGTCACTTGTTAGAAATGACAAGAACTCTTTTATTTCAAAATAATGTTCCAAAGACTTTTTGGTCGGAAGTCGTCCTCACCTTGACATATTTAATAAATCGACTACCAAGTTCGAAACTTAATTTTAAGAGTCCTTTAAGGTCATTTTCAATAGAAAATTCAAGATTAATCACCTAAAGATATTCGGATGCACGTGTTTTGTATATAAAAATAGAATAGACAAGTTAGATTGTTCCTCAACAAAGCTATTTTTAGGATATTCAAACCAAAAAAAAAAGTATAAATGTTATGATCTAAAGGAAAAAAAAATGCACATATCAAGAAATGTGGTTTTTTTTTTGAGGAAGAACCTTATTATAAGATGAGTGAGGAGGAACATAGCATTTTGAGTCCTTTAAATGAGTGTTTATTATCCCTTACTACTAATCAAGAAAGACAAATAGTTGTGATAGAAAATAGGGGATCACAAAACAACTTTGGAAGGAACCAGGAAGAAGGGATCCAAGACGAAACAAGAAGTGAAATGATGGAAGAGACGCAAGAAAGGGAAATGACGCTAAGAAGGTCAAATCGACAACCTCAACCCTTAACAAGACTAAAAAATTATGTCACGTATTCGGTAAAATATCCCATACAAGATTATATTTTATACAAAAATGTATCACATAACCATTACACTTTTATAACCGCATTATCAAAAATTGAAGAACCCACCAATTATGAAATGGCTAGAACAAACCCAAATTGGTGTAAAATTATGAGAGATGAGCTCTATGCCTTAGAAAAAAAATCAAACTTGGGAACTTTGTGACTTGCTAAATAATAAAAAACTGATTGGGTATAAATGAGTTTATAAAATTAAATACAATAGCAATAGTACAATAGAAAGATATAAATCTAGGTTGGTAGCTAAATGATATACTCAAACTCAAGGGATTGACTACTATGAAATATTTACACCGATAGCAAAAAAAGTATATTCTAGAAATAGCTCGTTCATCGAAAGGGTTATTCATATCTCAACAAAATTATATTCTAGAAATACTCAAAGAGACCGGTAAATTAGAAAGTAAGCTGAGCATAACACCAACAGACATAAATGTAAAGCTAAATAGTAGGGAAGATGTCAACCAATTTTAAAGAATTGTAGGAAAATTGATTTATTTAATCGTTACTAGATCGGATATCTCATATGTCATAAGCTAAGTAAGTCAATTCATGCATAATCCAAGAACGCCTCACCTAGATAACCAGGGAGGGTAAACTTTCAAAGAAAAAGATGTCGTTGAATGGAGTTGTCGCTCCTCCTTCCCATGCTATCCTTCCCTTTCTCCTCTCCGCACTCACAATCCTCCTACTAAGCCCAGCCCACCTCTGCCATGGTTTCTACGCGCGCATGTTCATCTTCGGTGATTCGCTTACTGACTCTGGAAACTACATGGCAATATTTGGTAATCAGCCTGGCCCCCATATGGACAGACATACTTCCATGAGGTAACCAGCCGCTGGTCCGATGGCCGAGTTTTCACTGATTTTGTAGGTTAGTCCTTCAGTTAAGTCCTCAATTTGTTTCCTTGGGGATTACTATTGAGGATTATGTATGATAGATATCAAACACTATATCAAGCATACTTCATGAATGACATGTCTACTTTTGTAATTGGAAAACCAAGACACAACATGTCAACATTGTAAAAGAAAAAAACCGGAAGAAAATTAGAAAGGGGCGTCTCTTTGGCTAAAAGTCAAAAACAGTAAGGAATATTATGCTAAACACCGTATATTGAATATTCATTCTCAAATTTTCCTCACCAACCACCCTTTTGGGAGCTCGATACAGCGGAAGAGCTTGGTATTCCCCTTCCAATAGCTTATCTTAATGGGAAAACAACAGAGGATTTTCATCACGGCGCCAACTTTGCGGTTGGAGGCGCAATAGTCATGAATCATTTCTTCTTCCAAGAGCGGAACATTACAGTGGTCGAGCCAAGGGTGGGGTTCTTGGCACTTCAGATCCAATGGTTCAAGCAATTATTGACTCTTCTATGGCCTCACTCAGGTAATTTATAAAGTTTAAGTGTTAAAATAATGTAGAAGGAATGTTGATTGTTCGGATATGTAGTTTTAAGCCAGGTCAAACTCTGTATTGCAAAATACAACAGTGATACTCATAAGTAGAGTCTGAAACAGAAGATGAAGTATTCTGATAATCTAATTTTTATTCCACTGATTCCACTCACTATTTTGAAATAAAAATGACAAAACAATTTAGGTTGATATGACCTTTGACACTATGGTCATTCTAGTTATACCCAAAGGGATCAATTTCTGCTACAATTAGTATTGGAGGGCCCTCCAGTTCTAATTTGAACCATGTATGGAATGTAGGTACTTCTTTTTAGAAGGATCTAAACCATTTGATTTGATTGGATGGTCTGATTTAGAATCTGAGGACCCTTTGAGATCTGTATTGGATCGTAGAGGAAATGAGTGCATATCCAAAGAATTTGTATCCTCTCAAGATTTTATTGAAAATTCATCTTTCATCAAGATCACTTCCATAAAAAAAATCCTCAAATATATTGAAGGCATAGATGAATGCTGAAAATTTATGAGCATTATCAAGGATGTGGGCACAGATTGTCATGTCCTTGTCTCGCTGGGTCTGGCTGGGCCTTACTGGGGTTGTCTTATTGTACTTAACCTCAAAGAAGAAAGAAGTCTTATATGTCCATTATTTTCTTTTTCTATTTTTGAGAATTCATGGTCACAAGATTTATTGGTTAAGAATGGAGGAAGGGCATTTTTGTTCAAATATTTCTATTCAGAAACTTTAAAGACAACTTATTTAGTGAAAAATATTTTATGGAGAGATGACCAATGAATTGGACATTTGATGAGTAAATATCTCAATTAAAGTTTGAATGGGTAAAGTTTCCAAATAATAATATTCTCACAGGTACATACCTGATTTTCTCTAAATATAGCATTATAGCACACAACAGTTATGGATCCCCACAAGCACGCAATGATATTCACACACAAGATGAAAATGAAGAAATGGTTGGAGAGGGAAAACTACATCTAATGTAGTTGTTCAAATTGTAAATATATTATAAACTGATAAATATATGATATTCTTCCCGGTTTTAGTGAGTCCTCCATAAGAGAACAAATTAACAAAAATTGCTTGCACAGATTGTAGAAATATTTTGGAAAGCTCATTTTTCCTGGTAGAAAAAATTAGAGTGAATAACTACAATATCCCAGTGTCATCCTTAAGTGTACCATTTGATGAAATACGCACATTTGTGCCTCGTGTCATCCAAGTCATTGGTGAAGGTATCAAGTTGGTTGTCTATCTCTTCTTCTTTTTTACATCATTTTTATTAATCGTGTACCATGTATGTTCTAACCTGATTAATGAATCAAAGCCTTTTGTGTGGTGTATAGTTTTCTATAGGAGCAAATATCTTAGTTCTTGTGGAGAATTAGAACTTCAATGAACACAGAACATATATCAACATAAATGATTTTGCTCTAATTCTCATCATAAATGAGGTGTTCCTATATACTAATATATAACTATGTAATTAAAATTTGCTGATTAACAAAAAATTCCAATCAGACTGCATTAGGTGGATTTCCAGTACATAGCATGGTTTTAAATTAAGTCTGTTATAGTACTCAATAATTATTTAGTAGTAGAATAAATTAACATTTTAACATAAAAATTATCTAAATTTGAAGATAGATTTTGTGTTGGTTAATGATATTCATATGCTTGAAGGTGCAATAGAAGAAAGGAAGAACATTTAACAAAGTCATACAGTAACAACTAGACGAAAAGAAACACATTATTTGCTTTGATAAAAAAAAATTTCCATCTAGTATTGATTCCTTTTACTGTGCAATTAGCTTGATAGTTTAATGAACATGAACTAATTGAGTTTGGGGCAAAGAAAGTCGTTGTTCCAGGAATCATACCGTTTGCTTGTACTCCATTCTATCTTACCATGTTCCATAGTGTGAAAACACTCAAGATTTTGATAAAGAGACAGGTCGCTGATGTGGTTGAATGAATTCTCAGAGTACCATGAAAACTTGCTGAAAGAAGAGCTTAATAAACTTCAGCAACATTATTTAGATGCAACTGTCATACATGCTGACTACCATGGCTCCTCAATTGATATATTTAAATCAGCTTATTAATTCGGTGAGTTTCTGGAAGTTCACAGAACTGTGTGCAGATGGTGTTACAATAAATTCCAGACAAAAATCTTGTGTACAAAGATAATTACCAAATTGGACAAATGTTCATTCAACAAATGTGCTAGCAGCCAACCTAATTATGTCTTGGTGTATCAAAACAGATTTTAAACTCAAAGGTAAAATAAGAGAAGTATGTGTTCTTAGTATGGAAAAAGGATCATTATTATATTACTTCTCCTAAGAGCTTAAACTACATTTTCTTTATATATAGGATTGAAGAATCCATTGTTTGCCTGTTGTGGAGGTGAAGGTTGGTACAATTATACATTTGAGATAAGTTGTGGTTATGAGGGATTTAGAGTTTGCGCTGATCCATCCAAATATATTTCATGGGATGGGTTTCACTTGACAGATAGAGCGAATGAACTATTGTACAAGGAGCATTTAATAAGATAATCTCACAACTGGACACATGCAAATCCTCTCCTGGTTTGGACTCAGTAATTGACTCGGTGAATTTGGAATTATAGGAGATTCAACATTTGAACAGCTTTGAATATATAGTTTTTTTTGGCATATTCAAAATCATTTATCTATCAAATAGAACAGCAATTTGATGTTATCTTTCAGATCATAGTACAAAGCTACTTTTAAGTGATTGTGTTGAGATATTGTATGTTTTACGGGTTTCTAGGGACCTAGAGATAAATAGGTTAAAAATCAGAGGGTTATTTGTAAGAAGACATGTAAGGCTTATATAAGCCCAAAGGATCATTATTCAATACATATAAAATATTTTGCACTTTTCAGTTTTATTCAATATGGTATCAGAGCCAAAAACCCTAGGTTAACCCCCCTCTTCCACTGTAGCGCGCGCGCGCGCTAGCCGCCGATACGCGCGGCGCATGCGATATTAGCGCCGTCATAGCGAGGCAGAACCGTGCTAGTTGGTGAAGAGGGCGGGGTGGGGGCGATACCTCGCGATACCGAGAAGCGGGATTAATCGAGCTTGGCGACTAGTCGGCTCGAATCTTGATGACATAAATCAAGATTGAGTCGAGAAGAGATAGGGAGTGAGTTTAAGGCTGAGTTATGGCGAGAGGAAGGTAAGAATCCAATGGAGGGGGTGATGGCGAAGGCGAGCGCCACCGAGCTCCGGATGCTGATGCGAGCGTTCAGTGTGGCTGCGAGCGAGAGCACACCTAGACCGTGCAGAGGATAGATCTTCCAGTGCTTGACAGGAAGCTTGATGGATCGGCTTCGTATTTGAGTGGTCGCGTCGGGTGAAGTACACTCGGAAGGGTAAGGATGCGGAGGGGTACTTGACGGGGGACAAAAATGAGCCGGTGAGGGATCTCCGGCGAGGGCGAGTGGAAGTCCACTCACGTGACGATATATATGTGGCTTCGAGTTCATTGACTCCTCTGTTGCTTCCACGGTGGATGACATAGAGCGGGTCGAGGATGTTTGGGAGAAGGCGAAGAGAACTTATGATGGAGTGGGAAACAATTTGAGAGTGTTCCGTTGAGAGAGAGATAGAGCGATGTAGTGCGGGGAGATAGATCGATTCGGGAGTATGCCACAGATCTGGAGCGATTGTGGGCAGATTATGATCATTTCTCGCCAGCGCATGTTGTAGGGATCCTGAGTGCCAGAGAGGGGCACGTGATACTCAGAGGAGGACTATGCATTTCATGAGGGGGTTGAGCCCGGCATTTGAGCTGAGGTGCGCAGGGTTATTAGCACAGCCGAAGATTCCCTCGGCTGGAGGAGACGATCTCGGCCATGATACGGGGAGGAGAGCGAGGATTGGGCTCCGGTCGGTACGACGGGACTTTCGGGGGTGAAGTCGGCGCTTGCGGTCTCCAAGTCGGGTAATCTACGGTACGGGGGCGAGACTCGGGAGTGTTACAAGCTGCGGTGAGGTAGGCCGCACAGAAGCGGTTTGCACTAAGCCACCGAAGGAGAGGAACTTGGGAGGAAGAGGTCGGTCTGGAGGTCGTGGCGAGGCGAGAGGTGGCGGAGGGGTGGAAGAGGAGGCTACCGAGCACGTCGACGGTAGCACAGGAGGAGAGTGAGGAGACTGTGGTCTTTACTGAGGAGGATCAGGAGTTTCTAGAGATATTGAAGAGGAAGCAGAAAGCAGCGGGTGAAGGGAAGCGTGCGCTCGATGATGCATCCACCTCATCTTCCTCGAGGGTAACATTGCTTCCTTTGCTCGCTCGGCCTCGGGTATTGGTGATACACTTGCTCTTGCATCCATATCTACCACCGGAGCACGCCGTTGGATAGTTGACTACGGTGCGTCTCGACATGTGATTTGGTCTTTGCTAGGGAGTTTTATTCCTATACTCACTTTAGCGGTCCCGAAAAAGCATCCAGACGGCCGATGGTACGGCTCAACCGGTAATTGGTAAGGGTATCGTGCAATGTACCAACACTTTGACCTTGTCTAATGTTTTGCATGCTCCTTCCTTTCTTGTGAATCTTTTGTCCATAAGTGCTATTATATCACAACTAAAATGTGTGGTTTTGTTTGATATTCCAAAGGTGATCTTCCAGGAGAAGGAGACCGGCAGGCGACTTGGGACTGGCACATGGCATAGTGGCTTGTGGTACCTGGATAGGGAGAGTATGGACTCGGCTCTTTCATCCATTGTGGAGGGTACAGGAGGAGTTGGAAGGAGTGTGGAGGACTTACTGCTGCTCCATCATAGGCGCTTAGGTCGCCCCTCTTTTTCTGTTTTGGGTAGGTTGTATCCGCTTTTGTTTGAAAAGGCTAATAAGGAAAAATTGTTTTGTGATGCGTGTGAGTTGGGGAAACACACGAGGAGTTCATATTCTAGTTCTGGGAGTAGGAGTTCTTTTGTTTTTGACTTAGTGCATTCGATGTATGGGGGCTTTGTCCCATGGCTAACGTGAATGGATTTAGATACTTTGTTTCTTTCATTGATTGTTTTTCTCGTGTGACTTGGCTTTATCGATGAAAAATAAGAGTGATGTGTTTGCTTGTTTCAAAGACTTCCACAAAGGATTCGGACCCATATGGTGCGGTTGTGAAAGTATTAAGGTCGATAATGGGACGGAGTACACCAACAAGGCGTTTGGGGAGTACTTGTCATCTCATGGGATACAACATCAAACCACTGTCCATACACACCGAGCGAATGGGGTAGCCGAACGGAAGAACGACATCTCCTTGAGATTACTCGGAGCATGATGATGTCGATGAAGGTACCAAAATACTTGTGGGGGCAATGACGGTTCGACGGCGGCTACTTGATCAATAGGATGCCCTCGCGGGTATTGGATTGGAAATCGCCGATTGAGATGTTGAAAGGCAAGAATGGGGATGTTTTGCCTCTCAAAACCTTTGGCTGTGTGTGTTTTGTACAAGATAACAGACCAAATGTGGGAAAACTAGATCCAAGGGCGGTGAAGTGTGTGTTCGTTGGGTATTCGGCTACTCGAAAGGGTATGTGTCTTTGGAGTCGGTAGAGAAGATTGTTTGTTAGCATGGATGTCACATTTAGAGAGCTTGAACCATACTACTACGATCCGGTCGCATCGCCACTTTGGTGACTCGCTCGATACGGGAGGTATGAGGCGAGAGGGGGGGGGGGTGATAGTAGTAGTGAGAGGAGGATGGTGAGTGTGGGGGATATTCCTTGTCGCTTGTGGATTCGGTTATGGTGCGGTTGTGGAGGCCGAACAGGAAATGATGAAACTCGGGCTCGGGGGAGTTAAGGGTGTATACGAGAAGAAGAAAGCGAGAATGAGGAAGCGGTGCCTACGGTGCCACTTGTGCCAAGTCCCTCGTCCTGCCTCCTCCGACTCACGAGACACCTACACCATCCACCTCGATTCGAGTACACGGGTGATATGATTCCTCTTTCTCCTCCTCCCACTCCCCTATCGATAAGGAGGACTTCTCGCGACGATGCGGGGTTCCCACGATCGATATGGTTTTCCACGTGATATTGCTCGGTTTGTCTCTTACTCTAACATATCACACTGTGCATGGAGCATTCATTGCATCATTGGACATTGTCTCATCCTAAGTGTTGGCGGGTTGCTAAGGAGGATCCAAAGTGGAAAGCTGCCATGCTAGAGGAACTTGAGGCCCTGGATAAGAACAAAACCTGGGAGCTCGTGTCACTACCATCGAGCGAAGGCGGTTGGTTGCAAATGGGTCTTCACGGTGAAGCAAAACCGGAGGGTCGGGTTGAGCGCTACTGGCCCGATTGGTGGCAAAGGGGTACGATCGGACTTATGGCATTGACTATGATGAGACATTTGCACCGTGGCAAAGATGAGCACGATACGGACAACGATTTCCTTGGCGCAAATGGGGGTTGGAAGCTACACCGACTCGATGTGAAGAATGCTTTTCTCCATGGTGATTTCTTTGGAGGAGGTGTACATGGAGATACCATCGGGTTTTGGCACGAAACAAACGGATGGTAAGGTGTGCGGGCTCGAAGTCACTCTACGGGTAAACGGTCCCTCGGGCTGGTTTGACGGTTTAGGAGAGCTATGGTAGGCATGGGGTATCGACAGACCAATGCAGACCATACGGTGTTCTTCCGACGACATGGAGGCCATATTACAGTGCTTGCAGTATATGTGGATGACATGATTATCTCGGGAGATGATGAGGGTGAAATTGCATTGCTAAAGAAGAAATTGGGAAAGGAGTTTGAGGTGAAGGACTTGGGACAATTGAGGTACTTCCTTGGGATTGAGATAGCTCGTGGTGCAGAGGGAATTGTCTTATCTCAGAGGAAGTATGTGCTGGATCTGCTTACAGAAACAGGTATGCTGGGTTGTAGACCCGCGGTTTCTCCGTTGACCGAAAGTCCAAGCTTAGTCTTTGAGGTTGGAGAGCCGATTGATAGAGAGAGGTACCAAAGGATGGTTGGTCGCTTTGATCTATTTGAGCCACATCGTCTGACATATCCTTTCTTTGTGAGTGTGGTGAGTCGCTATATGCATGATCCCGAGAGAGGGTCACATGGATCTTGTGTACCGGTTACGAGGTACTTGAAAAGTGCACTGGAAAGGGGTTGATCTTCGGGAAGAATGGACATCGAACATTGAGGGTTATTGTGATTCGAGGCCCAGGCTAGTTGTTCGATGATAGAAAGTCCACGTCGGATATTGCATGTTTGTAGGGGACAATCGGTCTCTGGAAGAAGCAAGAAGCAAACGGTGGTTGCGAGGTCCACAGTGAGGCGAGAATACGGGGCCATGGCCCTAAGTGTGGCGAGAGATGTTGTGGTTGAGAGCTCTGTTGTTGGAGCTCGAAGATGGACGAGGACCCAAATGAAGTTGTGGTGTGATAACAAGTCGGCCATCGGCATCGCCAACAACCCGGTGCGGCATGACGAGAACCAAGCATATCGAGATCGATAGGTTCTTCATCAAGGAGAAGTTGAACAGGTGGACTCTAAAGTTAGGTCATGTTTCACTAAAGACCGAGAGCAGTAGATTGTTTGACGAAAGGACTCGATTCTTTGGATTTAGCGAGAGGATGTGACAAGATGGGCCTAGTGGATATCTTTTGCCCATCTTGAGGGGAGTGTTGAGATATTGTATGTTTTACGGGTTTCTTGGGGTTTCTAGGGAGATAAATAAATAGGTTAAAAATCGGGGGTTATTTGTAAGAAGACATGTAAGGCTTATATAAGCCCAAAGGATCATTATTCAATACATATAAAATATTTTGCACTTTTCAGTTTTATTCAATAGATTGTTTATCAGCTGGATCATTTTAATAGAAAATCTGGACACATTTCTGGTAATCCCAATCTTTCTGAAGTACTTTAATCACAACTCAATTACCCAACATTCCTGAAAGATTTATCGAATATGATACAGCTTAGCTTCTTAGACGTATGGTTTCTGTTGCTATATAAAAAAAATGTTATAATGTGGCATACTGACACAGTAAAAAGATTCATAGTTTGAGTTGTGATGATATTGTTGGTTGTACGTAGAAGACGGAATATTATAATATGTTTTAGAAAAAAGAAAGCTCTAGCTTTTTATTTTTTTTTCCTTTTAGTTAATGGTTTTGGTCGCAGAATAATGAACACCGAAACAACTTGAACTTAGTTTTCTCAAAAGAACCGGAACGAAAATGCATCCAATTACAAAGGAAATATGAGCTCTATGAAACTTCATCCAGTACTATTTTTCTTACTAAAATAATATTCATTAACCAAGAAAACATGCAAGAAGACATTTTAATTACAATATTACATAAAGAAAATAAACAAATCGATTGAAAAGGAGAAAAAGTGAAAATCAGCAGTGGTCAGGAGAGTTGAGTAATACAAATTAGTACAATTTAATTGATGCTTGCTCCTTGCTAGTTGCTCGTTTAGCCCAAATGGTAACCCATAGAAACCATGTAGTCCTCCTACGGAGAAACCTTAGCCTAGGGGTGTCAATGGGTCGGGTCGGGTTCGAATCGGATCATATTATTTTATTATTATTTTTGATCCGATCCGAACCCGATCAGATTAAATTCAGGTCAAAAAATCTTGATTTATACCTGACCCGACGGGTCACGGATCGACCCGACCTAACCAGTGTAAAATAATTAAATATTTATTAATTATTTTTATATAATTTTAAGTAATAAAATATTAATTAATTTATAATAATCTTAATTAGTGTATAATTAGTATATATTTAAGCTTTAATTTGTACTAAATCATAAAATTACTTCAAAAAATATAATTAATTGGGTCGGGTTGGGTTGATCTGAACTCGACTCGATCCGATTCGGATCAAAAAAATTAAATTCATACCCGACCCATTTATTTTCGGATCGTATCGGATCGGATCGGGTTAACCCATCGAGTCGGATCAAAAATTGACACCCCTACCTTAACCCATTAAGTGCTTTAGTATTGTAACAGTCTTTAAAAAAAGAAAAGAAACCGGAGATAATACTCTAGTTTGGTACCGCATGCAACTACAAAACCGCAGTTCATTTGAGTCCGTATCTGCTACTATAGTTGTCATTGAATTGAGACCGCCCGATTAAATTAAAACATCAAAGATTTGCAATAGAATTAGTATCATTTTTTGTGGGTAACGACTCCATAGACTCAAAAGCAGCTTGCTGTTAGAAGAAAATTATAAATGTGAGTTCTTTTCCTTCTTGAGACTGTTTGCCTCAGAAATTATCTTTTCCTGTGCTAGGGTTTGGTGTTTGCCATGTTTACTCCCAAATCATGAAATCATGCTGCGCTAGCAACAGCAAAGCAATTTAGAGATTGGATTTCTCACAAATTCAAGCATTTTTTGGAATTGTAAATTTAACTATTGAAATGACTACAATATACTAAATGTAAAATTTAATTATTGAAATGTTCAAATTTTTTATATTATCATTCATAAATTATTATATATTTAATTATATTGTTTTTTATGAAATTGTGTTTAAAATTTGCTTAATAGAAAACTTTTGTTAAAAATATTTTTAAATATCGTATTTCTAATTATTTATTTTATATCTACTTTTTCGGTACGAACAACTCTAGTTTTAATATTTAATATTGACAAGTTAGGTTCTATCATAACAATGATTGCTACAAAGATAATGCTTGAATATTTTCTTTTAAAAAATATTGATGCATCTCTTTGTTGTATCTTTAAGAATAAAGTAGTCCACATGTATATCTTCTATCTTTCTATATTAAGCAACAAATTTTCTTTAGGCTTCCAATATGCTGTCTCTCTCTCTCTTTTTTCGGAAATATGACAGCAACAGCCACTTTTAAATTAATACAAGCACAAACTTATATCCATCATCCAACAATAACCATCAACACACAAACTACCTAAGCTTACAAAATAAATTAAAAGCTAAACTCGGGTCTTTCTCAAAAAATACAGCTAACAAATGTGGAATCGGAGGTATCCCAAGGCCTCGAAAATTAGAGGGGCAGAATCCGATATGATCTGAGAAATTTGTCTGATTTATCCGGATTCGAATCTATTCATCTGATTTAAAAAATAAAATCAAACTAACTCAATCCGATCCAATTTATCAAAGATATGAAAAAACACAACATGTAAATTGATATGATTCTAATTTGATCCGAACTGATTCTGATTCGATCCGAATTCTTCTAAATTGTCAAACTAATCCGATCCGTCTTATTCGAACCCTAACCCATTCCGACCCGTCCAAATTGCCACCTCTATCTAAAATCCAATTCTTACGGGAAACTGAGCTAACCTTGTTTTCAACCCGATTTGGAGAAAAGGGAAATGAAGAGTAGTCTTTCTTCTTCAGAACCTGGAACAAGGGCGCTCTATAATCTCTATAGCCAATCGCGTTTTCCACTGGGACTAAAGTTGGACTTCATGCTTTGTTTCAGACGTCCGATTAGCATCTCGATTGATAAAATAAGAAAATATGACAGTTAAATAAAATTTGAGATCAACTTTGCTCTCAAGACCTTAGGATACTCTCAGATTCCAGCAAATGTAGCTTTATCGCCTTATTTGCTTTTGAAAAGGAATGGTGTATTGACATTTTGACTCAATTATCTCAGAATACTTCCCTTCCACTCTATTCCAGGATAGATGGTTATGGCCTTATGGGTGCTTCCTAAAATATTAAGCAATAAATATTGCTTTTAGAAAGCGTACATCTATTAAGTAGGCCTGCATCTAGATAAGGGAACCATAAGGACTAAATCCAGGGCAAAGTTGGGGAGGTTAATTCCCTAACTTTCGGCTTATAAAAGCCATTTCCACTGAGATAAAACCACACAAAAAAAAAAGTATTCGTCCCATAATTCATGGTGAATTTGTTTCTTTGATCTGTTTAATCTATTCCGAGTCGTCCCTACCAAGTCCAACGCACCATTCTAGAGTCTCTGCTGCAATTGGGGACCACTAGTTAACCATTCTTTATATCAGACGCGTGGATAATGGAACTCGGATTTCATGGTTAAGTGGACCCCACTCTGTTTCCAGTCGTTTTTTATCCTTCGTTGCAGAGCTCTGGAGCTCTTTTGTATGGTAGAGGAACTGAGAAAGTACAGTTTTTATTACTAATAATTATTATTAAATTAATATTATTAAAAATAAGAGTGAGAACAGTAAAATTTCAAATATATGAATGACAGCGCGCTACTGTCAGTGGCGCGGACGAAACGCGTCACTGCCAGTGGCGCGTTTCATTATTTTTATGAAATGCGCCATTTGCTTGCATGGCGCGTTCGTCCAAATCCCGCGCAGCGCCTCTATCTCACTTGCGCGTTTTGTATTAATAAGAAGTAAACACGCCACTGTGCTAGTGGCGCGTTTCGTAAAAATAATGAAATGCGCCACTGCCAGTGGCACGTTTCAAACGCGTAGTGAACGCGCCACTGCCAGTGGCGCGCAGCCATTCGTATATTTGAAATTTTACGTTTCTCACTTTTATTTTTAATAATATTAATTTATTAAAACTTATTATTACTAAAAATTAGAGAAAGTACAAACACAATAGGAAACATATAATAGCTTTTATCTCTTTTCCGCTCCTTTATTTATATCATATTCATATCTAATTATTAATTAAAAGTTTACATTTTTTATAGATATATGTAGAAAAAAATAAACTTGGTTAGTTAATAATTGTTTGTTCTTAATTGACAAATAAATAATTTCTGTTAACAAATAAAAAAATTGGACTAGAGGTATATATGTATAATTTCTTTTATTTGAAAACGAAAAAACATTTAATAATTATTGATTCTTATAATAACTTTGACAACCTTAAAACATACTCAATTGAACATTATAGTTGTGATCTATATCATTCACATATTATGTTTGCAAATTACCACAGTGATGTTTTATATATTTTCATTGTACATCTGATTTTTTTTTCAATCGTAAATCAAACTTTTTTATTCAACATCAGAGAATACTTGATTGAGAAGTTTGGGAGAATTGGTGTCCTTCCTTCAGTTGGTCGCTCTTTCAAAATCCATTATAATCAATTTTGTGCTGGAGAAAAAAAAATATTTATCTTTTGTAACCAATTACAATCAATTTTGTGTTGGAGCAATAAAAAATATTATATATCATTTATTTCATTTTATTTTTTGTTACACAATAATAATACATTTGAATATATTAAATTAAAATTCGACTAAATATTAAGTCAGGTACAAAAATGTATAACTATCAGATTTGAGAAACCAATTTAATTAGCAAAACAACACATTTTTCATGAAAGAGAGTTCTTTACCTTCCTTTTCGCCACTCCTTTTAGTTGGAGTTGTTAAAGAAAATTATGCATTCAAATTTTAGCAAAATTACAGTTTACAAACTAAAGTCCCACAAATACATTAAAATTTTCAAAACATTAGAAGATCACATTTAACTGAACTTGAAGTAGCTTTTTTTTTACGGTGCGAAATACATAATATTTAATTATTACGCCAATTGGATCAACGATCCAAAACTGGCCCAACAACTCGTTCTACGGAAAAAGAAAAAAAAACATTTATAAACACACGTGATTAGATTTATTGTCTTATTAATTGATGTATTTAACTCAATCTGTCAATTGATGTATTTAATTCAATCTGTCTAGATATTGGATGAAATAAATGTAATTTGAGTAATCCTATCAGTATTAAATCTTGACGGTTAATGTGATATTGGATTTAATTTCTAACTAATCAGGAACTTTATTAACTCAACAAAATATTAATTTCGATAAATCTTATGAAAATGACCGACCTTAATAGTATTTACGTTTCTAATTGTTTTATATTCAACTAAGAATAATGTGATTGAAACTAGCTAGTACGTACAAATATCATTATGGATTATATGTGTTGGCTAGTACGTACAAATATTATACGTTTCTAAAATCTCACACATAGGGTCGAATTTTCAAAACATTAGAAGACACACTTAATTGAACTTGAATTATTTTTGCAGCGCGCAATACATAACTATTGCTTCAATTGCGTCAACGATCCCAAACGGAACCAATAATTCGTTCTATGGCAAAAAAATAAAAATAAAACTAATATATATATATATTTTTAATTTTAAGTCAAAAATGATCGATCTAATCTAATCTCCATATCAAAATTTATTACTAAACCAAATTTTATATTTTTTAGAATTTATTTACTATTTTTTTGGATAGGAGGAAAACCATCATTTTTGGATGAACTTTCTCAGATTTCATTTTCTCCTCATAAAAAAATATAAAAGTTTACTAATAGATTTTTATATGAAAATTAGATTGAACAAAAAAAAATATATTTTAAAATCTAAAAATTAATTTATGATTTTCATTAAATTTTTCATATGAAAACCTTGTGGAATACAAAAATTTGGAGCATTTTGAGTTTTTTAAACTACTATTTTGAATTTTTTAAAAAAACAGCCCTAAAAATAATAATAAATATTCAATGTTTGTGTTATTTTTTTTAAAAATTCAAAAAAGTGACTTAGAAAACTCAAAATGCTCCAAATTTTTGTATATGATAAGGTTTTTTATGAAGAATTTAATGAAAATGATAAATTAAAATTTTTGAGATTTTAAAATATATTTTTTGACGTGTTTGCATATCGGCTAAAATACAAACGTTTTCACAATAGTCTATATATATATAATTTGTCTATTATACTTCCGATAGCACTTCGGCCGAAACTATTATCAGTTTCAATTTTAATTTCTAATGCTCCAAATTTTAATTTAATTAACTCAATAAAATCTTTATATCATAATCTTATAAAATATTATTTTTATCGTGTTTGGAGTTAATTTTCTATGTTTAATGATTTCTAAAAAGTAAGTTTTTTTGTCATATAAATTACATTAATTTTTTATTAGTTTAGGACTATCTTTCAAAAATTATTAAGTATAGTAAATTAACTCCAAACATGATAAAAAAATATATATTCTATAAGAATATGATATAATTTTTTTATTAAACTACTTAAATTAAAAATTTGAATATGAGAAATTAAAATTTAGATAAGTAACATTGTGGTCAAAGTGTTAACGGAAACAATAAACTCTCTCTCTCTATGTATATATATAAAGTATATTAAAGGCATATTTCAAAGCTGCATTTCCAGCGTAAAAGTCAGTTTGCCATAGAAGAACATCAACACCCCGTTACCTACATTCTTCCATCTCGCTCCTTAGAAAATAAAAAATAAACAAAGAAAAAACAAAGAACTAACTCCACCAGCAATCCGGAAAGGAGAAAGCTAATATAGTAGGTTACATTCCTTCGCCGCTTTTTAAGCCACATGTTTCTCTTCTTTTTCTCTTAAGCATGGAGGAAAAAGCAAAGAATATCATGCAACGATCGAGGCCCTACTTGAAAAGATGTATCATCTCAATTACTGGGGCAACACCATCCATCTTGTTATTATAATTAATTTGCACCACCTTACTGTTGGGGCTTAATTATGCGACACACGTGGTTAGGTTCATTTATGTATCGAATTAATTACCTGATCTCTCTAGATGTCTGATGGAAGAAATAACAATATATAAATATATATCTTAACTTAGAACTTTAGCGTAATTTGGTTAATTTAATCAGTTTAATTAATATGAATGATTAATATGATATTAGATTAAATTTTTAATTAATTATGAAATCTATTACCAGCTAGACTACGTGGTTTTTGACTAACTCAAGGAAGCATTAATTTTAATAACGATTTTATAAAATTGATGGGAGACTCGGAGTACAAATAGACCTTAATCGTATTTATAATTTATAATTGTTTTTTATTCAACGAATAATATGATTAAAACTAGATAGTACAAATATCACTGTGGATTATGCCAATGTGGTGATGTGTACATCAATCTTTCTCATACGTTGCAATATGAGACGCATATATTATTTGGGCCTCCTGTCCGTGGAGGAGCCAACAATTATTCAAATTTCCAAATTATCATATTAGTATCGATAAAATAATATTGTTCAATGATAAACTATAATTGAAAAAAAAATTCGTGTGTAATTTGAGGGGAAAATGGGGATGTCCACCATGCTTTCTATGTAAATCCGCCCATGAGCCCGTGAATTTCTTCAAGGTAATAAAAATGCTGCTAAAATTTGTTGACCAGGTTCAGTTTGAAATAAGAAATGGATTCAAAATATAAATTATATATGTTAAAATTATTATCTAAAAGTAATTCGGTTTCATGTTATTATTTTAGCTTTTAGATTTTTTTTTTTGTAATTTCACGAAGCTTTGTATTTTTTTTTTTATGGGCCCCTTATTTATTCAATAGATTGTCAGGCTGATTATTGCTGTGCAGCTCACAATGGAAAATGTTATTTATGTTATTAGTAGTTTGAAAATGTTTTCTTTTCCATCTCTGCTTATTTGGATAACTTGTTATTACTTCCATTTTATGGATTTTTACGAATATTGTCATATCTATAAATTCGACACTCTAAAATATACATTTTTAGGCAGTATTTAATTTGTGATCGGTTAGTTAGTAATTGAAAGATTTATAACACAAAATGTCACCATAATTAATAATGGTTATTAGAACTATATTGTATAGAGTCCCATATTGGAGTGCAGGGGTGGATTTAGAGGGGCTGGTGGATCCGTTTCCCCTTATTTTTTCAAAAACGTCCAAAAAATATATATAATTTCATAAAAAAATTAAAAATTTATATATCTGATTCCTCATAATATCTTTTTCTCTGTGGTAATTGTCTGACTCCTTCAATATCGTCTCCTCCCAATTTAAAATCCTGACTCCGCCCCAGTTAGAGTGAATAGAAAGAATTTTGACCCTGATTTCATGTGAAAAAACAACAATGGTCAGAGCAGGCGGTTACAGGAGTATCAATGGATCATAGTGGATTGAGTTTGAGTTGATTATCATTATTTTTTTATTTTTTTACTCAATTCATTTAAAACTGAATGACATTTTATATGATGACCTGATTCAAAAGATATAAAATTTTAATCTATATCTAACTCATTTACTCTCGAATTTTTTCATATCAAAAAATCAAAAAATAATCTCTCTGTAGTAAATGAATACAGACAAATAATAACAACAGCACCAACGTTACAATATGTTAATACTTGTAAATGCCATTAAGAGTTTAGACCGTACTTAACAAAGATTATAATTTGAAATAAACATTTTAAATGAACATCTTAAATGAAAAATTATTGTGATCCCTTTATCGTCCTCCACATCTATTGTTATCTTTTTTTTTTTTGAAAATATGCAGTAGCTGCCATATCTTTCTCTATTGCTCACCATCTCTTTCCTGTTATGTCTATCTCCTTCTTCCCTGCTCTCTTTCTCTTTATCTCTTGCACATATCTCTCTCGCGCGTCTCTCTCACTTGCTCTCTCTCTCTCTCTCTTGCTCTTTCTTTCTGTCATGAACCTCTCTCTCTCACTCTCTATGTTTCTCGTTTTTTTTCTTCATTCTCAATTTTTCTATTCAAGATTCTCCTCTTGAGTATGATTTATAATAATCTTGCTCCCAGCAATTTTCTCTTCTTCATATAATCAGTCTTAGCATTTAGTGCGAGAATACTTTTAATCTAATATAATCAGTGCTAATATTTAGTATAAACACACTTTTCAATTTGACATAATCAGTGCTAACATTAATATAAGTACTTTTTCATCTGATCATATAATCAGTGATAAGATTTAATCTAATATAACCAATGCTAATATTTAATATAATTATTATTTAATCTATATAATCAATGTTAATATTCAGTATAACTATTTTTTAATCTGATAAAGATAGTTCAAATATTTAATATAAATATATTTAATTGGATATAATCATGCTAACATTCAGCATAAATATTTTTAATCAAATGTATTTAATGTTAACATTCCATACAAATATTTTTAGTTGTATATAATCTGTGCTAATATTTAGTATAAATACTTTTAATTGTATATTATAATCATGCTAAAATTTAGTAAGAATTATCAATTATTGCTATTACTAATTAAAATATGCATTCCCATGATAAGAAAGTGTCACAAAAAGAACTTAATTATACCAGACCATAATCAGTTTTCCATCTATACGTTTAATATTATATATGCACAAGTCTTCTTAGTTTTACGCATTTGCGCGCCTTCTTCAACGCTAGATGAACGAGAAAAAGGAAACATAACATAAAATAAAACAGTAAGTATTGGACGTTCCTTTCTTTTGCAAATTACAACTAATCGTAGGGTGCTATTTGCAAAGCATCATGCTACTTTAACCATGTATATATATCCTGCTACCTCTAAAATAACAATTATTCAGAGGATCCCTCGAAGTTAACTAATCCAACATTTCTCATGGCTCCAGGGCATCTCTGTTTCTCTCTTCATATCCCTACTACCATCACAATCCTTCTACTTCTATCAAAAGCTGGAAATTGCTGCTTCACCCGCATTTTTTGCTTCGGTGACTCGATCAGCGACACCGGGAACTACCTGAAGTCTATCGGCGATGGCTATGACCCCGTCCGTAACCTGCCTTATGGCGAGACTTATTTCGGTCGCCCCACTGGCCGGTTCTCCGATGGACGAATAATTCTCGATTTCGCCGGTGGGTGAATTTCACTCCAAGTACTTTTTTCTTTTGTTCTAGGTTACTTTATTATGAATTTGGGGATAAAGTTATTCCCAAGCAATTCAGGACCTCACGCCATTAAGATGAATTTAGTATCCAACTAACCAAGGAAATTGAACGGTAGGATCGTTATGAAATTTTTGCATAAAAATTAGTCAAAGCAATAAAATTTAAGAAAAATTGATACCCAGAATATAATGGCTGTGGCAGAGGAGAGTAGCTCTGTTTTAACAAAGAGATTGACAGGATAATATTTCATTGATTAGCGGAAGCATACGGGTTGCCGTTTATCCCGCCATATCTCTCTGGAAAGGGCACGGAGGACTTCCCGTACGGTGTGAATTTTGCGGTTGGTGGCGCCACCGCATTGAACAGTTCCTACTTCGAATCCAAGGGAATTGAGGCTTTCTGGGCGGGTAACTCGCTCGGTACTCAGCTTCAGTGGTTCAAGGAGTTGGTGCCTTCAATTTTGGAACAGCCAGGTATCGTCTGAAATGAAACTCATTAATGCCAGCAAAAGAAAATTTCTGATGAAAGTTAAAGCAGTAGATAATTTTGCATTTCATCCATCCTTAGTTCTCTGTTTTGTTTTGATAGTTATGTTTGTTTTTTTAACTTCTACGGTCGTGACGGTTGTTAGGTTTTGATTTATATAATTTAAAATGAGTGAGTGTAGCCGATTAATGCCCCCAGCTAGGTGGAGAATCTAATCCAATTTGAAAAAAATGTTCGATTTATTCATATTTAAATTTGATTTGATTTGATTTTTTTAAGAAAATCAAATTAATCTGATTCGATCTGAATCCGATATGTCTTGATCCGATCCAAAATTAAATAATCTGCAATCCAAATGAAATTAATTAAATATTTAAAAAAAATATACATGTAAATTGATCTGATCCGATTCTAACCCAATCTGATTTTTTTCAGAAAATCAAACTGACTCGACCTAACTCATTCAAACCTGAACCCGACCCAACCCAGCCGATTGCCACCTCTACCCAACTGCCTCTGTCATCTTTAAATAATAATTTTATTATAACTTGTATGAAAATTATTTAATTTACTCATTGATGAAAATCTTATACTATTGGTCTCCATACATAAAAAAAATTAAGCTACAATATATATAATACAAAGACTGAAGATACTGATACTCACATTTTTTTTTTGCATCCACCTCTGTACCATAGAATCCTTGTCGTCACATTGTAACAATGTATTTTGAACTTCAAAGAAAGCATTGCACAGCAATTTTTTAACATCTCTCGTTTTCTATTGCAACTTTTAAATACCTATGATATTATGAAGATTGAAATTTAAGGGCGTGGTTCTCATTTTTTGCTAAAATAAGAGGTTTCTGCGAGAAAAAAAAAAACAAGCCAGAAATTACCTCCTTTATTTAAATAAAAATGTTTGACAATAAAAATAAATTTCAAGATCGTAAAATTTCATAACTGAAAAGTGAATTTATTCGATTCACAATATAATATTTAGGAACTTGTTATATAAAATACGGCGTAAACCATGTTCAGTGACATTAATCGCGAATCACAATATTGATTCACGAAAAAAAAAAAAAAGTAAGACTTGGCCGTTGTGCTAGTTTATATTAAGATTTCTTTTTGTTTAAATAAGAAGATTTCTTCTTATTATGCACTGATAGCAAGTGATGAAATTGATATCTTGTCTCGTAGTATTTTGGTCACTGGGAAACGTCATGACTCGCGAAACATATACTATTTTGATACGTCAATTTCAAAGAATTAATTTTAATCATGTACCTGCACTGATTATTGTATTTAATAATATAAATAATTCAATTATCAATAACTATAATGAAAAAAATAAAATTTAATAATAAAAATGAAAGCATTGTCGGTGGCGTTTTGAAAACATACGAGTGACATTTTTTTTTGTTATTTTTCAGTTTTTTTTAAACGATCTACACCACCCCACTAACGAGCCAAACCTAAATGCATTCAACATTTAAGTTTAATATTACTTTATATTGTAAAATCAGTGGAAAAAGAGAAAAAAACGTCATTAAAAGTGATGTTTTTGTCAAACGCGTAAGTCACAATGGAGCGTTTGCAAAATATCACTATTAATGACGTGTTCGTAAAACGTCACTATTAGTGACGCGCTGCTATTTCTATTGTTAAATTTTTATTTTTTTAATTATTACTATTAATAATCGGATTATTCATATTATTAAATACAATTATCAGTGATGTACCTGCTTCCAAAAATACATGAAACTTTCAGATTTTTTTTATTTTAGTAAATGAAAAAAATAAATAAATGAAACTGACCACATTTCTCCTCACTTTTGCATACTTAGCCATACCCGAGTTTGAAACTCGAGTCCGGTTTTTTTTTACACACAAACGTAAACAAAAAAAAATTACCCGAACCCGAGTTATATTAAAAACAATATGTTGTGTTTTGATCTAAAATATTACAATAAAAATTAAAATAAAGTTTTATAACACACCCAATTGATATTTGAAAATTCATTTGATCTCGATCGAGTTTTAAACTCGGTCGGCATCTTGCTATTATATAGCACACCCAAGACATTTTTTCGTTTGTGTGTTATATTAAAAACAAAACACAACAAATCGGTTTGACTTTGTTAAAAAAAGTTTTATAAAACTAAATATAAGCACGATCATTGTTCTAAAATAGTGTCAAACAAATTGAAATATTACAACTACAATGAAAATCCAATTGTCGGGTTCAACAAAAACATAAACACACCTTTGGTAATCTAAATCATGCTCTGTTGGAATGAGCCCGACCTCGAGTTGACAATCTGTTGACGGGTTGTATCTTCCTTCTCCTTCATTTGTTGATTTTTGCTAGATCTTGCACGATCCGGACCATTATAAATTGGCCACCTCTAATGGAGTGTTTGTAAAATATCATTATTGACTAACGCATTTCCAGCAAAACGTCACTATTTCAAATGTAATTGGATGTATTTATTTTAATTTTATTATTAATTTTTTTTATTATTACTATTAATAATAGAATTATTCATATTATTAAATACAATTATCAGTGACGTACCTGCTTCCAAAAATACATGAAACTTAAAATGGAAAGTATAAGTTATAACACAGGAAAAATAATTTACGCAAAGGCCAAGGACAAAAGACAGTGTAGAAATCGCAATTTATTAGTGAACAATGTACGGCAAAGAATTACTGACCAACCACCAACCGGTCAATGTAAACAATAGCATAATTACCCTCTAAATAATAAAATTTACTAGTGCAGGATGTGGCAGCGATGTCATGAGCAATGCTCTGTTTGTGGTTGGTGAAATAGGAGGCAACGACTACAACCATCCCCTGTTTAGTGGGATATCCCTTGATGAAGTCCGAACATTTGTTCCTGATGTAATCAGGACCATCAGTTTAGCCATCCATGTAATCTCTCTTACCCTATTTTTGCATAGTTTAACTTCAGGTCATTGAAGTTTATTAATTAATTATTATCCATAAACTAATTATTTTCTTTATTTTGTTGAAAACTGTTGATACTTACTACTTCAAAGAAAATGGACACAATTTCACATCCACAGAAAGATATCACTGTCAGATTATATATTACTGGGAATATTTATGAACAATTGTACAGGAATTCATTGGCCATGGAGCAAAGACAATATTGGTTCCGAACAATTTCCCGATAGGATGTGTCCCGATCTATCTAACGATGTTCCAAAACCAGAAAAAGGAACACTATGATCCAGAAACAGGATGCATCAAGCAACTAAATGAGTTGTCTAAGTACCACAATAGAATGCTCTCGGAGGAGATCGGAAAGCTTCGGTTGTTCTACCCTGATGCGACTATTATCTTGGCAGATTATTTTGAAGCTGCAATGAACATCTATCGCAATCCAAAGAAGTTAGGTGAGATTTCACAATCAAAATACGCACTTGATCTAAATCAACAAGTCACACGTCCAGCAAACCAATAAGCATACTTTTTACATGCAAAATAAAAGTAAATAAAGGGTTCTTTTGTAAAAGAGATTGTTACAAATTATGAGAAAGAAAGACGCATTGCAAAAGCGCCATTTTTCAAGAAAAACAAAATATATTTTAGAGTGTGAACCCACTCATTGCTAACAATACTTCTTTTGTTTTGGAAAGTTTGTGTAAACTGTCTTTGTGCGGAGTAATTTTGATTCTGATCATTAAAAAAAGAAAACTCATAATTTAGATGATGTTGGAACTTATACTGGGAATTTCTAAACTAACACATTAAGAGCACTAAAATTGAGGATTTATAGGAAGACCAAATACCATGTACTAATAAAATTCACTATAAATGAACTATACAAGTTAGCAATTAATATTTTCCATTATTATTAAGAAAATACACTGAAACATAACACTCCTCTTAGGTGAATTTACTATTTTCATTATGGTTATCTGAGTCACGTTAATTTTTCTTCTCTCTGTGCAGGATTTACTTACCCTTTAGTGGCATGTTGCGGGGGGAAAGGCGCATACAATTACTCAGCGCTTGCATCATGCGGAAACAGAGGTTCCCGGGTTTGTTCAGACCCGTCGAAGTATGCATCATGGGATGGGCTGCACTTCACAGAGGCAGCTTACAAGGTGATGGCGCATGGAGTGCTCCAAGGGACATACTCTTCCCCTCCCATATCGAACGCTTGTTCCGATATCATGCACAATTCTGAAAGCCTTATTCTTCCTCCAGCACAATGTAGTGGATGAGATAGATCACACATAGCCAGTATTCTTGGCTGTTATTATTGAACTCAAATGGGAACTAAGGAAATCTGGAATTTCCTATCATTTTCTCTATTTTCCTTCATGATTATTCGTTAGGAATATGTTGATATTTTAATCAATTAAGTAATGTTGAAAGATAAAACACTTGGACTAAAATTTTGTTTACTGACACACCTCTGCCGAAAAAGAACAAAAAGAACCAATTAGACGCATTATTATTACGGATTACTTGGTACTAATTCAGCCTAAAATAGTTCTACTGGGAAGAAAGGCCTAATCGAGGCCTATGAAAGATACCTCGAGTTCTATCCGGCCCAGAGATGGTGATGGATGCCCCCGAGCCTTAGTTCTTCACAGTACCAGTCAAAATTAGAGAGTCAGATTATGAAACCAGATTTTAAAGTTAATTTGCTAGTTTACATAATCACGTGCAGATGTTTTCTATTTTTAAGTTTGTTCTGTGTAAATCTTGTCTTTAATGGAGTGAAAAACTTCTGTTGTTTGGCACGTTTTTAGTCATTCCAAAATTTTATTTTATTCTTAGTAAAGTGTTAAGATTCGATGTAAGAAAATATGTGGAAGAAAAATATTTAGTAAGATTAGTATAATTTAGCTTCAACTAAAATGATAGCATCAGGGGTATACAAAAACAAATAACTATTATATGACTACATCTTAAATTGAGACTTAGACATGGAATACAATATTTAAAAAGAAACTTGTTTTTTAAAATATGTTTCAATCAATGGAATGAAAAAAATGCACACATGACATCCCAGTTAGTTAGATTGCATCGTTTGATCAATATAAGAAAACAACCATAATTTCTTTCTATTATATATAATTCACTAGGAACGTGGTGTTTAGTATGGATGGTCAGTGATATCGTCACTATTGCTAACGTTGTGGGTTTAAATTCCAGCATATGCTGAGGAGGGACATTAACATATCCTGAGGAGGGACATTAACACTGTAGGGATTGAAAGTTCAAAATTAAGAGACTAAATGGTGTAAAAAAGTAAAGAATCTAAGAGGAAAAGATAAAACAACTGATTTGAGGTTTAATGTTCAAATTTATTGATAGTGAAAAATAATTCAATTTAATTCTCACACAAGAATAGCAATTAAGAAAAGAGAGACAATAAAAGAAAGAATAAGCAACAACACAAGATGTAATGGATTTCGACATACAATGCTTATATCTCCGCAACCCTTCATTCTCCAACAATTGAGGTTGATTCGATACACTAAAATAAAATATCTTACACTTATAGAACTTAGTCTCTTATATAAAAATGAATCATCAAGCCTATCAGTAACAAAGAGTGATAACATACTAAAAAAGTAATAAGAAGAGTTAATCTCAAAGAATCAAGTTAGGACAATAGAAAGAAGTTAAATTGAGCTCAAAGTAAGATTTTGACTTATTAAGAACTATCATCGATCTATTGGATTTATCGCTTTCACTTTAGAATATAACTATCGAGCTTTTGAATTTGGGATTTTACGGTTGAGAACTTTAAGTGAGAGTAAGAGAGTTAACCCCTTTATGTAGACCTCCTGAAATTGATTAAAATACTATTTTTGACATGAGTCATTATAATGTCTTATGAACTGTTATAACGTTTAGAAAGGATGTCCTAACAGCACAGAAAGGATGATCGTTAGATCTTATTTCTTGATTCTTTGAGATCTTGAATTGAACACCAAATCATTGTAACGGATGACTAAATTGTTACAACGATTCTAAACCGTTACTCAATGATACATTCTAGGTCTTTTGAGAGCATTTGTGATTTAGTCTAAACAATTGTAACGTCTGTTGAACCATTACAACAACTCACTAACCAAAACTAATTTTATATCTTAAGTAGGGGCAGATGTAGAATTTTAGTTAGGGGGCAATTATCGGATTGTAATAGATTATTGGATTCAAACCCATTAACTAATCGAGTACTAAATATAAAATTAATAATTTAATATATATTCTTATCTAATAACATAATAATATTTTATATATTAAAAATAACAACAAAAAATCTCAAAGTAATAGATAATCAAGTTGATGAAGAAAGTTTTCATCTACGAACTTTATATTTTGATATCTTTGTATAATTATTTCTTTATGCACGAAATTAAATATTTTTTCTCAATAAAAATAATCAGACAATCCAGAGGGCAAAAAAAATTTAGGAGGACAAATTATTGAAAAAATACTATTTTTCAAAATCCAGGGAGAGGTAGTTGCTGCCCTGGACCCACATGGATCCGTCCCTGATCTTAAGATAGGATGAGATGATATTTATGAAAAATATAAGTTTATACTAGTTTGTCCAAGTCAAGATAAAGACGGGTTGGTAGCACAACAAGAATAGACTAAGTTACTAAAGAAAGTGACAAAATAAGAGAGTACAATAACCTAGTTATTTAAAGGTATGCAAGAATGAAAATATGCTATGAGAATCAATCAATTATTAATTGTCAAAAAGAGTAATTGATGTAAAATAATAAATCGATAACTCTTCATGAGGAATGTATATTTTTAGAAAATTTTAAATAAAAGAACTAAAAGTGCAAGTGTTGAAAAGTAAAAGTAGAGAACACAAAGATTTTAATAAAATTTGATTATAGAAACTCACATCTCGGAACTCGTTCTAAGAATGAAACATCGATTTACTGACACAAAATATTTTATAATTAGAAGTTTTAGTTTCTTCACAATAATAAGTGCAAGAAAACTAAAAACTATCTAACAAAATAAAAATAGCAAAAGAACACTCAAAACTCAGAAAAAATATAACTAAAAAGCCGAAGAGTAATTAAGCCAAAAATAAAAATTATAGCAAAATAATTGCTTGGAAAAATTACGAGAAGCTAGTGATTATGTAATTTAAGATTTTAGATTTCTTATGTTTGCAAGGAAATATTATATAGTCATTTTTGCTTAGAAGGAGTGCTCAGATTGCTTAGGATAGTGAGAATTTAATCAGTTCTCAAAGGTTCTAAAGCAACTTCTTAAATAAAACTCATAACAGAAAGAAGTTTAAGTTCTTACATAGTTAACCATTATAATGGTTAGGATTCTTAAATCTTGATCTTATCAAGTATATTCCTTGTCAGATTGTGTGAAATGTTATAATAATTTAAAATGAATAGACTGTACTGTTACAACGTTTGGAGAAAATATTGAACGCTTTATCAAAATAATACAACATTTTGATTTGTTTTGACTTTGTTAACTTGAGTTCTGACAAGGCTGACTTCTTTAGAAATGTTATAACGGTTTGTAGAAATATTCAACGGCCCAAACTGTTCAACATTTCAAAATCATTAAATAGATACGCTCTGGTAAATTTATGAAGCCTCTACCTTAGAAAACTGAGAGAATTTTGAGATATAGAAAATATGAAACGTTATAATGGTTTATGAACTATTATAATAGTTTTCTACGACAAAGTTCATTTTTTCTTGCAAATTTATAAAGAAACTTAGATTTTGAATTATACCTTTACACATTTAATCCTATATCTTCATGAGACATGAGGCTTCTTCCAGCATCTTGATCAATTTGATGAAATCTTCATAAAATTCTATAAATATCTCAAAGATATTTATTAATATATTTTATAAAATAACAAAATCAAATAAATTATTAAACACAACATATATTTTTTTCTTATCATTTAAACTTATTTTTCTAAAAGGTCTAGAGTAGAGAGAAAGAACGCGCGATGTAACATAGTTTGGTTATAACAAGGCTACGTATTCATGATCCACAATCATCAATAGTTGATTTTGCTGAGTCACTAGAACAAATGAGTCTTAAAACTGTGAACCACAATCCCTTACACCAAATAAACGGGTAGTTGTCTGCCAACTTAAACAAAAAGACTGAGGACACAAATCTCACAAAGAAATAACCAATAACTAACTTCTCTCACTCGAATAGAGGTATAGTAAAGTAGTCTTAAGATTTAAACAGTAAGAGATGAAAGGTTGGCACTCAGACAAGATGACAGTTAGGGTTTAACTATTAAAATTAATCAAAAATTAATTGATCTGAGAATTCTGATTCATCCAAAAATTATGGTTTTCCTCCTATCCAAAAAAATAGCAAATGGATTCCAAAAAATATAAAATTTGGTTAACTAATAGATTTTAATATCGAGATTAGATTGAGCGGTTTGGATCGATCATTTCTGACTTAAAATTAATAATAGAGCGCAAAACACACAACACACTTGTACTTTGCAAAGCACCATAGCCTAATTATATATATATATATATATAGAGTGATGCTATGGTGCTTCGCGAAGTACAAATTTTTTTGTGCTTCACGTCCGTATTTTGAATTTAAAAGTTTAAACGGCCGATCCAAACCGTTGAACATCATCTTCGTATTAAAATATCCTTGGAGATCAAATTTTATATTTTTTTGATTTTTTTTGCTATTTTTTAGATGAGTACAAAAACGCTAGTTTTGGATGGTGCAGAAATCGTTAGATCAGCAAACTTTGTACCCATTTAAAAAATAGCAAACAATTTTAAAAAAATATAAAATTTGATCTCCAAGGATATTTCAATATGAAAATGATGTTCAACGGTTTGGATCAGCCATTTGAACTTTTAAATTTGAGATACGAACGCGAAGCACAAAAGATTTTGTGCTTCACGAAACACCATAGCATCACTATATATATATATATATATAATTCGTAAGCAAAGGTATTATGTATTACCTTTGTTTGCAATTATCTTTTAAGAAATAATAACATTAGTGTCTTAAAAGAAAGCAATTATAAGCTCGGATATGAAGAATACAATGGTTGTAGGTACATTTAGAATATTTTTCCTACGCAAATTTTATTCTATCCAGTTAAATAATTTTGTAAAGTTTATTTTATAAATATGCAAATGATACTTATATTGAATCATTTGTCAGCCTTGAAGTTTCATGACTATATATGTCACGAGAATTAGTCATAAGTATCTACACGCACGTTAATCGGTTAATTGTATTACAAATGGATGCATTTTAAAAATATTGTACGCGTAACATATTGATAATTTCTTTTTCAGTTTCGGTGATTCCTGAATAAAATATTTTTCATAAAATTGGTAAAAAAAAATGACACGTGTACTCAATGAACTGTATATAAAGCCCTTTGTATGGTATTCGTAATATTTCGATCATCTCATTGATTTTTGCACAAAAATAATTGTGAGAATGAAGGACAAAGGACAAACAATGGATATCAATCGTGAATTTTTTTGATAATCTTAATATTATAAATGAGGCAGGTTTAAATGCTTTAATTTTTTGTGCTATGATCATGCCTCCACTTTTTAAATTTTGAATAACTCAAAATTTAAAACTAAGATATAAAAATAAAACCGTTTAATTTGATCTATATTATTTTTTTTCTTACGCATAAAAAAATTTATTTTTTATTTTCGTTTTATATAATTAACAAGTTATAAAATTAAGGTAAAAAAATAATCATATTAAAGTATTTTTTACAAGCTATTTCATTTAAAATATTATTGTTTATCTGATAATATTGTTAATAAAATTTGGAAACATTTATAATAATAAGATTATTATCAAAATTTTACGATTGATATCCAATTTTTGCAATAATGTACACTATATGATAATCTTATTATTAACAATTCACTACAACATCTATTAATATTTTTAATCAATTCATGACTCATTTAATTCTTATAATAACTACAACTTTCATTTATTTTCCAATTAGCATTCAATACTTGGGAAAAAAATATGTTGGCGTGTTATAATTTATACACTTATACGTAGGGGTGCAAATAGATCCGATACTAGTCAAATCGTATTTGTATTCATTTTAATTTTTCAAATATAAATATAGATATTCTCGGATACGAATATGGATATGGATAATTTTGAATCTATAAAATTTATTGAAATGTACAATAAAGTAAGTTTTTCGATACTATTCTTTATTTAAACATATATTTTTAATTTTGAAGACATTAAAATTGATTATATATATATATGTATTTATATATATATAATTTTAGTGATGAATAATATTTATTTTTATATAATATATATTGAATAATATATTATATATTTAGTATTCATATATGGATAATTAGAATTAAAAATTATTTTCATACCATTTTCTATTCGGATATTCGGATACGAATTACCATGTTAATTTTTTCGGATACGTATTGAATACGATCGGATATTATGTGCAAAAGCTTGCACCCCTCCTTGTATGTTTGCGAACGAAATTTGTTTCAAAATGCTTCCACGAGAGATCCTGTGCGTCATTTGATATTTTTAATTAATCATTGATTTTAATTACAGTAACATATAGTCAATTTCTGAGCATAAATTATTGAGTAGCATTTATATTTCTATCATAGTGATAAACCTAATAATGTGAAACTCCTCTCACGCCCACTTCTCTCGAGTCTTGAAACTCTTGATTGAGAAAAACGGTCGGATACGGCATCTTTCTGTAACAGCATACGATTTGTCCTTTCGTTCAACGACTCCTTCGAATTCGTTGGGCATTAAAATAACATCTATTTTTTCAATAATGCAAGAAGATTGCTACGACTAAAGAGTAAATTACAGTAGCACGAAAGGAAAGCCTGCTAATTTACATCAAAGATCTGCGAGCTTTTTTTTTGTTCAATTCTATTTTTGTTTCACAAAGATCTGCGAGCTACAGACGAAGAAATCATTTTAAATATAAAAAAAACACGTGGTAACCGAGGAGAGAACAAAACTATAACGTTCATATCTGCTCTCAGACCATTTTTGTTTTTTCTTTTCTTCTTTTCTTATTAAAAAGAAATTGCCCATCAGACTGTGTTTGCTTTTGAAGAGAAAAAATTGCCTTGGTTTAACGACCTCTCCACCTACCTTTTCATTTTCCTTTTTCGGTCAAATAATTTGAAACAAACACACAAGTAATAAAGTTCATATATCTGATTTAGAGATTTTTTTTTCTAAAACTTCACCAGTTTAAAAAATATATATTAAATATTTCCTTTGGGTTTGTGAGAGATTGCGCCTAGCCAGTACTTGGTAGCCAGTCGCCTGTCGCGTGTCGCGTGTCGCCGCGCCTCTCCCACTCTCTCATTTAAACTCTCCCTCCGGACACTCTCCTCTCGAATCCAAACGGACCAAACCAAAACTAAAGGTGAATTAAATAAAGTCACAAACGATTGTCTTCCTCCAGACCGTTCCTCGAATTTGGTGCCCCTATCTTTCGCTCATTTTCTTTTTGTTCTTTAAACCCAACCCCTCCCTCCCTTTAGAACAAACAAAAAGGAAAGCGAACTCATAGCAAGCAAGCACAGGGCAAAGAGAAGAAACCCCATATTTGAATCCAATGCCTTTTGCCTCATAAGCAACCCGGATTGATCCCAGTCCATCAAAATATCGAAGAAGAACAGTATTTAACACACAATGGTAGCGGGGAAGGTTAAAGCTGTGATGGGATTCCAGCGGAGCTCACCTTCGACTCCCAAATTTTCTACTCCCAAAGCATCAACGACCAAGGCGGAGACGCCACGGAGGTCTTCAGCGTCTCCAGCCAACTCTACTTCAGGGAAGAGCTCGGGAGGCAGTGCTTCTTTTGCGAGGTCGTTCGGTGTCTACTTCCCGAAGAGCAATGCTCAGGTTCAACCACGGCCACCTGACGTGGCTGATCTTCTGAAAGTAATAGAAGACCTTCAGGAGAGAGAATCAAGGCTTCGAACGGAGCTGATTGAACAAAAAATTCTGAGAGAGACAGTAGAAATTGTGCCTTTTCTCGAGGCAGAGCTGGATCGGTCTAAGGAGAATGTGAAAAGGTTAGAAATGGAGAATCTAGTACTGAGGGAGGAGGTGGAGCTGCTGAGATCGAAAGAGGAGAGATTTAGAGAGATGGAGAAGGAGTTTGAGTGTTTCAAAAAGAAGATTGAGGCACAACGGAGAGATCAGGATGAATGCTCCTCTTCTTCGTCGTCTTCAGTTTCTTCAATAAATTTTCAAGAAAAACAGATTGGGGAAACTAATTCGGTTTCACCTCGAATTACAATCCCCAAACCACCTCCATTACCAAGCTATTCCTTTCCAAAATCATATAGACCTTTCTCTTCATCATCGTCATCATCATCATCATCCTCCTCCTCTTCTACTTCATCCAGCTCCAGCTCAATTTCAAACTCTGCATCCGATATGAGATCAGTAAGTACTAAGCAAGTGCCGAAGCTCGCTACACTTCCGCCTATACCTCCTCCACCTCCTCCACCTCCTCCACCTCCTCCACCTCCTCCAACTAAAGAACAATTGAGTGGGAACCGCAGTGACAGCGGTGGACCTCCACCTCCTCCACCGCCGCCCCCACCTAGGAAAGATGCGAAGGGAGGTGTGCATGGTGTGGTGGGGCCGTGCGTCCGACGCGTGCCTGAGGTCGTGGAGTTCTACCATTCGCTAATGAAAAGGGAATCAAAGAGAGAAAACGGCGGAGGGACAGGAGGAAGCGAGGCGGCGACGGCGGGGGTTTGCTCCAGGGACATGATCGGAGAGATCGAGAACCGGTCGACTCACCTCCTCGCTGTAAGTTTACCGTTGTTCTTATTTTAAAATTATTCGTCCATTTCTTTTTGAAATGGAGTCATCCTTTCTGATAAATAGACGCGATACAGGATCTTCCCTGATTGTTGCAATGGAGAGCTTGTAATTCGGTTTCGTTTTAAATTTTAATTTATGTTTTGGGCTCTACCGTTAGATTATTTCTTAGACCTGGCACGAGAGCCTTTTAGTCATGTTGTTGGATCCCCTTCATGCTTCATTATGTCTTTTCATTTTCCAGAAATATTCTAAGTCTATTCAAAATCACTTATTTTCTCTCTTGGCTCGAATTGCGACATAGTTCCTGATTTTCACTGTAGTGGGACCCATTTCCATCAAGCGATGTCTTTTTTTTTTTTTTTATTTATGTATCGTCCTCTCGGTATCATACGGTCAATTTATTTTCGTTTGGTATCTTCTCGTCTCGTGGGGAGAGAAGAGAACAAAAGGATATGAAGGATCCGTAGTGCGGTGTCAGAGAGTGAAGCTCCCACCGTTGCATTAATAAATATATAGTTTCCATTGTCCATTTACTGGGATTAAATAAATGAGGCTAATTTATTACCATAAAGAAATGAGGTTAATTAATTCTAGACTGGCTCTCTAGTCTGTAGCAATCCTGATCATAGTTGCTTTTAATAATGTGCGGTCGACTAACATTATTCGTGGATTCGCGCGTCCTCATTCTGTTTTCGGTCGGTAACCACTAGCCGTTACAAGTTCTACTTTGACGAAAATATCCTTCTCAAAATTTGACCGTTTTGTCCTAATCTAGGATCCTTTAATAGTAGCGTTATCCTGTCCTCTCCAGTCCAGTTGAGCGGCACACGTCCTGTCCTTAAATATGGTTGGTCAAATCAATGATTCGTTGGTGAATTCTGTATGGATGAGTATAATGTCGTGTTTCATTTATTTATCGTGCAGCTTAACTACCTGTCGTGTTTCATATATGACTGTACTTGCCTACTTGGAGCTACTAATAAGATTTTAAAGGAGATGTCTAAGTGTTAGTAGAGTCACATACAAATAAGTGACAACTATAATTGATTGCAATTGTGCAGATAAAAACCGATGTAGAAACGCAGCGTGATTTTATCGGGTACCTGATCAAAGAGGTTGAGGGTGCGACCTTCAACAAAATCGAAGATGTTGTCTCCTTCGTCAAATGGCTGGATGATGAGCTCTCATGCCTGGTATGCATCCATTAATTGTTTCATCCATTATGGAAATTTACACCTATAATTAATAAAAATAAATGCATGATGACATGGCATGGAACAGGTGGATGAGAGAGCAGTGCTGAAGCACTTTGTCTGGCCTGAGAAGAAAGCAGATGCCTTGAGAGAAGCTGCTTTCGGATATTGTGATCTGAAGAAATTGGAAACCGAGGCATCTTCATTTAGAGCCGATTCACGGCAGCCGTGCGCTTCTGCTCTGAAGAAGATGCAAGCGCTGTTTGAAAAGTAAATATTGTTTTTCATCTCATCATGTGTGACCTTTTTGCTTTTGGGCTGCGAAAGAAATTTATTTTGATCTTATACTTTTGTTACATTTCTTTTTTTCTGATGCACAGTTTGGTATTGATTTAGGTTGGAACATGGAGTGTACAATCTGGCTCGGGCACGGGAGAGTGCCATGAACCGATACAGGGGCTTTCACATCCCCTGGGAATGGATGCAAGAGACTGGAATAGTTAGCCAGGTACAGTATATGGTACATAAGAAAGTTATCAAGCCTGTAATATAGTACAAATACAAAATAATACAAAAGGAAATAAACAGTGGACCACATATTGTCTGTGCTGCTTGCAAGTTATTGACAATGTTAGAAGAGGTGAGAAAACAGCCAAAATGTTGGGTGAGCACGGACTTTTATATTGAGAATAATGCACGTGGGCACAGCCTCTCGTGATTACCGTCTTCTTTTGAGGTCCATTAGTTATTTCTACAAAACATATGTTTTAACTGCGTCAAATGGGACTATTATTGTTTTGTATTAAGTCCTGGGCACTGTTGGGATGGGTACTAGAAACCAAGAATAGGCAACCCTGCTTAAACCATGAATTTTGAGGCAGGAAATACTATAGGATGGAGCAATAATCTTATAATTAGTTTGATGTACCTACTCTTGCAATTTATTTTCAATATAACCATAGAAAAATCATATTTCTGCAAATTTTCAATATAAGTTCATCATCCTCCCAACAGTTGGGCTCCTTCCCAGGCCGAAAAATTATTATATATTTTACAAGTTATAATTTTTTTATCTTGTAACCAAATTATAGAAAACTAAATACTTAATATTTCCTCTTGCCTGGGTCTTCTTTTGGTCTTAACTTTAATTAACGAAAATGCCTTATTGCAACTTGAGAACATTCTAAGTCTCTCAATATATAAATGTCCTATTAAATGCCATATATACCTGTAGAAACAACTGACAATTTACTAGTAATGAAATTCTAATTTTCTTGCCTGGGTCTTCTTTTGGTCTTAATTTTAATTAACGAAAATGCCTTATTGCAACTTGAGAACTTTCTAAGTCTCTCAATATATAAATGTCCTATTAAATGCCATATATACCTGTAGAAACAATTGACAATTTACTAGTAATGAAATTCTAATTTTCTTGTCATTTTCCTTTCCACTTGGGACCTTCATGCTCTAGAGATCTATTGTAGCTGCCCTTGTTACCAAGGCAACATTTATAAGGGGTTTTTATTGTAATAAATGCATTTTATTTCTGTGCTGTCTTGGGCAAAATAATGAGCAGACTTGTTAGCGAAAGTTAATGCTGGTAAATGCCAGACCAGAATTTAATTCAACTGAATAACCTAAAACAGCAAAAGTTAATGCTGGTAAATGCAGACTTGGTTCTTGCATTTGAAATTATTCTTTAGACGAATTTTGTTCTACACTATGTATAAGTAGTATCTCATAAAGTTGATAATTAGTACTTGAAAGCCCTAAGCTGCATAATTATGCAACTTAGTACTAAAAGAACAACCCAAAACAAAAGTTAACTTTCAGGCTCATGCTTACATCTTTCTTTGGTTGTATAGTACATGAAAACTGCCGAAACTCTAATGCATTTTAAAGCCCCTCAACTTTTCTGGATAGATATCAGTACTGCAAAAATATCTGATTGCAAACAAATTCTGTGCAGATTAAACTATCATCTGTCAAGTTGGCAATGAATTACATGAAAAGAGTATCATTTGAGCTAGCAGGTGGGCATGATGAAGAGGAGTTGATGCTTCAAGCTGTTCGATTTGCTTTTCGAGTCCACCAGGTATACTTGCCAAAGTAATTATATTATTATAATTATGTTGATAAAGCCCTGATACTACATTTACAAATGAGTCCACCTATTAGTTTCTTTTTTGTCTATGTCTGCATTAATTCCACAAAAATGGCCCAGTGTTAATTCATAGTCTTTTTCGAAGTTCCTCAGAATGACCAAGTACTTTCAATAGAGATTCTTTGTAGATTCGATTTGGACCATATTATTCTCTTGATTAGATTTCTTTTCACAAATTATACGTTTATCTTCTTGGAACTTCTCAAATTTGTGGCCTTTCATATTACATGCACGTTCTGTGAAAGTTATGATTTAGAAAGTTATTTACTTGTTTATTGCAGTTTGCTGGTGGATTTGATGTGGATACTATGAGTGCTTTTCAAGAACTCAAAGAGAAAGTATCATTATTTCACTTCCAGTGTCAGAGCCAGAATCAGCAACCTCAGCAACGACTCGTTTGCCGGAGCACTTGATATCTTTTATGTATCATACAATTTAATTCATTCAAAAAGAAACCCAATTGTTTTGATTGGAGGAAACATAAAAGAAATTATAAAATTTTTCATGTGCCTCGGAATTCAGTACTTATTTCCTTGCTTTATTCTCTAACCACAAGTTATTCCATGAAAAGACGGCACTGTTCAATTTCAGACAGCACTGTTCAAATAAATTGTACGAGTTACTAAGCTATCAGCACAGGTAAAATGTTTAGAGAAGGAGAGAATAGATTCAATTACCATCATTATTGATGTTCTTAGTGTCTATTTACTTACTTTAAAATTTAAAATGAATTGTTGAATATATTTTATATCATCTCAATTATATGAATATCAAAAAATCATAAAATTTTAATTTCATTTGAATAATTATTAACGCCTGATGTTAGGGGTGTCAATGAGTCGGGTCATGTTGGGTTCGGGACAGATCGCATTATTTTATTATTATTTTTTACCCGATTCGAACCCGACCCGATTAAATTCGGGTCAAAAAATCTTGACCCATACCCGACCCAACCCATGTAAAATAATTAAATATTTATTAATTATTTTTATATAATTTTAAACAATAAAATATTGATTAATTTATAATTAATCTTAATTATTGTATATTTAAGCTTTAATTAGTACTAAATCACAAAATTACTTCAAAAAATATAATTAATCGGGTCGGATCGTGTTGACCCGAACTCGACCCGACCCGTTCGAGTAAAAAAAATTGAATCCATGCCTGATCCATTTATCTACGGGTCGGGTCGGGTTAATCCGTCGGATCGGGTCAAGAATTGACACCCCTACCTGATGCATATATAAATAATATTAAATTTTTATATACATATATAAGATGATATTATTTTTGTTATTTAAAAATTTAAATAATAATTATTTGATATTTAATTTGAAGGACGCCGATGTGATACCAACAATGATGTTAATTTGATATCTTCTCAAATGTTTAAGATTTATGAAGGAACTGTTCAAGAAATAGGGAAAAAAAGGATTTCTTGTCAAGTAATAAATTAATTTATACAAGGGAAATTTCAGATCCTTCAACTTTTACAAAAAAAAAGAAGTTAGATTCGCGATAAGACAGCAACTGCTTTTCAAATTGAATAAGCTACTACGTCTAAACATGGAGAGTCGGTCAATTCGCTAATAATGTCAAATTGAAAAAAAAATTCAATATTCAAGTGTTGTAGAGTCGATGGCATCCACACACACGAAACAATATTCAAATGTTGTAGATTACACTTCTACATGTTGGTTTTGTCTACATGGAGTTCATCTCGAAATTTGTTGATCCCAAACTGATTTGGGCCGACCATTTTACACCAGACGGTTCTAAGACAATTCTGATCACATTTCCTTTATTTGCTAATTCTAACCTTACTAATCTAAGTTAGATTTGAGATGGACCGTTTGATCCGAAAAGAACAAACCATGTTTTGCAGGAACTAATCAATGAGTTTGTAGTATTTGAGAGGAGCTGAACCTCTGTATGTAAGCACAATCATTGTACTAATTTCCTTGATCTTAATTGTTCATCATGCACAAATCACAATAAAGAACTTGTTGCACGAGTGCAACTTTTCTGCTGAAGAAATGGGTTATAGATTATTTTCTTGACCATGAAAAAAATTATCCAGACATACTAAAGATTCACACTTCTATTAATTTAATAGAAAACCAAGAGAACAGAGATAGACTTTTAGTTGCTTTACAGAACTGACAACAAAATGTATCACAAAACCGTTCTGTTTTTCTTGAACGGTTCCAATTAAAAATGATGATATAATAACTTATTATTCCCATTAATAACTATCAACACCTAAAAATAATGCAATCTTGAAAAAAAAAAATCAATGCACCAATTATGGTGATGAAGTAAGTGCAGCATAAAGGATCTGATTCCATGTATCTGGTACCCCTGCTAGGCACCAGTGACTGCAGTCCATACCGGCATGATCACCGCTATACATAGACGGGTGTCCATCCTTTCTTAGTTGAGAAAGCAATGTAATGTCGAGCAGATAAACCGGTTTAGACATGCTACTTAGCACATTCTTCACTATATTTTGTGCAGGCAAGGGGCCTGCTGCATACGTAGATCCCACAATGGGTTGGATCTGCTTATAACAGTTCTTGCTTCCTGCGCTGCCCCATTCATCAGGCCTGATATAGACACAAAATATACCCAAGAATTTACCTCGATGCAACTCATTTTCAATCTCATACTTCACTCCAAATGTTGATCCCAAAGTTGAAATATGTCTTAGAACTAGAAATGGTCCCAAGGACTCAGGACTTCCCTCATTTTCATATTCAGTTGTTTAAGAAAATTTTGTTAGTGTGTACCTATAGTGGGTTGGAGAAATTCCTTGGAAGAAGACTTTGGTAGTAGAAGGATCGATGTTAGCATCAACCCACTTGGCCCAGGTAGAGAGCCCTTTAGAGAATGCAACCAGCCTGTCCATGTCTCTTAGCATCTGCCCACCATCTTGCACATAGTCCCATCTGCATCACAAAGCGAAGCACATATAAAAACGAAGTCTCTCGGATTTATTAAAGCTTAAAAATGATAGCACCGTTGTCAAGCGCTGTCAAGTTAACGATACCCCTAATGAAAGGGAATGCAATGTGTCTGTCTAATAGCTTAGCAGCCTAATGTGACGAATATTGAAGACTAGAGGCCAAACCGACAGCAATTAATAATTTAGAACTATACCAAAATTAATCATGATGATGATGGTTATTTCCATCACATGACTACGTGCTATGAATGCTAGCAAGCAACAACTACAAGTAATTTAACCTTTTTTCACGGGCTTAAAACAAAGAGGATAATATAGCAAGGTAACAAGAGAATTTGCCTCAAGCCCAAAAATTCTAGCCTAAAAGGAAGCCCTTTTTTTTATATACTTTTTCCTTTTTTTTTTCTCTCTTTTTCCATCACAGTTTTTGAGGTAGCATATGTTCAGTGATTCTACGGTCACATGTAGCAAAAGTGTAGGATATAATTATAGAATTTATACACTAGTTACAATATAATTGTAATTGACAAATATAATTTTACATACAATGATGTGAAATAATTGATAACTTTGTTTAATTAATATAAAAACGTGTTATATAAACTTATCATTAATTTGTAACGAACAACCGTAGGATTATAAAACTTGAAATTAGAATTTAGTGAACTACAATTGAAATAAAAAATGATGGTAAAAATGGATTTCACATAAGAAATTAATTAAAAGAATTATTTTTGCAATATGATATTTAAATCGATTTAAAAAAAAATCTGCGAAAAATAACCAAATAAGTAAATTCCAAAGTGAGAAAGCATACGGTTGCTCGCTGCCTTTGTGGGTCCACCAATGCCACGTGTTAAATATCAATACGTTGACGCCTAACCAAGACGATCCAGTAATTGAGTCCAGCTTGAGCACTCTTCCAATTGATTCATTCACTATATCTACTAGATATGTGGTCCTATAATACATCACCGACAACGCATAGTCCTGTATCATTCGAATTAATTAAATAAGAAATAGACAAATAATAATAAGGATATCATTCATATCAAGAGCAAGTCAATAATATCAGTGGACCAAATTTATTGCAATTTACTGAAATGTTGCACAATTATATACCTCTTTTATTCCATTTAAAAAAAATAGAAAAATAAGAAAATAATTTGCATATTCTAGTATGATTGTGCCGGTTTTAATGTGGAGTTGTATGATCCGATTTTTTGCGAAAAAATCAATCAGATATTTTTTAAACTGAAATGATATGACTAGGTATTTTTTAACTGAAATCAATCATAAAATATTATTGCGGACATTTTGATCAGAAAATATTATTGTTGATAAAAATTTACACAATTAATTTACTAGTAGAAATTTGCACATAGACAATTCAATCAGAGAATATTATTATGATAAAAATTTATAAAAATTTATAAAAACTATAGGTCAACTATTTATTAAAATTTCAATCAAGCACATATATTTACTATTAGCATTTTATATTTATTCTTTCCATGGAGTCAAATATTATTTTGTTATAAGAAATATATAAAATATAAAGAATAAAAATATGAATTTCCATTGGGCTTGGCACGGGCACGCCTACCTCCGCCCCAAATGATAAACTATGCCAGAGAACTATTCACGACCAACTGAAGTAACACGTGTTTGACTTTGGTTTGAAAATAAATATATCTTGACAAATAATTTAAATTTTTAATATATAATGAGATTATAAATTTTTAAATTTGTCAAGAATGTTACATTATCATTTATTTTTATTATTAATTTTATTTAAATCTTTTCATCTATTTAATCCAACAGTTCATATAAAATAGTTTCTTTTTTTTTATTTAAAGTAATGTGTGTAATATATTTAAGGTAAAATATAATTTTTAAAAGATCTATTTTTTTTAAATTATTCTTTATATATTATACGTATTTAATTATATTATTTATTATTATAATAAAAATTATCATTATTATTTAGAATTTAAAAATATTATGTTTATTATTTTAATGTTTAATTTTTAAATATATTTAAAAATTTATATTACTAATTATTTATTTGAGAACTATATTATGAGGGTGAAACCCGAGTAATAACCCTAGTTGAAATAATATTATATTGAATACAACATCAGAATGTACATATATATATTCCGATAAAGAATTAATCACAGAATATAACAAATTAATTATTACATTACTAGATGAATCCTGTAGGATAATAAATCAACTAGGAAGTATTAATTGAATCATTCGTTATCTAACAAGAATGAAAAACATTAGATTAAGTCATAAAAGATCAAAGAGGATCAAATGAATAAAATCGCATTTTTTTCACCCGTCGCTCACATTAGATTGCATTATTTTGTCTTTCTTTCTTTCTTTCTTTTTTCTTTTTTAAATAAAGGTAGGATTCAATCTATTTTTCTTTACTAATTCATAACTTCTTTAAAAGTAATTCTAACGTTAATTTTCACTGAACAAACTAAAGCCATTTGTTTGATAATGGATTTCATTTTTCTATACAAAAATTTTGGTATTCCCGTACATATTTTTTCTGTACTTTTTTTTATTGAAAATATGAGAGTTAAGCTTTTAAATTTATAATTATCTATAAAAATTTTTATCGGATTTTGAATTCACAATCTTCCACACAGAGTATGTTGCTTTTTGTCGCTAAATCAAAAACAGATTCTCATACTTTTTCTGTACTGAACTTGGATCCACATCAATTCTACGGTTCTGTGGTCATGTATATGAGCCCAAAAGTTTAAATTCGCTCTGTGTATATTAATAAAGTAATTAAACTGAATAACGATATCAAGTACTCAGAGTTTAAAATAAAATATAATTTAAAGAAACTAAATCAAACGGTTGGCTATGTTCTATTTACAAAACTTTTGTTATGCGTCGAATGTTTTCAACATTCAATTTCTTCTACATGATCTACTAAGATGTTCAACGATGTTCTGAAATTCGACTTGGTAGTTGGTATCAACTCTATCGCTATTTTTTTTATAGAGAGTAACTAATTGTAACTCGGATTTGTATCCGAACTGAAAAAATATTGACCACATTGATCACGTTCTCGAACATTAATAGATTGTCTGCGGATGATCATCGAAGTTTTAAAATCAAAAATCCTAAATCTTAAAATAGGAAAAATAAAATCTTATTATCTAATATATTAAGTCATATTTTAAACTTAAAATTTATATTTAGACGATAATCAAGATATGATCAAGCATTTATATATGAATCTCAAAGTTTTAAAACTGAATGTCTCAAGTCTTAACAAGAGAAATATGAGGTCTTAATATCTAATATAATAAATTATAGTTTGAACTTAAAATTTATATTTGGATGACAATCATAATATTTACAAGTATTTATACTTGAACCTTATTATCTTAAAATTGAATGTATCAAGTCTTAATACGAGAAATACGATGTCTTAATATTTAATATTACAAGTTATATTTTGAGCTTAAAATGTATATTTGAGCATCCATTAGGATATGGACAAATATATATAGCTAAATTTTAATGTGCTAAAATCGAATGTGTCAAGTCTTTACACCAAAGAAATAACATCATAATATTCAATATTATAAGTCATAATTTTGAACTAAATTTATATCTGGACGGTCATCCAAATATAAACAAGTCCATATCTCTAAACTATAATATCTTAAAACATAAGTCAATAATAAATATTTACTCTCTTATTTGAATATCAAAGAGAATTGTACAATTGAATTTCTATCTTGGATAAGTCGATAACAATAAAGATCTAATATCTATTTTTACACAAAGACAGAAACAATCATCTGACGAAGTCAAACTACTCAATAAATAATAACGGCTCTTCTGAAACTCTTTAGACCGTTCTATAGACGATATTAGAAGTCTTAATATCTAATATTTAAAGTCTTAAGAACAGTCATATGATATCTTAATACATAATGTTATAAGTTATTTTCATCTTTAAAGGATATAAAAATCACAAATATTTGTTAAATATTATTTAAACTAAATTTTTATATCTAATGTAACAACTAAAAAATAAAGTCTTAATAAAATTTATCTAAAATAATATTTTTATATAATTTATATTAGATATAAAATTTCTTAAATAAAATCTTAAAATTTAACATTAGAAGTCTTGAGATCATTAATCTGATATTTTAATATATATTTATAAAAGTTTTACTTTTAATTTTGAATAATATATAATTCAAAAAATATTTACCGAACACTTTTAGAACCAAATCTCTATACCTAATTGTTCTCGTCTTAAGACTTAACAATCAAATTCTTAATATTGATTAATAAGTTATATTTAACTTTAAAGGATATAAAATTTTTTTTTTCCTAAATATAAATATTCTTATTATTTTAACTAAGACATTATAATTAATAAATTTATATTTAGTACTTTTCTTAATATCTTAAGACCTTATAATTTATATTTATAAAAAAATAATCTCAATAGAAAATATCTTTATATCTCATATCATTAAGTTATAATATTGTCAACAATATATAATATGTATGTAACATAAATTAATATTTTTAAAATAATTAAGATACAAATAAGTCTTGATCTATCATAACACATCTTAATATATCATTTAGAATATAATTTTTAATTTAGTCTTAATTTTCACTATTATAAATAAATCTAAATATATACTACATACACGCTTCAATATGTACTATAAATAACTCTTCGTATTTACTGATTAAAATTTATATTAATATATGATTCATAGTTTAATCTTAATTTTTAGTAGTACAATTAATATAGTCTTTGTTAGTTTTATGTCAAATTTTCTTCAATCTCAATTCTCAATATTACAATCCAAGTCTTTCTATTTTATATACTAAAACTTTATACCTAGTACAATTAAGTCTTCATATCTATTATACTAAGTTTGACGCTCATTTATTTAGTGTAACATAATATCCTTCTTGTATTATCTCATATATCTCAACAAATTATTTCGAATAAATACTTAAATTTTATTTTCTTACTATCAGAAAATGGTGTAGCTCACTTCTTGATTAAGCGAGCTTTAAAATGTGAGTTTCAACACATTCTTTTTGTGCATAAGAAGTGAAATGGTGATCCGAACACTTTGAACATTAGAGCATTTGCTTAAACTTCATGTATCATCTCTTTGGCCTAGATAAAACATTAATCAATCGATTGAGACTCATCCGCACTATATCACTTCAATCAAATTTCTAATTGAAATACTTTCACATTTAATATTTTCAAATCGTTGATCTATGTCATGTGTAATTTAGCTCATTATTTTTCCTTGTCGCTAATTTTTCAACGATATATAGTATGAAAAGTAACTCTCAAAGATGAGAAAATATCATTGAAGCTTTGATTCAAATGAAGTCAAATATACTCTAAATTGAATAACATTTAGAGTAGTTAGATTAGTTAAGATAGTTAGAGTACATAATGAAATATAGAATTCGGGTATAAAAAACTTTTTTTTTATGATGTTGTATCATAATAGATTCTAAACACGACATTATATATGAATTCACGATCTCTCTACGTTCACGGGCATCCAAAAATTCCAAGAAACTTGTTTCTCATTGGAACCCGATCCAACGATTATTCATTCACGGAATGTCTTAGTGAAATATACTCTAAAAGAGAGCATGTGCATGCAAGAGAAACCTCCACAGAGAGGTCGAAGAAAAGTTGGATTTATAATTTTATTTCAATATTAATTTTGCTATGATGAGATCATGAATGCACTGCCGTATTGACCCTTGTTTTATTCGTCACGGGGGCTGAACCCCAATGTAAAGGGATTTCAACAATTGCATACACGTCTTCCTATCTTTGCAAATTAAAATTGCAACCCCTTTTCAAATTATTTTGAGGACGATTCAAGAGATTCAAATTTCCAAATATCTCTAACGACCGAGAGCATTGGATCTTAATCTTAACTGTTATACGAAGAAATGTACATTAATTAAATATACTGGAAAAGATTATTTATGTTTGAAACAACTATTATTTTAATGTAGATTGCCTCATGCCGCAATTTGTTTTACTATGTTCCTAATATTGAATGTGAGTTTGTGTCATTTCGTTCATGTATTATTTGCTTTTAAATCATATTAACAAGATTGATATAACATTGTCAATGATATTATTTTATTTCATAGTTAATAAGATGAGATTATGTTTTTTTTCATTAACTTAATATATGAGTATGAATAAAAAAAATTCGTTAGCTCATCAAACAAGAGTGTGAGAAAGACTATTATATGCCTGTTTCTTAATAGGATAAATAGTATACAAAATAATATATAATATATAATTATCATCATCATTATTATTATAAGTATTTTATTATTGTTGTTGTTATTGTTGTCATTGTTGTTGTTATGGGATTGATTTATATACATTATTTTATATAGTATAATTTAACTAGTAATTTGTGATGAGATTGATTTATTCAAAATTTCAATTTATATATATTGTATATAAAGCAGTATATTTGTTTAAAATACAAATTATTTGGTAATCACATGTTATTCATTTATTGTCTATTGACATTAGCTAATGTTAAATGAATATAAATATGAAAATATTTGCCACCCAATTTGTACTGTATCATTGACATCCTGGAGTTTAGATGATACATTTTTTTATTTAGGGTTGAATGCCTTTCAAGTATGAAAATGTACTAAATATAGGGCGTTGTATGCAAAAAATTCTTAATAGATTTGGCCCCAAAAAAACTAAAAAAAAAAAATCCGGGAGAGCTATTCTGTCTGCCATGTTTTATGGTTGGTGACAAAAATATAAAACCGAACACTAAATTCCATGTGCCAGTGGGGGAAGTGGGGAGGTGATATCTCTTTCCTTTCTGTTGTCCTGACAGGTCGACTCTCGTCTAATAGGCCAAAAAGTGCGTTACAATTAAAATTTTCTTACCTAACACTATTAAGTTGACGCGATTATTGGCCCTTAAAATGAGTGCTTATGAGTTCAATAAATTAATTGTATATAATGGAAAATATCATGATAGAAAAAAGATTCTCCATTTTATCGAAATAGATATTATGACAATAACTAAATAAATTGTCAAAATTTGCAAGGTCTAATATATGTCAAGAGGCATAGTTTTCTGTTCGTTTAATTATGTTTTTAGAGAGAATATCAAAAGTAGTTTAGAAGTATTTAATGAAGCAGAGCTAATTGATCCAACAGGAACTAGGGCCCAAGCCATTGCTTAAAAAATTAACATGTTATATTCTACAGATTTTTTTATTATAATTATTTAAATAATCCTAATTTTAATAATAAGAAAGATAAAATCAAAATTTAAAGAATACGAGTAGCGTGCTGCAAAAACACCACTAGCAATGATGTCTTTTTTTTTTTTACTTTTTAGTTTTTTTTCTTAAAAAAAAACTAAAAAACGTCAGCGGGAGTGACGTATTTTCCACTGGCGTCAGGATCAACACACACTCTAAGTTTTTAAAAAAAAAATGAAATACGCCACTAACAATGGCGCGTTGCCAGTTGTATTATTAAAATTTCAATTTTATCACTCTTATTATTAAAATTAAGATTATTTAAATAATTATTATAAAAAAAACTGTATATTCCATATAGACTGTAGTCTATTCCAAGAGACCTAAGTACATTGAAGCAGGATGTAAATGATTGACACCGGGGAGGCAATAAATGCACAACTGTTCTGTTCCAATAGAATATTTTTAAGCACTAATTTGTAAATAACGATATATGGCGCGAGTTATTTTGTTTTCTTTATTATTATTTGAATTAATGGCTATTCAATAGTAAAAAAATTAAAAAAGATGAAACAAACTAAAGATATTTCTGTTGTTGATTCCAAAAGAACTCCTGTTGTCCATAATACAACAGATATATATTAACTTCACAATGTCCGGTGTCCATATATATATATATATATACTATATATATATATACATATATACATATATATATATACATATATATATATATATATATATATAGACACACACACACACACAAAACTAAGTTAAATACATATTTTTTTAGATAAAAGTTAATTATTTAAATTGAAATATGACTTGCTAAATCTAAAATAAAACTGATATCATATTTCTTTTAGATAGGGGGAAATCACTGATATAAAAAGTTCCGAACCAAAGATTGATCTTTTTCGTATCTAAAAAAAAAAATATAAATATATAATTAAAATTTAATATTCAAGAGTGTTCATTGCATGTGTGCGTGAGTCACGTTGAGCTGATTGAATTTCAAAATATGAGATTCAAACGTAAAATTATTTCTTTCAACTTTGTAACCACCGTAGAGGAAGTTCCATTTTGTAAATCTCGAGCTTAATATATTTAATTATTTACACTTTTGAAAGAGAGTGAGAAACACCGGATTCATAGGAAGCTTTGTTTTTACTGGAGAGGAAGTAGAGCAGAGAAATTACCTGAAAGGTTACAGTAGAGAGAGCGCTTGTTCTTGTGTGGGTGGTCCTGGCGTTCGGCACCGAAGCGTAAAGCATGCATGTCAGAGATTCCCATTGATTTAGGCTTATGGAGTCTCCTACAAACATTATCTTCTTTCCTCTATACCTTCTCAGGAAATCTTGCCCGTTGAACCTTCGAAGAATCAAAATTACACGATTAAGAAGCTCCCATAAATGGCATGGCGTTCGTTATATTAGTTTCTTTTTTTTTTCTTTTTGAAGTTAATTAGTTACATTACGGTATGTCGACGATAAGTGATGTTGACTTGACAGAATGTCCGTCAAATTACCTTCTACTATATCTTAATTTTGAAAGTTACTTGGAATTAATATATACCAGCTGTCAAATTAATCTTGCTTGACATTTTGAGATCATAGTATATCATAATCTCGATACTACTCGATCACATAATACACAAGTAAGCCGTAGCGAAATAAATGTCAGGAATGAAATGTGAAAATACATAAAATTGACTCAATAGAGTCAAATTTTGACTCTGAAGCACCATCCGGAGTAGTGAGGAAATATCAAACTAAGAGAAAATCCAGGAGTTATGTGATATAAATATTCTTGTTCCAACCAAAATAATAATTCTCTCAAACTTTGTCTAACCTTGGAAGCTCACAAGCAGTTGGTTTCCACCTATACTTGAGATACATCTTATCGGGTCGGCCGTACTTTTGGCAATCAAATTCCGGTTCGACAAAGGGGCAAGCCGACGAGTCGTACGAGGGATATGACGCATCAAAAACCCAGCTCCCTTGAAACATGTTACAGCTCGCGCCATTTGCTCTCTCCCTTCTCCGACCAATCAAGGTGTTGTTTCCTCTACGACTGTGGTGAATTTTCAATGGAGAATTGTTGGTTGCATCTAGTGACAGTGTATGATAGAAGAGAAAGATTGATAATAGGAGGTAAATGTGTTTGGAATAAGCCATGGCGTGGGAGAGGAAGAAAGATAAGTGGATGTGGGTTTTATAAGGTGGTGCTGGGTTCTATCTTTTTCTCCTTTTTTACTCAAAATTATTAGGATGAAATGAGGGTAATTTGCATGTTGTTAGATTATTTGGAAGGAATGAGAAAAATGATTTTATATATTTTTTTTTGATAATAATTAAAATAGAGTCAGACTATGTTGCTATACATAGTACGGATTACTTCGGTGCTATTGATTGCTATATATAGTACGAATTACTTAAGTGCTATGATTGATTCTTTATTATTAAAATGCAAATAGTTGATCCAACCGTACAAAACAATTTTCATATGAATATCTAGATCTTGACTAAATTTTATATTTTTTATAATTTTTAACTATTTTTTAGATGGTTAGAAAATCACTTCTTTTAGATGGCTCATAATAATTAAATCAAGTGATTTTTTAATTATCTAAAAAAATAGTTAATTTTTTTTAAAAATTATAAAATTTAGTCTATGTCTAAATATTCATACAAAAATTATTCTGAACAGTTCAGATCGAACATTTAGACTTTGAGAATGAAGAACCGATCCATTATACAAAGATGATATGTACTATATATAGTAAATATATCGTGAGCTTAAACTCACAGAGGTCTTCCGTGAGCTTAATTCAAAAAATATATCAAATCATCTTCAAATTTTAATTTATCATACTCATTAAATTTTTTATATGAAAATCTTATGTGATGCAAAAATTTGGAGTGTTTTGAGATTTTTAGGTCATCGTTTTTAATTTTTGAAAATCAGCTCTAAAAATAATAATCAAATATTTAATATTTGAACATTATTTTTAAAAATTAAAAACTATGACTTAAAAATCTCAAAACACTCCAAAACTAGCGATGTACAAAACCTCCCATGATTCTTGTTCGTATCTCAAATTTGAAAGTCCAAATGGCTGATACAAACTGTTGAACATGATCTTCATATTGAAATATCTTTTGAAGATTAAATTTATATTTTTTAAATTTTTTTGCTATTTTAGATAAGTAAAAAATCACTAGTATTGAATGGTGCAGAAATCGTTAGATTAGCAAATTTTGTACTTCTCTAAAAAATAGCAAAATAATTTAAAAATAAAATATTTGATCTCCAGAGATATTTCAATGTGAAGATCATGTTCAATGTTTAGATCGGCCGTTTGGACGTTCAAATTTAAGATACGGACGCGAAGCACAGAAGGTTTTGTGCCGTATCTCAAATTTGAAAGTCCAAACGGCTGATCCAAACCGTTGAACTTCATCTTCATATTGAAATATCCTTGGATATCAAATTTTATATTTTTTAAAAAAAAATGCTATTTTTTAAATGGGTACAAAATTTGTTGATCTAACGATTTCTGCACCATCCAAAACTAGCGATTTTGTACACATCTAAAAAATAGCAAAAAAATTCAAAAATGCTTCACGAAACACCATAGCCTCACTATATATATATATATATAATAATGATCCTATGGTACTTCGTAAAGTATAAAATCTTCTACGCTCGCGTCCGTATTTCGGATTTGGAAGTCCAAATCGCCGATTCGAACTATTGAACATGATCTCCATATCAAAATATTATTGGAGATTATATATATATATATATATATATATATATTTGATATAGAGATCATGTTCATAGTTTGAATCGATCGTTTGGACTTTCAAATCTGAGATATGGATGTCAAGTATGGGAGATTTTGTGCTTCGCGAAGCACTGTAGCATCACTATATATAAATTTAGAGAGAGAGTTGAGCTATGGTGCTATGCATAAACCTCGCTCATAGTGCTATGGATCGGTTCTTCATTATCAAAGTGAAAATGATCGATCCAACCATACAAAAATGATTTTTGTATGAATATCTAGATGTAGACTAAATTTTATATTTTTTAGAATTTTTTTACTATTTTTTAATATAGTTAGAAAATCATTTGATTTAGTTATTATGAGCTATTTAAAAGAAGTGATTTTCTATCTATCTTAAAAAATAGTAAAATAATTTAAAAAATATACAAAATTTGGCTTACATCTAGATATTCATACAAAAATTATTTTTGTACGGTTGGATCGATCATTTACACTTTGATAACAAAGAACCGATCCATAGCACAAAAGCGATCCGTGCTATGCATAGCAACATAGTACAACTATATATATATATATAGTAAAGATATCGTGAGCTTAAGCTCTCGGAGGCCTTCCATGAACTTAACTCAAAAAATATATCAAATCGTCTTTAAATTTTAATTTATCATACTCATTAAATTATTTATATGAAAATCTTATGGGATGCAAAAATTTGAAGTGTTTTGAGTTTTTTAAGTTATATTTTTTAATTTTTAAAAATCAACTCTAAAAATAATAATAATATATTCAATACTTGAACATCATTTTAAAAAATTAAAAACGGTGACTTAAAAAACACAAAACACTCTAAATTTTTGTATCCCATAAGATTTTCATATAAAGAATTTAATGAGGATGATAAATTAAAACTTGGAGATGATTTGATGTATTTTTTGAATTAAACTCACGGAATGCCTCCGTGAGATTAAGCTCCGTGAGGTTGGCCTCCTTTTTCAATTCATTTTATTATCCTTTCACCCGTACGCAGCTAACTCATAATTTAAAATTAATAAACACATACATTACATTGACCAAAATGAGATCACAGAGATATATTGGACAATGAAAATTGATCGAGGGCAAAAAAAAAAATGCTTGACAGATAAACTCAGGTGCTTTTTTAAAGGGGAAAAGAAGTGCTATTTCGGTGACTCCTCCAGCTTTCCTTCCTTTTCTTTCATCAAATAGAAAGGAAACATCAGATCCTGTAAATTGAAATCCTAATTTTGTGTTACAGATTTTCTACAACAGATGCTATTATATGTCGCTGACTAGGAGATTCCATCAACAGTTGAAGCAAACACACAGTAATAAAAATCGGATGTAATTGTCGATGATGACCCCTGCCACATTTTGTTTCATATAATTTTAGCAGAAAAAACCAGTAATATGTAAAATTGACCAAATAGTCATGTACCATTAATGGGGGCTACTGTACTTTATGCATTGTAGATTTTAGGTGACATGATGGTCTCAACAGAAATGATTCAATGCAGCAGTTTTCCTTTTGGATCGATTAGTATCATTAATAATACTTGGTAGGATGATATTTCTTATCTTTCTTTATTTAATAGAAAACAATATAAAAAAGATATTGACATGGGCCATAGCAGTAAAATTGATTAGTTGATAATTATCGTAACTGTTAAGTTGCTTCTTTTTTATATAAAAAAAAGTTTTAACTTTGAAGTTCCTTACTACACAAGGTAATATATAATGATTGCTGAGGTAAGTGCGAATTAAAATTACGATGCGCCGTAAAAAAGGATTAGAAATAATTGTGGGACAAAAGTTGCAGACAAAAGGCTAAGGCTAACTCTGCGATTAGCTTTTTGTCTAGGGTCTAAATTATATATTTGCAAAATTATTGGTAGGCTTTGACATATTACAGGGGTCCCTTTTCCCTACACGAACGGAGAATTTGCTGGCGAAGATTATCCGGACCAAGAATAAAGAAGATGACAGAGTGGCCCCAAACAAACGAAAGACATTTTGAAACCTGTGGTTTATTAAAAAAAATTATAGAATTTTTATAAAGACGAGAGTCTAAATTATCCTACTTTTTAAATGTTCATAAATAAAATTTGAGTTTTTCACATTTTTTTTTGTAAAATGTTACTTATTCTAGATAATTCTCATACTTTAAGCCTTGAGGGGCTTATATGCATATTGCTTTTGAAGTAATTAAAATAAAAATATGGTTTTTGATGCATATGGATTTTAGCCTTAATTATATGCACAATATTCGCAGTGTCCATCAGATTTTCGCACGGAAAAAGAAAAAGAGATGAGAGAAAAAAAAAGGTAAAAGAGGTGTAATTAATTTGGATATTATATCATATATGATATATCCATAATGCATCATTGATTGAGACATTGAGAGCTTCAGTCTGGCGCTAGCAAGTCCTGAGCTGTTCTAATTAAAATAATAAAGGATTAGCATGAGATCAGCACATGTACATATACTAGCACCACATTTTATAGTGGAATACAAATTCTGTTTTAGATTTAATGAAAGCATCTAAATTTTTTGTGCCATTCTGGAATATAATTGTATTGATTAATCATTTAAACCATTACCAGTGCAAGTGAGTGACACGGTCTGTCCAAGTCATTACCACAATCTTTTCTAAAGACTAGCTAAATACCCGCTCGCGTTACAACATACTCTTTTATTTAAACATTAAAATATTATAAGATAAAAAAATTCACATTTATCTAATATTAAATTATAAATTCAACAAATTATAGAGAAAACCAATAATAAAAACTATATTTAATTTTGGATGAGATTTTTGCACAATATAAGTTAATGATTCATGATTTTTATGGCAAGAAAAGTAAATTATTCTAACATATATCATCACCATTAATTTCTTATCAAATATGCACAAAATTGCTAAATAAAAATATTAATATTATGAAAATAATAGTATATATGAGAAAGAAATGGAGAGAAAGAGGGGATCAATGGATGCGATCACATACGTTCGATCAATAAAAAATAAATATTATCCGTCTAATTGAGAGATAAAATGGGTATAATAAAAAAAATACCATGACAAAAAATGGACTCTCCAATTCTTAGATGCTTTATATAATAGTATAGATAAGGATTGTCAATATATAAAGTTTCAAAACCTAAAATTTAAACAAGAATTCGCAATCTAAAGTCGATTTGTTAACCTACGTAACGTTGACAATATAATAAAGAATTTCTAATTTTCTTCATGATTCAAAAAAAAAAAACAAGGAACTATTTTGAAAGATATCTATTATATATATATGTGTGTTCTAGCTAGCCTATGACATCAAAGTATTATTAATTTGGCCTATTGATGCCATTTCACTGTACTAATTAACAAGCTGCTAAGCCAGACACAATATAATTTTGAAACTTTTGTTTAGAATATCACGGAACAGTATCGAACTGTGAATGGATCGAATATAAGTTTAATTAATATCTTTAACCCAATGCAAATTCAATCATGGGTTGGCTTATTTTAATTATTTAACTATATCTTTTTGACGTTGATACCTCAAGCTTCAAACTGATAGCATTGAATTATTACCGGTGCCGGAAAAAATACTCATGGCTTTGAAAATCTTGACAACATAATTTTAAATAAATTCAAAAAACTTTAAAAATAAAAATAGATATATTATCATACAATTTTATTAGTATTTGATAGTCCATCAAAAACTATCAAATTTGTGTAATATGTAAGCGGTTTCAATTAATGATCTTTAAAGGTCGATCGAATAATAATTAAATTGCATGTAACTTAATACACTATCAATCCATAAATTCAAGCATATATCTACAAAATTTTCTATTTTTAAATATTTTAAAATTTCACTATATAAATAGTAAATAGTCCAAGTCAGCTCTCCTCGCATCAAAATACAAAAAAGTACAAAACTGTTGTTTAAAAATGTCCAACAAGATTTAATTAGTATTGTGGTGGTTGTGGACAATTTTCTTTTGTCATATTCTGTGGAAAAAGGACCCCAAAAAGTTCTCTTTTTAATTACATTTCCCTATGACATTACACAGAAATTTTATACTATAGACAGGTATGTTTTTATAGTAAATTTGCACTGCTTCAATGGAGCCAAAAAATAAGAAATAAGAAAACAGAGGAACTTTTGTCATAAGGCAGGTAGGTCCTTATCCAGTTGCGCTCCTTCAATAAAACAAAAAGAGAAAATAAAAATAAGAAAGTATAATTGAAAACAAAAATACGGGCATGTCACTGAAATCCACTTGGAGTGCTTGCACTAGATTGATTGAAAGATTGGTGGTTTGGTGCTGAGTGGACCAGACCCATGTGCTGAATTTTTATCAGTCCATTGCAAGTCTTCTCTCCTATTATATTAAGCATACAGTGCCTCCTCCATTATAGCTAAATTTATATAAGAAGACGAGAATAAAAAATAAAATGTAAGTAAGATTAAGTTGATTTTTGGGAAACTGATAAGACATTATAATACCAATATCTCATGCCTAGTGGAGTGTCGATTATGAAACAGAAGAAAAACAAATATAACATAAATATGCGCTAGCATCAAGCACGGGACACTATGATATTACAAATATCATGTATTTTCTCTAATTTTCCTGAAATCAACGAAGGAAACATAATAATTTAATTCTTTTTGCGAATATTAAAAAGAATAAGCGAGCAATTTATAAATTAAATAATATATTTTCAATATATCAAATAGTTAAGTAATATCTTTTCAATATATAAAATGAATGCACAAAAGTTGGATGCATGCTAAAATTACCTACAAAAAAATTAGATAGTCGTACGACTATAAGCTATTTAGAACCGACTATAGCAATGTATTTTACAAATTAATTGGATTAACCCAGTAAGAGGAACCAAACGGATATGCATTTTGCGAGAATTGATCGTCATCTTTAGTTAATTAAAAAAGGAATATATTTTACAAACCCAAAGCGCATGATAAAAAAAAATTATAATAAAAAAATGAAATCCAAAATTGACAAGGACAGATTTTTTTTTTTCTCAAAACGATCATCTACTGAACGAATATGATTAGTTAAATCTCGACAAAATAAAGGACATGAGACTATGGCCTATGAGGCACACTCGTTATTTTGTAGGTATAATAAAAATATAATAAATACTTTGAAGCGCTTTAAAATATTAAATATAAGTGATTTAAGATGGAGCACCTTCATAAGTGCTTTAAGATTAAAACATCAAAAAAAATTCTTTCAATAATTTTGACATAAATTATTTTATTTAGTTACTTCATTACTACCAAACATCTCCAAACAAGACGACTATGTTTAAGCTAAAAATAATATTCTTGAGACCAATGCCCCCCCCCCCCCCCCGAACACATACACACACATCAATGCTTACAACTTACAGTGATTACCAGTGTCGGTTGCATTTTGGTGTGTGAGTGTGCACCATTGGGTGTTGTACGAGCACGCACAAACGCAGGAAAGGAAAAATAAACTGAGATGCTCCATTTGTACCGTGACTTGATGTTAGATGTGGTGAACTTCTCCACTATAGATAATTGGAACCAACTAGCAACAATCATGGTCATGTCATGTCATTCTCACCTGAGAGGCCTTATCACTTGTAATTCACATTCAACAGTACCAGCCACTGGTACAGGAATAAATAAACCTAAAAGGGGCCCAATGCACTCTTATCAGGAGCATGAACAATTTTAAGAAATTTTGATTCTCTATGAATGAATGGAAACAGAAAGCTTCAAGGCAACTCAACGATAATAAAAAAGAACAGAAAGTACTTGGTGAAACTTGCAAATTGAGAAGATATACTTGGTGAAATGCAAGAACGAATAAAATTTAAAATTTGCATAATATGCATTATATAATCATCTGAAAGAACAGAAAGTACTTGGAGAAGATTTTGAAACGGCCTTCAATTTCAAGCTCTGAAATGTACTTAAACCAAGTCATTGACCCTTTTTTCTGCTCTGAAATTTGACAAACAAAATCCAAATATAATATTTTCTGACAATGATATGAGGATAAGGAATATGATGCAAATTGATAAGTAAAATCAAGATATATGATGAATTCTCTCCTTTGAGTGTTTGACAGAATGACGGTATGGTATATAGCAAGTTGAAATCATGTGCGCATCTTAAGAGGGACCAATAGATTATACAGCCCCTCTTAAATCATATCCCAATATATTTTGTGCTTTAAGGAAAAAAAAATCAAAGTATGTGTGCACATGTAAAATCTTATTAATTAATTTGACATTTTAATGATTTATATTCAAGTCATTCTTTCTCTAATTCATGCAATTATTGGTCCTTCATACAAATATAATTAGTGAAGCGTCAATTCTGGTTGAAAGTTGAAACGATCGCTTTCGGTTTGTATTACGTTGCAAATTTTGCATTAACAGAAAGGACGCCGCGGAGCATGCATGAACATTAGGTTTTGAATAGGAGGCAAATGAAAAAGATTGATCAACAAACTAATCAAAAGGTGGCCATCTTTTTCTGGATCTTAACCAACAATATCGCTGTCTGTTTGAAAAGGAAAGAATCCTTATCACTAGTTTAGATCTACCCACTTCCAGCTGTTCTTTATCTTTTAGAAATAGCACAATTTGTAAAACTCAAAGCAGCATCTGACATGTTTGGTTAGGATTTGGTAGGTAACCAGGCCATTTCTTATGTTTTTTTTGCCCCTTTTTTTTGATGTAGAAACTTAGCAGGAAACTAGACAAGATAAACTACTGTACGCTTAAGAATTAGCATAAATCTTAAGCAGGTTAAAATTAATAGTTTTTTATGTTTTGTAAATAAAGTATAACTAAAGGTCAATAGGTCAATTGTTCTACATAAAAAGTAACGTAAATTAAACCTTCAATTTGAATATCGGGCAGTTAAGATAAATTTCTTTGGTGCGAATAAAGAAGAGAAGTGGTGAGTAAAAATCATTGATGTTGATTAATAAATTAACAATTACTCCTACCGGTTCATCATTTGTCCATAAAATATATTAGAGAAGATAACATTTTAAAATTTGAGAAAACTAATTATAGCATCCGCATTGCGTGCATATTAAATTTTTAGTACAATTGATAATTTATTTTAAAAATGGCGTATTCATATGAGTGATGGCATTGAAAGCTTGTTCCGAAATTCAAACATTTCAAATGAAATAATCGATTTAAACCAACTGGCATATTTTAGTACTCGTATTCATATGAGTGATGGCATTGAAAGCTTGTTCCGACAAACATTTGAAAGGAAACCAACTGGCAACTGCGCTGTACAATGGGCCTTTCGCCCTCTCATTTCAGCCCACTTTAGCCCGGCCCAAACTATTTCGCTGAAATCAGAGAAATCAGATCTCACACACACAATGGGCCACTCGAGTCTCAGCAGTCAGCACGTCTTGCCCGCATCTAAGAGATCGGGTTCAGATCGGACTCGTAAAAATAGAGACGACGCAAGACGGGCTCTCTCAACTCTCATTTGAAGCTGAACTGGACATTGGAGAGGGAGGCGGAGTAGAATCAAGGATAGTCATAGAATGGCCGGTGGCCGTGGCAGGGGCAGGAATAGAGGTACGCTGCCGAACCCTTCAGCGTCGGGCGGCGGCGCAAGCGGTACCCCTGCGTCTGCGTCTCCGTCTGCACCGTCGACAGCGACAGCGGCTGTGGGGTCGATGGGGGGCCGGAGAGCGTGTGAAGCGTGCGAGGCGGCGCCAGGGATGCCATTCTGCCGCGTGGAGTGGTCCTTCCTATGCTCCTCCTGTGGTCCTGCTCTTCACCGCAACAGCTGGATTGTTGCCGTGCCCCCTTTCCCCGGTCCCGGCACCGGCCCCTCTCCTCCGCTGCCACCTAATACTACTACTTCTGTTACCAGTACTAGTACTGATCCCTCTCAGCCTCCTCCCTTCTACTTCCCCCCTTACATGCAAATGCCTCCGATGCCTCCTATGCACACGCCGTTTCAAGTGCCGATGCCCATGCAGTCTCCAAACCCCAATCCCACCACCGCTGCTGTCAAAAGGAGGCGGCGCCGTGCACAGTCTCTTCATCTTCTAAGGTGCAGGTGCTAGCTCCTGCTCGTGCTGATAATGACACTGACCCTGATCCTGATCGGGTGGAAGCTGAGAGTGAGAGTACCATGCACCACAGCCTAAAGCGCAAGACCAGATCACCGCTGCCCCCTGTTCCTACAAGGTACATACTCTATGCAATTTGATTCAATGAATGTCACTCTAATTCATGTCCTAAATCTCTCAGCATTCTCAATCTCACCCGCTTCTACATGTAGACAGCACCCTTCTCCATCTATATATTATAATTTTCCTAATCAACCAGGGCACTTCTCTCCACATCATTCTGAAACACTCTCCTCTATCATTCATATATTTATTATAACTGACAGGACTGATGATGAAAATGTGTATACTGAGTTGCATCTTGAAGTTGAAAACACAATGACCAGTAATGTGCCAGAATCTGCTGAAGATGGTGCTCAAGTGGATACAATGGAAAACCTTGCTTCCGGGATGGAGCCGCCCCCTCCTGAACTAGATGAAATCGAACAAGTAATTGAAGCACAAGGAGAGCAGTCTTAGCACCTTGAGTTTGTTATTCTTTCCTTTGTACCATAGAATCTTTTAGTTTCACTATTATTCACCATGATGTCCAGGTTCTATAACCATAAATATGTAGTGTGCTTTATTTGCCTCCATGTTCTTTGGAATTAATATAAAAGTAAAGCACTTATGAGTTTACTGTAGTATTCCTATTATGGCTGGGCTGATGAAGAAAAATATCATGCTTTTTTTTTATTATTGTCCAGTTCTGCATTTATTTTTATTTATCTTTTGGCGTGGTTGAAGTTTCCTGGTTTCGTTTATTTATGTATTGTCCAGTTCTGCATTTATTTTTATTCATCTTTTGGTGTGCCAGTATTAACTACTACTGGCAGATGCCTCAGTGGAGGAACCAACCAAAATTGTAAACCTTTGTTATCCATTCGCTGTCAATGCACCCCCTCAAAAATGGATAACCTTTGTTATCCATTTTTTGCCATTTTGTTTCTTTTGAGCTTCTTAACAAGGATTATGTGTTAGCTATAGAGATGATTACTTCTTCATTGGTGATTTTTTAAAATTTATAGTAAATCTAATATTGTAATTTTCCAAGTTAAGTTTGTTAATTTCTCAGAAACTTAACTATACAGAATTGATTATGCACAAGTAACAGAACTACAAAGAGGTTATACTGATATGACACTACAACTGGACAAAAATTAGTCTGTGAAATTTTGCTTTTGAAGTTTCAATATATTTTTTACATATAGTCATGACATCAAATATTATAACACTGCTGGTAAAGTATACAATATATTATCGTGGGTGACACCAATTGCAATGCATATCTTGTGGAATCATGTTGTAGTTATTCCAAAATATCTGCTCTTACATAATGTGCAAACTCTAAATCAAAGATGAATCTCTTACAGCCAGTCTTCAAGCAATTGTGTTCCGATTGCCTTTATGTGGAATTGTGGATAGTATATTTTCGAGAAATAGAATTGTATATTATCCCGAGAGCTAACACTGCTTAGATAAATAATTTTCTTTTCACTAATTATGCATTACTTCTACTGAACTTGCCTCTTCCAAGGAATTCTTACTTTTTTTTCCTATGTTGCTTGAATGTGACTAAATTATCTAAAGGAACTGCTGCAAATGAGGCCTCATATTTTACTATGACTCCTATTATAGCATGCTTTTTTGAGTTCAGTTTCAAATATAATGTTAAAATGTTATCTTCTGGGGCAAAAAGTATAATAAAACGTCCTCCTATGTCCGAAATACGTTCAAAATAATAAAATGATAACAAGTCATATCGGCGTCCATAAATTGTACATGGAGCTCAGGATGACTGCTGGGTGACCTAATAGAATCATAGACATCAGATTATCCACTAGTGCTTAAAAGAAGCAAATTCAATGAACCGGATACATAGCAATTGAGCTAAATACGAAATGGGGGCATATTTACCAATATTATTAGTAAAAAGCAGCAACCACTCACAGATAGACAATGAGAAAAAATTGACGAAAGCATGGTGAAAAAGCCCCAATCATCACCTAAATTGAAGAAAAACAGTTGCATCATGCAGTATGCTTTTGAAGACGCTTAATGAAACCATCTAGGTGCTTCTCGTGAGAAATTTTGTCTGTGAATATTTGTTGAATCTTCTCTGCATTGTGTCGAATCAACTTCCCCTCTTCTTCAACCATGACATGACGAATGACTCTGGCTACCCCGTCTCTGTCGAAATTCCCAGTTTCAGCATCTCTCGGCAATTCGACCCCGACCTCTCTTTCCTCTAATGTTCACGCGATCAATCCTTGATCGATAATCAATGGCAGCATGATCAAAGGATGACCGAACTGCAGGCTCTCAATCACTGAACTAGGGCCGCAATGCGTCAAGAAACAGCCAATTGATGCATGGGCTAAGATCCTCATTTGGGGGACCCAGCTCAACGCAACATGGCCCAATCCCCTTGTGCGCTCTTGAAAACCAGCTGGTAACATGTCCGTAGCAGCATCATTCATGCCGGTTGCCTTCCTGAGTGCCCAAAGGAATGGCACCGCAGATTTCTCCAGGCCGGAAAGCCATCTCGTGGAGTTGCTCGGCGCTTACTGCAGCCTCACTTCCTAAAGCAATATAGAGAACAGATTTTGGAGGATGTTTGTTTAACCAATCAATCACATTAAATTCATGCTCAATGCCTATGGTCTCTCCAGGCAAACTAATATCTTCAGCATGAGGCGGTAAAACACCGACCGGCACCACATCTTTCTTGTAAAGATTGATAATTAAGGAGGGATAACCACTTGTACTCAAGCTCAAAGCATGTTCTCACGCAGACAAATTCGCTTCCCACGATGGTGGAGAATACACGCTGAGCAATACTAATGCCCAATTCATTTTCCTTCGTGCCCATAAAAATGTGCCTTGCCTCATGGGGCAAAATGCAAGGTTTGAAGAAAACGGGATCCAACTCGGTGGCACGGTGAAATGTTCAGGTGCTGTCCTTGACTTGTCAACACTTTCTGTAGGGGGTCCAAAGAAGACCAATGAAGAAAAAGGCACAGGGAACACAAAACACTTCGGCTATCTTTGGAAGCCAGTGATGGTGTGCATCCATGATGATCCAATCGGGCTTTGTTCTTTCATCAGAGCAAGCTGATTTGAGGAAGGCTGAGAAAGGTGTGGATAGGCTGTCAAACGCTTTTGTGAGATATGGCACCTGCTCTTGTGAGATATGGCACCTGATAAGTTGAATGGGATGCGCGGGAGGCGTTGGATGTTCCTCGGAATGGAGATGAAGGTGATGTGGTGGCCTTGTGTGGCCAGCAACTTGGAGAGCTCAAAATACGGGTGCATGTGGCCAAAGGCCAACCATGGAAACAGCACAAGGCGAAGCTATCCAGAGTTGCAGTCCGGCTCCATGATGAACCAAGTTTGCTTGTCGCTGATGGGAAATGAGATTTGAATTCAGTCTAATAAGTCTATTGGAGAAAATTGTGTTCCAGCCCAAATTATACTACTATTTTGTACTTGGCGTTTCAAAATCATTTTTAACGGAACGACACTACAATTAAAGCATCAATACTGTATAATAAATAGAGCAGTTGCTGGTCCTAATGAATTAAAAACGGCACAGATCGGGACGGGTATGGAAGGGATCGGGACGGGTCGACTGATTAGGTTGTAACGGGTTAGGACGAGTCGACGGGTTAGACGGGACGGATTTGAGAGGTTGCGACCATGACCCGTCTTAGACCCGTTGGGCCAGAAGGGTCGGCAGGTCGGGTCTAAGACGGGATAGGTCGGATCACTTCCTTTTTTTCATTTTTTTCTAAATTTCAAAAGTAACTCAAAAAATTTAAATAAATTCTAAAAAATTCCGAAAATCAACAAATAAGTATTAAAAAATATATAGACTGCTTTTTTCTTAATTTTTTTATAATTTAAACGGGTTATTTTTGAATTTTTTTTCCAGATTTAATGGGTTCGGGTCGAGTTTTCACGGATAAAGGGCACGGATTAAACGGGGCGGGTTTCTCAGATTTTATTCTCGGATTTCATGAGTTGGGTCGGGTCAAATTTTAACGGATTAAGACGGAACGGGTGGGTCAGACACGAATTATAGGGGGTCGGGTTTTACATGGATTTTTCCAATAAAAATTTATTCGCATCCGTTCTAGACCTATAAATTTGGACACATAGAGATTTAGATGAATTTGAGCAAGACAGATCGGATCGGATTATGAGTACAGATTCAACGGATGAATTTTATCGTACGGATTATTTTAAATCACTAGCCGGTCCACGCTTCATGTTTTTTAAGAAGAATTTCTTGATGGTGAGTTAATATTTTAGAATTTTATATTCTCTATTAATGCGGTACAACAACCCATCAAGAAATTCTTCTAAATTTATTTTTAATAAATCTTGTGGAGCATTTGTTTGTATTGTTATCTGATTCATGTTTTTGTGTTTTACGGCATGTCTAGTACATATATTAATAGATATCTTTCTATAGAGTGATACAAATTTAAGTTCTAAGGATGTCATATGAAAATTGCAAAAAAAAATTGTCGGAAGCATTATTTTTAGAAAAAAATAACCACAACGGAGGCGTTGAAGGGATCTTATGGTTCTTCACTAGTGTAAATTTAAAAAAAAAAAAAATCAAACTAAAGAATCAAAGGATCGACAAATACAACTAATTTTAAACCAAAACTAAAAGAAGAGCATAGAAAATTACCTCCTTTGATCTAATCAAGAGGGATGAGACCTTAAGAAGTAGGGTTGATGTCTCCTCTTATTATGACGTCAATCACCAAAAATTTTTTTTTGCCCCCCTGGATTGTCGATTAATTTTATTGAGAAAAATATATTTAATATCATGTATAATGAAATAATTATGCAAAGATATCAAAATATAAAGTTTTATAGACGAAAATTTTCTTCATCAATTTCATTATCTATTACTTTGAGTATTTGCCCCCCGACTAAAATCCCGCATCCGCCCATGCCTCTTATTATGACGTCAATCACCAAAGAAATGGTATCGGTTCCAACTCCGAGCACCAAACGGATTAGCATATAAACTAAATTTGTCCATTAATGTTATTAGATAATGTATAATAACTAAAATGTCTTTATTCAATTTGTAATTGAGATTGATTAAATTTAGAAAAGCGATGGTTTAGATTTTAGTCAAACCAATATTTCCTTTGCATTTCAGTTGCTATTTTTTTTTACCAATTTATAGGAGGCGTAAAAAAATATATATCAAATAAATTAAAAATCAACTATTATTAAGTTCCATTGTAAAAAAAATACATATTATACAACTTTACTCAAAAAAGAAAATTATTATATTTTGTACATTATATTTTAATAAAGAATGAATAATTTTATTTAAAAATTTAAGAGATTTGTAATTGATTTAGTATAAACTATGTCTAAGGACAACATATCACTTTTTATAATAAAATTAATGTTGAATATAATTATTTTTTAAACGAAAATTTATATATCAAATAAATTAAATATCAACTATAATTAAAATTTATTATAAAAAAGAAACTATATATTATATTACCTTATTCAGAAAAAAAAAATATTATATTTTGTACGTCATTTTTTATTAAATAATAAATTAAATTTACTTAAAATTTTAAGAGTTTGTGATTGATTTAGCTATTAATTATATTTAAATAAAATATATCACTTAATTTTAATAAAATTAGTGTTAGATATAAATATTTTTAAAATAAAAGGGTTCGCACTATGGATGGGTTTTATATTAGTCAAACAAATGAATAATCATGCACATTCTTTTGAATTTTTTATTTAAAAAAAAAAACAGATGTTTGACAAATTACCCAACTTTTTTTCCTTCAAGATTTTTGCGCAAAATCTAGTAGGCTTGCTTTCAATGGTGAGGTGGAATGTTAGAGCTGAGTCCATTGAAGGATAGGCCGCATTTTCTGAGACCCAAACGTGTATTGTACATTTGGGCTAAATATTAACACTTTTTTGTTTTTTTTTTTCTGTCAGGCCGTTTGTTCCCTGAATAATATACATCAGAACCAAAGTTCTATTTTTCCTGCCTACCTGCCTATATTTGTGGTATTTCACTATGCAATTTGTATTCCGAAAGAATCATACATGGATAGAAAAGCAAGTAATCTACATCCAAACTAGCATTAAAAAATTACATATCCAAATCAAACATAAAAAAACTCATGATCAGTAAGGTAAACTCTTAGAACTTGAGCTAAAAACCAAGGCCTTCTCAGTAATACTAGAGAATTCCCTTGAACCGGTGCCCCTTTGGAGCAAAGAGGCCATGTTTCTATCTAGGCTCTGTTTCACAATTCGTTTAACACCCTTGCCATTATCATTTGTGTTTCCATTGCTGTCTGAAATAAGCTCTGAAATTGAAACACTCTCCATTCGAGGACCGGAATGGACACATCCCTTCTCCTGCCCAGCATTTTTGTACCATTCCAGAATTTTAAGTGCTCTCTTTTGTGCAAGTGGACTCCCTAACAGGGCTAGTTGTAGTAGCACTTGAACTATGCCACACTCGTGCATCTTTCGTCTTTGTTCCTTGTTACCGTGTGCAAGAACCATGATCAAGTAAGAAGCAAGCTCTTGGCATCGAGCATTTTCTTCTCGAGACATGATATCTATTAATGTCTTTGGCACTGATGGATGATTTTGTATCCCTCTTTTACCCTCAGCAGATAATATCATGTTGCTGAGCACAGATAATGCTTCTTCTGAAGTAACTTTCTCTAATGAGAGGGTTAACAATGCATCAACTGCACCATTTGAGACCATAGACTTGATGTTGTTCAATTGTATTGAAAAATTGTACAAAGTTTCGAGGCACGTAAGCCGGGTACATAAAGGGGTTTCTTTTGAGTTGAGGGACTTTATTAGAAAAGGGAGAATTTGTCGATGGGTGAAATGGAAATTGGTTTTGGCTAATGAAGAGATTGATAAGAGGAGCAGAGGGATTTCTTGCCTACTTGAGAATTCCTTGTTATTTACAAGTTGTTGCAATTTTGCAAGGAGGCCTGCTTTTATCATGAGCACTTTATTCCTGAAATTGTTACAAGAAATTTATAATTGAATTCGTCCCTGGAGTATGAAATCATTATATCTCTTAGAAAAACAAAAATTCAGACATGACATTTAAATAATAGAGATGTTTTGTTGAACAATACTTGTTGTTCAGGAATTCTCAAAATCTCACAAAAAATGGTTTCACTATATCGAACTGGAGTAGCATCAGTTTAATGTTATTAAATAAAAACGAAGGCAAAATTAAATTGTTGCATCTATAAGTTCACGACTTCTACGGGAAGAAACTATATCACAGCCAAAATAATTAATTAATTTGGCAAAATAGGTAACACCATAACAAGGAGGTTCATTAGAGAAACTAATACTCCCAACTCTAATTGACTTCTAGCGTTGCAATTATTGAAATTTAATAATGCTCCAGGGGTCACACTGGTTTGTAAATTTTAGGGGGGGGGGTGATGAGGTTAGTTTGGGACCTTTTTCCAGAATGATGACCGACAAATTTTTGGTTAGGCAATAATTTTGACAATGTTGAGGCCCATCTAATTTTCTTTCTAAAAAAAGAATTTCTTCCTATTGGTGTAATATGCTTTTCTCTCTGCAAATTTTGTACTTTTTTCAATTATTGACGCCTGAAAGTATTATTTTTCAATTATTGTACTGCAAAAGAATATTTGGAGTTTTGGAAAGATACCAAAGTATGATTAAAAAAGAGGATAAAAATTGTTTTGAGTTTTCTCAATACTTTTACACGTACTACATTTATTTACTTGACTACTATAAAATATTATTATTTTAAAATGATTTAATTTTTATTATACTTTTAACTTTATTACACTCGCCAAACAAAAAGAGATTTATTTATAAAAATATAGCACCTACAGCCAATGTTAAACTGTTACTATTAAATTATATACAATTTGATGAAAATATTTCATCTCTATAAAGAGAAAAGAGGGAGCTAGGAAGAATCATGTACAGTTTTGACTTTGACAACGTTCTTTCTGTGATGTATGCATAGTACAGAGGATATTTGATAATGGATGTATTGTAATCTATGCGTGGTTCCCACATACCCGACTCCCGTGAGAAAGGAAGAAAAACCATGCACAAACGAACAAAGAGAGTTGAAAACGGAGAGAAAACGACTGGCCTAACTGTACCCAAACCCAACGATTGGGGAAATTCCTCTACTAAATCCTGGGTCAATATTTAGTCACGTCATTCTGGGTCAATACTGAGAGTTGGTTGATTTTGCTTCATCAAATTTTCCATACTAAATTTCAGGTCAGAGCAGCCAGAGCAAGAAATAGCCTGGCCTAATTGTACCAAATTCAAAGACCAAGGACCCGGAATCTTGTTATATATCTGACCTGACTTCTGAGATGAAGGCAAATTCAAATTGTTGCTGAACTTAGTTAGTAATGAATTTTGTGTGTGCCAAATATTTTCCGACTTTTCTTATTTTGATATTGGTTGTTTTAGTACATAGGATGTATTATTATTAACAAAAAAAAAAAATATTTTTTTTAAGCTAAATGCTAAAGCATGCCTTATCATTAAAATATATTTTATTGCATGTCCTCTCCTGTAAATATTGATTAATCATTTATTAGTTTGTTTTTTCACGCTTTGTTATAAAACTTGTATACTAATTGCATATATACGTACGTGTTTTATAACTTAAGATAACATTTTTCAACTTTGACTTTTGCCAAATATACCTGATTTTATTGTTAGGTTATCTAATGCGCCTTTCCGTCATCTTCCTTTCTATCTTTTAAGTTGAAACTTTTTATCCGTAAGAAGATATAGTTTGGATACATGATCCTATAATATTATAAAAAAATTGTTGGTTGGAAATCACTATCTGGTACCAAGTAGTCTCCTATACAACTATGCTACCTTTATTTGTCACTTGAATATTTAAACAAAGAAAACCCTGAAATTTATATTTTTTAAAAAAATTTCACTTGCCTAGTTTTAAAGGATATCATTTTTCTATAAGAGTTTATTTAGTTGCATTACCTATTTACTGTTGCTGCTGATGTGACTGAAGAAAGATGTTCTACAGGAAAGGTGTATTCAGCAAAAATAAATCAAATAAAAGTACATTACAAAAGTTGAATATCTTCGCGTTGTCACTCTGTAGTTTCTACGACAAGAAAAAGAAAAAAAGAAGAAATTCTGTATTATCTTCTGAGCATTTCATGAAAACATTCATATTAATTTCCACTCATAAATTAGATCTCAATTACCCTAAGTTACCTAGGGAAGTGCATTAATTTTCACTCATAAATTAGATCTCAATTACCCTAAGTTACCTAGGGAAGTGCATTAATTTTCACTCATAAATTAGATCTCAATTACCCTAAGTTACCTAGGGAAGTGCATAAGTTGGACAAAGCTCGGAACAATAAGAAACATTCAGCGTATGTACGGAGAAATGAGAAAATTTGGACAAAACTAAAAATGAAAAATAAAATAAAATATTAAAAATTTCATTCTAGTTGAAGTTACTCACCTGAAGGTTCCTTTAGCGAGCTCAATCAATGCTTCGATGGCTGCGATCCTTCCTGTAAAGCCATCTCCATCTTTGCTATCTGTCAACATACCAATGAGTGATTGCACGATTCCCAGCTCGGCCATTGTTCTCTTAGCACATCCATCGTCAATTGCAAGTCTCTTTATCTCCTTCGCTGCCATCTCTTTCTCTTCGTATGAACCGAAGTTCAGATGTTTAGCTGATCTCTGTATTGACATCGTATCAATTGGTCTGTTTTGCTCTTGATTTTGTTGTTTCTCCATCCCCTTTCTGCTTACGAAGTGGGGAGAGAGGTCTATAGTGGTTATATTGTCCATGGATGGGGTAGAAGAATCAGACATGTTTATTCTCTGTTGGGCTTAAGCTTGATTTTTGTATTTAATCCGTATGTGGTTATGCTAGCTTGGAATACTGGACGTACAGAGAGGAAGAGGGGTGGGGAGGAAGCACATGGATGCCAATGTGAGATGAAGAGTGCAGGAAAGGATTCCAATTTTCTACTGGTCAATTTGTGGTTAGGGCGTCTAACGTTTCAAACGATCACAAAAATGCTTTTCTTTTATTAATCATTTCCTTAGTGAGACGCAAAAAAAATATTATGTTAATCGTTTCATTTAATAAACAAAAGATGAAATCATTTCGTAACTATTTTATTTACCATGATACAAAACGATATACAAAATTTACACTGAAATATACTTAAATGAAAGATAAATTCCGTTTCGTTATATATTTTATTTTTGGCACGAAATAGAAAATAATTTTGTTAACTATTTCTTTAATAAATGAAAAAATATTTCATTAACTATTTCATTTTCATCATGAAACAAAACGAAATACGGTGAAACACATTTCGTTGACAACCCTACTTGTGGTTGTGGCTGTATATCTGGCAAGTTTGAGCGTTGCATGTGAAATTTGATCAAGAAAATCTAATATGGTCAAAAGTAGTAGAGAATTCTAACAATATTATGTACTTCCGAAGCGACACTCCTTTCATTTATACTCTCAGCGATTGTTAACTTTGTGAAAATAAGACCAATACATTTGAAATTTGATACTATTGCTTTTTTTTTCTCATAAAAAAATGACATATGTGATACATTCTTAATTACTAAAAATAAAGTGTACCTCTCTCAATAATGTAATATAAAAGACGGGACGAATATTTTAATACCCCTCCTCCCCACCTCCCCCAAAAGCACCTTGAAGCATTTTAATTTGGATAATTTAAAAGCGTATTAAAATTGTAGATTCCAATTACTTTATTTGACAAACACCCACAAATTTTGAAATATTAAAGTAACTCGAAACAAATAAGCAGCACATTACGTGTATTTTTTATTTATGTTTTTTTGTAAGAAAAACTTGTGGTGTTATTTTTTTTATTTGATTTCTGTTAATTTTGGATTATGATTCTTCTATGTATAAAGTTTAGTTGAGAATATCTAATTCTCAACAAATATTTAACTAATTTATGAATTAAAAAAAGTTTATTAAAATCTTTTATCGATAAAATTAACCATTTTTGGATAAAGATCATTCAACAATATGGTAAATATCTGAAGAAACTTATTAATTAGCATAACTAATATCATCTTTTGGCAACAAAGAATTTATCAAAGTTGAATCCAGTCTCAAACCATAGTTATAAGATCCGTGAATTATTCGGATCAAAAAATTATAACTCATATCCGACCAATTTATTTTCGGATTATGTCTGATCGGATCTAATTCGGATCGGATCAGATTAACCCGTCGAATCGGATCAATAATTGTCACCCCTACAGTATGGTCCCAACTCTCAACTCTTAAGTACACATTTTTGTTGCTCAGAAGGCTGCCTTTGTGTGCCGCAAAGTATCTGAACCTTTGATCCACTATAGTGTATAGAATATAGATGAGATTATGAGAATGAGATCAGATGGGGTCCATGGGATAGCCGGATATTGGGGCGGCGCCACTTTAATCCGTACGCGAATAGTAGATTATGAGTAATACAGCATACGGCGTTGGATTTATCCACGGGTGGCAAAATCTAATTCGACTCGAAAAATTCGTTCAATTTGCTTGAATCTGGATTTGATTTGATCTAATTTTTTTAAAATGTCAAATTGACTTGAATCTTACCTATTCCAATTCGATATTAAAGTGTCCAAGATCCGACCTGATCCGAATCCGGACAACCCGCAACCCGAAATGATCCAAAATCAGACTATCTGAAATCTGACCCGGCCCGAAACCCGAGATAACCTGAAATTAGACGATACAAAATCTGACCCGACCCGAACCTGAACGACCTGAAATTCGAGATGACCCGAGATCAAACGATTCGAAACCCGACCCGATTTTAAAAGATTTAAATACAATTAAACTATAATTATTTTTATTGTGTATTTTAATTAAATTAACTGACAAAAAGTTTTAAACTCTAATGACTCGAAATTCAATCCGATCCGAAATAAAGCATGACAAAAATGAACCTGATCCGGCCCCGCATGACCCGAAATAACTTGAAACCTGAGGCTACCCAACATTAAATGATTCAAAATCAAACCCGGACCCGAATGACTCGAAATCCGAAATGATCTAAGCTCATAAAAATCTGAAACCCTACCCGATCCGACCTGAGACTCAAAACACCAATAATTTTTAACTTGAAACACGATCCGATCCGGACCAAATCAACCTAAACCAAACCCATAACCTAATAAATTTTTTGGTCAAATTTATTTGACCCGACCCGTCTGATTGCCATCTCTAAATTTAACTGATTCGTCCAGCAGTAAGATTTGTGCCATCTAACACACGGGTTATATTAGGCGCGGATAATCCCTAACCTTAGTTTGTGTTTTTGGCAGAGCAAGAATTAAGGATATCGTGACGCCAGAAATTTATGTTTTTAATAAAATTAAAAAGAAATTTGTTTTTCAATTAACATCTTGAAGTTATTTAACTTTAATAACATTATGAGGTTAGCTCATTATTGTCAAATGTATGTTATAAAAAAATAAAAAAAACTGTTTGTTAATTTGATTTATTATTTTCCAGAGGAGAAACAAATGTATAATGTCTAAAAGCTTTTCCATCAACAAATGAAATTGACAAAAAAAATCAATTAAGTATCCTTTTAAATCATACATAGTTATATAAAAACTTTCTGCTTATTGTTGAAATAGGGTACAGTTTCATTTGCTTTGTTTGGATTTTACATATATGGTATAGAGAGTCTGGAAAGTTAAAATGAATGTGTTGAGTTGTCAAATTAGGGCGAAGTGTTCAGTTTTGATGACCGCTTTTTTCACCGTGTGGTTTGTGTTTCGTTTATTGTAGTACTGAACAACAGTTTAAAGGCTTGAGCTTATATTTAGTTAAGCTTCAAAGGGGATAATTCCAATATCAGGTCAAATTGAGGTTATATCTGATTGAAATGATGTTTGTTTTCTAATTGGTCATTTTGTCTGAACCTGAATTTGACATCCTTTGTTTTATGCTTGAATATCTCCGTGAAGCTTGTCTCATTACTGCCAAAATTGTCACTGCCAAGTTCATCTCACTACTGGTAAGATTGTTATTGCAAAGTTCATCTCAATAGCAAGATTATTACCGTTAATGGAGGATCTTAGTGAGGACCAGGAGGGGTCGCGCCCCCCTCCACCCATTTTTTTTCAATTAGTATATCTGTCAAAGATTATGATATTTTATAGTGTAATTATGATAATTTTTCTATTTAGTTCCTCCAAAATTTGAGTAGTAGTATCTAATATATATACAAATTTTTTTAGCCCTCCGTCTTAATTTTGGATTCAAGCTCCGTTAAGGTTCCACTCAGATTCAATTGTGCAATATATAACAAACATCGATTAAAAATTTAACACATAAAAAAGAGCAAAGAAAATTGCATTCAAATTACGCTTTCATATTTAGATTATTCCGAAGAAAAAAACACCATATATCAGTTACATTTTCAAAGAGATTGATCCGTTTCACTGTAAGCTATATCTTGATTTTTAGTACTTTTCTAGGTTATCCCTATCTTTACTGCAGGAATTTGACATACTTGTAGGTGTCTAGGTAAAATTGTTTGTTTATATTTCTATTTTTTTTTTGTTACTGTATGTTACAAAACTCAATGCCTTCCAAAGAGGAGGCATGTTGAGTTTTTTTATTATCATTTTAACGACTTTTCGTTAGATAGAAATTGTAGTGGATCTCAGGAAGCGTCTTGTCGGCTGTTTAGATGGGAATGGTTCTAAGAGATCAATGAATCTTTTTAGTTTGTCTCTACTGGGAACAAAGTTTTGGACCTTTTGGTATGGATTTCCCAAATAGTTTATTACCATGTGGAAGTCAGTTGTTCTTTTTTCTGTTCTAGTTTTCTGTTTGCTTAAAGAACATATATTCAAACGAGGGAGATATAGCTCATCTCAATCGCGAGGAATACTCAGATCAAAGAGGAGAAGGAGAGGGAGCCAATCGACCATCGATTAAATTTAAATTCTGGGCACACGGTCAGGCGCCAACGGATATATCACAAGCGTTCGATAATTGAATTCAGCTGACCGTGACTTAAATACCTGACCGAGCGTCCTTTTGCTGACTCAACTCTTTTTTGTAACTAATTGTCTGATGTGACGCACATATATTCATTTGGACAGATTAATTAGCTTAATCTTCTAATTCTTTTTATTGAAATTCATCGCCTATAAATAGGCAACTGTTGTATGGAATAAATTATGGAGAAAAAATAATAATTGAGTTTAATTTCTTAGTTGTAGTTTTATCCTATTTCAGCTATTAGCGTTATCTAATACCGTGAATTCTTTGAAATTCCAATTCAATTCTTGTCAGTTCTTGCCTCAACACTCTCAATTCCAATTGAGAGCGTTACATGTGGTATCATAGCTCAAATATCTTACCTAGATTTTGAGTTCGTAACTGAGTGCAATAATCATCAAGAATGGTGGTTTCTACCCGCAACACTCTTCCTCCTCCACCCGAAGATCAGCTTCCTCCTCTTTCACCACTGGAGCAGAAATTCGATTCTTTCAGAACCGAAATGCATGACATTACTACCCAATTAAGTCAGCTTGTGGCTTCTCACGATACCAAATTCGATTGTATAATGATAAAACTTCAATAGAACAATAATGGTTCAGCACCTCATAATTCAAATGCCCCATCTTATCCACCTCATATGCAATTTCAAAAACCACCTTTTCCTCCTCGCTAGCATAATCACACTCTGTCTCGTTTCAATCGACATCCTTCCCGATCTCATGATGGTCAACGTTAGCCAACTCCTTCCAATTGGGATTCCGATTTTCAACACCAACCTGAGCAATTTCAATTTCAAGACCGTCTAAGATATGAGGACAATTGGAACACTCATGATTCTGTATTCAAATGACATCCTCCTCGTGCTGACTTGTCAAAATTTGATGGCATTGGAGTTCTTGACTGGTTGGAGGATTGCGATTTCTTCGTGTTGAGACTGTTATTCCTTACTTGGTGGGTGAAGCTCACGAGTGGTATCCATACTATAAATTAAATACTTATGGCCTGACTTTAAGGCTGAATTCCTGGACCGTTTTAACCCTGAATCTCATTATCCTATGATGAATTTAAAAAATTACACCAATCAGGTAAAGTTGAGGAATTCATTCAACAGTATAAACATTTTAAGGCAAGCGTTGCTGCTAATTAGTACATATATGATGAATACTATTTATTGGGTTTTCTTAGTGGTCTCAAGGATGAAATCTCAAATGCAGTTATTCTTTATGAACCCCAAACTCTGAAAAAATCTATCAATTAGAAAGGCAAGTTGAACGCTCTATGGAGAATCATAATCGTATGCTCAGACCACCGATAAAATCATCTTACAATTATGGCTCACCCTTTAAGCCTTTCAAATCAGAGAGGATAAAAAAATCTCTTCTTCTGATAACTTTACCCGTGACAATCAATCTTCTATCAAAGCTCTTTCTCTTGATCAAAAGAAGGCCTTACCTCATAATTATGTTTTAAATGCGGGATAAATTTTTTCTGATCATAAATACAAGTATAAGGGTATACAATCTCATGGAAGGTGAGGAATTGAGTGATACTGAGGAACAACACCTGGAGGATACACTAGAACCCCCACCTCATATTCTACTAGACACTGATTCTACAAGTATTACAATGTGTACCTCTAGTGCCCTTGCAAAACACTAACTTTCAAATTTAAAGGGAGAATTGAACACATTGATATCATAAAAATGGTAGATAGTGGGAACACTCATTCATTTATCAACCCTTCTATTGTTCATACTCTTTACATTCCTACTGTCTCATCTTCTCCACTCATAATTACAACTAGTAGTGGTGCTCAAATATCTTCTACTACTTTTTGTGCTAATCTCAGTTTTTATTTGCAAGATCATTTGTTTTATGGAACATTTCAAGTCTTACAAGTTGCAGGCATAAATCTCATCTTGGGCATGGATTGGTTACATAATTATAACCTAATTGAAATGATTTGTCATGCTGATATCATTTCTCTCAACTATAAGGGTATTACTACCAAACTCGTCTAACTAGTAACAACCACAATATTCTTGTGCAATCAAGATATTACTCTTTCCCAACAACAATAGGGAAATTAAGTTTTTATGGCACATCTTTTTTCTTTGGATACTGGTTCTCCTCTCCCTCAGAAATATCATACAAAAGTCCAAGCTCTTATTTCTCAATTTGCTTCTATCTTCTCTGTCTTACTACCGTACCCCTCCTAGGTCTATTGATCATCAAATTGACCTCCTTTCTCATAGTAAACCTCAATTTGAGGCCTTACAGATTTTCACACTTTCAAAAACTATAACTTGAATGAATTTTGGATGAACTTCATACGAATGGATTTATTCAACCATCCACTAGCTCTTTTGCTTCTCTAGTTTTATTAGTAAGAAAAAATGGCTCTTGAAGAATGTGTATAGGTTATAAAAAAAATAATGATATTACAAAAAAAAATTCAATATCTATTATTGATGATTTTAGCAAACTTGAGCTCATCTAATAAATCAAAATATTAAAAAAAATAATGATATTAGCTCAATTGTTGAAATCGGGTCATCACCAAATTAGAATTCATACTGATTTAATTCCACTCATTGCTTTTAGAACCCATGAAGGATTGTATGAACTTAAAGTGATGCCTTTTGGTTTAACCAATACCCCTGCTACTTTTCAATCTCTTATGAATTCAATCTTCAAGCTTTTCCTTAGGCAATTTATTTTGGTCTTTTTTGATAATATTTTAATTTATAGCAAGGACTGGAACACATGCTTGGAACATTTGCACATCACTTTTCAGGTTCTTCACAAGCACCAGTTACATGTGAAACTTGCCAAATATGATTTTGCAATGTTATCGTGGCCTTCTCCAAAAAAGTTAAACAACTTATGGTTTTTTAGGTTTAACAAGCTATTATCATAAATTCATCAAGGACTATGGTGTTATCAGTAAATCCTTATCTAATTTACTTAAGAAGGATTCATTTAAATGGTCTATTACTGCCCAACAAGCTTTTGATCAATTGAAAATGATTGTCTCAAGTTTTTGCCTTGGCTCTACCAGATTATTTCAAACCGTTTGTTATTGAGACAATGCTTCACAACATGGTATATTAGCATCTTATGCAAGATAAACATCCAATAGCATTTCTCAATAAAAAATTAGGCATTAGAAATCAAAGATTGTCTGTCTATGAGAAAGAACTATTAGCACTCCTTACTACTGTGACAAAATGAAAGAATTATTTAATTAGTTTTCCCTTTACCAGTAGAACTCATCAAGTTAGACTTAAGAATTTACTTGATAAAAAAATTAATACTGCAATGCAACAAAATGGGTTTAGCAAACTATTATGCTTGGATTATACAATTGTTTATAATACAATTGTGTTCTATACAACTTCAATTATCAGCAATTTTTAATATTAACTATATTAACACCGGTCCAAAACCTAATTAAGATAATACTTTACTTTGTATATATTTTTCTTAATATCTAAAGTAAAGTCATAAAGTCATAAAATTATTTACTCATATTTCTTTTTATTACTCAATTTTAAAAATTCCAGTATCTTCTGATAAAGGAATTGAGAACAAGGGGTTGATCTTCAAGGTAGTTCTTTCCAATCTGAATTATCATCATCTTCATCGCTTTTGTCATTAAAAAATAAAAGCGAAAAGAGTGGGTCTAATTCTTTTGAAGTTTATATCTATTTCATTTATAGATAGATTCTTCGTAACAGAAGAAAAATAATATTTTCAAAATGGAGATAGTATTTTCTTGTAAGAGAAATAAAATCATTCACTCATCTGTGAACCATTTTAAAATAATTTTTTTTTCACAACTAAATCCTCTTTTAGTTCGTTTTTTTTTTCCAATAAAATCCGTTTTCCTACGCAATTGAGAAGATTATTCTTAGTCCTAAAACAAAAGTTAATAGATCCATCCTTACCTATTTTGACTATAAAAATAGTCAGAGTCATAGATTTTGATTTAAAATAAGTAAGTCAATCTTACAGAAAAAGGATATTGCTTTAAAAAAAGATTGATGTTGATCATAATGTAATTCCCCTAAACTAAAAATGTTAAATTCTAAAATAACACGGTCAAACCTTTTTTATATTACCAACAAAATTTAATTTTGAATTAAAAGAATATAGATCCATGATCATCGATCTATACGAGGGACCAAAGGATTCGAACTTTCTATTATATTTGTAATTACAAAAGAGTTTTTGAACGTAACGGGAGAACACCCATTTGATGGTTTAATAACGCTATCATTTCCATCGATTTACTATTCAAATTTAATAGTCCATATTTGAAACAGAAGAATTTGAATCTTTTCTGATTTAAATTTTAAATCATTAGTTCGTCTCTTTCTACTTATATATTATTATGAATATATATAATATATAATATATAGCGACTTCGTGAAACCCTTTTTTTTAAACTAAACAAATTCTAAACATGGGAAAATCGCGATTTTATCATCAAAAAAGCAATTTTTCCTAATAAAAAAAAATAATAGTTCTTGTTTTATTCTAGTAAATTTTATAAAAAACCAAATTATTCAAAAGGACTCATATAGAAAAAATAAACTAGAAAAAAAAAACACCAATCCAAATCAAAAAGAAAAAGAAAAGATTTTCAATAGTCTAATGTTCTAAATTCTACAAATTCTATCGCTTGCCAAATTCAATTGTAACTGATAGAGATTCTATTTTCACCTGCAAGTTTTGGAAGGAACTCATGGGGTTTTTAGGAATTACACTCAATATGAGCTCATCTTATCACCCTCAGACAGATGGTCAAAGGGAACGTGTCAACCAATGTTTGAAGAACTATTTGCGTAATATGCTTCTAGACAAACCAAAATCTTGGACAAGTTGTTTACCAATGGCCCAGTGATGGTACAACTTCAATTTTCATTCTTCTCTGAAGACCACTCCCTTTCAAGCACTTTACAAGTACCCTCCACCACAACCTTCCTTAGGTCACCCTCCTCGTAGTCAGGTACAGGCTTTTGATTCTCTTCTTCAAGATCCCCATAGTGCTCTCACTCTCTTAAAATCCAATTTGGTGAGAGCCCAAGACTATATGAAGAAATTTGTTGATAAGCATCGCAGTGAGCGCTCGTTCTCAGTTGGCAATTGGTCTACTTAAAACTACTACCGTATCGCCAAATTTCAATTAAAGACAAGCAAAATCACAAACTCAATCCTCGTTATTACGGGCTCTTTGAAATTGAGCGTCGTATAGGACAAATGGCATATCGCTTGAAGCTTCCTCTGGGATCAACTATTCACCTGGTCCTCAATGTGTCTCGACTCAAATTACACCTTAGCAGGGGTGTCACTATCTCTCATAAGCTCTAAATTTTATGTCATTCGAGTCAATTGAAGATCTATCCTCAAGAAATTATGTCTCATCGTGCAATCAAACACAATAATGTCACCGTTCCTCAGCTCCTCATTCGTTGGACAAACCTTCCACCTAAAGATGCTTCTTGGGAAGACTATGACATTTTGGCGGCTCATTATCCTACTTTCATTTTTTAGGACAAGAACAAATTCGAGAAGGGGGGAGTGTCAAATGAGGGAGATATAGCTTATCTCAATCACGAGGAATACTCAGATTAAAGAGGAGAAGGAGAGGGAGCCAATCGACCATCAATTAAATTTAAATTCCGGGCACATGATTTGGCGCCAACAGACGGATCACAAGCATCCGATAATTGAATTCAGCTGACCGCGACTTAAACACCTGGCCAAGAGCCCATTTGCTGACTCAACTATTTCCCATAACTAATTGTCTGACATGGTGCACATATATTCATTTGGATAGATTAATTAGCTTAATCTTGTAATTCTTTTATTGAAGTTCATCGCCTATAAATAAGCAACTGTTGATTATGGAAAAAGAATAATAATTGAGTTCAATTTCTTAGTTGTAGTTTCCAATTCAATTCTTGTCAGTTCTTGCCTCAACTCTCTCAATTCCAATTGAGACTGTTAAATATATAATCGAATATTCTAAAAAAAAAATCTTTGAATTACATCCGCTGGTTTAATATCCAACCCAAGTCTCTGGCAAATTCACAAAGTGTTCTAACAATGTCCTCAATCAAGAAAACAGAAAAAAGAAGGAAAAATGGGAACATGGAAGCAAACAACAGAAATCATCTTTAATTTATAATATGCAGAATAATTGAAAGACAGAGACATATCCTAAAAATCTTTTTTTTCTTCAATCTGATTAAATGTCCTGTACCCACCTTATGAACTCATCATGTGTAGGGTTAAATATCTCCTTCATCTTCTGCCCCTCGATGTAGATTGCATATGATGGCACTCGATGCATATTCTCAGATTCTGCAATCGAGGGGCACTCATTTGTATCCACCTGCCGTCAAATAAATCAATATTTCATCTTTCAGCTTAAGTTTAATTTCTAACTCATTGCATACATCATATATATGTGCCTGATGCAGCCACATACGCGGATTTGCATGCAAAACATTGTAGCTTGCAAAAAAAGAGAAGTGGAGCAGTGTATAAAGCGCTTGGCTTCTAGCGCACAATTAGACGTTTCAAGCCATGCTGATTAAACTATTTTTTTTGTTATTTTAGTTTTAGGAATAATAGGATCCATAAAATGAGTAGTAATATTTACCAGCACGAAATTAAATGATGGACAGGAGACGCGCAAGATTTTCACACAGGCAGTGATTTTAACCCACTGAGGATCAGTGGGGGAATCGAAGAAAACAACTGAAGTCGTCTCTATGGAAATAACATCCATGTTTGTTAGTGAAAACCATAAAATATTTTTCGATTAAATAAAAAGAACATGACAAATTTTACTCAATAGTTCCAGAAACTGCTTTTCTGTGGGGCATAAATGTGTAGAAAAATAACTTCAGTTAGTTAACGATTGAGAAATAGATAATTACAATTAATTGACAAATAGAACGATGGACAAGAGTGTTTGTGTATTATTAATTAACAAATAGATAATTACAGTAATAAATAAAATGACGGTGAATAATAAAAAAGATGGACACTATATACGACTCTAGAGTATATAGATCTATATACTAGGCTCTTTGTACCAGTTTCCAGTGTTTGACCCTGTAAATCGGCAACCTGATGCCATGATTTATTGGTTTGACACTAGTATATGATTGGATAATAGCTTGCCTGGTACAGAAACTGCTTGCTTGAATTGTTCTGCAGTAGTGATCTTTGTCATCACTGATTCACCTTTCACACGCCAGCCTTCTTCAGCTAGCGATTCTTTAACTTTATTTTGAGCATATAGTAGTGCCTCAGCAAGTTGGGTATCATGAGGATCAATCCTCACTGCTGCATTGTAGTCTGTCAGACTTTCGACCCATTTTTGAATCTGCAGTATAGAAGAAATCTCAAATTCAGCCTCACTATTTTATGTTCCAGTGTTTGGTACACGTATAAATTGTTATCCAACTGTCAAAAATTTAGGAAATATGATATGTGTTGGATGTGTTGTGAATCTCTACTTTGTTCTTGGAACAAAGAGACATCTACACATACCGCACCATTTTTTACAACTTGATGTTTAAAAAAGACAAATAAATCAACATTGTGAGGATATATATTATTTTATCAATAAGGCATGCTTGTATCTGCATATAAACATGTGTGATGGATTTTATACTTTCAAATCATAAAAATATTCGGGTATGATGCTAGTTTTCACAGGAAATCACAAACTTACACTTTGTTATTTCCAAAGTGTTATTCGCCAACACTACTAGAAATATAGAAAAATAGCAATTAGTCACCTTGCCATATGAGTGGGCACGTCCATAGAGAGCATTCTTGTCATCTGGTTTAATTCGAAGGACATCGCTGCAAATCTCAATGCAATCTTCCCATCTTTCCAACTGCAACTTACAAGCATTCATATAGCTTAGCAAGGTTACGTTATACTTGGCATATTGCAATCCAGCCTCGTATTCTTTGTATGCTTGCAAGTATGCTCCCTTTTCGTAATGGTTGTTTCCTTTATTGTGGGCTTCACTAGCCATTCGTACAACGTCCCTTATGGCAGAGATTTCATCATTATCTTTGTCTTTTTCGTATGCATAATCTGCTTCTTTGACAGCGTGGTCGAAACTGGACATCAGGTTTAGTCATGTTGGTAATTATTCTTTATGAAAAGAAGTTACCATATATAATACAATCTAAAGGGTTAAAAATAGCATATCATGCCCAAGAAAATTGTTGCTATTGACCTAAACAAATTATTACTAAACCAAAAACAGAACTTATAATCTGCCTTACCTTCCCAATGCCATCTCAATTTGAGCAAGAACAGCAGACACGTACGCCTCAAGTTTCATCCCATGAAATTTGAGTTCAAGTGGTAGCTCTTGCTTCAGCCTCAGAGCTGTGTAGATTGTTTCTCCGGCTTGCTCAAGTTGATGCATCCTAAGGTGCATCTCAGCCATCAGTGCGAAAATCTAAAACATACACATATATATATCGGCATTTGTTAAACATATTTGAATTGACAGACAGAAATTTGATCACTAAACAATGGTACAAGAATCTTTATCCTAGAGTAGCATTCAGTTACCAATGGAGAAAGGTCAGTTCCTGCCTCAATGGCGTTGTTGGCTTCTCCCAGAGTAACTGTCCAGTCGCCATGTTCTCTTGCAATTTCAGCTAGTAGCAGATGGTCCTTCACTTTCTTTGTTTGTGCAGATAGGTTCTCTTGATGCTCTGGATGAGACAGATTCACGTGTTCCTCTGCTATATCAAGAATTCCAATCCTGTAATTGAGGTTGGAAAGAATGCTGATAAGGAGAAGCTTGCATTTCATTAAAGAAAAAGATATGACTGATATTTATTCAGTTAACTGTTGAAGAAAATTTGTAATAATCAGTTTGGTCCTAAAGATTAGAAGTATGTCTTTAAATTGTTCAAATTAATATCATTTTAATAACTTCAGAACAACTCAGAAAGAAAACAAAGAGAACAAAGAAACCAAAGAGAATATTCCACACATATTTGTTTTCATTTTTATCTGTTCACTAGGTTTCCCTTTGATCAATGAAATGCAAAAGAAATGTCAATTATATTTTGTTTCACCATTATGACAGAGACAGAATCATCAGAATTTGTTGTAACAGAATAAAAGAAACCTAGGGAAAAAATTACAAAAGGTAAAAGATGTGTCCTGATTAATATATTTCCAAAATTGCTAAATTAAACCGAAGCTGTGACATCAAATTTACAATCCATGACAAAATATGACAGTAATTACATAAAAGATAATAGTTTTACAGAATTAAACCATTGAAACAGTCAACCAATTTAATTTGTCTAAACTACAACTTGCTTAATGCGGAAAGTAGAAGTAAAGATCAATTTTTGTACTGCAAATATGAAGTGTTCCCACATGTCAGTTTATCATATAACCATTTCACACCAAGAATTTAAAGTTCAGATCTTTGTATGATAAAACATGATAAAAACAACAAAAAGCACAAAAATCAAGAATGAAACTACACAGCATTGCACCACAAAATTTCAGATTATTAATTGTATATACTGACATTTCTCACTTCACTCAAAAATTTCAGCTCATTTACATTTAGTCCAGAAACAAAGAGATCTAATGGTACAAGAAATACCAATGTTTTTTTTACCACTTATATACCTTATGCTGAACAGACACATTGTATAGTTGAGTTCAGGATGTTCTGGATCAAGCATCAGTGCTTCATTGAACTCAACAAAAGCATCGTGCAAACGGCCCAATTCAACTAGAGTCCCAGCCCGGTGGATCCTCAATATCACATCGTTTGGTGACTTACGTATCGCCCTATCATATTCCTGTAACCGCTTTCTGGTGCCTGGATGTTGATGGGGAGAAGATGGATCAGAGAATAGGTAAGTGAGGCAGTTGAGGAGGGAGGTGCAACAAGAGAAAATTTGGTAGCCAGATGTAGCAGGGTTGGATGATCTGGTCTCAGAACTTCTGGCACTAGCTGAATGCTGTCTGGATGCGGACCCACTGGAAAAATGCAACGGTGAAGGTCCTGATCGACTCGGGCAAGGCAAGTCTTCAGTAATAGGATAACGCAATGAGGTGTCTTCAGACCTTTTAGGCATCATACTTGTTTCATCACCATGTTCTGACATTTAAGTGGATTAGTGGTGGAAACGGGAAGGGATTGCTTTATTGGTTATAGCTATTGGAGAGGAGAGGAAAAGGGGGAAAGGGACAAACAAAGAAAGAAATCAAGAATAAGGGAAAACAGAGTAGGGAGAGAGAATTGTGTACAAAAACGGCAAGCCATTTTACAATGATTAGCCGAAGTGGGATCAGGAACAAAATTCGAAAATATAAGTGCCGTTTTATAAGAGTAGCCGCTTTTAGAACATACTTGTTATTTTTTACCTTTAATGATTTGAATTTCTCCTATCACACAGTGAAGAGAAGAAAATAATAAAAAGAAAATAAACAGTTAAATTAAATTTCGTGAACATTGTGTTATAATTAAGACTGATTGTTGAAAAAATATTGGGCTTTCTTTGTTGCTCTAAGAAAAAAATATTGGGCTTTCTTTGTGGCAGAGAGTAGACCTGAGAAGGGAGGGGAGTGAGCTTGGTCCAATGCAAAGTGAACAAATTTCTTGTAAGAAAAAGTGGAGTCGCGGAGAGTTTGATGAGTTTTCTTCAAAAATTATAGGCATAAATATTTCGTTTCACATACTCGATTATAAAAAGAAATTGTGGAGAGAAAAATATTAAATTCTACAAGAGCTTGCCTAATGAGTTAAATGACCAAAAAAAATTTGAGCCGAGGAAGTTAATACGGCATGACATATAATTAATGAGTAAGCATTAGGCTTTTTTCTAAAGAAAACTTTATATGAATTACGAATGATCGTAAGACAAATATATTTTATTTTAGAGTGATCGATTCAAAATGTTTTGTTCTTAATGAGTGACCTAAAATCACTAAATTTGACTTTAAGTTAATTGAAGGAGTATTTATTAAATACTACTCGACAAATAAAATATATATAATTTATATACTGACACCACAGATCATCATAGAATTTGTGTATTTCAAATTTGATGAAATTACTAAGGAAAGCTAAGAAAGATATTTGTTGAAATTCTATGCATCGATGTAACAAATGGATGCCAAATCATTGATGATGGAGATAACGAGGAACTATAACCGAACACAAGTGGCCCATCAACCCAAGATAATGTACATTCTAACCAAGGCAACATTAGAGAGAAAAATACACTAAGGATCCGTTTGGCAAATCAAGGAATAACTTTGGAAAAGTGGTAATTTTAGAAGAATGATAGAATAGTATTTTTTTGGAATAGTGGTAGAAGAGTGGTATTCTTGACTATTCGGAAGAGCGAAAATATCGTTTGGCAGTTGTTACTTAGAATAGTTAAAATATGAATAATTATGTTACTAATAATGATGATGATAATAATAATAATAGTAAAATAATAATCATAATAGTAAGATAATAATAATAAAGTAATAAAAAATAATAATATTATAATAGTAATATAATAAAAATATAAACATAATCATAATATAGTAATATAATAATAATAAATTATAATTACAATCATAATTATAATAATATAATAAGTAATCATAATTTTAATAATATAATCATAATATAATAATCATAATCATAATCATGATAATAATAATTATAGTCATAATCATAATCATAATAATATAATAATAAAAATATAATCATAATCATAAAATAATTAAAAATAATTATAATTATAATAATATAATAATAAATTAATCATAAATATAATCAACATATAATAATATAATACATCATAATAAAATAATAGTAAAATAATAAAAATAATCATAATAAAAAATAATATTATAATAGTAATATAATAAAAATATAAACATAATCATAATATAGTAATATAATAATAAAAAATTATAATTACAATCATAATTATAATAATATAATAATAATAAGTAATCATAATTTTAATAATATAATCATAATATAATCATAATATAATAATCATAATCATAATCATGATAATAATAATTATAGTCATAATCATAATAATATAACCATAATCATAATCATAATAATATAATAATAAAAATATAATCATAATCATAAAAATAATTAAAAATATTTATAATTATAATAATATAATAATAAATTAATAATCACTATAATCAACATATAATAATATAATACAACATAATAAAATAATAATAAGTAATAATAATCATAATCATAATCATCATAATATAATAATATAATAATAAATAATCTTGATCATAATAATATAATAATAAAATAATTATATTTATATTTATAATATAATAATATAATATTAAAATTATATTTATAATAATAATAAATAATATAATAATACTAATGGTAACGATAATATAATAACAATAATGATAATAATAATTTAATAATACTAATATAGTGATAATAATAATAATAAATAATAATCATAATATTAATATAATAATAAATTATAATCATAAATATAATATAATAATATAATAATACTAAATCTTAATCATAATCATAATATAATAATATAATATAATATAATCAAACAATAATCGCTATTCCGATGAGAGCTAATCCGATATTCCACCTATAAGTTGGTATACCGGATTAGCACTATTCCGCACTCTTCTACTTAGTCTAAAGTTCGTTTGGCAAATTAATTCGTCGGAATAGCTATTCTATTCTAACTTTTTGCTATTCCATTGAGTGTCAAACACTCCCTAAATGAATAAATTTCTCAGGAGGGTGTTTTGCCACATCAAAATATAAGCTATCAAATTCTCAATGACATAGAGAAAAGTTTTTTCTCATCCTTTAACCAATATTATTGATGACCCTTGATGTTAGGACTAGATCTATTAGAAATAAAATGATTGTCTATTGTCAATTTGTATCTCAAATTGAACTATAAAATTTTAAAGATGTAAATAATTATTCGCATTGGATTTGTATCATACAAGAAGAACTTAATCATTTTGAAAGAAATAAAGTTTGAGAGATTGTACCAAAATCAAATGATAGGGTAACTGGTACCAAATGTGTTTATAGAAAAAAGTTAGATGGAAATGACATCATTGTAACAAACAAAGGTAGGTTGGTCGCACTAGATTATACTCAATAAGTCAGATTTCAACTATACTAATGCAGATTTTATTAGTGACTGAATGGATAGAAAGAAATATAAGTGGGACATGCTATTTTTTTTTTGTTGATTTTTAGTTTCATGGTCAAGCTGAAAACAAAGTCAGTTGACTCTCTCTACTGCCGAGGCCAAGTACATTGCAGTCTTAGTTGTTGCACCTAATTACTTTTGTATAATCTAAAGTTTGAATGATTATAATCTTAGGTTCAACGACGTACTAATAATATGTGACAACATTAATGCTATAATGATTTTTAAGAATCTGATCGTACATTCTTGAACCCAGTTGTTAACATTGGCTTATGAGTCATTCATAACGGTTTCTTAAAACCCTAAATCCTTAGCTTTGCTTCTGTCTCCAATTTCAAACTTCCAAGAAACCATTAGGATAGTACAATAAACATTGTAATGGATCATCAAATATTATAATGATATCATGGGTTTAGACTGTTAGTTTGTAATAATCTTGAAGTCAATAATACGATAAATTTGTTATATAAAGCTTTGTTCATGAATTGGATATTTAAACAATATTTTGTTTCCTTGAGTATTATTGAATTTATGAATCATTCCGAGTTCATGACTGGAATTGTGAACTCGCTAGCGAGATAATTACAAGAGTAATTATATTTGATAATTTACTCGGGATCAAGAAAAGATTAAGTTTGCAAGGATGACACATACCTACCTTGAAACGATCTCGATAGCTATGAGACAAAAGAATTAAACACAAGTAAATAGTTTATTGATCATGATACTCAGTATGACATCATCATCTGTGTAATTGGATGGTCATAGTGCATTCTCGCCGATGCCTCCTATGATTATAGAAGTTAAAACGGTTTTAACTCTATTTACCAACATAACACGGATCTGTCGGTCACACCGTATAGGAGTTAATCGGAGAATCTTATTGATTAATTATAAATTGTTTATAATTAATAATAAGATGGTTATAATTAATTATATATGATATAATTATATTTGTCATAGAGATGACAAGAAGCAAAAATCGATTGAATTTATAACGTGTTGGACACGTCGTATAAATTCGCCAAAACAACAATCGAGAAAAATATAATTGTAGATGACAATTATATATATTTGATTTGGATTTTAAATGTTAATTATGGATTTGAATTATGGGCCAAAGCCCATTTATAATTAAAGTCTTAATTAATAATTAAAAGCCTAAAATCAGAAAAGCCCAAAAAAGCCCAAAATTGAAAAAGCCCAAAATCCAAAAAACCCAAAAAGGCCCATGAAAAGCCCATGACGACCTCCAAGGGTATTTTGGTAATTTGTCCAAAAGCCCAAGGGTATTTCGGTAATTTGTCCAAAAAGCCCAATGGCGTTTTGGTAAATTGGATGAACTTTAAGGGTATTTTGGTCTTTTCACATCAAACCTCCTACTATTCATGAGGGTATTTTGGTAATTTGCCAATCTCACATTTTCTATAAATAGAGGGGTAGGGTGAGAGAGAAACTTCTACCAAATCAGTTCTACTTTCTCTCTCTTGGTATACGGTTGTTTCAGAATTCACGGGATCGGTGAATAGTGTTTTTACGAAAGTTGCGGTATTTCTGCACATTTGTGAAACAGAATTACTGCGAGTCGTGAATAGTACTATTTCATCTTTTTCTCGGGTGAATAGTGTTTTTGCGAGAAACCGCGGTTTACGGTATTTCTGGCAAAAGAAATAAGCGCTCTCTGGTTAGTCCTGGTGGATAACCTACAGAGGCATCAGACGTTTGGTGCTCCGAGACAAGCCGATTTTCATTCCAATTGAAATTTGGAAGCGAGGTATAACATCTTATATTAATCTATTTAATTGTTAAGTAGATTAATGTTTTAGAAATCAATCATGGAGTAGATCAATAAAGGTTTAAAGAGGTGTGTATCTCTCGGTAATCATCCGACACATCACTTTAACCCTAAGCTTAAGTTAGAAGTAAAATAATATTTTACCGTCTTTTGTAAAGGATTAAATGTCTCAGTAACTCTCGGTTATTATCCGACATACTTTAATCCCTAACTTAAGTAAAGTAAAATTTTTGTTCTACGGTCTTTCCGCAGCTTGAGCATTAATGGGATTTGGGCATTCCGAATCCCTACACAGACCATGTGGGCCCAGAAGACAGAAAGAAAATTGTTGCAATGACTAGAGAGGCGTCGTGATTATATGAGCAAGATAAATTTATTGTTGAGATAATATATTTTTATTGAATGAATAATTATATTTCTTTTATATTAATTATTGAAAGAATAATATGTTCATTCTTAGTATTTGTTCTTAAAGTCTTCTATATCAATATTCATAGTCAAGCAATATATCAAAAATAGATGTTTCATTTCTTGTGTTTAGAGTCGGTTCTAAAGGTTGTGTTTAGAGCCTTATTTTAATGAAAACCAATTCTAATTAGCAAAATAAATTAAAGTCAGTTTTTTTTGAAGAAATATGATTTTAAATGTTGTGTTTAGAGCTGATTTAACGAAAATCAATTCAAATTAGCAAAATAAATTTGTTACACTAAACATCTTCTTTGATTTATCAGTTTGCAAAATAACTTTGAATTTTATAATTTGTTTTGTTTGAGTTTTGTGCAGGAATTAAAATGCAAATAGATTAATACACAAGAAACAAGACTAATGATGGGATACAAGAGTTTAATCAAGACTGCATTAGACTTAGGTTTAGTTAGACTTAAATTGGGTTGATTTAGTTACGATAAATTGAGCTTAAACAACAAAGAAAAACGCTTATGCCCAGTGAATCATTATAACGGTTCGGTAATCGTTATAATGATTCATCTCAATACTCAAAAATATTCTAAGACAGAAAAATTCTCATAGAAATCAAAACGTATCGTTATATAACGATTTAGTAATCATTACAATGATTTCAACTCAATCAGATCCAACGGTTATTCTTTCTAAGTTGTTATAACGATTTTCAAACCGTTATAATGGTTCAGACCAAAAATAGTTTCTTAAATTATTTCAAAAGATCTATTTTAAAATGATCACTTCTCTCACCGAATCTTATTTGATATATCTAGCTAAATCATTACTCCAAAGAATTTACTAGCCATATACTAAGAGAGGTAAGCCAAGAGATAGAAACACTCAATTAGCTAAATTCTTTTTTTAAGCTCAATCTAACTTCTCTCCATTCTCTCAACTTGATCCTTTGTGATCTACTCTCCGTGTAAACTTTTTTTGAGTTGTAGTGCTCATATTTTTCTTGAGTGTGTTGTCACTCATTTTTATTTTGAGTTTGTTGTCACTCACCTTTTTGAGTGTGTTGTCACTCACTTTTTTGAGTGTATTGTCACTCTTGTTATCGATAGGCTTGACAACTAATTTTTGTGTAAGGGACTAAATTTTATAAATGTAAAACTATTTTTTAGTGTTGCAACTCAACCTCAATTCGTGGGGTAATATAAGGAGAAATTTGGCTATTGGATGGGTCAGTTCCTGTTAGAATAGTTGAAAATTTTCTCTTCCACCTCCCTTCTTGATTTAATTTAGAGATCAAATCTTAGGTATAATGTTATTCCTTTATTCATTATTCTAATTAAGATTATTTATTACACTTACAATAACAAGATAATTTATGTTGAGTTGAATAAATTTTTTTATTTTATTCATTGCTATCTAAACATCAAAACCTTCAATTTATATTAGAGCTACGATTATTGTGAGTATTTTAGAACAATATTTTGGCAAATCAAGTTAATAACTTTGGAAGAGTGGTAATTTTGGAGAGTGATAGAATAATATTTTTTTGGATGAATGATAGAAGAGTGGTATTCTTGACTATTAGGATGAACGAAAAATATTATTTAACAGTTGTTAGTCAGAATATTTAAAATATGGATAATTAAGATACTAACAATTGTGATTATGATAATAATAGTAATAGTAATAATGATCATATAATAATAATTAAATAATATAACATAATCAAATAATAATAATAAATAATTATAATTATAATTATAATAATATAATAATATAATCATATTTATAATCATAATATAATAATATAATGCTAAAATCATAATTATTATAATATAATAATAAGTAATAATAAAATTAATAATATAATAATAATACTAACAATGATGATAATATAATAATAATAATTATTATTATCATTATAATATAATAAGATAATAATACTACAGGATCATTTACTTTTGGTTCCTTCACAAAAACATCCCTGATGTTTCATTCATTAATTATAATTCAGCAAACCTTCTTTCTAGTTAGATCTTATTCTTTAATTTACTATTATTTTTTGTAAATTTTAATTAACTAATTAATAACATGGTTTTCAGCAGCCGTGGTTCACAATTGAAGGATCTGCATACCAAAAATATACATGTCACCAAATGAGGGAGGAAGCAACAAATTAATTAAAGATGTTACGGAACGGCGTACAAGATCACGAAGATAATCAAGAAGACAAGATTTCCTAAAGACAAGTATTCCCCATTCGATTTAACACTTTGCATTTTAAAAAAACATTGCACACGTACTCAAACTGGTGCACGTGCTACAACAATATACCTGAGAAAGATACGTGTACTGAAAATTTACAAGGTTAGTACGGACAATGAAACAGTTACACCAAACACCCTTGATGCTAAGCCACGTGTACCCATATTTTACAAATTTGTCCGTGATCCCACTTTCGCTAATCATTATATAACTGTCAAGCCGTTTTTACAGTCGCTCACAACTCTGTTTAGCCTCATGCTTGATTTCTTTCTCTGTTTGTCCTTAATAGCAAGCAATTTATATCTCTCACTTTCATTCTTCTCTGTCAGCCACAATCCAAGAAAACGATCCCTTTCAATACTCCATCCACACTAATCCATATTCCATCATATTTTACCTTCAAACCTCTCTAATCCCTTGACAGCAGTATATACTAAGATGTCAGAAAATCCTGAAGCAGGTCTACTGTCGAGATCTCCTGACGAGTCCCAATCTAGGCAGTTTTCAGCCGGCGATCCTGAAGATTCTCATACTGCTGCGACTCCACAGAGACCTTCCTCTCCTGCACAGGCAGTTCCTCCTTTGGAATCCTCATCAAGACCAACTTCGCCAGCTCGCCAAGTTTTGGATGATGAACCCTCACCTGCTATCCAAGATTTTCATGTTAAATCCTCACAAGTAACTGCCCCACCTGACGACCAATCTTCTCCTGCTCTGACCCCACCAAGAGCTGCCTCACCCGTTTCCCAAGTTCCCCCAACTGGGCCCTCACTTGTGTCACTTGCTGACACATTTCCTTCTACAGTTTCTCTTACTGAATCGTCACAAAAAGCACAAGCCATACCTACGAGAAAACCGATCTTTGATGACATAATGCAGTCAGCAGAAGATGCGCTCGAGAAAGGCCAGTACAACGAGGCATTGCAAGAATTTGACAAGCTGATATGTATGAGACCGGAGGATGCAAATTGCAGGATACATAGAGCTGATATACTACTTCAATTGGGTAGACATGCTGATGCTTTAACGGAGTATGATGAAGTCTACCAGCTTTATCCAGAAGATGGTGAACTCCAGGAGAAACTGTCTCTCTTCCATCTAAGGTAAGTGGCACAATATAGAACACCATTCTTGAAATTTTCTTGATACCATTCCATTTGATTCAGTTCCTGGACTCTGTGTGAAAAAGAGTTGATCTTATAAAATAAAGTGAGAAAATCAATATTGTCTGAGACTTGTGGTATGTTGGAATGTCATTTGATAGTTCAATTTTGATACTTAATTAGGCGGTATAATTCCAAAAATATTTGAACTTAATTCCTGTGGCGGAGATGGGCATGCAGCAAACTGACATGTGGGAACTCCTGATATTGTCGTTGTTTAAAGTATTGATCTTTATTACATTTACTGTCCACTTTGTAGTTTTAAACTTCAGAGAAACCAAATTACTGAAAAGTGTTTGGTGGTTTTGTTCTGTAAAAATCTGTTATTTATGTAATTTCTGCCATATTGTGTAACCTTCTAAGACCGTTTCATTTTTCTAATTTTGACTAGAAATGAGAAAACCTATACCCTGGTATGCACAGTTTTAACTTTTAAACACAGCAGGCCAGTGTGAAAATTCCAATCGGACCTACATTTCTGTGCTTTATATTCCAACAGAGTCTGTTCCAGATGACAAATTAAGCTTTGTGCAACATGCAATATTCTTTTCGCTATTCTTGTGAATTGGTTCCAGACTTGTTCAAGAGATATTTAACCACTATAAGCGCACTTTTCAACTATTCATCATTTTATGGTTTTATCACTGTATTTTTTACTCTTCAACTATAGATAACAGTTAATTGAATTAATATATTGCACTTATCCTTTTTTTATGCAATTAAGGTTCTTTTTTATTCTTCTGTATATTAAATTTAACTTATTTCTTATCATAATTCTTTGCAATACTAAGTACAGCCTCGGAGTCCTTGATATGGCAGAGCTGTACCTAACTCACGCGAGTCCAGCGTGTAAAAAGGACATATCTGCAAAAATAGAAAAAGTGAATGACCACCTGACAAGGGCTAAAAATGCAAGAAAAGATGAGGAATGGATAATTGCTTTGGAAGAAGTAAATGCTACTATTGCAGCAGGAGCCAATATTTCTCAACCGGTAATTTAATGCTAGCATAGCAAAATCTACAAGTGGCAACAGTTGCATGCAATGGAAACTAAAAGAAGATTTTTTTTCATATTCAATCTATTTATGTCTTTGAATTTTTTTTTTGTTTTTTTTTTGTTTCTAATCTGAAACCTGTTAAAAGAAGATTTTTTTCATATTCAGATTCTCGCATTTAAAGCCGAGATACTTCTTAGGCTGGATCAATTTTACAAAGCTGAGGAAACAATCTTCAAGGCTCTCAAGCTGGAGACAGAGCTTCCAACTTTAGGTGAATTTCTTGGTATGGTACCTGAGGCTTATGCATGGGCTGTTCATGCACAAATTGAGATGGCATCAGGAAGGTAATTAATACGTGGTAATTATATATGTGGTAATTAGTCTTTCATAAACAAATACCGTTAAGAGTTACCTCTTGTTCAGGTTTGGGAACGCTGTCGCAGCAGCAGAGAGGGCCCAGAGGATAGACCAATTCAGTAATGAAGTTATCGCCATACAGACAAATGTGCTATTGGCAAACAGGGCCCGAATTTGTGGACACAATCATTATGAATCAGGAGATTACATGAAAGCATGTGATGAATACAAAACTGGGTTGAAATATGCCAAGTCCAACCGATTCTTGCTTACCAGTATCGCTTGTTGTTACTGGAATTTGGAGAGATGGGAACAATGCGTTGAAATATGCAGTCAGATCCTCCGAAGTTGGCCAAATAACAGCAGAGTTCTCCTCCTGCGTACTATGTCATATAACAGGCTGACTAATTGATATCTTCCTGAATTTATAAGGAAAAAAATTACAGGAAAGACATTGAGATTTCAGTGGGAACAAGAAGACGAGGTAGATTTTCAATGATTTTTGTTCTTTGTTCTCGTTTTGTTATTTCACCTTAGCTAGCTTTTTCCAGATTTGATGATGGCTACTACTGTATGAATGTTAAAATTTCAAGAATTGTTTTGGTGTACTAATTCATAGTATCGTCTATTCAGTTTCTTCGAGAAATTAAGCATTAATGTGGTAACCCAAATAACACCAATTAATGCTCTTCATGTGCTGAAATTGGTACAAAAAGATAATAATCAACCAATCAAAATTTCAATTTACAAAAAAAAAACCTATTTAATTAATTTTAGAAATTCCATTTTTGAATTTTTTAATCTAAAAATTTGCTTTCTAAACATAAGATTCTTTTAATACAACTTTATGCATTAAATAAATAGCGGCTCGGCAATTTTGAAATATTTTGCGAAAACTTTTTTTTTTATTTTTTTTTCTATTCCTACACGTTAAAACATCATGAAATTTCAACTTATAAAACAACGGGTTGGGAACTAGTAATAAAATAAAGCGAGAATCTCTCATCCTCCACAATGGGTTATTTTGAGACTGACAGTATACTTTTAAATAAACATCAAAGAAATCTTAAATTGAAAAAAATTTATAAATATTTTTTATTTATAGATTGATAATGTTTTAAATTTTTTATAATTTTATTTGAAAAAATTTATACAATTTGCATCGGTTTCAATTTAAGTCATCGTAAACTATCAAATAATAATAAAATTATAAGAAATTTGAAACACTATCAATCTTTAAATAAAATAACATATTTATGAACTTTTTATTTTTAAATTTTTTTATATTTATTTAAAAATTTATTATTAAAATTATCAAAATAACCCATTGTCAAAACTCGAAGAAAGTACAATTTCACAAAAAAAACAAAATGAAACTCGCTCCTCTCGACAAAAACAATATTACAAGTTCCATCAAATGTTAGCATCCGTCTAACTAACTAGGGTCATCTTCTATGAAATGGTTACATCAACGCCTTGATGTAATTCCAGGTGTGCTTTTCCTCTAATTTAGATTGATTTTTATGCAGGAAAAACTTATTTAAAATTACAAGAAGAGAAAAGAAAAAAAAATACTGCTTTATGAGAAACTGGTTTACCTTAGAAAGCGACCTTTTGTATTTGGATTATTTGCGGACCTCACAGCTCTCAACATTTGTCCAAATTATGCATTCTTATCTTCTTCTTTTTTTTGAAAAAACTCTTTAAAGTGCTCTGCAACCTGGTGAAGTTATGAATAACATTTGTATAGTACTATTATTTTTCAGTTGATGAATGTATTTGAATCCTACAGATCTTTTTCTATTTTCAAATACTCTCAATAAAAATGGTAGATTGTTAACAGTATATATATATATATATATATATATATATATATATATATATATAGTTGTATTATGATACATCACGATGCATAGTGAAGGCGGTGCATCCGATTCAAATCTCTAATATCAAATTAGTTATGACCGTTCCGAACCGTTCAATTTCATCTCCATATGAAAATGTATTAGCAGATCAATTTTTTTTTAACATTGTTGGACACTGCAGATCAGAAATTGATTTGCTATTTTTAGATGGGGAGAAAATTATTGTTTATGAACGAACCAAAATTTTCAGATGAAATCATTTTCTCCTATCTAAAAATAGCAAACCGATTTAATTTACTAATACATTTACATATGAAGATTAGATTGAATGGTTCAATTGAGTCATATTAGTTTGAAAATAGAGATTTGAGTTTGATGATGTAATGTCTCAAAACTTGAGATAAATATTACTTTTTACTATTGTTTCAAAACTAAATAATTTAAGGACTATTTTTTTAAAAAAAACAAAAGAAAAATATATTAAAAAGAATGGTGGTTGAGTGCTGAGTATCCTTGCCACTTCCGATAAAACTAAAAAAAAAAAAAAAAAAAAAAGAGTCACGGTGTCTCTTTTGCATGGGCTAAACGGGCCCTTGTGCGGCCGGTTCCTTGCACCTTAAATCCATTCTCCGTCTCTCTCTCTGAAGAAAGAAAGAAATAAAGAAAGGAAAGAAGGAACAGAAGGGATTCATAACCTGCCTCAGATATGTTGAACCGCCGGTGTCTCTTTTAATATCTTCATTATGTTGAAGGATTTTGAACAGAAGGGATTCATAACCGACCGGTGTCTCTTTTAATATTTTCATTATGTTGAACAATTTGAATCAACTATTTAAACTTTAAAATATTAAAAACATTTAACATAATTTGATGTCAATGTAATTAAATCCCTCCTCAGATCCGCAAATAATTCGAGTACACGAAGGTCGCTTTCTCAGGTAAACCAGTTTCTCATAGAGCAGTTGTTTGTTTTTGTCTAAATGTTTTCTGTTCTTTCCTTTATGAGTAAGATCTTATTTATATCATCAAGCATGATTTGTAACTTATCACAGTTTTGACAATTTAATTTTTTATTCAAGGATATGTTTGAAACATCACTATCATACTCATCACTATCATAAAATGAGTTTATGAATATCTCATTTGTTTGTTTTGATGAAATTGATCCACTCGCTTATTGTTTTGACTCCATCTTGTTGTTTTTGGACATTGCTGTCATCTCGTCAATCATGATTAGAGAGAAACCTCCTTGGCATTCACCACGTGAGCCTGATTTTGTTCTTCCTCATTTTCAAACTCTGAGCGAAAATCCTTCACTTCACTTTCAACCTCGTTATTGTCTTCATATACGTTGATTAATACATACCACATATCATACGAATAGTCATATCATCAAATAATAATTTTTTGACTCGCTAACAGAGTTGCGAATGATATTTATTGCATAATTATTATTTTTCTTATCTATTTTAGACTTTACAGTTAATTTCTTAGTAATTTCATCAAATTTTAGTACATATCCCCTTTCCATAATATCCTAAATACCAATAATATTCAGATAATTGACCATATATCTTTTCTAATAAATAAAACTTTTGATAGTTTGATCAAATATTGAGGTTCTTTAATATAATCAATTTGTGTTATTATGGAACTAAAATGATCAAATTAAGTGTTCCATAATTTGAATAATCTACTCTGATACCAGTTTGCTTTCCCTAACAGCACTAATAATGCAGAATATAAGAACCTTGGACTGATTTTACAGTTCAATACCAAGACTTAAAATAATACTGTTTTGTTTTATCTAGAAGTCTATTATTAAATTCAAACCATAGTAATTTCTTAGTAATTTCATCAAATTTTAGTACATATCCCCTTTCCATAATATCCTAAATACCAATAATATTCAGATAATTGACCATACATCTTTTCTAATAAATAAAACTTTTGATAGTTTGATCAAATATTGGAACCAAATTAAGTGTGCCATAATTTGAATAATCTACTCTGATACTAGTTTGCTTTCCCTAACAGCATTAATAATGCAGAATATAAGAACCTTGGACTGGTTTTACAGTCCAATACCAAGACTTAAAATAATACAGTTTTGTTTTATCTAGAAGTCTATTATTAAATTCAAACCATAGTAAATAAAGAAAAGAAAAACAAACACAGTATTTAACAGAATTCGGCTGTGAAGAGTCTACATCTTCGAAATCCGTAACCACCAACAAATCTGTCGAGTCACTAAAAATCATAATTATTCGTACAACTGTGAACCTTCGATCTCTTACACCAAGTAAACAGGCAGCTGTCGGCAAAAAAATAATAAGGACAACACCTCGACAAAAGAATAAGTCTCACAAAGGAGAAAACACTCAACAATCACTCTAATATAATCTATTAAAGGTTTAGCGAAATAATCTTGAGATTAGAATAAAATATTTTAAGATTTTGCTGTGAAATAATCTAATAGTGACGGCTAGAATTAGAATAATGTTTGGTTGTGAAAAATCATAAATTGGGAGAGATAACAAATTGCTCATATCTGTTGCAACAATTGTATATCCATTACAATAGTTATGTAAGCATTACAATGATTATGATAACCATTACAATGGTTATCAAAAGCTGAAGATATTTAAACTATCAGTTACAACAGAAGGCTATCGGTTACAATAGATAATTTATTTTTTTGGCTCTGGAGCAATTTGGACAAAATTTATACATGATTGATTTATTCTGTTATAACGGTTATGGTAACAGTTACAACGATTGTTGCCTGAAATACTCTAAAAAAGTTTCTAAGTTCATTTGTTGCAATGGTTATGGGTTTCGTTGCAACGATTAGGATAAAATACCTTTATTTTCTTTATTTTGATCTCAAAATTAATTTTATTACTTTTATTTATTATAAATCTAACTTATTTAATTTTATTGTTGAGATCTTCATGTAATTTGGTCCAAATCCATTATTTTTCCTTAAAGTTTAACATCCTACATTTAACATACTAAAAAATATTAAATTCATATATAATTATTTTATAAATTGATAAATATAAAAATAAGAATTGTTTACAATAACAGTTTATTATTAAAATTGTCAAAATAATTCATTGTCAAAACTCGAAAGCATGTATAATTTCACAAAAAACCCAACAAAATAAAACTCGCTCCTCCCAACAAACAAACAAAATAAAAATAAAGAAAGAAGTTTCAAGTTCCATCAAAAGTTTGCAACCGTCTAACTAGGGTCATCTTCTATGAAATGTTTGCATCAACGCCCTGATGTAATTCCAGGTGTGTTTTTCCTCTGATTTATGGTGATTTTTATGCTGGAAAAAAACTTTTCCGGCCGCTGGACCCTACCTTCGGCTGAGCCGTTTTCAAGGTAGGCGAGCCGTTAAGCAGAAAAGATAACTCTTCCCGAGGCCCCCGCCGGCGTCTCCGGACTTCCTAACCCTCTTACTCATCGGGGCAGGGGAGGTGCCCCGATGGCCGGGTGTGGGTCGCGCGCTTCAGCGTCATCCATTTTCGGGGCTAGTTGATTCGGCAGGTGAGTTGTTATACACTCCTTAGCGGATTTCGACTTCCATGACCACCGTCATGCTGTCTTAATCGACCAAATATAAAAATTATTAAACTTGAGTCTAAGATTAAAGAAGATGAGATAAAAATCATGGAGCCTAAAAATAAAAATAATTATGAATCACACCTAAGTGAGATAAGTTCATTAAAAATTAAAGTGTAATATATAGAAACTCTTTGAGGGCATCTAGTGACTTAAGTTATAGCACTAAGATGGATCTCAAAAATATATACACTACTAGAAAAAGGATTTATAGTAGCGGCTAAAATAAGTTTTGCGGTCATAATTGATACTATCATATTATAGTAGCGGCCATTTTGTATCGTAATATTCGTCACTATATATTTATACCAAAGGTATATAGTAGCGGAGTAGTAGCCGCTATAAAAATACAGCTAGTAACACTTATTATCGGTACTAAGCATATCTAATGAAAAATCTAAATTGTGACAATACATTTCTGATAGTATAAGAATACTTGCAGCGCCATATCTGTAACAAGAATTATCGTCACTATAAAAATATAGTAGCAATTTTACTACTATAATTTTTTTGTTACTATAAATAAGTTAGTGACGTTTTACTTGTGACTGTTATAGTCGCTGTTAGAATACTGTTGTAACAGAATACTTAATACAATATCCATTATAACTATTGAAGTCTTGAAATGATAATTCCCTACTATTTTTTTGTTACATTGTAGTTTCAACTTTACTGTTGCTATGATATTTAAAATAGCAACAATAAAAATTGAGAATGTTGTAACAATAAAATAGTGACAATTTGAATTGTTATTATGTTTATTAATATAGCTTTGATTTTGATCCCAAAAACTTTTTTATTTGTAAATGAGAAGTTTGATTGAATACTATTTATATAATACACGAACAATGATTGAACTTTATCCAATATAAATAATCCTCTAAGGATAAATATTAGCTCCTACATGCTGACAACAGATAAGTCCCTTTCAAACTTAAAAAGCATTGTATTTTGAATCGACAAGCCTTCAAGTGCTTCAAGCTATCCATTTTTACAAAGAACTCCAATAGATGTTGTTCTATGCCATCTGCTTTTTCAATAAAGAAAGAATTATAATCTATGATATGTATTAAATTGTAAAAATACAAAAGTTTTTGTATATCAATTATAATTGTATTTTGTGGTTGTGATCAGTTCAATTTCTTTTATTTCACTTCACTTCACAAGCATTATCATTTATAATTTCGAAAATTTATCACATTAATGAGTACACATAAATGCATAACATACATGCAGCTTACAACTTAGTAATCGTGATAGAATCAACAACTCTCAAACCTTAAAAATAACATAAAGCTATCAAAAAACATCCTTACAAATACAATACCAAATAGTTGACAACAAATAAATTTCTGATAAAAAAATGAGCAGATACATATAGAAAATATATCTGTTTCTATGAGTAGAAGAGTTTAATTCATGGTAAGTCATGAAACAGACAATGAGAAGCTCAATACCAGCAAAAGCATAAGCACCTAAAGTACAATAAAGAATAAAATTTGACTTTATATTATCATCCAGTTTCAAATATATGAACGAAATAGATTGTGTAAACTTTTACTTGGTGAAAATATGAAAAAAAAAGAAAGAGAAGTTCTACTCATTACAACTAGAAGTTGTTGTTGAAAATTATAACCTCCAAGTCTCAGCTCGAGAAGATAGCTCGAGAAGAACAACTTGAGAAAATAGCTCGAGAAGAAAGTCTGAGAAGAGAAGCTCGAGAAGAGCAGTTCTAGAAGAAAGCTCGAGAAGAAATCTCAAGAAAATATATCGAGAAGAGGAGATCGAGGAACAACAGCGAGCACAAACCAAAGACAAAACTCAAGATGGATTAGAGTCTGACAGATCAGTCACATCGGGAAGCTCGGGAAGCTCGGGAAGAAACCCTTGCTCGAATGATGAACATGACACTTCTGACATCTGTCGCATGTGTCAGAGATAATTGATGGGAGCAACAGTGGAAGTGATAGAAGTGTGGCTAGACATTTAATGTCATGTACCTAGGCTAGAGTAGTTAGGAGTAGATATTATATAGGTAGGCCGGTGCAATTAATGCACCGAGTGCTATAAATAGAAGGGTAGAGTAGAAGAATAAGAGAGAGAGAGTGAAGACATTTGTATTTATAATTTTGCTTCCGAGCAATCTCTCTCTCCCTTCTCCCACTCGAGAAGTGTATTATTTCCTCTTAAATATCATCACCTATTCTCGAGTATATAGAGAGTGAACACCTGTGCGAGGACCTCGAGATAATATTTCGAGTTCAAAGAGTTTGGGATAGATTTCGAGATAATCCATTTTGAGATAAATAGACAAGAAGGTCAACAAATTGGTATCAGAGCCCGTGGCAGGATTCGGAAAAGGTTCACTCGGAAACATGGTTTTGCTGAAACTGACAAAGTCAAACTATGATAACTGGAATATCCAAATCAAGGTGCACTTAGGTGTTCAAGACGTGTGGGACGTAGTCGAGACAGGGATCACTCAATCGGAGAATGATGCATCTCATACGCTGCAGCAGGTGAAGCTGCAAAATGAGAAAGTTGTCAAGATAAAGCAGCTCTTTACATCTTATATGAAGTTGTAGATGAAGTTGGGTTTGAGAAGATTGCTGGTGCAGCAACTTCAAAGAAAGCGTGAGAGACGCTCTAGACAGCATACAGAGGTGCCGACCGGGGTGAAGTAAGTGCGACATCAAGTTCTGAGAGGAGAACTTGAGTTGATAAAGATGGAGGATTTTGAAAGAGTCTCGGACTTACATTACCAGGGTGCAGACAGTGACAAACCAGATGAAGAGGAATGAGGAAAGTCTCACGGAATCGAGACTAGTGAAGAAGATCCTAAGATCTTTGACAGATACCTTCTAGAATGTGGTGTGCATGATAGAGGAGACAAAGAACTTGGCCGAGTTATCAGTGGATGAACTCGCAGGCGCACTCATAGCACATGAGCAGAGAAAAAGCTTATGGAGGAGCTAATCGAGAAGGCATTATACGTCCAGAAAGGACAAGTACACGATCGAGAAGGTGGTCGAGATCAAAGATATGAAGATACGAGCAGTCGAGCCAGAACTCGTGAGGATGAGGTAGAGGCCGAAAAGATCGAAGACCCGATGTAGACTGCTACAACTGCGGGAAGCACGGGCACTATGCTCGGGACTGTTGGGCCGAAAAAGATGGTAGAAGGCAAAGCCAACTACGGCGAGAAAGATGATGAATCAAACTTGAGATGTGAGTGGAATCTCAAAGTAGAGGCCAGCAACCGAATGACTGATCACGAACCCGATGGAGGTGATGATCGAGAGGGAGGGGTTTGTCTCATTTAAGGGACACCTCCGAGGTTGAGTTGATGAGAGGTCAAGCTCGAAGAGGCTCAGAGAATGAGTTGAGCAACCGAAGCATTCGAGATGTATGGGACCTGCATGAAGCAGGCGAAGTACACTTGGTATACCTCGTGGTGGATACCGAGTCAATTTTGTTCGAAAAGAAGCAATTCGAGATCAAAGATGAAAAGTTATGATCATTGGAATCGAGAAGAATGCTACTCGACTGGAAGAGCCTACATGAGTTGATGAGCTGGAAGAGGGGGTTGGACTCCCTACTCGAGTGGATGAAGTGAGATCCTCGAGAAGTTCAGATGAGATGTCCAACTCTGAAGAGATCAGGTCGAAAAAGCCTAAGAAAACTCAGATGTACGAGACTTGTCTGGAACAAGTGAAGTACACTTAGAATGCCCGTTTGGCTGACACCAAGTCGATATCATTCGAAGAAGCAGCTCGAAGGATGTGGATTGAAGAGATCGAGAAGAATGAAACTTGAGACAATCAAGTTGCAAAAGGCTAGCAAAGTGAAGTAAAAGCTCGCGGTATGACCTTCACATGAGTTGTTGAGAAAGCAGTCTATCACACAATTGACCAACGAAGCTAAGGACATGACAGGGAACACGTTAAGAATGAGGTTGTCCAAATAAGTCATGTGCAAAGCAATGACCAAGTCTCAGCTCGATAAGAACAGCTCGAGAAGATAGCTCAACATAACAGCTCGAGAAGATAGCTCGAGAAGAAATCTCAAGAATAGCAGCTCGATAAGAAAGCTCGAGAAGAGCAGTTCTAGAGGAAAGCTCGAGAAGAGCAGTTCTAGAGGAAAGCTCGAGAAGAGCAATTCTAGAAGAAAGCTCGAAGAACAATAGCGAGCACAAACCAAAGGCAAAGCTCGAGATGGATCAGAGCCTGACAGCTCAGTCACATCAGGAAACTCGAGAGGAAGCCCTTGCTCGAATGATGAACATGACACTTCTGACATGTGCCGCATGTGTCATAGATAATTGATGAAAGCAGCAGTGAAAGTGACAGAAGTGTGGCTAGACATTTAATGCCGTGTACCTAGACTAGAGTAGCTAGGAGTAGATATTGCATAGGTAGACCGATGCAATTAATGCACCGAGTGCTATAAATAGAAGGATAGAGTAAAAGAATAAGAGAGAGAAGGCATTTGTATCGTAACTTTTGAATTAATAGAAAAACAATTTGCTTCCGGGCAATCTTTCTCTCCCTCTCCCACTCGAGAAGTCTATCATTTCCTTTTAAATATCGTTATTTGTTCTCGAGCATATAGAGAGTGAACATTTGTGCGAGGATCTCGAGGTAGTATTTTGAGTTCAAAGAGTTCAGATAGATTTTGAGATAATCCATTTCAAGATAAATAGACAAAAAAGACAACAGTTTTTACAAGAGAATTTCTTCAAAACTATTTCCAATTTGAGAGAGTTGAGGAAGTGCGCTAAGCGACAAAAAGGGGCTGACTTGTTGTACATTCATAAAGAGAAAACACAAGAAACTAATAGCGGCAGCCAACCAAAGTTACAAACCCAATTTCAATTAAATTCAAAAAGCAAGAAGGAGGTAGCAGGACGGTCTCTGGAGGGGAGCTTTAAAGGTAAGGAGCACAGTATGATCTTTAATCAGACATTCTAGGGTCTGATTCAAGATCAACTTCAGAATAGGAACAAAAAAAGGGAGGAAAAGGGAGGTCCAGCGAGAATAGATTGAGAAGGTATCTCATAGAGATGCCCGAGATGAGAGGTGTGGGGTTGGGTCACGAATGGCTGTCTGGGTAGATGTTAGAGAACAATAAATATTAGAGAAGCGCATGAAGATGATGGGGAACTGTCTAGATGGCGGTTAGAGAACGTGTGAAAAGTTTTGGGAAGAGGATGAAAATCAGAATGGGAGGTACGACCATGATAGAGAGGAACCATTACTAGAACTATGAGTGAGAAAGAAAAAAATAAATTGGTATTATTTGAAGTCTTGATATTGAACTGTAAAATGAGCCTAAGGTTCTTTCATTCTGCATTATTAGTGTCGTTAGGAAAAACATAAACATTTAAATAAATATTAAATTTTTTAAAAATAAGACGTTCACAAATATATTCTTTTAATTACAGATGGATTGATAGTGTTTCAAATTTTATAATTGTATTATCATTTGATAATTCATCAAAGACTTAAATTAAAATCGTTGTAAATTATATAAAATTTTGATGGTATTTGAAGAAGTATCATTTAACTATCAAATGATAATAAAATTACATAAAATTTAAAATACTATTAATCTATAAGTAAAAGAAACATCTATAATTTTTTTTTTTTCGAAGATTTCTTTGATATATATTTAAAGGGTTAATATCATATTTACCCTTCAGCTCTTTTTCTATTTAATACTTACCCATCAACTATTTAATATATTATATTTACCCATCAACTATTTAAATTCTTTCATATTTTCTTATATACTCTTAAAAATATCTAATATACTCTTGAACTCCTTTAATTCTTTCATATTTATCCATAAATTTAAATATATCACTTAAAATATATTCATATATATCCATTAATTATCTAGATTATCTTATGTAATATTTAACTCTTTAAATCTGATTCAATATAGATATTATTTAACTTTCCCGACCTAGCCTAAAATTAGACCTAATAGCTCACATCATGTTTAAAATTATTTTAAATAAATTTAATTTTATGAATAAATATAAAAATTTAAAGATGTATAAACTATCATAAATAATTACTAGGTATATAAATATATTTAATAATTAAATTTTAATGATAGATAAATATATAAATTTAATGATATATTTGAGAATTTGTGGATAAATATGAAAGAATTTAAAGTGTTTAAGCATATATTTGATATATTAAATAGTATATGGATAAATATAAAAGATCTAAAAATTGATGAGTAAATATGGAAGGATATAAAGGATTAATAGATAAATATGATATATTAAATAGTTGAAAGGTATAAATAAAATAAAAAAAAAAGAGTTGAAGAGTTAATAAGCTATTAACTCTTATTTAAAAATCAATTGTCAGTCAAAATAACCCATTGTGGATCATATTATTTTATTATTTTTTGATCCGATCTGAATCCGACCCGATTAAATTTAGATCAATTCATACCCGACCCGACCCGATCCGAGTAAAATAATTAATTATTTATTATTTTTTATATAATTTTAAGTAATTAAATATTAATTAATTTATATAATTAATCTTAAGTAGTATATAATTAATATATATAAGTTTTAATTAGTATTAAATCATAAAATTACTTCAAAAAAATATAATTAATCGGGTCGGATCAGATTGACCCGAACCGATTGAGATTAAAAAAAATTAAACTCATATCCGATTTATTTATTTTTGAATCATATCCGATCGAATCGAATTAACCCATCAGGCTCGGATCGAAAATTAACATCCTAGCGAGGATGAGAGATTCTTGCTTTATTTTATCCCACCCCTTTGTTTAGTAAGGCCCTGTTCGGCGGACATACAAGAATGGAAATGAGAATGGGGGAAATAGTTCAGTCTGACTGAATTTGTTTTTATCCGTGTAAACATTATTCATCCGAACAGGGCCTAAGAGAGGAGAGATTATCGCTGCCTCTCGACGAAAGTCCTTTCCGAATACAAGCATCCACAGGTAATTAATAAAGTACAGAAAAGTTAAGAGCTAATTCTCAATAACAACAATAATAAAGCCCTTTAATTTATTTGGGAGTTAATTCTCAAATAAATTATTTTCCCACGCATCTATGATCAATGAAGTTGAAATTTGATGATGTTTTAACGTATAGGAAGAGAAACAAAATTTCAAAATAAACATGTTTTTGCAAAATATTTTTAATTACCGAGGCGCTATTTATTTAATGCTTAAAGTTGTATTAAAATAATATCATGTTTACAAAGCAATTTTTTAAATTGAAAATTCAAAACTGAATTTTTAAATTAATTAAATATGTTTTTTTTTTGTAAATTGAAATTCAAAAAAATTTACATCGGTTTTTATAGTGGTTTTACCTTCAAAACCGCTGTAAATGGTCACATTTACATCGCGTTTTATGAAAAAAATTCAAAAAAAAAACTTTAAAGCAGTTCTTATAGAACAACCGCTGCAAAATATCATTTACAATGGTTTTTTAACTAAAAAACTGTTGTAAATAATCATATTTACAACGGTTTTTTAGTTAAAAAACAGTTGTAAATGGTATTTTGCAGCGGTTGTTCTATAAGAACCGCTGTAAATTGTATTTTGCAGCGGTTATTCTATAAGAACCGCTGTAAATAGTATTTTACAGTGGTTGTTCTATAAGAACTGTTGTAAAAGGTTTGCAGCGGTTTTTAACAAAATCGATGTTAAACTTTGCAACGCTTTCAATAACAGCGGTTGTAAAACCGCTGCTAACTGGTGAAAATAACCGCTGTAAAAGCTCTTTTATGGTGTAGTGAAATTTTGATTGGTTGATTATTATCTTTTTGAACCAATTGAAGCACATGAATAGCATTGTTGTTTACTTTACCGCATTAAATGCTTAATTTCTCGAAGAAACTGAATAGAAGATAATATGAATTATTAACCAAAACAATTCTTCAAATTTTAACATTCGTACAGTAGTAGCCATCATCAAATCTGAAAAAAAAAAGCTAGCTAAGGTGAAAATTCACAAATAGTTCTAACTTCTATCTGTCCTGCATTGTCTTCCCTCAATCACAAAAAAAAAAAAAAAAAAAAAAACAAAACGAGAACAAAGAACAAAAATCAGTGAAAATCGTCCTCGTCTTCTTAAATCTCAACGTCTTTCCTGTCATTAACGTTGCTACGGACATTCTTTTCCTTATAAGTACACGAAGATATCAATTAGTCACCTTGGCATATGAGACAGCAAGCAGGAGAAGAGCTTTGCTGTTATTTGGCCAACTTCGGAGGACCTGATTGCATATTGCCATGCATTGTTCCCATTTCTCCAATTTCCAGAAACAACCAGCAAGACTGGTTAGCAAGAATCGGTTAGACTTGGCATATTTCAACCCAATCTTGTATTCATCACATGCTTTCATGTACTCTCCTGATTCATAATACTTGTTTCCATTAATGCGGGCCCTGTTTGTCATTAGCACATTTGTCTGTATGGCAATGACTTCATTACTGAATTGGTCTATCCTCTGGGCCCTGTCTGCTGCAATGACAGCATTCCCGAACCTGAACAAGAGTTAACTCTTATTGGTATTTCTTTATGAAAGACTAACTACCACATATATAATTACCACATATTAATTACCTTCCTAAAGCCATCTCAATTTGAGCATGAACAGCCCAAGCATAAGCCTCAGGTACCATACCAAGAAATTCACCTAAATTTGGAAGCTCTGGCTCCAGCTTGAGAGCTTTGGAGATTGTTTCCTCAGCTTTGTCAAATTGATCCAGCCTAAGAAGTATTTCAGCTTTAAATGCGAGGATCTGAAATTTTCAGATATTTTGAAAATCATTAACTGATTTCAGATTAGAAACAAAAAAAGATTCAAAGACAGATAGAGTGAATGTAAAAAAAAAAAAAATCTTGTATTTTCCATTGCATGCTACTGTGCCACTTGTATATTTTTCTATGCTAGCATTTAATTACCGGTTGAGAAATATTGGCTCCTGCGGCAATAGCAGCATTGACTTCTTTCAAAGCAGTTATCAATTCCTCATCTTTTCTTGCATTTTTAGCCCTTGTCAGGTGGTCCTTCACTTTTTCTATTTTTGCAGATATGTCCTTTTTACACTCTGGACTAGCCTGAGTTAGGTGCAGCTCTGCCACATCAAGGACTCCAAGGCTGTACTTTGTATTGCAAAGAATGATGACGACAAAGAAGTTCAAATTAATATACAGGAGAACAAAAAATAAGTGCAAGATATTGATCCAATTAACTATTATTTGTAATGGTTGTAGAGAAAAGGTACAGTTGTAAAATAAAAAAATTATGAATAATGTAGTCCCTGATAATACAAAGGTGCCTTTATAGTGGTTAAATATCTTTTCAATAAGTCTGGAACCAATTCACAAGAATAGCAAAAAAGAAATATATATATTGCATATTGCACAAAACTTGATTTGTCAGCTGGAAATCCCTTTCATCAGTCATAACACACTCTGGTTTTGGAATATAAAGCACAGAAAGCAGTAGAAGGATTGAAGAAATTTGGTTCTAAACACTATAATTTGCAAAATGTAGGTCCTATTGGAATTTTCACACTGGCCTGCTGTGTTTAAAACTGTGCATACTAGGGTACAGTTTTTCTTATTGCTAGTAAAAATTAGAAAAATGAACCGGCCTTAGAAGTTTGCACAATATGGCAGAAATTATATAAATAACAGATTTTACAGAACAAAACCACCAAAACTACAAAGTGCACAGTAAATGTAATAAAGATCAATACTTTAAGCAACAACAATATCAAGAGTTCCCACCTCTCTGTTTGCTGCATACCCATCTTCGCAATGGGAATTAAGTTCAAATATTTGTGGAGTAATAACGCCTAATTATGTACCAAAATTCAACTATCAAATGACATTGCAACATACTACAAGTCTAACATAATATTGACTTTTTCACAGAGTCCATAAACTGAATCAAATGGAATGGTACCAAGAAAAATTCAAGAATGGAGTCTATGTTGTTACCTTAGATGGAAGAGAGACAGTTTCTGCTGGAGTTCACCATCTGCCGGATAAAGCTGGTAGACTTCATCATAATCCGTTAAAGCCTCAGTAAGTCGACCCAATTGAACTAGAGTATCAGCCCTACGGATCCTGCAACTTGCATTCTCAGGTCTCATACATATCAGCTTGTCAAATTCTTGCAATGCCTTGTTGTACTGCCCTTTCTTGAGTGCATCTTCTGCAGACTGCATTATGTCTTCAAAGATCCATGTTCTCGTAGGTATGACGCTCCCATACCCATAATCTGAATACCCCAAATTGAGAACTCGTGTGTCTGGATGGGATTTGAACCCGCTACACATTCTTAGGTCATAAACACGAGGGTGGATATCGCCCCATAGGGTTCTTTCAACGGAAGCACGATCAATGCTTGATGGAGCAGCCCTGCATAGGGATCCAATAGGAGAATCTTCAGGACTGGATGAAGCGGATCTAGACAAGGAACCTGTAAAATGATACACGTGAGAAAGTGACACGGGTCCAGATGAGGACTTTGTTGAAGGAACTTGGCTAGCAGGTGGGGCTGGTCTTGGTGACGATTCAGTAAGAGAAACTTCGCGAACAACTGAGACAAGTCTGGATGAGGACTCAGAATGAGAATCTTGGTGTGCCAGAGCAGTGGGTGTTGATGATGGCTCAGTGGGAGAATCTTTCTTTGTGGGTGAGGAAGCTCGGGTCACTACAGGAGAAATTTGTCTGTCTGGTTTGGCATGTCTTGCTGAGGATTCTGTAGGAGAAACTTCCTTCACAGGTGAGGCAGGTCTGGGTGGGGTAACAGAAGGAGAAATTTGGCTATTGGATGAGTCAGTTCCTGGGGAGGACTTAATTGAAGAAATTTCACAAGCAGCTAAAGCGATAAGTCTGGATGAGGAACCTGTTGAAGGAAATATGTCAGCAAGTGACACCAGTGAGAACCCAACTTGGCAACCAGGTGAGGCAGTTCTTGGTGAGTATCCAGTAGGAGGAAATTTGGCGACAAGGATGGATGAGGACTTACCAAGAGAAATTTGGTGAACCGGTGAAGTTGGTCTGGTTGAGGACTCAGTAGGAGAAACTTCCTGTGTGGGTGTGGATGGTCTTGATGGTGAGTATCCAGTAGGAGAAATTTGGTGAGCCGGCGAAGTTGGTCTGGTTGAGGAAGGTCTTGGTGGGGTCACAGCAGGAGAAGATTGCTCGTCAGGTGGGGCAGTTATTGGAGAGGATTTAGCATGAAAATCTTGGCTAGCAGATGAGGGTTCAGCATCCAAAACACGGCAAACCGGCAAAGTGGGTCTTGATGAGAACACAAAAGGAGGAACTGTCTGTGCAGGAGAGAAGGTCTCCGTGGAGCCGCACCAGGAGAAATTTGGCGGTCGGTCATACCAGGTTTTGATGATCCAGTGTGAGAACCTTCAGCATCACCTGCTGAAGACCGCCTGGATTGGGACTCATCAGGAGATCTCAATAGTAGACCTGCTTCAGGATTTTCAGGTTCCACTCCTGCCTGATCACCGTTTTCTGACATCTTAGTTTATACTGCTGTCAAGAGATTAGAGAGGTTTGAAGGCAACTCTGATGGATGGATTAGTGTGGAGTATTGAAAGGGATCGTTTTCTTGGATTATGGCTGAGGAGAAAATGAAAGTAAGAGATATAAATTGCTTGTTATTTAAGGATAAACAGAGAAAGAAATCAAGAATGATTTGAGACTGTAAATAACGGCTTCACCGTTATATAATGATTAGCGAAAATGGGATCAGGAACTAAATTGTAAAGTATGAGTAAACTTGGCATGGCATCAGGTGTTTGGTGTAACTGTTTCACGTAGGAGCATCTTTGTCCGTAACCGACCTTCACAACTAAAATATGCAGCAAAAGCTTGGGTAAAAAATGGATCAGTTCCATGTGTACTTCGATGCAACAAGCAAATAGCATGCACTTATCCATGTCTGAATACCTATGAAACTCTGAATACCTATGAAACAGTTGCATGCTACTAAATAACAATCGCATAGGGCCCATGTGACTAGTTTGTGGCGTGCATAACTAAATAATACTAGCTTGGGCTGACGCATGCAACTGATATTATTCAACTGACTCAAAACCAAAGCAGTGGCATGGTTATTATCTATTTATCTCTTGGGCCTACCCTTACCAATGCATATCGATGCTATTAGTTATTTCTCTAGAAATATGATATTTTAAAATAATATTGTGATTATGTTGGTGATTGTTTCGTTTTTTGACGTGCATAGTCGCTAGGGTATAATTGATGCGCAAATTTATTATATTTAGTGTGTATATCATTTACTGCTTACTTTGAATGCATAATATATATATTATGTCGTATTATCTGATCATCAATGTAGCATATATACCATATAAAATATTTCATTCCCTCCATTTATTTCCCTTTAATATAAGATTGCCTAAATCAATAATATTCAATCATACAAATGTATTACAAACATCCTCCATTCATCACAAAATCTATACATTTAAAAACACATTCATTCATATTTAATATAATTCATAAATTTCATTCAACTACAAAAAGTGAGCATCTCACACTTACAAAAAGATGGGGCATCTTAGCCTCCAATTCCAATGTATCATCAAATACCATCTAACAAACAAAGAGATCCCCCGACCTATTAGCCTCCAATTCAAGCGACTCTAGTTTACTATCTTTCATATGCATCAGATAAAAGAGAGAGACAACAATGGTCTATTGCAATGAAAACAACAAAAAAAGAAAAGTTAGGTGTGGAGGATATTGATGCAAATCACGAATTTTTCCAAGAAGAACAACCAAATTATCCTATATCTATTTCAATTGGACAAAAAATTATTTGGGATAATATTTTGATTCAACCACACGAGTATGAGCCGGTACACCCAAATGAACTCTCATACCACATACCCGAAGATGTGCGAGAACTAGAAGAGGAGGAAGAGGTTGAGGAGCAAGAGATTGAAAAAGAAGAGGCATTTGAAGAAATCGAAGAAGATAATTTTGAGGAGGATTGGTAAATTTAGTATGTACCAATTGATATTAATCGGTACTTGTTATTTTAATTAATTATTTAGACATTTATTTAGGTGATGTATTGTTGTCATTATAATATTTTTGTACTGTATTTTCTGATTTGTGGAAGTATTCATGATGTGTCGAATTAAGTTAATGGGAGAATATAACATATCAGAAAAGATGTTTCATAATTATGAATTAATAGTGGCATGGGTGTGCGCATGCAATTGAGTGAAGATAAATTTATATTTCTGTAACTTACGCTTGCTTGCATATTGTAGCTTCAGTGGCATGGAGATGAAATATATTTATTTAATAAAGAGAGCAATGAATATCCGAAAAATCAATCAATTAGTGGCTTGGGTAGATAATTTATATTAGCATCGAAAAATAGTGTGTTTGTGGCATGCGTCAGGGATGGTATTGTTAGTTTGTAATAATCTTGAAGTCAATAATACGATAAATTTGTTATATAAAGCTTTGTTCATGAATTGGATATTTAAACGATATTTTGTTTCCTTGAGTATTATTGAATTTATGAATCATTTCGAGTTCATGACTGGAATTGTGAAACTTCATAATATAGAATATACTCTTAAAAGTCACTAACCAAGGTAATTAGCAGGAACACTAATTAACCGTTATCAGGTTAGTATGTGGATTAAATGATGGTCAAGTTTTACAGACCATAGACAAAGAGTTGTCATTTTAATCACATAGATAGATGTTCTAGGAACATCATATTTGATAGACCCCGAATGAAACATTAAATGTAATTGTGTTAGTGTCATTAATGTTTTCGTTCAGTATTAAATTCTAAAGTATGAGGTATTCATCTTTCCTACATAAGATATGTATGTGTGTGATTTCTACCAAACGTTATCCGTAAAAGGTGGCTATAAAGGTAGCTCTTCGGTATACATAACTTATGCGGAGGAAGAGATGGTTTGCCAAAAGTACTATTGTCCCTCGTATTTCTATACGAGTTATAGCATCACTGGGCCCCTTGATAGAGTAAGATTATCTGCTAGCAGTATAATTATAAGAGTAATTATATTTGATAATTTACTCAGGATCAAGAAAAGATTAAGTTTGCAAGGATGACACATACCTACCTTGAAACTGATCTCGATAATGCATGAGACAAAAGAATTAAACACAAGTAAATAGTTTACTTGGATCATGATATTGTACAAGACATCATCATCTCGTGTAATTGGATGGTCATAGTGCATTCTCGCGATGCCTCCTATGATTATAGAAGTTAAAACGGTTTTAACTCTATTTACCAACATAACACGATCCTGTCGGTCACACCGTATAGGAGTTAATCGAGAATCTTATTGATTAATTATGAATTGTTTATAATTAATAATAAGATGGTTATAATTAATTATATATGATATAATTATATTTGTCATAGAGATGACAAGAAGCAAAAATCGATTGAATTTATAACGTGTTGGACACGTCGTATAAATTCACGCCGAAACAACAACCGAGAAAATATAATTGTAGATGACAATTATATATATTTGATTTGGATTTTAAATGTTAATTATGGATTTGAATTATGGGCCAAAGCCCATTTATAATTAAAGTCTTAATTAATAATTAAAAGCCCAAAATCGAAAAAGCCCAAAAAAGCCCAAAATCAAAAAGCCCAAAATCCGAAAAGCCCAAAAAGGCCCATGATGACCTCCAAGGGTATTTTAGTAATTTGTCCAAAAGCCCAAGGGTATTTCGGTAATTTGGCCAAAAAGCCCAATGGCGTTTTGGTAAATTGGATGAACTTTAAGGGTATTTTGTCTTTTCACTTTGAAACCTCCCTACTATTCACGAGGGCATTTTGGTAATTTGTCAATTCCACTTTTTCTATAAATAGAGGGGTAGGGTGAGAGAAAAAGTTCCACCAAATCGCTCTACTTTTTCTCTCTCGGTATACGGTTGTTTCGTAATTCACGGATCGGTGAATAGTGTTTTTACGAAAGTTGCGCGTATTTCGCACATTTGTGAAACAGAATTATCACGAGTCGTGAATAGTACTATTTCGTCTTTTCTCGGGTGAATAGTGTTTTTGCGAAAAATCGCGTTTACGGTATTTCGGCAAAAGAAATAAGCCGCTCTCTCGTCGATCCCGGTGGATAACCTACGAGGCATCGACGTTTGGTGCTCCGAGACAAGCCGATTTTCATTCCAATTGAAATTTGGAAGCGAGGTATAATATTTTATATTAATCTATTTAATTGTTAAGAGATTACTCGCATTACCCATATATTCATTTAACCATGAGGCCTTACTTTTCAAATAGTATGGATATTTAAATATGCAAGCAACTATTATATGTTATCCAAGCAATTGTGACAAATTCTAGTAGTGCTTGTAAATTGTCAGTATACAACGTTAATGCGGTCTTAACGTTGAAAACCATCTTGAAAATCATCATTTTCGTTGACCATTTCATTAAAGAGACGATTAAATTTTTTATCCCGTTAACCATTTCGTATAATATACAGAACAGTTAATTATTTTGTTGATCGTTTCATCAAATTGAACGGTTGAAACGTAACAAATGACCAAATTTTTTTAATCGTTTAACAATTCAGAATTTCAATTGAAATATTACGATTTATAAGAAATCAACTGAATTGCTAAAAAATAATACTTACATTATTACAATTTACAAAAGCTCATATTGTTAAAATCATACAAAATATAATTGATAGTCCTTTGAAACCCTAGGATGGTGGTATTGAAAGGTCAAGAAAGTGTAAGAATGTAAAGAACCTAAGGTAGAAATGTATAAACCGGTTTGGGCTTAATGTTCAAGTGTAATGGCAGCGGAATACGATTTAAATCAATTCAATTCTCACAAGAATATAGCAATCAAAGAAATGTGAGAAAAGAAAGTAAAGATAAAGCAAGAACACAAGATGTAACGGAGTTCGGCTTTAACAATGCCTACGTCTCCGGGACCCTCAACCTCTAACAATTGAGGTTGAACCGATATATTTAAAAATAGTTTTTACACTTGTAGAACTTGGTCCCTTACAAAAATGGGTTGTCAAGCCTATCGGTAACAAGAGTGACAACACACTCAAAAGGGTGAGTGACAACACACTCAAAAAGGGTGAGTGACAACACACTCAAGAAAGGTGAGTGACAACACACTCAAAATGTGAGTGACAACATACTCAAGAAAAAGTGAGCACTACAACTCAAAAAAATGTTTTCAAGAAGATCACGAAGGATCAGTTGGGAGAATAGAGAGAAGCAAGATTGAGCTTGAATAAGGATTTTGCTAATTGAATGTATCGATCTATTGAATTATCTCTCTCACTTTGTATATGGTTAGTAAGCTCTCTATAGTAAGCTCAAATTCCAACTCGTAGTAATGATTTTGCAAGATAGATGAATCGTTATAATGGTTTGAAAAGAATAGATCAATCGAAATTTGAAATGTTATAACGATTTATCAAATCAAAATGATATGATTCCGTTATAATGATTCCCTAAGCCTAATATAGTCTTTCTTTTAGATTAAGCTCTTATATCCCGTTATAACGATTCTAGTCTTGTTGTTTAAGCTCTAGTCTTGGTTCCCATCACTAGTCTTGGTTCTTGTGCACTAGTCCATTTGCATGTTAATCCCTGCACAAAACTCAAACAAGGCAAATTGTAAAATTCAAGATTGTTTTGCAAATCGATAAATCAAAGAAGATGTTAAGTGTAACAATAATAATTCATCAATTTAAATAGTACAAATTTAAATATTGCTCAAAATTAAGTAACTAGATTAAAACATACATATAACAAGTAAATTATCTGAACAACCAACTGAAAACATGTATAATCCAAATTTGTATATTACAACAAAATATCTAAAATATCCTAAATACTTTGATTTCAACCCAGATCTCAAGCTCATTTCTCAGCAATTTACCAATCTCAAACAATAGTTAAATACTAATTTCAACCAATAGCTAAATATTAATTTCAACCAATTAAGGTCTCTAACATCATTGAAAATTACCTCTTAAGATCTAGGGAGGTAAAGAGTAACGGGACTCGGCGCCGAAAACAAAAATCTAGGAGAGCAAAACATGAAAACGGGACTCTAGCGCGTAAGACAAATATCGGTAAGTTGACATATCGACCTTTTTCATATGCGGAAACTGAATCAAAACATGAAAACGGGACCCGCGCGCTTAGCTCTCTGCACTCGACGCCGACGCACTTGTACTATCGCCGAAAAAAGAGTCCTAAAGGCAAAATATAAAAACGGGTCCTAACACCCTCCGCACCGCCGAAAACGTGCCCGATAACGAAAACATGAAAACGGGACCTGACGCCCTCGGTACCGCCGAAAACTAGTTCGGGCGGGCAAACATGAAAACGGGAGCTGACGCCCTCGATACCGCCGAAAATGAGTCCGGGCGCAGAAAACATGAAAACGGGACCCAACGCCCTCCGCACCGCCGAAAATGAGTCAGGAAGCGCAAAACATGAAAATGGGACCTGACGCCGTCGTTACCGTCGAAAACGAATTCGGGCGCGCAAAACATGAAAATGGGAACCGACGCCCTCAATACCGCCTTAAATGATTCAGGGAGCCTAAAACATGAAAATGGGAGTAGACGCCCTCGGTACCGTCGAAAACTAGTACGGGCGCGCAAGACATGAAAACGGGACCCGACACCGTCGTTACCGCTGAAAACGAATTCGAGCGGGGGAAACATGAAAACGGAACCCGACGCCCTCGATACTGCCGAAAATGAGTCAGGGAGCGCAAAACATAAAAACGGGACCCGACGCCCCTCGATACCATCGAAAACTAGTATGGGGCGCGCAAAACATGAAAACGAGACCCATCGTCGTCGGAACCGCCGAAAATGATTCAGGGAGCGTAAAACATGAAAACGGGAGCAGACGCCCGATACCGCCGAAAATGAGTCTGTGAGCGCAAAACATGAAAACAGGACTCGACGGCCTCGTTACCGTCGAAAGCTAGTACGGGCGCGCAAAACATGAAAAAGGGACCTGACGCCATCGGAACCGCTGAAAATGAGTCCGGGAGCGCAAAACATGAAAACATGATTTGACGCCCTCCACACCGCTGAAAACGTGTCGGGGAGCGCAATACATGTAAACGGGACCCGACGCTGTCGGTACCACAACAAACGAGTTCGGGCGCGCAAACACGAAAACAGGAGCCGACGCCCATGGTACCGCCGAAAACGAGTCCGGGAAAGCAAAAGTTGAAAAGGGGACCCGACTCTCTCCGCACCGCCGAAAATGTGTCCGAGAGCGCACAAATTGGAAACGAGAACTGATGTCGTCGGTACCGACGAAAACTAGTTCGGGCGCGTAAAACATGAAATCGGGACCCGACGCCCTCGATACAGCCGAAAATGAGTCCGGGAGCGTAAAACATTAAACGGGAGAAGACGCCCTCGGTACCGCCGAAAACGAGTCCAGGAGCGCAAAACATGAAAACGGGACCCAACGCCCTCGCTACCGTCGAAAATAAGCACGGGCGCGTAAACACATGAAAAAGGGAACCGACGCCCTCGGAACCGCCGAAAATGTGTCCGAGATCGCAATACATGAAAACTGGATCTGACGCCCTCCGCACGACCAAAAATGTGCCGGGGAGCGCAATTCATGTAAACGATACCCGACGCCGTCGCTACCGCCGAAAACGAGTTCGGACACGCAAACATAAAAACGGGAGTCGACTCTCACGGTACCGCCGAAAATGAGTCCGGGAAAGCAAAACTTGAAAACGGGACCCGACTCCCTCTTCACCGCCAAAAATATGTCCAATAGCACAAAACTTCAAAAATGAGACCTCGCCGAAAACTAGTTCAGCCACGCAAAACATGAAATTGGGACACGACGCCCTCGATACCGCCGAAAATGACTCAGGGAGCGTAAAACATTCAAACGGGAGAAGACATCGTCGGTATCGCTGAAAATGAGTCCGGAAGTGCAAAACATGAAAACGGGACACGACGCCCTCGGTACCGTCGAAAACGAGTACGGGCGCGCAAAGCATGAAAAAGGGACCCGACACCCTCGGAACCGCCGAAAATAAGTCCAGTAGCGCAAAGCATGAAGAAGGACACGGAGATCCCTCCTAAGCGTGCATTTGTTTAACGCCGGTTGGTCCCGCCGTCTTAGACTCATTAGGATGCACATTTAGGGGGTTTTTAATGATTGTGAGTACTTATAGATTCCGATGGGCGCAAGCCCCCACCGTTAATTACCCTGGGCTATTAACCTCGAGGAACCTCTAGATCTTGAAAGGGGGAAGCAAATAGTATAGCTAAATAATAGTCAAGTGGTCGCGTGCTCCTATGATCAGAAATCACTAGAGTATTCTGGATCTACCAAAAGGTTGATCCAGTGGGATATGGGGTGAAAAGATGAACCTACTACAGATCGGTTCATCTTTAACGCTCCGAGGGATAACCTTAGGTGAGTCTCTATAGGGAATGAGTCTTGAACGACTCTCGGTTGATCTAGAAGATAAACCTACTACAGAACGGTTCAATCTTAACTAGTCAACAACCAATCACACAAAATATAACTCGAAGCACTAAGCCGGTTGATCTTGAGGTTGGTGAATCGGTAGAAGGACGGATATAGCCCACATGGTATTTCTCACTGATCTTCTAGATCATGGATTCCAAGAACTAAGCGGATCCATAAATCTACGAACACAACTGCACACAAAGTCAAACCTGAAGCGTTGAGCCAACTTGACATTAAGGCGTGTGTGAGTGAAAGAACCTACTACAGAACGGTTCATTCCACTATTTGAGGATGAATCTACTACAGAACGATTCGATCCTCTGGACTAGAAGACAAACTTATCGACGATTAGTTTGATCTTACTAGCTTGACTGGTCATGAATTACTTGTTCATGACACAGAGTCATCATGATATCATCTCCTTGGACATTATAATGTTCTTTCGCTTATGCTAATGTCATAGTCTTGGTCATTCTTCGACGGGTGTCGAGATGTTCTTGTCTCGACTGGCTATTCTGAATATTGCATTACTTGTGCAAAAATCACTGTGTTACTTCACACCCTTTTGTGTGAGCATATTTGGTCACCACTAAATCATGAGTTCTGAGTATTTAGCCGATTCACAGATTCAGGGTTATCTTGTGCACAATATCAGACTCGGGGCTCTTGGCTGGTTTAACATTGAGATAGGTTTATTAGGGGATGAGATCAAAAACTATTATACATGTTATGTCTCATCAACAATCAACAAGGTATATCATCACATTGTCGATCATTCACATTCTAGAAATCGTGTAACGATTCAACAAACCGTTACAATACTTCAACAAATCGTTATAACATTTCCACAAACCGTTATAACGCTTTCAGAACATATCAGACTTGTCGAAAATTGGTCAATAAGGGTCAAAACGTTGCTAACGCTCTGTATATCGTTCAACATTTTAGAAAATCATTACAACGATTCAAGAAATCATTACAATGATTCTTTAACATATGTTGACTTGTCAGAGAATGGTCAAAGCGTCTCTAACATCCTGTGAAGCGTTATAACGATTTGATTACCGTATAACGATTTAGGTAATCGTTACAACGATTCCTCAAAACATATTGACTTGTCAGAGAATAGTCAAAGCGTTGTCAACGTCTTGTTCAAAGATTTGGTGAACCGTATAACGATTTAGGGAATCATTACAACGATTCCTTATATTTATTATTATTATATTTTATTTGTTATTATTATTCATTTATCTATTTTTTTATTCTTGTTATGTATATTTTTACTTCAAACTTGACTTATTTCTGTAGAAAATGAGTCACAAAATAACAAAAATAAATTGGCTATTGTTTAGTATTTTATTTAGATTTTTAGGATTTTTATAATAACCAAAGTAATAGGATTTTATTTTTATTATTTTTAAATTCTATTTATTTTTATAGAAAATTACTCACACAAATAATAAAAATGAGTTGGCTATTACTCAGAATTTTATTTGAATTTTTGGGATTTTTATAGTAGCCAAAATAATAGGTCAAACCTTGGTCAACAGGAAAAAGCAAACAATCTCATTTTGCTTTTAAATTGTTCTGGTATAGTAAAAAAATTTAAATTTGAAATGTTTTTACATAGAAAGATACTATGAAGAACAAAGGATTTTTAGAAATAAATTTGAGTCAATTTGAAGTTTGGGAACATTTATAAATGATTTATTTACTCTTTATTTTTAATTTTCTGTTATTAATTGACTATTGGGCTTAATCTGGACCGTCGGATCTGTACCAAGATTAACACAGATCTTTTATTCAAATCTTTATTTCATTTGGGTTGTTAGATCTACTTTGAGATTGAGTCATATAAGATGAGAGACTCATATTCATTTTGTCATTTTCTTTTAAACTGTGGCTTATCACAAACGTTCGATTCCCCCAAGATTCACGCATATGCTTCAAAGTTCGTGCTTGTGCGTCAACACTCGTGCTGTTGCGTTTCTTTTACTCTTCAGTCAATAACTTCTTCAAGATTTGTGCTAGTGGTGTCGCCGACGACTGAGGCCACCATTTCCCAATTAGGTAAGTGTTCTAGCATCGTCTTTCCTCGGAGAATTGTTTTATGGTATCCGATCAACAATCCATATGATGAATCGCATTGTGTGCTAGTACCGAATATAACAGATTGGTACCATTCGGTACCGAATCTCAATTTTTGCAAATTCAATGAAATTAATTGATGTTCCTGGCAATTATCTACTCAATTTGTATCGCCTATGTATGTTAGTGCGAGTTAGCATGATTAATGCAATCTAAATTGACTCATGATCTACATATGATGCAATGCATAGTGGTACCGTTCGGTATTCATTGGTACCTATCCTTATTGTGTCAAAATCCTTGATCTTTATCCACCTTTTGTGTTATTTACACTTCTACTATCCTATATGCTAACAGTATCTAGTGGAATGCATTTAATCTATGCATAATTTACTTCTCTATTAGCTCATAATCTCGATTCTGTCAGAAACTCACGATCGCGAAACTGAGATGTAATCAATATCGAGTTCTCAAGCCTCAGCTGAGATCAATCGGTTCATAAGCAACCCTACTAGCCTTACTACATACTCTATGAATGATAATTGATACATTTAGTGATGTTTGAGCAAGGAATCAAGGAAACAATGCAGTACTGTGTCGAGTTCTCAGGTTTCGACCGAGATCAATCGACACAGTGATCCAATTACCCGTTCTCAATCAAAATTCAATAAAGAATTCGAAAGATTCATGCATACTGAACTTGTTACTCATAAGAAAAGAAAGAAAAAAGGACGAAATCGCAAAGAAAATCGACAAAATTAAAAGCGACAATACTGTTATTTACAAAAAGATTATAATTATACTTCTCAAACCCCGATTTTCAAGAATCAAACTTGCAAACTCCCAATTGACAAAGGATAGAGTTTAGAACTCACCTCTAAACAAGCAATTGAAGTGAATGAATCGAGTTCTCAAGTGAAACACTGAGATCAATCGATTATACCAATATCTTCTTTATGTTTCTTGCTTTCTCTCTCTGCACTCAATATCTAAACTCTCTATTTCTCACTGTTGATACTAGAAGGAATGAATTTTTTTCTCTTTCTCTTATTCGCGTGTTGTCTCTGTATCTCTTGTTCTTCATCAATTAGGGGTTTATATAGGTAATTGGAGTGGTGCACAAAGAGATTAAGGACATACACCATACATACACCTTACAAACACCATCAATTGAGCTGCTTTGGCCTATGAACATGGTCTTCATTTTCTGTTAGCCATTCTGTTATGGTGTGGGTCCCATTTGAAAGAATTTAAAGCTCAATTCTTTGACTATTGATCCAGATTCAACCCTCTTCTTACTTCTCTTCATCCATAGAACCTTATAGCCTTCTCAGCACATTATATATATCCATTTAAATGCATCCAAGGCGCCTCTTTTCTCTCTGCAATTGCAGTTCACCTTCAAAACTTAGAATTTGATCACCCGGTTTCAAGCCATGGTCAAAATCATACTTCCATCATTCAATTGATAACCCTAATCACCTAAGCAGCATCATGTAGACACACAAAAGCTAAAAGCATTGCCAATTTGAGTTTAGAGTGTAAGGTTTCAACTTTTCTCAATTTGCCCGATTTCATCGCCTTATCTCAATTGCTTCAATTTGATGCTTAATTATTATTTCTTTCTTTACTTACAGCATCGCCTAGGTAATTATAGACTGCCTGCATCATCAATTTTAAGTTTGAACACAAGGATCAAAGTTCCTCATTAACTCTCCGAGGTGATCATCTTCTTGCATTGCTCTATTCATTTATTCCCCTTCAATTTCAAGTATTCACCCCTTCTCTCCTATGTATGGGCTATCTCTGGCCATAAGGACTTGAAGTTTTAAACTCCAGAGAGCTCAATCTGTGTTAATGGCGCCATCGGCTTCGACGAGAAGAAGAAGAAGGAAGAGAGGGAGGGGAGAAAGAGAAGGTCCCCGAGGGACTGCGCTCGGCGCACATGATCCACAACAAGGTAGGGCCCACGATCAGAGGCACAGCGTAAATGAGCCAGGTACATATTCCCTCTTCTCTTTGATTTAAATTTTGTTTAGATTTGCACATGGGCTTGGTGTATGATTGCTTGTGTGAGTTGTACATTCATAAACCTTACAAATGGGTCCCTTGTGTAAGCAACTGAGTCTAGGACCATATATTCAATTATGGATAGGTTAATTCTTTGTTTAGGCTTAATTAATATGATTTGACACAACCTGATAGGGCCATCTGTTTAATCACTCCATTAATCACTAGCCATAGTATTAACCTATGTTGAAGTGGTATCTTTAATGAGTGTCATGTGTTACTTATGGAGCCCACACGGCCTAATTGAACCAATGATATACAGTCATGTGGCAATAGATATAGTTTATTCTGCTGAGGTGTGCTGTTGCTATGTTTCTATGTGGCATTAGGTGTTGATGTGGCTCTTCCATGGCTTGCCACGTGGCATGTTGGTGTCGTGTCAGGTCAGTATAGTGGTGGTGCCCACATGGCTGAGGTGGACTAATGAGGTGCTGTCACGTGGCATCATCTTTCTCCCTTTAATTCTATATGAGCATGTATGTTTGGGACCCCGAGTTTACTCCCAGAAGTGTTTTTATCCCTAAGTTGTACCCAGAGAGGCCTTGATCAAATCTCAGCTCTTTGATCTGCCTGTTTAATCTGTTTTATCTTCTCTGATTTTATTCTGATAGCTCCACTTGTTTAAAAATCATGAAATTTTCACCATAAATCTCTAAATTCATGATTATCACCCCTGTAATTTTAAATTCCATTTTTCCCCTACCTCTTTGCATTAAAATTTTATTTGTCAAGAGAACCCTATTTTCTTTTGAATTAATCCCAAATTTCACAGTTGTATCTCAGTGTCTCTGCAAATAAACTCTCTTTGCAGAAACTCCCCCCCCCCCAATTAAACACCAATATTGATGTTCATTAGGGTTTGATTTGATCAAAAGCTGATTATTTGTCAGCAATTGATGCAAATCTAGACTTGATCATATGGTTGCTCTCCGCTTTGGTACCTGATCAGTCTTATGAAATTGACTTTCAATCCATTCTCATGAAGGTGATTTGGTCAAAAACTGATTATTTGTCAACAATTGGCACAAATCATGGCATGGTTATGTGGTTGCTCACAGCTTTGGCACCTGGTCAGCCTTGAAAGCAAAATCACATTGAGATTTTTTGTGATTGGTTGTATCAAAATACTGGCTTGGCATTGACACCATTCCTTGTTGTATAGGGATTGTATTGCTTCAGCTCTTAGGGTTTGATCTTGATTTTTCTCTTGTATTTCTTCTCTCGATCTTTCAGGGGTAAACAAAGAGTCACCTACCAAAACGGGTCCTGAAGACCCATGTCCTTCAATGGTGCATAATTTATCAATCTGCATAAATGTGTGGTTGTATCAGGCTATATCGTGGCTGTATCTGACGTGCTTGACCCATGTCCTTCATGTCAAATGACTTGGACATCTCCTTCTTTAACATGTCTATCATCTGAGTATCATGTCCTGCAATTAACATATCATCAACATAAAGAAAAAGGATTAGAAATTTTCCATTAACAAGTCTTTTGAAGTAAACACATGGATCTGCCTTGGTTCTCTGGTATCCATGACTCATCATGAAAGAGTCGAATTTCTTGTACCACTGTCTTGGAGCCTGTTTCAATCCGTACAAACTCTTCTTCAACATGCAAACCATGTTATCTTTTCCATTTACTTCAAATCCTTCTAGCTATAGATCTCTTCCTCCAAATCACGATGAAGGAATAAAATTTTACATCAAGTTGTTCAAGCTCAAGGTCTAAACTAGCTACTAGACCTAACACTGCACGGATGAAAGTCATCTTCACCACCGGTGAGAAAATCTCCTCAAAGTCAATACCTTGTTTCTGCCCAAAACCCTTCACTACTAGTCGGGCTTTGTATTTCATAAGTTCTCCATTTCCATCTCTCTTTAGCTTGAACACCATTTATTCCTCAATGCCTTTCGGCCCTTAGAAAGTTGCACGAGCTCATATGTGTCATTTTCTTATAATGATTTCATCTCATCTTTCATTGTATCGTGCCACTTAACCTTGTCTTTATGAATTTGTGCCTCCTAAAACTTTTCGGCTCTCCTTCTTCCGTTAATAAGATATACTTTGAAGAAAGATATCTTTTAGAAGGTTGATGCTCTCTTTCAGACCTTCTAACCTGGAGCTCTCCTAACTCCCCTTGATGATGTTGATCCCCCTGCTCAGGAGCATCATAAACAACATCATCACTGTCAATCATATCAAAGGTTTCCTCAGTGGATTCTTCATTAGATTCATCTTCATTTGTTGCTGCTGATTGCACAAGTGAAGGAACTGGTGTGAGTTCTATGGACTCACCAACTCTCTCTGACTTCTTGTCGTTGTTCAGATCTACCCCTATTTGGTCTTCATAGAACACAACATCTTTACATCTAACAATTCTCCTCTTTTCTAGGTCCCATAGTATGTATCTGAACTCCTCATTTCCATAACCTAGAAAAATGCAAGGAGTTTCTTTGTCATCCAACTTAGATCTTTGCTCCTTTGGGATATGCACATATGCTTTGCATCCAAACACTCTCAGATGAGAGTATGATACATTCTTCTTGGACCATACTCTCTCTGGTATCTCAAACTTCAAAGGAACGGATGGTGACATGTTTATGAGATAGCAGACTGTGCGAACTGCTTGTCCCCAAAAATGCTTTGGCAATTTTGTCATTTTGAGCATGCATCTAATCTTCTCAACAATGGTGCGATTCATTCCCTCAGCTACACCATTGTGCTGTGGGGTTTCAGGTACTGTCTTCTCATGTCGAATTCCATATTTCACACAATATGCTTTGAACTCTTTAGATGTATATTCTCCACCATTGTCAGATCTGAGACTCTTGAAAGTAATTGAATACTTGGTCTTTTGTTCTCAAGAAATAAACTCACACCTTCCTAGATGCATCATCAATAAAGGTCAGAAAATATCGATTGCCACCCAATGACTTTACCTCAAAGGGACCACACACATCAGAGTAAACTAAGTCCAACACATTATGTTTCCTTTCTGATGTTGACTAAAAGAGACTCGATGTTGCTTACCAAATAGACAATAATCGCAGGGATCTAGAACCTCATCTTTGGTCGAAGGGATGTGAGACTTCCTCGCCAGAATTTGTAGCCCTTTCTCACTCATGTGGCCAAGGCATTGATGCCACAAATTTACAGAGCTTCCAACTTGTACCACATTCAAGTCATTCTTGAGCACCTTTGTGTGGGTTCTGTATAAGGAGTTCCACGACTTCCTTTTGCTACAATCATTGATCCCTTTGCTAAGCTTTCATTCTCCACCTCCTAGGTAATGTTTGAATCCATTTTTGTCCAATGCATCATCTGATATCAGATTTAGGCGTAAATCAAGAATATACCGCACATCTTTTAGTATTAACCGACAACCCATATATGTCTGCAGGCAAATATCACCAATACCCGCAATGCATGAGTGGCTAGTATTACCCATCTTCACTGTACTAAAGTCTCCAGCTTTGTACATCATGAAGAACTCTTTATTCGGTGTAGCAAGCACCTGTGTCAACTATCCACTCAACTCCTTGGTGACCTTCCACATGTAGACATTGATCTTCTTCACGAGAATCACTACATCTTCTGCAGTTACTGTGGCTGTGATATTTTTGTTGTCATCATATTTCTTCTGATTTTTGCCCTCATTTTGTAGTCTTTTCTAGACTCTATAATTTCTCTTTATGTGACATTCTTTACCACAATGGTAGCATTATCTTCCTTTGGACTTTGACCTGCCTCTGGACTTGCTACGACCTCTTGATTGTTGTTTGCATTCAGCTCTCCCCTGTTCTCTATGACAAGAGTCTAATCACCATTTGTATCAATTGACTTCCTTCTTTGTCTCTTCATTGAACAAATTGCTAGTAATTGTATTCATGGTGACCACATCATTCGGAGCTGCATTACTGATTGTCACAACCAAGGTTTCCCAACTGTCGGGCAATGATCCCAAAAGCAACAAAGCATGTAACTCATCTTCTAAGGTCATTTTTATCGCTGACAATTGATTAATCAAGTTTTGAAACTCATTTAAATGCTCAGCAACACCGGTACCTTCTCTGAATTTAAGATTTACCAGTTTTCAGATAAAAAACGCCTTGTTAGCTGTTGCTTTCTATTCATACAGTGACTTCAGTTTCTTCCACAACTCATGTGTGTTTGTTTCACTTGCTACATGGTGGTACACACTGTCATCAAGCCACTGTCTGATTGTGCCAACCGCTTTTCGATTACATTTATTCTAATTAGTGGCAGTCATCTCTTCTGGTTTCGCACTTTCTCCTTCAACCGGCTCATACAAGTCCTTACAGTAAAGGATATCCTCCATTTTGGATTTCCATATCTGCTAGTTGTTGTTTGTCAATTTGATCATGGTGCTACTACCTTCCATCTTAACCTACAAAAGCACGCTCAAAAGAAACCTGAGCCTCTGATACCACTTGATGGGGTTCTTTTTAAAATAAATGTCAAATGAGAAGTGCTTTTGTGAAATCCAATAAGAAGAGAGATGGGTAAATTGAGCACCGTACCGATCGGTACCAAATAGTTCAAGTGCAAGCCAAATAAAGGTAAATAAGAGAAATTAAGCACAATAACAAGAGACACAAGATTTTACATGGAAAATCCTCTCAACCTGGAAGGTAAAAAACCACGGGGCACATTGGCAAACTTTCACTATACCAACAAACGGGTACAATTGTTCTTCTAAAATTTAAATTCTAAACTTGAGGTATACATATGCAAATAGAGAGAAAATATCAGAGGTACACACTGCGAGTCAATACCCGCTTCAAAACCCCAATTTCATTCAAACCCAAAAAAAACCCTAAATTTGAGAAAATGAAAAAATCTTTTCTTACGAACAGAAAACACAATCAGAAGCAATGGAATCGAAGAGTCTGACTTACTCTTCGTTTTCTTCTTCTTCACCGCTTTCTATTTCTCTCCTTCTACTTCTCTCTCTCTTTCCCTCTCTTCGCCTTTTTTGTGTCGAGCACTAAAAAAAAATAACATTTTTTTTCTTCCTTTCTTTTCCACGCCTCTTCTCTTTAGCGAGAGAGTTTTTTTTTTTTTGTGTTTTGCCGAACTTGGGCTGGACCCCTCACGGGCCCAGCACCAACAATCAGTACGCATCTGATCAAGCTTAGAATCCATCTCAGCAAGGCGATTGTTCATATCTTCGCGAATAGAGAGTGTGATGTTATCTTGGGTGATCTGCAAGTGCTGAATGAAATCTCGAACCATACTAGCCTGAGTGTGAGCATCGCGCATCTGAGCCTGTTCCTCGAACTGAGCAAATTGGTGGGCCTGGCGTTCAAAAAACTCCTCCAATGAACGATTAGTAGTGGTACAAAGCTCCTCGAATTGGTTTTGCCAACTATCGAGAGCTTTATTGAGTTCCGCTTTAGTGACCATGATGGCAACAATGGCGAAAGCACGAAATCAATCAAGATAAAAGCCCAGCTGCAATGGCAGGGCTCTGATACTAATTATTATGACCTTGATAAGGAAATCACGATCACACAAGCTATACAGAACAATAGACAAAGGATTTGATGTTTGAATGAGGATATTTTATTTACTGAGGATGCAACAGAAATAAATGTATAATAGTTTAAATTCTTCAACAACCACAACTTAGGCACGCAGGCCCATTTATAAAGCAAAAAAAAAGGAAAATTACAGTTTACTAAGATTAAAGATAACAATGGGTTAAATGAAAATAGTGATAACTAAACGCTGACGCTTAATGACCTCTGAACTTCATAACGGCCATCTACAGAATCTTCAGACTTGGTGTAGCTAATGGTGTTGCTTCCTTCTGACTTAATCGCTGGCCAGGCTTGACTCCACCTTTTTATTCCTCTGCGAACTTAGGCCGTCACCATTCTTCTCAACCTTACAGCCCAGCCCAATTTTGTTTACGCCATATTTAAATTCAAACATTTTGAGATCCATAACACGAGCAAGGGGTCGGGTGGAATAGCAAAGATGCAACTCATGCTGGAGATCTACTGAGGTTGTGCAATGAACAACTCGAGAGACAATACCTTAAGAGATGATGGAGCTAAGAAGTCAGACAAGAAGTTCATCTTGGCGAGACCAGATCTTGTAAGTCGGATTGATGCCGGAGGTCGTTTCGGTTTGAGCTGGTTGTGTCCACACACATAAAGAACAAGATGTTTTCATGAGAGATAATTGTCATGATTGAGTTTAAATGATAATTGATGGAAGAAGATGATAAGTGGTAGGAGTTGAAGATGAAACTGTCATGGTTAGATTGAGAGGAAAAAGAGGATTTCAAGTAGTCTTGGCGTTGACTAGATGTTCTGACACCATACTAGATTTTAAAGAGAAACAATTTTAAATAACTGAATTATATTTCATTGATTAAATATTACATGAAAAGTCACTTTACATATAGAGAACTGTTTACAGCAAACTAACTATTGTATAAAAAAATTGAAAGATAAGATGAGGCTATGATTACGTATCCACTTGTCTCTTGTACTGTTTGTTGTTGTTGTTGTATCTTCTTCAGTCTCGCTAATACTAACAAAGGTTTGTTAAGGAAAACAAAATCCCGATCTATCATCGTCACTATTATTTTGCATAAGGTTGTATATGAAACGCTGGAAAAAAAAAGTACACACTACAAAAGAAAAACGGATCCTCATCTACACCTTCACGTTCGCCTAAGAACACTAAAATACATATATCAACAATAATGGAAAAGAAAAATCAAAATTCGGAACACCAAGAATAATAGCTTAAACACAACAATACCCCCCCCCCCCCACAAAAAAAAAAAAAAAAAAAAAAAAAAAAAATACATGTAGAATAAAAAGAAAAGAAAAGAACAAAAAGTGCTCTACACAGGTGTCACTGCTTCAGCGGGCTTTGTTTCTTCCACAGCCTTTTTCTCCTCCAATGGTGTCAGGACCTCACTCTCATTGCTTCCGCCAACGCTATTCTCATTTTTAACAGAACCATCTTTTGATGCATCTATTGCCTCAGAAGCGGGCTCTGATTTTGCAACCACTTCATCTGTCTTGGCTGTATCCTGAGCCTGTTCATCAGAATTAGCTGTTCTCTCATCCTTTGGTCCCTCCAACATAAGCGGTTTAACCTTATCCTTGTTTTCAGGAGCAGCAGTTAGTTCTGTGGTTGAAGCCCCATTCGGTATCCCAATAGGATTAGTGCTTGTACTCTGTGCCCCCTTCGGAGTGGCAATAGGATTAGTGTTTGTACTTTGTGCCCCAATTGGAGTCCCAACAGGATTACTGCTTGTATTTTGTGCACCGATTGGAGTTCCACTAGAATTAGGGTTTTGAGCAGGAGCAGGCAGTGCCCCGGGCTTCTTTTTAATGGTAATAGGAGGAGCTGAGAGAGAGGCCATGCCTGGCGGTAGGATTTCAATTGGAGGTTTCTTCACGGCTTCCCCTAAGGTAGTAAGTTTTGGATCCTCAAGAGAGGCCAAGAAGGCAGCCGCAGCATCAGTTTTGACAGATGGATTGTGCTCAAGTTCTCTCTGCAGCATTTTGTTCCATGATTCTACAAGGCCTCTGAGTGTTGGCCGCCCATGAGCCTGATATACTTAAAAGAACTAATTAAAATCCAACTACAACAATAAAGGAAAATTTTCTCTGCCAGAGTAAGGTGGTGCTAAAACACTCAACAAAAGAGGACATGCACATTTTTTTTCGATCTCATTATTTTTCTGTACAATAACATTTTATGGTATAACATCATGTATGGTATACCATAATTCAGTAGCTTTTATCCCATTTCTGAAGTGACGCACCATTTTAGTAGTATATGTTTTGTTGGTCTTTAGAGATGCTTTGTGAGAAATTTATATCAGCCTCAGATATTAACTAAAGTTGAATGAGACAGATAATAGATACATGACATACATGAGCATGCAGAACAGCCTCAGCAAGCATTCCAGTGTCTTGCCATGCTTTCTCCATGAGTGCATTGTCTCCCAATACTGCAGCAGCAAATGCAGCCTCCCGACCATGCCCAGCTGTGATTAAATTATTCACCAAACCCTGTACAACAAGCATTGTCTTGATTTAGGCTTATAGCCTTTGTCATGTTTAAGACGATGCAATGTACATTTTACTGGTATGTTCAAGACAAATCTTTAATTGCTATAACTTTTTGAAATGTCAGCTCATGGAACCTAGAGCCCAAAATGATACTCTTATAATTACTAGGCTTATTAAAAAAAGTTTGATAGTTTCTGTCCTCTAATAACATATTGCTATGAACAAAATAACAAACCGAAAGCCGAGTCAACTCTCCATGGTTAGCAAGCCGTAGGGCTAGCCCCCTGAGCATCTGGCCATGCAATGCACCTTTAACTGACGCTGCGGCTGCCAATCTTTTAAGCACCTCTCTTGCAATATCAGATTGCCCAGTGGCATCAGCCGCATCAATCAAATCAAAGAACTCTTTCACAAACTTCACTATCCCTTGCACTGCATCAGCAAGGTTCTCCTGCTTAGCAACTGTGGGTGGGACCATCGTCAGATTCAGTATCTCGGTAACATCAGCAGGACCTACCCTCTCTTGTCCAATATCTCGGCTGTTACTCATTGTGAGAAGGCATTCAAGGGCTCTCTTCAAGTCATTGCTCTGCATGGCCAGGTCAAACTCCAACCTGATAATAAGTGAGCAAATTTTCATTTGACAAAGTTCCTCTCCCCAATCCAAGCAGTAGAAATGAACGATAAAAGGAGAAACTATTTGAATATGCACCTATAAATCTCAGAATTGAGAATGTCTGAATCCAAAAACTAGGTGAAATCAGGCTTTAAGTGTTATAATAGGAACTCTCACTATATTGGTTTTCAACATCGTAGAAATGCAATTTAGGGTTTTGAAGATTTAACAACCCACCAGATAAAATTATTATCCCATTATTTGAATAAACTCGAAACTTTTAGTACAAAATGATAAAGAAAACAGTTCGCAATGAAAAACAATAAAGTAGTCATAGTCATCTGAAGTTTTTAGGACGTGCCAGGTACCTAAAATTTAGAAATATATAAAACAATAGGAAACAAAAGTAGCTGCCTCTATTCCTAACCTCTTAGATATTCCAGGTAAATGAAGAGCTTCAGTGGCATAACCCATGCCAAGCATGAATTGTGCAAGGTCATCATGGTGCTCTCTAGCAAGCCAACTTGCCCTGCATAGCACCATGGCATGCATGTAAATTCATATATTGGTGTTGTGCGCAACATAAAAATGTTAAAATAAAAGAAGAGTAAACAGAATTTACCATTTCACAGCACTAACTGGATCGCCAAATGCTGCAAGGCACCTGCAGCGGATGCCAGGATGGCTAAGAGGCAGTGCATGTGCACACATGTACCTATAGAAGAATTGAAATGATAAGATAAGAGTTTTGCTACCATTAGTCACGGGAAGTACAAAATGTCTTTTATCCTTCGCACCGTATCTCTCATTTCCAAATTCAAAATACTGATCCAACCGTTCAAAGTGTTTTCCATATTTGAATATACTTGGAGACCAAATTTTACATCTTTAGGAACTTCTTTCTATTTTTTTGACGGTTAGAAAATCATAAACTCAATGCATTTTCTAAACCTCAAAAAAATAGAAAAAAAAATCCAAAAAATGTAAAATTTGGTCTCCAAATATATTTTAATATGGAGAACACTTTAAACGGTTGAATCGATGTTTTAAATTTAGGAATGAGAGATGCGGTGCGAAGTACAAATTAATATAGAGAGCTTGGCCTAATAGAGAAATTCATGAGTGCGCCATATGAATATTTTAAAAACCTTCACATGAATCAGTCATATGCTTCTCCTTTCCCTCATCTTCCCTTCCCTTCCTCAATCTCTGTGTTTGTTTTGTCTTTACATATTTGAGGGTTTTCATTTATTTATTTAGTTTTCTTTCTTTTGGTCATTTTGAGGTGGGAGGGGTTTTAAAGTCAATTATTTGTAATTTTCTGCATTCACGTGCAATAATGGCAATACAGGTCAGTACTATAAGAAGATCAAGTATTCATTAATCATTACAAACAGTGTTAATATTTGCTCACAATATATGGCTATGGATACAATTACAGGCACTTTGATGCTCTTCTTTCAAGAAATGTGTCTGTGCTCTAAAACTTTTGGGATCATAGCTCCATGCCTCCATCTATAAGCTTCTATTTTTGAAGTGCATGATCTGAGTATGAATTATGGTTTAGCATGTGTGTATAATACCTATCAATCAGCCAAAGAACACGATCTCTAACACCAACAATGACGAGCGGACCAATGGGGCGCCTCTGCTCATGAGGGAACCGAGTAACAGCAACATTCACACCTCCTCCCGCAACAGCAACTTCTCCAGTTCTTCTCTCTTCAGTGTCTCTCTGTGAAACTGTTTCATCTCCTGTCCTTGTTTGCTTTGGCAGTGTTATGAAAGGAGGTATTGAGGGACCCTGCTGGAATGAGGCCAGACGAACTACCTGAAGATATCGAAAAGAGAATTAATTGAAATGTCAATCAAAAAACAAGCTCTCATGCACTGGACAAATGATTTGATGAGTGATAGTGGTCCACATTCAGGTTGGTCCATTTATTAAACTTTAACCTGATTGATAGAGGCACGGAAGGTGAAACAAGTCGCAAATCACTGACCCTAATGCTAAGGTGATGCAACAGATTAGACAGAAAATCTCTTCATGTGGTACACTGAAAGCAGTCATATGTTGGTATTTATTCTTTCCAAGTGAAGACGGAATTGAATCCTTGGATTTTTGGTATATTTTTTAAAATAAATGAGGTTGCAGTAATTTGATAGTAATGGCTAACTACTTTAAAGAAGCAGTAAATTAAATAAAAACAAGAATCTTATCTAACCAAGTTTACCTGCAACATGGGAGGCCTCAGTGAGATTCTCTCACTTGAAGTAATTTGAGGCTTCTCAACAGTTATCAGTGCTAGTTCCCCATGTTGTTCAGCTGCATGGCTCTGGACTTCTCTTGCTTTCATTTCTTCTTTTCTTTTCTTAGTTTCTATGTCAATTGGGGCGACACCAGCATCCACAAAAACACACCTGAACATCAATCTCTCATCAGATAATAAGTGGCAAAATAAGCTTCACCAAACATTCCAGGTTGCCGTGTTTTGACTGTGGTTATATAAGCTTGCTTGGTAGAAGTGCCACAAAAAAAAATTCAACTTCAAGGTCAGCAATTCAATATTTCCATGTCTATTTACAATTGCCAGATTCTTCATTTTTACAAGAAGCCTCTTACTCGATGGTGGTTGGTGTTGCAACAAACAACTGCCGGCGATGCCAGACACCTCCAGTGGCGAATGGAATAGCAACATCACCAAGAAACCTAAATTGTGGCCGCAAAGAAGCAATTACAATGTGGTGATGGTAAGCAAATGCGCAATACTCCACGGTTTGGTCCCATGCAGTCCACTCTGGCTGTGCAAGCAGGCCACTAACTGGTTGATATGTTTCCCAACTACAAAAGTTTATTATAATACAATAAGCAACAGAGTGTGTGAAGTTAAAAAAATAAGGATACAGAATTTCAGAAAGCTCTGTTTATTCTCTAAACTCTACAAGTTATCAACTAAAAGAATAAGGGATGACCAGAATAAAACCAATAAGGTCTCAAATACTAGTGCATGTATTGTTTCTCATATAAAATTTCCATAAGCTGCTATAGAGCCCCCCCCCCCCCAACCAAACCCAAACCCAACCCAACTAGGACTACTTAAGCAGAAAGAAAACATGTTTTGCCCATGTAGCTAAGTTTAAATTCCAAACAATGATGCAACTAGGGGTGTCGATGGGTCGGGTCGGGTCAGATCACATTATTTTTTATTATTTTTTACCCGACCCGATTAAATTCGGGTCAAAAAATAATTAATTTTTGACCCGAACCCGACCCGACGGGTCACGTGTCGACCCAACCCGTGTAAAATAATTAATTATTTTTATATAATTTTAAGCAATAAAAAATTAATTAATTTATAATTAATCTTAATTAGTGTATATTTAAGCTTTAATTAGTACTAAATCATAAAATTACTTCAAAAAACATAATTAATCGGGTCGGGTCGGGTTGACCCGAACCCGACCCGATTCGGATCAAAAAAATCAAACCCATACCCAACCCATTTATCTTCGGATCATGTCGGGTCGGGTCAATAATTGACACCCCTAGATGCAACCAACATTGTAGCTAATGAATGAACACTATAAGCCCAAAAGACACCTATATAGCTGGTAATTTTGTGGGGCAGCTTCAGAGGACTTGTTGGCAAAGGGATCATCAAATGATGAGTGGGGCCCACTGGCACCAAACCCGGACATAGGCATTGTGCTAATAGTTGATATAGCAGAAGCAGTTGTGGGACTAATTCTACGTGATGCCCTGTAAGCAACTCCAAGCAATGCACCTCCATGCAATCCAATGATCTTCATTAGAGAATGATTATTCAAATTCACATTCAGCAAGCGATCTTGAATCGGCAAAATATTTACAAACAAACGGGAGATGTATGTAATTAACATGTGCACTTAACTTCAACAATGGTGCTTTCATGGAGATGTCATATTTGTGATTAAGTGGCCGAAATTGGATGGAAAGATGATATCATAGCCGAAGTATGCAGTGTGTTCCAGATGATAAATACCAGAGCTATGATTTTATTGACTTTACATTCCACTTAAAATTTCTTCATATTTCTTTAAAATTTTAAAAAACTTACCAGGATTTAGCAATGCACAGAAAAATGATATACTGGTAAGCATTGTACTCTGAGAATCATGCAAAACCAACAACTATTCATTGTATTTGTTGAATGTATGCTCGCTTTAAGCATGATATATTTATTCTATATTTTTATGTAAAATTACATTTATGATATCCTAATATGCCTAAGTGGATTTATTGGGTCCCTGTTGCCGTACAGTACAACAAGACAATTCCAGATCAAGCAGTTCCAGAAAACAAACCGGCTCATTGCGGCCTTCAATTGACCTTTGAAGTACATGTGCAGTTCCATCATCCAACAAAATCCTCACTTGCACTGTAGCTGCAGAGGCAGCACTTGCAGCAGCAGCAACAGCAGCAGCCTGAGCTGCAGCTGCCTCCCGTGCTTTCTTTGACGAACCACTTTTCATTGGAGGGGGCATCCTAGGCATTAGCGCAGTCTCAACCAAAGCATATCTATCACGGCACGTGTCCCATGCAAAAAGCTTCCCTGTGCCTGAATCAACAACTGACCAGTCACCAACCTTATAAACCACAAAGGATGGGATGTCAGGCCACACGACAGCAACATACCTGTAAAGAGAAATAGATTTACAATATGAGGATTTGGTTTATATTTTCTGCTAAATTTATTTGGTCCTGAAAAAGGAAAAAACACAGCAAGGGACTGTGATCTAACATGTAATAGTGGTACTTTGCACTTGTGCACTAACCATCATATATGTCAATAGTATTCTTCCAGAATGCCATACAAAGTTCACTAATGTAGACTTAAAGCCGACCAATGTAAATAAATTAGCAAGAAACAACAGAAGGTATTCAAGCTGCACCAAGAACTGTAAGCAACTGGGATCTAGCATGTAATTCTACTTTGTTCTTGTGTAGCATCCATCATTCTTCCAGAATTCTATAAGAAATTTTATATATTATAGACTTAATACCAACCCATGCAAAAAAAAAAAAAAAAAATAGAAGGTAATATAAGGCGAGCATGTAATAGGTCATTTCATTAGTCATATACTATAGAGAGGTCAGCTTATGTAGTAACGTTCACGATAGAAGGGGTTCTTTTTGCAGAGACTTCCAAAATAAAATCAGTGGCTTACTTTCCAGAACTGCTGACCGAGAGAACCGAGTAAGAATCATGTGGTGCAGGAGTACTAATATGCTTCTTTGCTTGCTTCACAACCAGTGACTCTGCTGATTCACCCCTAGCACGAATCGCTTCAGCAGCAGGGCCAGCACTAGCCAATGTTGGGTTTGCAGAATTTGACAGCTGAAAGCTGAGTAAATTGAGTTCCCTTTCAACAATGTAAACAGCAGAGTGCTCATTGCTGCCAGTTGGTGTGGGAAGAGGGACAACAGCTGGCAATGCCCTTGAGTCAAACTCACTCAATATAATGCCAATGTTGGTTCCAGTGGCAACAAGGTGTGGTTGCAACGGGTGTGCTACCATGCAATATACCTGCAGAAGATACCTAAGAAATTAGAATGCAGTGTTTATGCACTGCTTCATATTAGGTAAACTGTGTAGTAAAACACTTCAGATACAAGTTTGTTTTGACGTTTCTTGGCTTGAATAGAATGTTTAGGCATCTACCATGCTTAAGGCAGCAATTGACAAACAAGCACAAAAAGAAATGAAAGAGAACAATTGTGAAGCAGTTATACCTAAATTCAGATTGCATTCACATCAAGCATACATGTATGACACTAAAAAAATAATATAGTACCACTACAGTTTCTAAAGTCTTTAATCTTTTATTATGGTGAACAGTCCGTAACATTTACTAATAATGTGCAAGTAAATAATTGTTAAATCAGAAGATTGTGGAAAGCAAATACCCTTAGTTTCTTGGTCTGTGCAAGTAAATAATTGTTAAATCAGAAGATTGTGGAAAGCAAATACCCTTAGTTTCTTGGTCTGTGCAAGCACTTGTGGTGGAACAAGAGATGATAACTCGCACAGTGGTCTCGTCAGAGCAGAGTACGTTGGGTGTTCAATTGCCCTATTTAAAACCACAAGTCAAATATTTAAGGCCTTTTTTGGTTTCTGTGAACTTCAGATTTAAGTGACAAAGCAAATAAAGGAAAATATGGCATACCAGATATGAGAATCTTTGACACAAGTAAGTATATCAAGGTTAGGGGCACGAGGATGGCACCATGATGCCACACTGTGGCATGCAAGCTTCGCAACTGGCTTGATGCGCCTTAGTTCCTGTGAAAGATGTATTTTTTTAATTTTCTTAACTATTAGGCTTTTTTGCCAAAAAATAAAAAATAACTGACTATTTATTCTTGTATAAGAACTATGATTTCTTGTATACAAAAGCATCACTTTAAATGGGCAAGAAACAACATAACAAAATTCTTTTCATCAGCAGGACATGTATCTTCCAAGTAAAAACTCAACCTTCTATTATTGCAATATTACATAATGCACTTGTTCAATTTGATTTTCTGACAAACAAGGAAGAGAATCAATGTAAGTTAGTGCTTATGCAAACTGAATAAATAAGAGCACAAATAAAAAACAAATAAGGATAAAAAAGTTAGGTCATCCCTTGCTCATAGTATATTGATACAAAACACAAGTATCTAGGATTCATGGTCCATTTGTACACAAAAAAGGAAGTAGGAAAATTACTATGGCAATCCCACTATGTTATTAGTTATCTAGCAAACATAAAATTACAATCCAAAACCCTGAAATGTTACTTAACTTTTGGAATATACCTTAAATGTCATGGTATCCCAGATAGCCAGAGTTTTATCAGCACCGATGGTAATGAGTTGTGGTGCACTTCCCATTACTCTTGAGAGCTCAACTGCAACAACGCCCCCGTCATGTGCCTGTTCACATGATAAAATAATGAAAAATTAAGGCATTGTATAGTAACAATTTAAGAAGTGTCACTTTATTAGACATACTGAAATGTGCAATTCGAGAATTTTATGATTAAGAAGGGAAGTCCTTTCTATTAAGCATGAATTCAAGCCTTAAATCTGGAAGATCACTAACTGCTCATGTGCTATTCCTCTGACTCTATGGACAGGTGGTTATTGTGCCTGATAGAGTACACCTCTTCCATCTGATGACGAGTGATCATTTGCTATTCCTCTGATGCTGATGATGTTAGTCTAGACTAGACGTTCATGATGGACAGGTTGCTCTTTCACATTTGTGTACTATGCTTTTAGTTGCTATGCATTAGATGTTCATATACTGTGCTAAATACATTTTGTTAGTGTGGTGGTGATTTCCAATATAGGCAAGACTACATGCTTCATTTTGTTTTATCTTGCAACTTCATTTATATGATTTCATGCAATGTAATCAGTAGTTCATAAAGGATACTTTTCTCAACCCAAAAAAAAAAAGAATTTCAATTTTGGTAATCTCATTCCTTTGAAGCTATGCGAAACAAACAAGCAGGAGGAAGTATCACCTTGAGACTAAGTTTTGGAACGAGTTCGCGTGAATCATTGATAAGATCAGCACTCCATAGAATAAGAAGACCATCACTGGCGCCCGAGACCAAAAATGCCTGATAAGGTCAAAATCGATGGCAACAAACTTTGTAAGTTGTACAACAACAATAACAAAGCCTTAATCCCAAATAAATTGGGGTAGGCTAGAAATGAAACCCAATGCAACATCATAAAGATCAAAGATCTAAAAGATCAAAATAGATAATAATAACAATAATAATGATAGTAAGTTCCTACTTCAAAAATAATGATAGTAAGTTGTATGCATCCAAAAAATAATAAAGTCCAGATATTTTGAAATGAAATCAAAATCCATATTGACCATAAAAGAAGAGTTAATCACACATATTAAATGAAGAGTTAGTAATGTGTGCTACCTCACCACTAGCTGCCATGAATGTCATCAAGCAAGCTATTGAGCCTTTATGACCTCCAGTGTATCTTCTGACCATCTACAAATTATACCATCTTCAGTCATGATTCATCTTAATATGCCAAAACAGTAACAAAAATTCTGAAAAGCTTTCTAGAACCTTCCAAGTTATCATCGATAGTACTCTTATAACTCCATCAGAACCACCAAAAGCGACAAGCGGGCCATCATTTGATACAGACCGGGATAAGAACTCCATACTGTAATTAAGAAAAGAAGAACAGTTATCGGTGCCTCATATTCAAACATTAACAATGGACAAAATCAAAAGGGGCCAAAAAGAAAAGTCATGTGCACCCTAAATAAAACAAATGGCTGATATACTGGTGAGAATTAAAAACCATTCAATGACCAAACAAGCAGTGGAACGAATGAGTTACACAGTCCTTCCCCACTTTCCCCTGATTATTTCAGAAAAAACATAAACTACTTCCATTACCTCACACCTGAGGGATCAGATGGAGGACAACTTAGCTATATGTCCACAAGAACTGATAAAAGAAAAGCAAGCATAACATTTAATCATTTTATGCTTAGTGATTCACAAGAAGAAGCTTTTCACATACCAAAGTAGAGACCGATTATCAAGCTCCTGCTTTGGAACATCCCGTCCCCGCATGGTAACAAGATCCAGAAATATGGCCTTATTCTCGCAACAAATCACAACAAAGTGTCTCCCTCTAGTGGATGTCACTGGGCTACCGCCAAATGCAGAAGAGTTTTGGTTCACTGCATTTGGGGCCTCAGAAGCCGCAGCACGGCTGCGCCACTGCTGCCAGTACCGCACATCATCATCAAAGAAACCAACTTGCTTTACACTTTAGAGAGAGATGATTTTGTCAGCATAAGGGCATTTTTGTATTTTTTTTCTATAAAAACCTGATCACTGAGTGTGATAGACCAACCAGTACCTAGAACTTTAACAGACGAAAGCACCATAACACAGAAAATGAAACAAAACAGGTCATCTCAAATGGTGTTGAATTGGCACAGCAGTGACAGCTTTCTTTAGTAAGACATCTCAATAATTGATGCCAGAATGGTTTAGAAAAGTATGCCCAAATATGGTATGAACTGAAACAGCATCTACAGTTAACTTGCAGAAACATTTATGAACTTCTATATGATTTCAAGCAGATTATGAATTTTGTACTCCCCTAAGTTCCTGGGAAAATCTGCCAAACACAGAATGATAATGTTCCGTAATAACAGGCACAGCTACTAGGCACAATGGAATTATGCCAAAAAGAACTGAATGTCGTACATCAGTACCTAAATTCTAGAAAATAATGTAACAAAAGGGGTAAAATGCAGTTACCTGCCTCCTTTAATAGCCTCTATGGGCTTCCTTTGGAATCTGTGAAAATAAGATAGTTTACACTAAACAGTACTTGGCCAATTCAATTTACAAAATATTTTACTGTGCCATGGATTTACAGTATTTGTACAAATACACTAGATATTTGGTATACATTAAACATGGTAGTCACTATCAGTTCAATGAAGTCACATTTATAGGTCTCAGTCTCCACTTTACAAATCATCAACTTAAGAAATCAACATTCTTACGAAGGAAAATAATGTAGAAATTCAAAATTAACCCGAACCTGTTTCGCCCTCAGCTAGCTTCTCCAGCTTTGCTCCCACTAACCGCCTCTCGTCCACTCCTCCAGCTTTGAGCTCGTATATTATCTGTAAAGGCATCAAGGCATCCGCATACATTTACATGGTTTAATCAGAAATTCATACAAAAACGAAGTTCTGTGGAGACCTGGCGGTGCTCCCAGTCCCAAACGGAGACCCGATCGGAGGCGTCGGCAGTGACCATCCATGGATGAGTCGGATGGAGCTGGATCTTCACGATCTTGTCGCTTGTCGGGCGAAATGCCCTTAAGCGAAGCATCTTACACAAGATTCTCTCTTTAGTTCTGTACTCTAGAGAGAAGGAGCAAATTTTGATAGATCTGAGGAAGAAGTAGAGTTTCCCAAATTGTAAAAAAAAAGGATTCCAGCTCCGCAGGTCTTTTGATTTAGACGGTCGTTTGAGACGGTCGGATCATTTATTTATTAATGATTGAGATTTAATAGAAATTATTTTATATTAAAATTTATGTTTAAATTTTCTTCATAGTCGTTGCGATATTTTCGTTCGGAGAACTGAAGAGAGATGCAATTGGACAGTAGTGAAGCTTGGGTCAACTTAAATAAGAATTAAAAGAGGGGGCATAATTCAATTTCTGAAAAAGAAGCTCCGCCAATTGAATTAGGACTGCCGACTTACAACAAAGTGGGGAGGGTGAGCTCGGAAAAGCAGGGGGCACTTCGGATTTCGGCCGATGGCCGTTTTCTGGAAGCGGATGCCATATCGCCAACTGGGCCAGATGTGTTGATCCCATGGGCCATATCGCCAACTGGGCCGATGGCCGTTTTCCTCTCGGTTCGCCTCGCCATCACTGTCACCCGCTTACCTAAACTTCAAAACAAAATAAATTGACTTTATTTTAGAATACATTTATTAATCAGTATAATTTATATTTTGGGAAATTTTTATTTACAATGTTATAAGTTCTATTTAATTAAATAAATAAAATGTCAGATATATCATATATCATTTTTATTATATGCACATAAAAAATGACTGCAACAGATTAACAATGGGTTTTCAAATAATTCAAAAAAAAATCTTAAAAAAGGAATATAAACCATACTCTTAAACTTGTAAATTGGTTGATTTCTAATTTCATGCAATTTTATATCATCTCATATTCCATCAAAAATATTTAAAAGTGTATGAAATTTACAATTGTCTAAGGGTTTGTTCGGTTAGCGTTGGGTTAGTGCTAATTCGAAAATAGCAACTACTCGAAATAGTACATGATATTCAAATATAAAATTATTATTCGGAATAATTGAGGTTAGCTATTGTTCTGCTAACCGAACAATATTTTGATTTAGCACTATTCTTACTTACTAATCCAACAGAAATTCCATTAACTAAAATAGTAACTATTATCTCAATTCTCATATTTTTTGAGATGTCATTAACCTTATACTATTTTCAATCACTAATCCAAAAAATACTATTCTTACACTAATCCTTCAATCATCCAAACATATCCTAAATCTAATGGTATCGATGGTTTGTTAAATGACACATTGTCTGAAATTTGAATCATAATCAATTTTAACAATTTAAAATATGCATATAACTTTATAATGAATTTAAGAATTGTTTGAATTTATTTTAAAAATCATTGTCGACGTTGTCAATGAATCCCCATCTGCAAGAAAAGTATGTACTTTTAACTTTATATTGGTGATGAAAAGAAAAAGAAAACAACAACGCATTAAATATTTTAGCTCCTACATACGAAATATTTCGAAATAAAAAAAAATGGTGTATACATGATTAGATGATAAATATAAAACATCGAAACATTTTTCTGTTTTAATTTAAAAATTAAATATATAGTCATAAGAGCTTAAATGTTTGTTGGCGCGAATTTACTTAAAAGAAATATATCTAGTACATAAATATCAGATTATTAGCGGTTAACAGCAGGAATAACAAGCAAGCTCCAGAATATGTAAAGAGGAATATATTTTTCGATAATTCACAACTTAACGTACCTTCATAGTTCATTGTAAGTGTTTTTTTTTTTTTTTGGATAAATTTCATTAGAGGTCACTAAATTTTGATCTTTATTATAAATTAGTCATTCATTTGATTTGTCGTCGCTAAATTTTCTATTTGTTCCAACTAAGTCACTTTAATTAAAGTTTTCATCCAAAATATTAATAAAATTAAAATTATTATCCATTTAAATATTTTTTTTTTATAATACTGCACATCCTATATAATTTACTTTTTTTCCTCACTACGCATCCATCAACTATTTTAAATATTTAATATTTATTAAAATGTTTTGATATTATTAATTAATATTTTATTCTTTAAGAGATCAAGATATTTAAAAATTAAAATCTCGACATATGAAATAAGTGACTAATTTATATTTTGTTATCTAATCCTTATTTATATAATATATAAATGAATTATAATATCATATTCTATTAATGTTTTGGATGAAAAATTTAATAAAATGACTTGATTCGAACAGATAGAAAATTTGTTAATTATGGAGGGACAAATCAAACTTAAATGATCAATTTGTAATAAAGAGCAAAATTAAGTGACCTTTAAATTTACCCTATTTTGTTAAAACTTTTCTCTCTCTCGGTTGTTTCTAAAGGTGACAAAATCTGACCCGATCCGAAATCTTATCCGGATCCGAACTCGATTCAATTCGATTTTTTCAAAAAGTCATACTGACTTGAACTCGACCCGATCTGATCCGAGACGACCCGAAATTCAAAATTAAAGTGTCTGAGACCCGATCCGACCCGACCTGATCCGAACCCGAATGATCCAAAATCCAAGATGACCAAAAATCAAACTACCCGAAATCCGACCCGACCCGAACCCGAAGGACTTGAAATCCGAGACAACCCAAAATTAGACGACTCGAAATCTGACCCGGTCCGAACTCGAACGACTCAAAATCCGAGATGACCCGAGATCAATGGGCCCGAAATCCGACTAGACCCGACCCGATTTTAAAAGATTTACATACAATTGAACTAAAATTATGTATTGTATATTTATTTCATGCACAATTTTTTTTAATTTTATTATTTATATTATGTATTTTAATTAAATTAACTAAAAAAAAATTTAAAATTTAACGACCTGAAATCCAACCTATCTGAAATCTGACCCGACTTGAAATAAAATATGATAAAAAAGAACCTGATTTGGTCCGGCCCGACCCGAAATAACTCGAAACCCGAGACTATTTGATATCAGATGACCCAAAATTCGACCCGACCCGGACCTAATGAGCCCGAAATTATCTAAGCTCATAAGAACCTAAAACCCGACCCGAAAAAATGACTCGAGACCTAAAAAAAATCGATAGTGTTCTTCAACTTGAAACACGATTCAACTCAAACCGAATCGATCCGAACCCGACCCGTGACTTGATAATTTTTTTTATCAAACTTACCCGACCTGACCTGCCTCATTATCATCTCTAATTCTTTCTAAAATTCACAAGTTAACGGACCTTCGGAGTAAAGATCGCGATTGAATCGGGACCCATGGGCCATGGACTAGGATTCAAGGAATTACTCTTTTTGGATCAAGTACAGCGCCTTCAATCTAATTTGACAAGCTCATTTGGGCCAGCCCGTTAGGAGGATCTAATTATTCTCCATGCAAACCAAAACCTCTTGAGGATGTAATTATCATTTGAAACAGGCTTCCCAAATTATGGGCCTCTTTTCAAAAGGAAAATAAAAGAAAACAATCTTGAATGTAATTCAATTCTTTTGTAATTTTCTTTCTGCGGTCTATGCGGATTCGTACTCGACATTTTGAGTTATTTTTCTCAAACATATCTTTTAGTATTTTGAAAAGATACCTAGTATTGCCCAAAACTTCTATATATAACTTTTTAATATTGAAAAATAAATATTTCTTACTTCAAATGAGTTCGTGAAATAACTTTATTGTACGCCAAAAAAAAAAAAAGAATTGCACACTACACAAGAATTCGATCTAAACCACAACTATAAATACATTTCCCAACATCATAATAAAGTCAATGTTGAAAAATAACTTGACGAGGTCTACGAATTGTAATTGCAATGCCGTCTTGGCATACTTGGAAGGATAATTTTCCCATGCAATTTTGTTCCCAAATCTGAACAAAATTTGATTAAAGGAACAAAATGTTGAGGTAACAACCTCCCTTAACTGCTGTAAATATGGACCACTGCTTCTCATTCATGCTTTGTTAATATTCTACCTCCACGATATTCTAAATATTTTAATCTATGTTCTTATCTAGATTTATTACCAACCTCACTACTAACTTTCTACTAGTCCAGCAAAATGCCCAATATTTTAAATGTGCACTAGCTTGAATTCGGTAAGAAAAGTTAAAATAATGCAAATAATGCATCAAAATATTCTTTTAGAAAGAAAACGAAAATCTGTAAATTTCACTCCCACGTGATAACGATATAATGAAAATTTATGTATCATATATAAAACAAGTATAATAATCAATGAACAATATTATTAGTGTTCTGTTCTAGAATCCAACCATTTAATATTTGAATTCTAATGTTTTGTTCATGAGTTGAATGATGAAATAATCATTATACTTGAATATTAAATTATTTAAGCTGTGGACATGAATTGTTGAACTCCATAATAGAAGCTAATAAATACTTTAAAATGTCTCTAATCTTAATAATTTTAAATAGTAACACCATTAGTAATTGAAGTAACACTAATTAATTAATTTGAGCTTAGTAATTGAATTAAGTTGCATTTATGTTTTAAATACCATGTGATAATTGAAGATTTATTAGTTTAGTTAAAGAGATATTTGTTGGAGAACAATAAATTTGACTGACCTCAAATTGGGACATTATATGGATTGTCTTTATTGTCATTAGTGTTTCATTTGTGTGTTGAATCTCTCTCTCTCTCTCTCTCTCTCTCTCTCTCTATATATATATATATATATATATATCTTGTGGTGAGGAGCATATTTATTAAGAATATTAATGTCATTCATATTTTAATAATGTGAGTGGTGATATTTCTGAAACCTTTGATAAAATAATACAACATGCATGCAATTATGGTTAAAGAGTTACCATAATTTACTAGAATATTTGGAATGAAAAGAAAAAATAAATTTACAAGGATGATGCATCCTATCTTTAACTTATTTGTGATATCTAAACAATATATTTTTAAGAAAGAAAAAAAACTTCTTTGAATATTTTGGGAATTTTTCGTGAATAATTGTTTATTCATGTGGGAATGTGTTGAAACTGATGAGTAATTAATTCTTCTCAAATCCGTTTACTATACTTTTTTGGAATCGAGTGTTTTTTTTTTGTATTTTTGGCAAGCAATACATATAAATTTATATATATAGGGGATGGACCCTTTGACAATAGATTATTTTGATTATATTAACAATAGCATTTAAAAATATTAACAATAGAAAAAATTATAGCTATATTCTCTAGCTTATATATTAATAGTATTTTAAATTTCATACAATTTAGTTATTATTTGATAGTCTATCAAAAATTATAATTATTTCAAATTATATAAAATTTTGTTGGTTTTTGATGGACTAACAAATGAAGTATAAATTTTATAAAATTTGAAATACTCATTCTATAAGTTAAAGAACATATCTATAATTTTTCTATTTTTAAGATATTTTTTAGAATGTCATTGTCAATTTGTTTTTCTATTTTTTAGAATATCATTGCTAAGATTGTGAAAATAACTCATTGTCAATGGATAGTCCTCATACTTATTATAATGCATAGAAAGAGTTAAATTTTTAAGTTTTCTAGCTCATGTCTCATCATCAGCGTTATTTTATTACGGAAAATGATTCAACCTTTTGTGTTATTAAGTATTAAAAATGTACTTAAAATTTTATATTCCTAATTGTTGTATGAAAAAACAAAAGAAAGAAATGATAACTTGAAGGAGAATTTAAGAGGGTGCTATTAGACCTAGTCAGAGCCACGTACTGTCGGATGCACAACTCCCTCTTAGAGTCCGGTTACATTCCAAAACCACCAAGAATTGCAAGAGGTGGAACCAACAGCAATAGTTGAAGGGATAAGATATGTTCCTTTCTCAAAACAGCACCAATTCGACCTATTCCGGTGCGTTATGTGTAGTTACTAATCCTACAGCGCGCTTCATCCATACACGAAAATAACCAATTAACCATCCGAGAGAGGAGATCGTAAATTTGCAATTAATGCTAGGAATTAGATGCTGACAAGGGCTCTTTGTTGGGACATACTAGCGTGGCTTGACTAGTAATAGGCAAACTGGAATTAGCTAGGCCATTGGATGGAGGATGGTTACTTATCCCTGCTGTCTTGCTAGGAGTAGCAAATATAACAGGCTTTGGTTTGGGTTAGGTTTTGGCAGTTAAAAGTAGGCCCTCTGGCCCACCTCTCTCCCACCGTCCCACGCTCCAACTGCTTCCCAACAGGGTTTTGCAGATTTGCTATGTGCTGGTTCATGTTAGGCAATATGGTAGCAAATTAGCAACAGCTTGATCTGGTAAGCAGCTGCTTTATGAATTATCAAAATGTTGTTAATACGTATAATTCCAAATAAAACTTTAAACGCTTGACTTTCTAAATTTTAAAAGTATCAGTTATACAATTATACACCATAATAAATTTTAGAAGTACTGTAATCTTCTGACGTCTATCTTGAGATCTGTCTTTATCAAATATTGTTTCACATATTCATATCTATTAAAATTAGATATGGTTCGTATTCTCATTATCATTAATATTTAGGTACCTTATCATACCATGACCATAGAAAAAAGACATATTATGCCATATTCTAGAATAATTATATATCAGATATTATAATAAACAATTAATGAGGATAATTAGTAAAATTAAGAAATATGATGGGATGGTTATCTATATAAACTCACATCTTCTATTATAGTCGTCATGAAAGAAATAAAATGAAATAGATAGTGTTATGACTTGCTTTTTTTTAGCTTTCTCTTATTTATCCCATATTATCCAAAAATATCAAAAATCCGCCAATTTTATCCCAAATTACCCAAGATTCTATCTTCTATCTAATTATTCTCATCTGAAATCTTAATCACACTCTTAATTGCAAGTAAGGTATATGGAAATTGGTATCAAAACCTTAAAATCGCATTTGGGCTCGATTTCTACATTTAAGACAACAAGAATCGGATGAAAACTATGACAAAACCAACCATGAACAATAACTCATCTGAAGACAACTCTTCACCACCTCTCACCATTAAACAACTCATCACCAATATCTCCACCAATCTTCGCATTATCAATTCAAGCTTGGCAAGATGAAAATCGAAATTTTTTGAAATACAAGCTACACATGAACAACATATGACCTTGATCTATCATGGTGTTCAGAAAGAGATCAAGACACTAACAGCTACGAAGTTGGAGATCGAAAAAAATGAATGATGAGTTAGATGACATATCAAATAACGAGTTTGAAGTCAAATCACATATAAATTTCAAAGTCGAATCAAATGTGGAATTTGAAGACAAGACAAATGAAAATTTCACATTCAAGAAAGAAGATCACGACTACTCACTAAGAATATCAAGCATCACCTCACCAAAAAGTTCAAGCCTCTCCTCACTGAGAAGATCAAGACTTACTCGATAAGAAATTCATTAACTTGTCACGTTCTACTCACGAAGAAGATCAAGACTTCCCCACTTGAAGATAAGGAAGCATATATATATATATATAGAGAGAGAGAGAGAGAGTAAAGATACCGTGAGCTTAACTAAAAAAACATATATCAAATCATCTCCAAATTTTAATTTATCATTCTCATTAAATTCTTTATATTAAAATCTTATGGGATACAAAAATTTGGAGTGCTTTGAGTTTTTAAGTCATAATTTTTAATTTTTGAAAATTAGCTCTAAAAAATAATAATATATTCAATACTTGAACATCATTTTAAAAAATTAAAAACGGTGATTTAAAAATCTCAAAACACTCCAATTTTTTGCATCCCACAAGATTTTCATATAAAGAATTTAATGAGAATGATAAATTAAAATTTAGAGATGATTTGATATATTTTTTGAGTTAAGCTCACGGAAGGCCTCCGTGAGCTTAAGTTCATGGTATCTTTACTCTCTCTCTCTCTGTGTATATATATATATATGTAGAGTCCGGCTATGGTACTTTGCAAAGCACAAGAGCGTTGTGTGTTTTGCGCTCTATTCTCCATTTGAAGTAAGAAATGATCGATCCGAACCGTTCAATTTAATCTTCATATCAAAATCTATTAGGAAACCAAATTTTATATTTTTTAGAATTTTTTTGCTATTTTTTTGGTGAGGAGAAATTGGCTTGATTTGAGAATTTTGGTTCATCCAAAAATGACGGTTTTCCCCCTATCCAAAAAAATAGAAAATGAATTTCAAAAAATATAAAATTTGGTTTACTAATAGATTTTGATATGGAGATTAGATTGAGCGGTTTGGATCGATCATTTCTGACTTAAAATTAATAATATAGCGCAAAGCACACAACGCTCTTGTGCTTTGCAAAGCACCATAGCCTAATTCTCTCTCTCTCTCTCTCTCTATATATATATATATATATGTGTGTGTGTGTATCAATGTGGGACAAATATTTTTCTGTCCTGTATTTTTTGATCAAGAAGATCACGTCAAAAGTCTAATATTTAGGTTGTTCATTTTCTCTTCATTCAGGTTAGGAGACCACCTCTAAAATTTAATATCATTTATTTTTTATTTGTTGTCAAAATATTTGAGGACATGGATCATTTGAAGGGGGGTGAATGTTACACTCTATAATAATTATATAAGAGATATTATAATAGATAATTAATGGAGATAATTAGAAAAATTAGAAAGTTAGGTGGAATGATTGTCTATATAATTTTTTCTCTCCCATTATAATCATCCTAGAAGAAATAAAATAAAATAGATTATGTTGAGACTTATTTTTCTTTTATCTTTCTCTTCTTTATCCCATATTACCCAAAAATATCAAAAATCCTTCAATTTTATTCCAAATTACTCAAGATCTCATCTTTCACCTAACCATTCTCATCCAAAATCTTAATCACACTCTTATTTAGCAGTTAGGTGTGTGATAATTGATACCAATTGTGACTCACCTAAGGTGATTTAATTGTGTTTAACAAGGGATTTTAATAAGAATGGTTAGGTGAAAGATGAGATCTTGGATAATATATGAGAATTTGGGATAAAATTAGATATTTTTTTTTATATTTTGGGGTAATGTGATAAAATAGACAAAGATAAAAGAGAAGCAAGTCTCAATACGATCTATTTCATTTTATTTCTTCTATGATAATTAAAATATGAGGGGTGGATTTATATACGTAACCATCTCATCCAATTTTCTAATTTTACTATTATCCCTTAATTATTTATTTATTTTTAGAAAAGTGGTAGAAGAGTGGTAATCTTGACTATTCGGAAGAGTGAAAATATCGTTTGGCGGTTGTTAATCGAATAGTTAAAATATGAATAATTATGATACTAACAAAGTGATGATGATGATAATAATAGTAAAATAATAATAATATAATAATAAAATAATGATCATAATCATAATATAATAATTATAATGATAATATAATAATAAATTATTATAATCATAATCATAATATAATAATAATAAAATTATAATCATAATTATAATAATATAATAATAATAAATAATCATAATCATAATAATATAATAATAATAATAAGAATATAATAAGAATATAATAATACAATACTAAAATCATAATTATTATAAATTATAATCATAATCATAATATAATAATAATAAATAATTATAATCATAATCATAATAAGATAATTATCATATAACTATAATCATAATAATATAATTATAATATAATCATAGCTATAATCATAATAATAGAATATAATACAATAATAATAATAATATAATGATAATCATAGTCATAATCATAAGAATATAATAATAATATAACCATAATAAAAACTATAATATAATAATATAATAATAATCATAATCATAATAATATAATAAAATAATAATAAATAATAATAATTAATCATAATTATAATAATAACTAATCATAATTATTATAATATAATCATATATAATCATAATATAATATATAATACTAAAATCATAATTATTATAATATAATAATAATAATAAATAAGAAATTTTATCATATAATAATAATACTAACAAAGTGATGTTAATATAATAATAATTATTAGTATAATAATAATAGTAATAATAAATAAATAATCATCATAATATTAATATAATAATAAATCATAATAATAATAATAATAATATAATAATAAATGATAATCATAATCATAATTATAGTCATAATATTATAATATAATACAACATAATCAAACAATAATCGCTATTCCGACGAGTGCTAATCCGGTATACCACCTATAACTTGATATACCGGAATTAACATTCTTCCGCACTCTTCTACTTAGTCTAAAATTTATTTGGTAAATTGATTTGTCGGAATCGCTATTCTATTATAACTTTTTGCTATTCCACCAAGTGTCAAACTTACCCTTAGTAATTAATCAGATTTGAATGTGCATTGAATAGTAAAGGATAAAGCACAATGATGCCCTTCAAAAAAATTTCTCCTGGAGTGGTCGATGAGTTAAGAGTCATGGAGTAATGTATACACCGCAGTCGTGAAACGAAATAAATATTTATATTTTTTAAAGCACGTTATTATCACTAGTAATAGTTTAAACTTTGGAGCGGTACGTTGTAGCTGCCACTAGCCCACTACTATGTCACACTTTTTTTGGGTCATTTTTTCTGATTTTCAATGTTTGGTCCGTGTTAGATATTTGGTCTTTACAATCTAGATCTTCGCTGTACAAAGCTGAAATATATGCCTCTTCATCGTACTTTTTTCTGCTCTAAAGTCTTCGTAATGTCAATTTATAATTAATTGTAAAATCTAATAATTATACAGTTATTAATTTAGAACTCATGAAAACTTGCGAGAATTTCCTTAAATAAATCCGCCAGCCTATGAATGTACATAACATAAATTACAATACTGTCCGACCGCATACATTTTGTCGATTGTCGAATAAATATTAAAATTATGGTTGAATGCAGTAGGATAATTGCCATTTTAAAGTTGGTGATTTTGAAAATTATCACTCCAAAGTTACGGTTTAGAAAATTACTGCTGCAAACTTCATTAGCTTTTAATTTTACCATTTACACTTTATAAATGTATAATTCTCAAATTAAAAATTCAATAATTTGGTTCATGACTATACTGTTCTCTCCCTCAAATCACGAACTCAAATTAGTTCATCTCCGTTTATATTTCTCTCAGTGTATACCTAGGACGCGCCTGCTCCAGTAACCCATCTCTGCCAGGCCGTTTCTCTGCCAGACCGCATCTTCCCGAGCAGGGACTCCTCTAGTCACGTTTTTGCTAGATTTTTCCCCTTCCATTACTATATCTCCTCTCCACTGTCCCCCTCTTTGTGTAGCGCCTTTCATTTCATCTCAATCAATGAACAGTTGGAGAACTCATTGATTCCTATTGAATGAGAATATATTGTTTAAACAGCTGTTTTTAATGCATCATATTTATATCTCGTGCAAAATTAGTGTCGTAGAACGTTCATATCGAACTGTTAATTGACTAATATTTTAATGGGCATAATTAGGAATAATTATATTATTTTTATGAAAATATATGTAGTTATGAGGCCAAAAATGTTGAAAAACTTTAACTTTTTTAAATAGCATTTTCTAATGCATCTTACTTATATTTTGAGGAAAAATAGTGCCCTAAAATATTCGTTTTGAAGTTTTAATTGAACAATCTTATAATAGACACAATTATGAGTAAATTATATTAATTTACACCAAATTATGTGTAGTTATGCGACCAATATTTTTTTATAAAAGCAAACAACTTGTTTAAACAGCAGCTTTTGACATATCTTACTTATGTTTTGTGCAATATTAGCGTTATAGAATATTCATATCTAAGTTTTAGATTGAAAATTTTATAATTGCCGTAATTAGGAGTAATTGTATTATTTTTTAAGAAATTATACGTAGTTATGCTGCAAAAAAATTTAAAAGCCTCAAACAACTTATTTAAACAGCAGTTTTTAATGCATCTTACTTATGTTTTGCGTAAAATTAGCATCATGGATTATTCATATCGAAGTTTTAATAGGACAATCTTATAATAGGCGTAACAAGGAGTAATTATTTTAATTTGCACCAATTTTGTGTAGTTGCGTGGCAAAAAATTTTCATAAAGCCAAACAACTTGTTTAGACAACAGTTTTTAACGCATCTTACTTATATTTTGTGCAAAATTAGCGTCCTAGATTATTCATATCAAAATTTTAATGGGACAACTTTATAATAGGAGTAATTAGGAGTAGTTATATTAATTTTCACGAAATTAAGTGTAGTTATGAGGGCAAAAATGTTGAAAACTCAAATAATTTTTTTAAATAGCAGTTTCTAATGCATCTTACTTACGTTTTGTGAAAACATTATATCGTAGAATATTCATATCAAAGTGTTTAGTGAAAAATCTTATAACAGGCATAATCAGGAGTAATTATATTAATTTATACGAAATTATGTGCAGTTATGCGGCCAAAAAATTTAGAAACATCAAACAACTTGTTGAAACAGCTGTTTTTAATGCATCTTACTTATGTTTTGTGTAAAATTAGTGTTGTAGGATATTCATATCGAAGTTTTATAGAAAGAATCTTACAATACGCATATTTAGGAGTAATTATATTAATTTATAAGAAATTATGTGTGGCTATGCAACCAAAAGTTTTGAAAAACTCAAATAACTTGTTTAAACAGCTGTTTTTAATGCATCTTACTTATGTTTTGTGAAAAATTAGTGTCGTAGAATATTCATATCGAAGTTTTAATTAGAAGATCATATAATAGGCATGCTTAGGAGTAATAATATTAATTTATAAGAAATTATGTATAATTATAAGGCCATAAATTTTTAAAAAACTCAAACAACTTGTTTAAACAACTGTTTTAAAGCCTCCTAATAAGTTTTGTGCAAACTTAGTGTTTTAGAATGTTCATATTGAAGTGTTAATTCGATAATATTTTAATAGGCATAATTAATAGTGATTATTTAAACTTTCACTAAATTATGTGTAGTATGAGGCCTAAAATTTTGAAACACTCAAATAAAATTTTCAAATAGCTGTTTTTAATGCATCTTACTTATGTTTTGGTTGAAAATAGTGTCGTAGAATATTCATATCGAGATGTTAATTGAAGAATCTTAATTTGCACGAAAGTATGTGTATTTATGGGGCCAAATATTTAAAAAAAAGTCAAACAATTCGTTTAAACAGCAGTTTTTAATGCATCTTACTTTTGTTTTGTGCCTAATTAGCGTCATAGAATATTTAATATCGAAGTTTTAATTAGATAATCTTATAATAGGTATAATTAGGAGTAATTATATTAATTTGTACGAAATTATATGCAGTTATGCGGCAAAAAGTTTGAAAAACTCAATCAACTAGTTTAAACTGCTGTTTTTTAATGCATATTACTTATGTTTTGTGCAAACTTAGTGTCGTAGAATATTCATATCGAAGTATTAATTGGATAATCATCTAATAGGAACAATTAGGAGTAATTATATTACTTTTCACAAAATTATGAGTAGTTATGAGACAATAAATTTTGAAAATCTTAAATAACTTGTTTAAACAGCAGTTTCAGATGTATCTTATTTATGTTTAATGAAAAAAATACTGTTATAGGATATTCATATTGGAGTGTCAATTAGATAATTATATAATAGACATAATTGGGAGTAATAATTTTAATTTCCGCGATGTTAGGTGTAGTTATGCAGTAAAATATTTAAAAAAACTCAAACAACTTGTTTAAACAGCTGTTATTAATGCATCTTACTTATTTTTTATGCAAAATTCGTTCTGGAGAATGTTCGTATCAAAGTGTTAATTGGATAATGTTCTAATAGGAATAATTAGGAGTAATTATATTAATTTTTATGAAATTTAGCATCGTTATGAGGCAATAAATGTTAAAAATCTTAAACAACTTGTTTAAACAGCAATTTCTAATGTATCTTACTTATGTCTTACGGAAAATTAGTGTCCTATGATATTCATATTGAATGTTGATTTGACAATCTTATAATAGACATAGTTAGGCGCAATTATATTAATTCGCTCGACATTATTTGTAGTTTTGACTCAAAAAATGTTAAACTACTTGTTTAAAAAACAGTTTCGAATGCATCTTACTTATTTTTGTGCAAAATTAGCGTTATAGAATATTCATATCTAAGTTTTAACTAGACAATCATATAATAGGCATAATTAGGAGTAATTATATTAATTTTCATGAAATTATATGTAGTTATGCGGCCAAAATTTTTTAAAAACTCAAACAACTTGTTTAAACAACCGTTTTTAATGCATCTTATTTATGTTTTGTGCAAAATTTGTGTCGGACAATGTTCATATCGAAGTGTTGATTGAATAATCTACTAATAGGTATAATTAGGAGCAATTATATTAATGTTTATGAAATTATGTATAGTTATGAGTCAAAAAATGTTAAAAATCTTAAACAACTTGTTTAAACAGCAGTTTCTAATATATTTTACTTATGTTTTATGAAAAATTAGTGTCGTAGGATATTCATATCGTAGTTCCAAATGAACAATCTTATAATAGGCATAATTATGAGTAATAATATCAATTTGCATGAAATTATGTGTACTTATGCGCCCAAATTTTTTGAAAAATACAAACAACTTGTTTAAACAGCTGATTTTAATAGATCCTACTTATGTCTCGTGCCAAATTAGTGTCGTAGAATGTTCATATCGAACTGTAAATTTGCTAATATTTTAATGGGCATAATTAGGAGTTATTATTTTATTTTCTATAAAATTATATATAGTTATGAGGCCAAAAATGGTGAAAAAACTTAACTTTTTTAAATAGCAGTTTCTAATGCATCTTACTTATGTTTTGGGAAAAAATAGTGCCCTAAAATATTCATTTTGAAGTGTTAATTGAACAATCTTATAATAGGCACAATTATGAGTAAATTATATTAATTTACACCAAATTATGTGTAGTTATGCGGCTAATTTTTTTTATAAAGGCAAACAAATTTTTTAAACTACAGCTTTTGACGCATCTTACTTATGTTGTGCAATATTAGCGTTATATAATATTCATATCGATGTTTTAGTTGGACAATTTTATAACTGGCATAATTAGGAGTAATTGTATTAATTTTCACGAAATTATACGTAGTAATGCGGCCAAAAATTTTGAAAGCCTCAAACAACTTGTTTAAACAGCAGTTTTTAATGCATCTTACTTATGTTTTGGGAAAATTAGCGTCATGGAATATTCATATCGAAGTTTTAATAGGACAATTTTATAATAGGCATAACAAGGAGTAATTATTTTAATTTGCACCAATTTTGTGCAGTTGCAAGGCAAAAAATTTCATAAAGCCAAACAACTTATTTAGACAACAGTTTTTAACGCATCTTTCTATGTTTTGTGCAAAATTAGCGCTATAGAATATTCATATCAAAGTTTTAATCGGACAACTTTATAATAGGATTAATTAGAAGTAGTTATATTAATTTTCACAAAATTATGTGTAGTTATGAGGGCGAAAATGTTGAAAACTCAAACAAGTTTTTTAAATAGCAGTTTCTAATGCATCTTATTTACGTTTTGTGAAAACTTTATATCGTAGTATATTCATATCAAAGTGTTTAGTGAAAAATCTTATAACAGGCATAATCAGGAGTAATTATATTAATTTATACGAAATTATGTGCAGTTATGCGACCAAAAAATTTAGAAACATCAAACAACTTGTTGAAACAGCTGTTTTTAATTCATCTTACTTATGTTTTGTGCAAAATTAGTGTTGTACGATATTCATATCGAAGTTTTATTGAAAGAATCTTACAATACGCATATTTAGGAGTAATTATATTAATTTATAAGAAATTATGTGTGGCAATGCAGCCAAAAGTTTTGAAAAACTCAAATAACCTGTTTAAACAGCTGTTTTTAATGCATCTTACTTATGTTTTGTGAAAAATTAGTGTCGTAGAATATTCATATCGAAGTTTTAATTAGAAGATCATATAATAGGCATGCTTAGGAGTAATAATATTAATTTATAAGAAATTATGTATAATTATAAGGCCATAAATTTTTAAAAAGCTCAAACAACTTGTTTAAACAGCTGTTTTAAAGCCTCCTACTTATGTTTTGTGCAGAATTAGTGTTTTAGAATGTTCATATTGAAGTGTTAATTCGATAATATTTTAATAGGCATAATTAATAGTGATTATTTAAACTTTTACTAAATTATGTGTAGTATGGGGCCAAAATTTTGAAACACTCAAATAAATTTTTCAAATAGCTGTTTCTAATGCATATTACTTATGTTTTGGTTGAAAATAGTGTCGTAGAATATTCATATCGAGGTGTTAATTGAAGAATCTTAATTTGCACGAAAGTATGTGTATTTATGGGGCCAAATATTTTAAAAAAAGTCAAACAATTCGTTTAAACGGCAGTTTTTAATGCATCTTACTTTTGTTTTGTGCCTAATTAGCGTCATAGAATATTTAATATCAAAGTTTTAATTAGATAATCTTATAATAGGTATAATTAGGAGTAATTATATTAATTTGCACGAAATTATATGCAGTTATGCGGCAAAAAGATTGAAAAACTCAATCAACTAGTTTAAACTGCTGTTTTTTTTAATGCATCTTACTTATGTTTTGTGCAAACTTAGTGTCGTAGAATATTCATATCGAAGTATTAATTGGATAATCATCTAATAGGAACAATTAGGAGTAATTATATTACTTTTCACGAAATTATGAGTAGTTATGAGACAATAAATTTTGAAAATCTTAAATAACTTGTTTAAACAGCAGTTTCAGATGTATCTTATTTATGTTTTATGAAAAAAAATACTGTTATAAGATATTCATATTGGAGTGTCAATTAGATAATTATATAATAGACATAATTGGGAGTAATTATTTTAATTTCCGCGATGTTAGGTGTAGTTATGCAGTAAAATATTTAAAAAAACTCAAACAACTTGTTTAAACAGCTGTTATTAATGCATCTTACTTATTTTTTATGCAAAATTCGTTCTGGAGAATGTTCGTATCAAAGTGTTAATTGGATAATGTTCTAATAGGAATAATTAGGAGTAATTATATTAATTTTTATGAAATTTAGCATCGTTATGAGGCAATAAATGTTAAAAATCTTAAACAACTTGTTTAAACAGCAATTTCTAATGTATCTTACTTATGTCTTACGGAAAATTAGTGTCCTATGATATTCATATTGAATGTTGATTTGACAATCTTATAATAGACATAGTTAGGCGCAATTATATTAATTCGCTCGACATTATTTGTAGTTTTGACTCAAAAAATGTTAAACTACTTGTTTAAAAAACAGTTTCGAATGCATCTTACTTATTTTTGTGCAAAATTAGCGTTATAGAATATTCATATCTAAGTTTTAACTAGACAATCATATAATAGGCATAATTAGGAGTAATTATATTAATTTTCATGAAATTATATGTAGTTATGCGGCCAAAATTTTTAAAAACTCAAACAACTTGTTTAAACAACCGTTTTTAATGCATCTTATTTATGTTTTGTGCAAAATTTGTGTCGGACAATGTTCATATCGAAGTGTTGATTGAATAATCTACTAATAGGTATAATTAGGAGCAATTATATTAATGTTTATGAAATTATGTATAGTTATGAGTCAAAAAATGTTAAAAATCTTAAACAACTTGTTTAAACAGCAGTTTCTAATATATCTTACTTATGTTTTATGAAAAATTAGTGTCGTAGGATATTCATATCGTAGTTCCAAATGAACAATCTTATAATAGGCATAATTATGAGTAATAATATCAATTTGCATGAAATTATGTGTACTTATGCGCCCAAATTTTTTGAAAAATACAAACAACTTGTTTAAACAGCTGATTTTAATAGATCCTACTTATGTCTCGTGCAAATTAGTGTCGTAGAATGTTCATATCGAACTGTAAATTTGCTAATATTTTAATGGGCATAATTAGGAGTTATTATTTTATTTTCTATAAAATTATATATAGTTATGAGGCCAAAAATGGTGAAAAAACTTAACTTTTTTAAATAGCAGTTTCTAATGCATCTTACTTATGTTTTGGGAAAAAATAGTGCCCTAAAATATTCATTTTGAAGTGTTAATTGAACAATCTTATAATAGGCACAATTATGAGTAAATTATATTAATTTACACCAAATTATGTGTAGTTATGCGGCTAATTTTTTTTATAAAGGCAAACAAATTTTTTAAACTACAGCTTTTGACGCATCTTACTTATGTTGTGCAATATTAGCGTTATATAATATTCATATCGATGTTTTAGTTGGACAATTTTATAACTGGCATAATTAGGAGTAATTGTATTAATTTTCACGAAATTATACGTAGTAATGCGGCCAAAAATTTTGAAAGCCTCAAACAACTTGTTTAAACAGCAGTTTTTAATGCATCTTACTTATGTTTTGGGAAAATTAGCGTCATGGAATATTCATATCGAAGTTTTAATAGGACAATTTTATAATAGGCATAACAAGGAGTAATTATTTTAATTTGCACCAATTTTGTGCTTGCAAGGCAAAAAATTTTCATAAAGCCAAAAACTTATTTAGACAACAGTTTTTAACGCATCTTTCTAATGTTTTGTGCAAAATTAGCGCTATAGAATATTCATATCAAAGTTTTAATCGGACAACTTTATAATAGGATTAATTAGAAGTAGTTATATTAATTTTCACAAAATTATGTGTAGTTATGAGGGCGAAAATGTTGAAAACTCAAACAAGTTTTTTAAATAGCAGTTTCTAATGCATCTTATTTACGTTTTGTGAAAACTTTATATCGTAGTATATTCATATCAAAGTGTTTAGTGAAAAATCTTATAACAGGCATAATCAGGAGTAATTATATTAATTTATACGAAATTATGTGCAGTTATGCGGCCAAAAAATTTAGAAACATCAAACAACTTGTTGAAACAGCTGTTTTTAATTCATCTTACTTATGTTTTGTGCAAAATTAGTGTTGTAGGATATTCATATCGAAGTTTTATTGAAAGAATCTTACAATACGCATATTTAGGAGTAATTATATTAATTTATAAGAAATTATGTCTGGCTATGCAGCCAAGAGTTTTGAAAAACTCAAATAACTTGTTTAAACAGCTGTTTTTAATGCATCTTACTTATGTTTTGTGAAAAATTAGTGTCGTAGAATATTCATATCGAAGTTTTAATTAGAAGATCATATAATAGGCATGCTTAGGAGTAATAATATTAATTTATAAGAAATTATGTATAATTATAAGGCCATAAATTTTTAAAAAGCTCAAACAACTTGTTTAAACAGCTGTTTTAAAGCCTCCTACTTATGTTTTGTGCAGAATTAGTGTTTTAGAATGTTCATATTGAAGTGTTAATTCGATAATATTTTAATAGGCATAATTAATAGTGATTATTTAAACTTTTACTAAATTATGTGTAGTATGGGGCCAAAAATTTTGAAACACTCAAATAAATTTTTCAAATAGCTGTTTCTAATGCATATTACTTATGTTTTGGTTGAAAATAGTGTCGTAGAATATTCATATCGAGGTGTTAATTGAAGAATCTTAATTTGCACGAAAGTATGTGTATTTATGGGGCCAAATATTTTAAAAAAAGTCAAACAATTCGTTTAAACGGCAGTTTTTAATGCATCTTACTTTTGTTTTGTGCCTAATTAGCGTCATAGAATATTTAATATCAAAGTTTTAATTAGATAATCTTATAATAGGTATAATTAGGAGTAATTATATTAATTTGCACGAAATTATATGCAGTTATGCGGCAAAAAGTTTGAAAAACTCAATCAACTAGTTTAAACTGCTGTTTTTTAATGCATCTTACTTATGTTTTGTGCAAACTTAGTGTCGTAGAATATTCATATCGAAGTATTAATTGGATAATCATCTAATAGGAACAATTAGGAGTAATTATATTACTTTTCACGAAATTATGAGTAGTTATGAGACAATAAATTTTGAAAATCTTAAATAACTTGTTTAAACAGCAGTTTCAGATGTATCTTATTTATGTTTTATGAAAAAAATACTGTTATAAGATATTCATATTGGAGTGTCAATTAGATAATTATATAATAGACATAATTGGGAGTAATTATTTTAATTTCCGCGATGTTAGGTGTAGTTATGCAGTAAAATATTTAAAAAAACTCAAACAACTTGTTTAAACAGCTGTTATTAATGCATCTTACTTATTTTTTATGCAAAATTCGTTCTGGAGAATGTTCGTATCAAAGTGTTAATTGGATAATGTTCTAATAGGAATAATTAGGAGTAATTATATTAATTTTTATGAAATTTAGCATCGTTATGAGGCAATAAATGTTAAAAATCTTAAACAACTTGTTTAAACAGCAATTTCTAATGTATCTTACTTATGTCTTACGGAAAATTAGTGTCCTATGATATTCATATTGAATGTTGATTTGACAATCTTATAATAGACATAGTTAGGCGCAATTATATTAATTCGCTCGACATTATTTGTAGTTTTGACTCAAAAAATGTTAAACTACTTGTTTAAAAAACAGTTTCGAATGCATCTTACTTATTTTTGTGCAAAATTAGCGTTATAGAATATTCATATCTAAGTTTTAACTAGACATATTAATTTTCATGAAATTATATGTAGTTGTGCGGCCAAAATTTTTTAAAAACTCAAACAACTTGTTTAAACAACCGTTTTTAATGCATCTTATTTATGTTTTGTGCAAAATTTGTGTCGGACAATGTTCATATCGACATTGAATAATCTACTAATAGGTATAATTAGGAGCAATTATATTAATGTTTATGAAATTATGTATTATTATGAGTCAAAAAATGTTAAAAATCTTAAACAACTTGTTTAAAATTTCTAATATATCTTACTTATGTTTTATGAAAAATTAGTGTCGTAGGATATTCATATCGTAGTTCCAAATGAACAATCTTATAATAGGCATAATTATGAGTAATAATATCAATTTGCATGAAATTATGTGTAAATGCAACCAAATTTTTAAAAATACAAACAACTTGTTTAAACAGCTGATTTTAATAGATCCTACTTATGTCTCGTGCCAAATTAGTGTCGTAGAATGTTCATATCGAACTGTAAATTTGCTAATATTTTAATGGGCATAATTAGGAGTTATTATTTTATTTTCTATAAAATTATATATAGTTATGAGGCCAAAAATGGTGAAAAAACTTAACTTTTTTAAATAGCAGTTTCTAATGCATCTTACTTATGTTTTGGGAAAAAATAGTGCCCTAAAATATTCATTTTGAAGTGTTAATTGAACAATCTTATAATAGGCACAATTATGAGTAAATTATATTAATTTACACCAAATTATGTGTAGTTATGCGGCTAATTTTTTTTATAAAGGCAAACAAATTTTTTAAACTACAGCTTTTGACGCATCTTACTTATGTTGTGCAATATTAGCGTTATATAATATTCATATCGATGTTTTAGTTGGACAATTTTATAACTGGCATAATTAGGAGTAATTGTATTAATTTTCACGAAATTATACGTAGTAATGCGGCCAAAAATTTTGAAAGCCTCAAACAACTTGTTTAAACAGCAGTTTTTAATGCATCTTACTTATGTTTTGGGAAAATTAGCGTCATGGAATATTCATATCGAAGTTTTAATAGGACAATTTTATAATAGGCATAACAAGGAGTAATTATTTTAATTTGCACCAATTTTGTGCAGTTGCAAGGCAAAAAATTTTCATAAAGCCAAACAACTTATTTAGACAACAGTTTTTAACGCATCTTTCTAATGTTTTGTGCAAAATTAGCGCTATAGAATATTCATATCAAAGTTTTAATCGGACAACTTTATAATAGGATTAATTAGAAGTAGTTATATTAATTTTCACAAAATTATGTGTAGTTATGAGGGCGAAAATGTTGAAAACTCAAACAAGTTTTTTAAATAGCAGTTTCTAATGCATCTTATTTACGTTTTGTGAAAACTTTATATCGTAGTATATTCATATCAAAGTGTTTAGTGAAAAATCTTATAGCGGGCATAATCGGGAGTAATTATATTAATTTATACGAAATTATGTGCAGTTATGCGGCCAAAAAATTTAGAAACATCAAACAACTTGTTGAAACAGCTGTTTTTAATGCATCTTACTTATGTTTTGTGCAAAATTAGTGTTGTACGATATTCATATCGAAGTTTTATTGAAAGAATCTTACAATACGCATATTTAGGAGTAATTATATTAATTTATAAGAAATTATGTGTGGCTATGCAGCCAAAAGTTTTGAAAAACTCAAATAACTTGTTTAAACAGCTGTTTTTAATGCATCTTACTTATGTTTTGTGAAAAATTAGTGTCGTAGAATATTCATATCGAAGTTTTAATTAGAAGATCATATAATAGGCATGCTTAGGAGTAATAATATTAATTTATAAGAAATTATGTATAATTATAAGGCCATAAATTTTTAAAAAGCTCAAACAACTTGTTTAAACAGCTGTTTTAAAGCCTCCTACTTATGTTTTGTGCAGAATTAGTGTTTTAGAATGTTCATATTGAAGTGTTAATTCGATAATATTTTAATAGGCATAATTAATAGTGATTATTTAAACATTCACTAAATTATGTGTAGTTATGGGGCCAAAAATTTTGAAACACTCAAATAACTTTTTCAAATAGCTGTTTCTAATGCATCTTACTTATGTTTTGGTTGAAAATAGTGTCGTAGAATATTCATATCGAGGTGTTAATTGAAGAATCTTAATTTGCACGAAAGTATGTGTATTTATGGGGCCAAATATTTTAAAAAAAAGAAGTCAAACAATTCGTTTAAACAGCAGTTTTTAATGCATCTTACTTTTGTTTTGTGCCTAATTAGCGTCATAGAATATTTAATATCGAAGTTTTAATTAGATAATCTTATAATAGGTATAATTAGGAGTAATTATATTAATTTGCACGAAATTATATGCAGTTATGCGGCAAAAAGTTTGAAAAACTCAATCAACTAGTTTAAACTGCTGTTTTTTAATGCATCTTACTTATGTTTTGTGCAAACTTAGTATCGTAGAATATTCATATCGAAGTATTAATTGGATAATCATCTAATAGGAACAATTAGGAGTAATTATATTACTTTTCACGAAATTATGAGTAGTTATGAGACAATAAATTTTGAAAATCTTAAATAACTTATTTAAATCAATGCATCTTACTTATGTTTTGGTTGAAAATAGTGTCGTAGAATATTCATATCGATTTTCATAGTTTTTAACTTTGGAGTGGACTAGTATTGTGAGATTCATGTATGTCAAAGTCTATAGATTTAGTTTGTGTTTTAAGACTTTGGTGAAATTGATATAACAGATAGGTATGAATGTTGATAATTATTATGTTTCACTAAAAAATATATATATTTTCTAAAAAGAAATTATGGTAAATTTCAGGGCTCTTATGCAGTCATAAAAGAATATCATCGTAATATTAATATTTTCATATTATTTACTTCGGGTCACATGACCCTTCCTTATAGTGCACTTATTGGAATGCAAATGCCTCTGCATCAAGAAAGAACAAAACATATAGATTCAACTTTGTTGTTATGTCTAAGGTTTGATCAATTTTCAATATTGGGTTTAAGCATGCGTTTAGTGGTAAATATTACAAATTTATATTAGTCATACTTGAGGGCAAGAAGAAAAAATTGTATTGTACATGCTTCAAAATAGAGAGATACAAATGACCCAATTTTATAAATGTAGGTTGTTTAATTGTACTGATGCTTTAAAGTAAAACATCCTAAATATTTTTTTTGTTATATACTAGAGATTATCTTCAGTGTCGCAATCAAATGTGATGGGAGAGATACAAGCACTTGTAACGCAAACTGCAACAGGCGAGGCAGCCATGAACCGATGGTACGAGGGATCGAACTCGGACAATCAACAAATACAGTAGTTAGGTTTGGTATGGTTAACGGTTTTCAATTTTTTGGTAATAGAATGTCCAATTATAGCAATATAGCAAACAAACAGCTTTTCAATTATAGCAATATAGCAGTTGATATACGGATTTATATTTTGGCAGTTCAATACCTGTATTTTTTGATTTGATGTACTTCCAATTGGTGTTTTTATATGCTATATTATTTTTCTGAAGTTATTTTTAATGCTTGATTGTTTTAATTTATCATCAGTTGACAATTGGAAAATAAAACAAAAATTAGGGATGCTATTTTGTGCAGGAATGAGTTTTACTGTCAGAATAAGTGGTGTTACTCCCATAAATAATAGATTTCTTGACAAATATACTACTATCGGAAATATGCTTTTACTGACAGAAATAATGGGTTCACATACTGTAATTTTTCTTAAAATCTGCGTAAATTAATTAATAATAGAAAAATAATAATATGGATGAGTAGAGTTATTCCGTGACTTGTTTAATTTATTTCCGTGGAAGTAAAAACCATGAAAATAATATGAGTTATTCCGTTGCTTAATTCCTCGGAACTGTCAAATGTTTACTACGGGATTAAGAACCGGAGCACTCAGATGGGAACCTATTTCCGTAGAATCATTTTCGTGCTTAATTCCTCGGAAAAAGATTATCTCCGTGGTATTCTACGGAAATAGTATTTGTTCTGGCGATGAAAGTACCGTGGGAGCCTTTCCACGGGTAATTCACGGAAATGACGTCTTTTCCGTGCTTGACTCCACGGAACAAGCGTTTTTCATTCCACAGTAATAACAACAATTCTAGTAGTGATATAAACGGCCAAATGAATGGTCATGTGAAGAAACCCTTGAAACCACTAGTGAATGGAAATGGAAACTACTATACGAATGCTAATGAAGTGCATGCATAACACAGTATTGGTCGTTTTTAATTCGGGATTTATGGTTTTCTTTGTGTAAATTTTGCTTTCACGGGATTTGGGTTCATCTCTTTCTCAGAAGTTTTTAAGGAAAAGTTGAGATGAGGTAGTGGTCCTGTGGTTTTATCGAGTGATGGACCCCACACCACCCCCATTTAGGTGATCTATTAAAAGAGAATTTTAGTGGATTTAAATTTATGTACTCAGTTTACTGGCTAGTGAGTTTATTGTTAGGACTTGCGCATGCTTGTAAATTTTGAAAATGACATGTAATTTTGATTGGACAATGAAAGTTTGTTTCGCTAAATATGCACTCCTTTGAATGAATGAACTCTATATAAATTTTTGTTCAACATTTGTCCATGTTAACGCAGCTTTCAGGATTGAAAATAGCGCATTCCACTAGGGAAAAAAAATGAATATTGGTTGCAAACAAAGTAAGTCAAAAAGTTCTAATTTCAGCATGAAACAACTGCTGGCCGCTATCTCTTTCATTGAAATATTTTGACATCTTGTTATGTTCGTGAGCATTTCCATTAGCACATTTGGTCCTGTATATTTTTGAATGTCATATGTTTCAACACATATAGAGTCAAACTAGCTTTATGCCAGGCTTAACAGCAATTAATCAATCTAACAAAGGGAGAGAAAAAAACGAAGTTAACTAGAAGAAATAGAGCTATGTTGTGATGTGGATTGGACAGCATCCGACTCCTATAAATAACAATTAAAGAGGTCTCTAGAACTACAGCATGGGCCAGGCTAGTTTCTGGACATAAGTTTGTGATCCACCTGGAACGCATTTGAAATACAACTATTTTGTTGTATGGACTGGATTTGGGCCATCAAATAATTCAAGCACCAGGTCGAACCAACCCCATCAAGTGTTGTACATACGAACCAATAACTTCCATGTTACTGAGATTTCGACATCTCAGTGACATAATGAGAAGGCCCTGAATTGAAATTGTCAAGGCTTGAAGAGAGTTCATATCATGAAAGGAGTGACTTGATCTCTACAATAAATGTCTCATTGCGGCATGAATTGCTTCACTCTCATTTCTTACATTGATCAGAAAGATAAGTCTTTTTGCTCTTATACTGATATTGATATTAACAAATCTGGTACTGTTAAATTTCTAATGCATGTTTAATTAATTTACCACCTAAAATGTTTTCATCAGTTCAATCAAGTATCTTCCTTCTCATTACCTAGAAGTACTGCTTGGTGTGACTTAATCAGTGTATTTTTATTCTAATAATACTGGCACGGTATGATATTTTCACACATATGATTTGAAGTGGCACAGCTATGCTGGTAATTTAATTACACGACTGATTACTGTTCAAACTCAGCAAATTGATGATTACTGTTCAAACTCTGGTTTCTAATTTCTGATTCAAGCAACTGATGCAGTGTTGAGTCTAGTAAACTCTAAGTTCTGATTCCGACAAAACAAGAGCTCGGGAACTTAACCATCTCGAGATAGCTCATGCCGAACCCGAAGAAGCAACAACACCAAGGACAAGTAAGTGTCAAAGGCAAATCTCGATATAGACCAGAGCATAACAGCTCGGGAACATCAAGAAGCTCGAGATAAACTCGAGATGGATGACGCAGAACACTTTTGACATCCGCCACATGTGTTAGAGACAGCTGATAGAAGCAACAGTGAAATTAACAGAAGTGTGGCTAGACAATTAATGCCACTGTATAGCTAAGATAACTAAGATTAGATTGATTGTATAAGATTGTAGGTGCATTAATGACACCAAACACTATAAATAGAGGAGTAATATAGTGTAGAAAGAAGAGAGAGAAAACACTTTGTAAACACAGTTGAGTTATAAAGAAAACAACTTTCAGAACACTCTTTTTTCTTCTCCCCGATCTAGAAAATTATTTTATTCTCTTTTAATTCAGTTATTCGTCTGTTCTTGTTTGTCATAGCGAACACATGTATCAGACCTTGAGATAGTATTTTGAATTCAAAGAGTTTGAGATAGATTTCGAGATAATCCACTTCGGGATAAATAGACAAAAGGTCAACAAATTAGTATCGAGCTAATGGTTGATTTCGGGAACAGTTCACTCAACATGTCGGTGCCCAAGTTGACGAAGTCGAACTACGACAACTGAACATTTCAGATCAAAGCCCTGCTAGGAGCGCAAGATGCGTGGGATATAGTCGAGACCGGGTATGTTGAACCCGAGAATATCACACTTCTGAACGTGCAACAGCTGAAGCTGTTGAAGGAGAAGAAAGTAGCAGACAAGATGACACTCTACATCCTATATCAAGGAGTAGATGAAGCCGGGTTTGAGAAGGTTGCTGGAGCAATAACTTCTAAAAAGGCGTGAAGAATACTTCAAACAACCTACAATGGAGCCGACCGGGTAAAATAAATAAGACTCCAAACTCTACGAGGTGAGTTTGAGATACTGAGGATGAACAACACTGAGGGAGTCTCGGACTATATCATCAGAGTACAAAAATCAACTGAAGAGAAATAAAGAAAGCCTCTCGGAACATAGGGTGATGGAGAAGATCTTGAGGTCGCTAACCGACACATTCAAAAACATAGTCCGTGCGATAGAGGAGTCAAAGGAATTGACAAAGTTAACTGTTGATGAACTCGCCGGCACGCTCTTAGCACATGAGCAAAGAAAGAACCTCAAGCTAAGGTGGTTCTCGAAGAGAGCGTTTTATGTGCAGAAAGCACAACAAGCACGCGTTCGAGAAGGTCGTGGACGACGTGGCCGATGAGAGTCGAGCTAGTCGGGGCAGTCATGCCCAACCTTGTGAGGACGAGGGAGAAGCCTAGAAGGTAGAAGAAAAATCCAATGTAGATTGTAATAATTATGGTAAATACGGACATTATGCTCAAGATTGCTGGGCAGAAAAGAAAATAGAAGGCAAAACCAACTACATCGAGGTGATTGAAGATGAAAAAGTATTGCTGATGGTACAAACTCTGTCGACCTCGGGATGTGATACTGTGTGATATCTTGACACAGGAGCCCGCAATCACATGATTGGTCACAAGCATTTATTTGCTGAGATGAACGGAGTTAGCCGGAATAGTTTTATTCGGAGACGCCTCCAAGGTAGAGATGAAAGGAAAAGACAACATGAAATTTCTCCAAAAGAATGGAAAACTCAGAATGATAGAAGATGTCTACTATATTTTAGAGATAAAGAGCAACATTTTAAGTGTGTGCCAACTAATGGAAAAAAGGTTTGAAATCTTCATTAAGAATATAACTCTACATTTGAAAGATAGGTGAGGAAGAACTATCGCTCGAGTTGAAATGAGAAAAAAATATAATGTTTAAGCTGAACTTACAAAGGATCGAGCAAAAATATCTCAAAATTAACAAGGAAGACGAAGCCTGGTTATGGCACATGAGGTTTGGACATTTGGGGTATAGTGGTCTCAGAAATTTAGTAAAGAAACAGTCAGTGCAATGACTGCTGAATCTCGACTTCGAGAATAAGTTATGTGAAGGGTGCGTGATAGGGAAGTAGACGAGAAAGCAATTCGGAAAGTCTAAGTTTTTGATAACTAGACCACTCGACTTGATCTATATTGATATATATGGTCCGATCACCCTAGACTCATTCAATGAGAAGGAGTTCTTCATCACTTTCATCGATGACTATTTAAGAAAGTGTTGGGTTCTCGAGAAAAAATCTGAGGCATTCGAGACCTTCAAGAAGTTCAAGGTCATGATTGAAAAAATAATAGAAAATAACATCCGGTCTCTGAGATCGGATAGAGACGGTGAGTATATATCCAATGAATTCAAGTCATACTACGAGAATCACGGGATCCATAAGTTTTTGACAGCACCTTACACACCACAACAAAAGGACATCGCTGATAAATTGATAAAATATTATATTTTAATTGAGGTTTAGTCTCAAAAAATACTCTTTTAGTTTAATTTTAGTATTTTTAGGGTTAAAATTGTATAAGTTTGAGGTACTACTATATTTTGATTTATATTTCAGGGAAAAAAGAGAACCCCAGAAGAAAATAGGAGAAAAGATGCAAGTCGGAGCCAAAACGGAGGAGATCGGAGCAAGTAATGAAGTAAAAACACAAACCAGTTTTCAGTTCCATCGAAACTCAATCAATTATGGCTGAACTCAATTCAATCCAACATCCAGAAACTTCAATTCCACCGGAATTCAAAAATTATGGCTGAACTAAAAGTACTGCTAATTTTCCAGTTTCCAATTTCAACAAAACCCAGTCAATTCCGGCGAATCTGTGCCATCGATTTTTTATTTTAATTAGTTTTGTTTGCAACCTTTGGGGGAATTTTAGGTTTTTTTTATATATATAGAGATCCTAGATTTGATTGGGGGAGTATCTAAGAGAGACTTAGGACTTATTTTAGAGAGAAAAACTATTCTTGAAAGGAGAAAGCATGAGAAAGATCAAAAGAAACTACAAATTCTGGGTGTAATTCTTTCTATGCTTGTTTTCTTCTTTAGTTATAATGAATATTCATAGATTTCTCTCCATGATTAGAGAGTAATCTTCTGTCTAGGGTTAGACATGTCACTCAAACTTTGTGCAATTAATTATACTTATCTGTTTATTTGTTCTTAATTTATATTAGTAATCCGCTTAGGATTAGAAACCCTAAATAGCGTAGATTTATGAAATACAAATTGATATTAGGATGTGCACATGTTTGAGAAGATTGTTCAGATTTCTAACCAAAATCTGAAAGTTTTCAGACCCAAAAACGATATCTAGTGCTAGGTTAAGTACTTAACCGTGAAGTCTAGGTTAGATAGAATTTCTCTGAATTATTAGAGTAATTGGTTAGAAGTACTTAATCGTGAATAATCAGTCTTTAGTAGTTTAGAATTACTACAACTTAATGGGCTTGAATTAATAGAATGGTATACTTTATCGTGAAGTTTGACTTGATTCAAATACGGTGTTAGACCCTAACCAAGAAATTAATATTAAATTGAATGGTAACTCTCACATAATTAAGAATAAATATATTAACTAGTAAAATTAATGTCCAAGTAAAGAGTAAAGCCGAAACACTAGATCTTCTTTATTTATATAAGACCCAAATTTCCATCCACATCACTTTTAGTATAAAATTATTTTAGTTAAAGTCTAAACCAAATTATATTATTTAGCTTAGAGAAATTGTGTAACATCGGTACTTTAAATCAGTCCTTGTGGGATCGGTACCTATTTACTACATGATAGATTGTACGTTTGCTGCTTCCTTTTGTGTGAATTAGGTCAATTTTATTAGTTTGAAAAATACACAATAGTCGCTGAGAGAAAGAACATGCCAATCCTCGACATGGTGAGATCAATGATCAAAACTAAGGAAATATCGAAATAATTTTTGGTCGAAATTGTGTAGTGTGCGGTATACATATAGAACCGATGCTCGCATGCATTTCTCAATAATAGAACCCCCTAAGAACTCTGGAGCGACACAAATCCAATATTGCACATCTCAAGATATTCGGGAGCATAGCATTCGAGAAAATCCCGGACCCGAAGAGAACCAAGCTCGAAGACAAAAGAAAGAAGTATATCTTCATTTGATACAGTGTGAAATCCAAGACATACAAATTCTATGATCCAATCGAAAAGAAGCTTGTGATCAGTAGAGATGTCGAACTAAATGAAGAAGCTCGCTGGGACTGAAAGAACCGGTAGGAAGAGTTGTCAACTGAGAAATTCGAGATCAGACTCCTAGTTCGAGATAGTGAAGCTTCAAGCTCGAAAACCTCAGATGAAGTTGAGGCTCAACCGAGAAATTTAAGATTTTAGGATCTTCAAGATCTCTGTGAGACAACCGGCGAGGTGCACCTGGTATATCAACTAGCCGATGCCGAGATGATCTCATTCAAGGAAGTAGTTCGAGATCCAAAATGGAAAGCTACTATGGACGAAGAGATGACGGCAATCAAGATGAATGCAACTTGAGAGATGATAAATCTGCCCAAATGGCACAAACTAATTGGAGTCAGATGGGTGTACAAGAAGAAAATGATCTCATAAGGCATAATTGAGAGGCACAAAGTGAGACTCATAGTCAAAGGTTATCGACAGAAGGTCGGGATCGACTATGACGAGGTGTTTGCCCCAATAGCACGAATGAAGATAATTGTTAGTTTGTAATAATCTTGAAGTCAATAATACGATAAATTTGTTATATAAAGATTTGTTCATGAATTGGATATTTAAACGATATTTTGTTTCCTTGAGTATTATTGAATTTATGAATCATTCCGAGTTCATGACTGGAATTGTGAAACTTCATAATAAAGAATATACTCTTAAAAGTCACTAACCAAGGTAATTAGCAGGGAACACTAATTAACCGTTATCGTGTTAGTATGTGGATTAAATGATGGTCAAGTTTTACGACCATAGACAAAGAGTTGTCATTTTAATCACATAGATAGATGTTCTAGGAACATCGTATTTGATAGACCCGAATGAAACATTAAATGGAATTGTGTTCGTGTCATTAATGTTTTCGTTCGTATTAAATTCTAAAGTATGAGGTATTCATCTTTCCTACATAAGATATGTATGTGTGTGATTTCTACCAAACGTTATCCGTAAAAGGTGGCTATAAAGGTAGCTCTTCGGTATACATAACTTATGCGGAGGAAGAGATGGTTTGCCAAAAAGTACTATTGTCCCTCGTATTTCTATACGAGTTATAGCATCACTGGGCCCTTGATAGAGTAAGATTATCTCATAGCAAGATAATTACAAGAGTAATTATATTTGATAATTTACTCAGGATCAAGAAAAGATTAAGTTTGCAAGGATGACACATACCTACCTTGAAACTGATCTGATAGCTATGAGACAAAAGAATTAAACACAAGTAAATAGTTTACTGGATGTCAAAACCGCCTTCCTAAATGGAAATTTGGAAGAGGACGTGTATATGATACATCCCATAAGTTTTGAGGATCCAAAGAATGCTGGGAAGTTATGCAAGCTTATCAGATCCATTATGGATTGAAGCAAGCATCACGGAGTTGGAATCTTTGATTTGACGAAGAAGTCAAACAGTTTGACTTCGTCAGATGCGAAGAAGAACATTGTGTATACAGGAAAATTAGTGGGAGTGTCATCGCTATTTTAATCCTCTATGTGGACGATATACTCTTAATGGGAAATAATATTCCCCTATTGCAATCAGCCAAATCTTCATTAAAGAAAGTGTTCTCAATGAAAGATTTGGGCGAGACTCGTCTATATACTAGGCATAAAAATCTATAGAGATAGATCTAAGAGACTTATTGGATTAAGTCAAAGTACATACATTGATAAAGTGTCTTGAATCGGTTCAAAGACGTTGCAATTCTAAGAAAAGATTTCGCCAATGAATCATGGTGCACAAGCTTTAGCAAGACTCGGTGTCCTTTGACAATCGATGAGCAAAGCATAATGAGTAGAGTACCATATGCTTCGGCTATTGGCTCTATCATGTACGCCATGTTGTGCACTCGCCCGATGTCTCGTACGCTTGGAGTGTGATGAGTAGATATCGTGCTAATCAATGCTAGAGCACTGGAATGCCGCAAAGAATATCTTTAAGTACTTAAGAAGAACTAAGGATATGTTTCTCATCTACGGTGTTGACTCGAGCTCGTGGTAAGTGGTTACACGACGTTATCACCTCATATGAAAAATAATAAATAGAGGCGACGTAAAGATTTGTAAAATTGACACCGTCAAGAACACAAACCGATCCACTTGTAAGATCTCTACCTCAAGCCAAGCACTAGTTGCACATATCTTCTATGGGTTTGAGACACATAGGAGATTGGTCGTGAGATTTTCCTTTAAATCTGAGAGATTTATAGAATAAAGAGATTTGTATAAGGCATGGCTCAATATGATTGACTCCAAACTTAAGTGGGAGATTGTTAGTTTGTAATAATCTTGAAGTCAATAATACGATAAATTTGTTATATAAAGCTTTGTTCATGAATTAGATATTTAAACAATATTTTGTTTCCTTGAGTATTATTGAATTTATGAATCATTCCGAGTTCATGACTGGAATTGTGAAACTTCATAATAAAGAATATACTCTTAAAAGTCACTAACCAAGGTAATTAGCAGGAACACTAATTAACCGTTATCGTTAGTATGTGGATTAAATGATGGTCAAGTTTTACGTATCATAGACAAAGAGTTGTCATTTTAATCACATAGATAGATGTTCTAGGAACATCGTATTTGATAGACCCCGAATGAAACATTAAATGGAATTGTGTTCGTGTCATTAATGTTTTCGTTCAAAGATTAAATTCTAAAGTATGAGGTATTCATCTTTCCTACATAAGATATGTATGTGTGTGATTTCTACCAAACGTTATCCGTAAAAGGTGGCTATAAAGGTAGCTCTTCGTGATACATAACTTATGCGAGGAAGAGTTGGTTTGCCAAAAGTACTATTGTCCCTCGTATTTCTATACGAGTTATAGCATCATCAAGTGGGGCCCTTGATAGAGTAAGATTATCTCATAGCAAGATAATTACAAGAGTAATTATATTTGATAATTTACTCAGGATCAAGAAAAGATTAAGTTTGTAAGGATGACACATACCTACCTTGAAACCGATCCGATAGCTATGAGACAAAAGAATTAAACACAAGTAAATAGTTTACCGGATCATGATATTGTACAAGACATCATCATCTCTGTGTAATTGGATGGTCATAGTGCATTCTCGCGATGCCTCCTATGATTATAGAAGTTAAAACGGTTTAACTCTATTTACCAACATAACACGATCCTCGTTCGGTCACACCGTATAGAGTTAATCTGAGAATCTTATTGATTAATTATGAATTGTTTATAATTAATAATAAGATGGTTATAATTAATTATATATGATATAATTATATTTGTCATAGAGATGACAAGAAGCAAAAATCGATTGAATTTATAACGTGTTGACACGTCGTATAAATTCGCCAAACAACAATCGAGAAAAATATAATTGTAGATGACAATTATATATATTTGATTTGGATTTTAAATGTTAATTATGGATTTGAATTATGGGCCAAAGCCCATTTATAATTAAAGTCTTAATTAATAATTAAAAGCCCAAAATCAAAAAAGCCTAAAATCCGAAAAGCCCAAAAAGGCCCATGAAAAGCCCATGACGACCTCCAAGGGTATTTTGGTAATTTGTCCAAAAGCCCAAGGGTATTTCGTAATTTGGCCAAAAAGCCCAATGGCGTTTTGGTAAATCGATGAACTTTAAGGGTATTTTGGTCTTTTCACTTTGAAACCTCCCTACTATTCACGAGGGCATTTTGGTAATTTGTCAATTCCACTTTTTCTATAAATAGAGGGGTAGGGTGAGAGAAAAAGTTCCACCAAATCAGTTCTACTTTCTCTCTCTCGGTATACGGTTGTTTCGTTAATTCACGGGATCGGTGAATAGTGTTTTTACGAAAGTTGCGTATTTCGCACATTTGTGAAACAGAATTATGCGAGTCGTGAATAGTACTATTTCGTCTTTTCTCGGGTGAATAGTGTTTTTGCGAGAAATCGCGGTTTACGGTATTTCTGGCAAAAGAAATAAACCGCTCTCTGATCAATCCTGGTCAAGGTTTTAAAAAACGGTTTAACGGATTTAACTGTAAGGCAATAATTTCGAGTTAAAACGGTTTAAACGGAGTTATTTAACGGCTTTTAACGGTTTTAACGGTTTAAACGAAGTTTTTTACTTAACATTAAAGATTTTGATGAAGTTAAAACGGAGTTTAAACGGTTAAAATGAAGTTTTTTAAAAGCTTGATCCTGGTGGATAACCTACAGAGGCATCAGACGTTTGGTGCTCCGAGACAAGCCGATTTTCATTCCAATTGAAATTTGGAAGCGAGATATAATATCTTATATTAATCTATTTAATCGTTAAGTAGATTAATATTTTAGAAATCAATCATGGAGTAGATCAATAAAGGTTTAAAGAGGTGTGTATCTCTCAGTAATCATCCGACACATCACTTTAACTCTAAGCTTAAGTTAGAAGTAAAATAATATTTTACCGTTTTTGTAAAGGATTAAATGTCTCGTAACTCTCGGTTATTATCCGACATACTTTAATCCCTAACTTAAGTAGAAGTAAAATTTTTGTTCTACGGTCTTTCCGCAGCTTGAGCATTAATGGGATTTGGGCATTCCGAATCCCAACAATAATTTGGCTACTTATCTCATAGGTTGCACAAAATAAATGGTCGGTACATCAGATGAATGTGAAGTCGGTATTCCTAATGTGCTTGAAGAGGAGGTGTATGTCGAACAACCCCTTGGGTACATGAAGCTCGGGAAGGAACACAAGAGCGTGGAACACGAGGGTTGATAATTATTTCAAGGAAAATAGTTTCAAACAATGTCCCTTCGAAGCGGTCATTTACGTGAAGGTATGCAAAGATAAACTCCTGCTTGTCCCACTGTATATGGATGATTTGATCTTCATGGGCAACAACCAAAGGCTTATTGACGAGTTCAAGCGAGAAATGAAGCTCGAGTTCAAGATGATGAGGTACTTTCTCGGTCTCGAGATCAAGCAGGAGAATTCAGAAATATTTGCATCTCAAGGAGCATACGTCTGGGAAATTCTCCAAAAGTTTGGGATAATGATTGCAACTCGGTAGTGACACCGATGATACTCAGTGCCAAACTCTTAAAACTCAAAGGAGGAGAAACCGTGGACTCGAACGCCTACTAGAGTATGATTGATAGTATAAGATATCTGACTTGCATAAGGCTCGACATAGCATTTGTCATGGGGGTCACAAGCCGATTCATGGAGGACTCGAGATACCCTCACTTGAAAGCAGTGAAGAAGATTTTTCATATATGTCAAGGGGACAGAGGACCTCGAGTAGGGATGTCAATAAAGCCCGAGGCCCATCAGGCCTGTCCGGACCCGCCCGACCTGTCCGACCCGGAGGTCAAATGGGTAGGGTCGGGCCGGGTCAAAGTACGGGCCAGGCGGGTACGGATTTAAGGTGAGACCCGCCCGCCCAATCGTAGTATCAATAAAGTTTAATAATATATTGATATGTGTTATGTGTATATTATTGTATATTAAATCAATAATTTATTTTGTTTATTTATAAATCTCAATATAGTATTATTCCTTAAATTATATAATAACACTACTTATTAACATTTATATGTACATTTATGCTACGAAAATATCGATATATCATATATTACATATTTAATTACCATATTAATATTCTATATTTTCATTGGAGATGTACAAACTACAAACTTAATTAAATATAATAATTATTTTTTAAAGGTATAATATAATTAAGAAGAGAGAAATATTTAATAAAAAAAAAAATTGATTATGCAACAACTTGGGCGGGGAGGCCTGTGAAACATCATGGGCGGGTTGAGCCAATAATTTTAGACCTGGAGGCAAGGACCGGGTAGGCCGGGCCAAGAGTTTTGAAAGACGGGCGGGACCCCGGGTTTGACACAAATCCGACCCTACCCGGCCCATTGCCATCACTAACCTCGAGTTGTTCTACCAAAAGACTAACATTTTTTAACTTGCAGGTTATGTGGACAGTAACTGGTGCGGTGACATTGATTATCGCAAGAGCAACTCGGGATATGCATTCTACATGGGAAACACAACCTTCACATGATTGTCGAAGAAACAACCCATCTTCACATTTTCCACTTATGAGGTCGAGTATGTCGCAACATCACTCGGTGTGAGCCATGCCATCTGGCTCAGAAGACTACTGTAGGAACTGAAATGCTCACAAGTTGAATCGACCGAGATTTGAGTTGATAACAAGTCGGCTATCGAGTTAGCCAATAACCCAGTACATCATGAAAGGAGCAAGCACATAGATGTGAGGTTCCACTCAATCCGGGAACATATCAAGGATGGGGAGGTTCGAGTTGTTCATGTGCAAAGCAATGATCAAACTACAGATATTTTCACAAAGATTTTGTCGAAGCTACTATTCGAGAACTGCAAGCAGATGCTCAGGATGATGAAGGAGCGAGACTTGAGTTTAAGGGAGGATGTTGAGAGTAGTAAACTTCAAGTTCCAATCCCGAATGAACCAGAGCTCAACAACCTTACCACCTCGAGATACCCCATACCGAACCCGAAGAAACAACAGCATCAAGGACGAGCAAGTGGCAAAGACAAAACTCGAGATGGACCAGAGCCTAACAGCTGGGAATATCAAGAAGCTCGAGATAAACTCGAGATGGATGACGCATGACACTTTTGACATCCGCCACATGTGTAATAGACAACTGATAGAAGCAGCAGTGAAATTGACAGAAGTGTTGCTAAACAATTAATGTCACTGTATAGCTATAATTATATTGATTGTATAGGATAGTATGTGCATTAATAACACCGAGCACTATAATTAGAGGAGTAGTGTAGTGTAGAAAGAAAAGAATTTTTTTTTTATAAATACAGTTGAGTTATAAAGAAAATAGCTTTCAAAACACTCTCTTTCTTCTCTCCGATCTAGAAATTTATTTATTCTCTTTTAATTCAGTTATTCATTTATTTTTGTTTGTCAAAGTGAACACTCGTGTGAGATCTCGAAATAGTATTTTGAGTTTAAAGAATTCATGATAAATTTCGAGATAAATAAACAAAATGTCAACATGGAGAAGGCAAATGGAGAAAATAGTCGCAGCGAGGTTAGTTGTTGTACTGTTTTAAAAACGAATCTAAGTTTGAGCAATTATAAGTATTTTCTCAGTATCAGTGTCCCAGTGGAAGCAACTGAACCGGTGAACCCTAACTCTGAAACTGGCTCCACCATTAAAGCCAAAGCACAATAATTCACGATTGGATTGAAGTGATGTTTGCTATTAGGGATAGCTCCAGAAGCAAAATTCCAACTTGTTAGCCAAAATAGATTTGTAATATGCAACGAGTAATCAATCATAAGAGTAACATGGAAATGTAGAGACTAGCGATCAGGCTAACTCTTCTCGCTTAATTTGGTACGTGCATCATACTACTCAAACAGCACCTCGCTCAATTTCTTTTTCTTCTGTATCCCATTTATAGAATGAATAACAATTATATTTTTATTTTAAATATGTTGTTTTCATATTCAAATGTGTGCGTTCATGTAAGATGGTTGAACAATTGAATTTTATTTAAAGTTCACGTACGTTCAGACACCATCTTTTATGTTCATATTTTTTTTGCGAATGCATACATTTATAATTATCCAGTTTAGAACTTAGATCGAAAAATAAAGATATTTTATTAGCGAAAAATCTATAAAGTGTGAATTAGATATAGTTGTCAATTTTTATAATCAATGGAGGATAATTTTTTCATTCATTTATAAATTTGGAATAGCTAGGTGCAAAGAACTTTCCTCTCTTTTTTATTAAAAATAAAAAAAATTAATGATTTTGTTCTAATTTTTAAGATAAAACAGTAAATAAGTCCATGATTGATTCTACATAATCAATAAAATTTTAGACCGTTGACCTCCATACTTACAAAAAAAATCACTAATTTAAATTATAATTATAACATATATTGTCAATATTTATAAATATTGACCCCATTTAGAAAAGTCTGTCTCCGTTCCTGTTTAAAGCACTGACGGAGTTTAGTTGGGTCAAAGTGGATCATGCCCCCTATTAGTTAAAAATACTTGAAATATTATTTTTTAAAACTAAAATTTATTTGAGGTATAAAATGATCCCTTCTACTTTATTGATATAGTTAAATAAAATTTATTGGTCCCTGAGCTAAGCTTACTGGTTCAAAGCGATGAATCAATGTCAAAATGGAGACAAAGTTGCCATAGCATACTTTTGAGTCGTCATTTCGGGTAACACGACGAATTAATATTTATCTCATGCTAATTCCGACCACATCGTACCAGACACATCGTGTCTCTGTACCACCTCAATAATTTCAAAGGCGACAATAGGCGACCCAAAAAGTTGTGTGCCTTTAGTTTAGCCTGTGCACCATCACACGCCAATACGTGACAGAAAGAGTTGCGCAAAATTTAAGAATATAGAATTATTATTCGGACAAATTAAAATAAATTTTAGATAAATAGAAGAGTGTTAATCCGATATACTAAGTTTTAGGTGGTATACCGAATTAACTCTCGTCGGAATAACGATTATTATTTGATTATGTTGTATTATATTATTATATTATAATTATGATTTATTAGTATTATATTATTATGTTATATTATGAATTATTATTATATTAATATTGTGATTATTATTTTTTATCATCAACTGTTAGTATTATAATATTATTTATTTTACTATTATTTATTATTATTATATTATCTATACTATTATATAAAGCATCTAAGAATTGAAGGGTCCATTTTTTGTCATGGTAAATTTTATTATACCCATTTTATCCCTCAATTAGACGGATAATATTTATTGTTGGTTGATCGAACGTATGTGATCGCGTCCATTGATCCCCTCTTTCTCTCCATTTCTTTCCCTTATATACTATTATTTCCATATTTTTTGTTTTTTTTATTTAGCAACTTTGTGCATATTTGGTAAGAAATTAATGATGATAATATATGTTAGAATAATTTACTTTTTTTGCCATAAAAATCATGAATCATTAACTCATATTATGCAAAAATCTCATCCAAGATTAAATATAGTCTTTATTATATATTTTCTCTATAATTTGGTGAATTTATAATTTAATATTAGATAAATGTGAATTTTTTATCTTATAATATTTTAATATTTAAATAAAAAATTCTCTTTATGCTATGCGGGTATATAGCTAGTAATAATATAATTTTAGTATTATATTATTATATTATAAATATAAATATGATTACTTTATTATTATATTATTATAATTATGATTATTTATTATTATGATATTATATTATTATTATTATTATATTATAATTATGATTATTTATTATTATAATATTATTATTATAATTATGATTATTTATTATTATATGATTATGCTTTAATTATGGTTATATTATCATTATATTTTTATATTATAATAATTATAATTATTTATTATTATAATAATTTTATATTATATTATTATATTATGATTATATTATTAAAATTTAAATTATTTACTATTATTATGATTGTCATTATATATTTTTATTATATTATTATTATTTTACTATTATTTTTATTATCATCATCATTTGTTAGTATCATAATTATTTATATTTTAACTATTTTGATTAACAACTACCAAATGACATTTTTGCTCTTCCGAATAATAAAAAATATCACTTTTCTACCACTCTTTCAAAAAGACTCTATTTTATCACTCTTCTAAAATTATTACTATTCTAAACTATTCTTTAATTTGCCGAAGCTTAGATAGTATTAATACAAAACAGTTATTTCAGTTATGCAAGTATATGCCCAGTAAAAAACAAAAGGAAAAAAAAACCTCAGATCTAGCCACCGACAGTTCCAAATCCATACCTTGAAACTTTATTGATAAAAAAAAGGTTTGATTACAAGATTTGAAACCCCTGTTAACAGCTGCGACGTTCAGCGTAGCTGACTTGAATAACTCCTATTTTGCTTGGAAAAAGGGAGATGTGTGCGAATCAAGGGCTCATCCATGAGCTCGACACAGCCTTCAAGAATATTATTGACATAGTCGATAAAGCAGTTGATTTCAGTATCGTATGATTCACGATACAAATTATATAATACGGTATGAGTTTATAGGTCGGCAATGCATACTGTGGTTGTGTATTGGAGGATCAGTGAATCGTCAGAATTGTTGTGCGATGAAGGTGCGATATGCGTATCATATTGTATCGTATCGTATCGTATCGAGCGATACAACGATTCGTTGAATAGCCAATGAAAATCACCTCGTTGCTCTGCGTAATTACCTATCATCGCTCCTCGTCGTTCTCCATAACTACAACCCTTCTTAGCACACGAGACTGAGAGATGGAGAATAAAAATCGATTTGAATTCTAATTTTTTAACTTTTTTTTTTTTACAACATGAACCCCCAACCTAAAAAGAGCATACAAAGAGAAGTCTCAGCACTCACACCTGACGTTATCAAGCAACACAGCGATGAGAAAGTTCCAACTAACCATTGTGTAGTATCTGAATATGGAACCAAACTCGACCTGGCTCCATCTCAGCAATCCATTCGCATCAGACTTCTCTTTTTAAAACACAAGTACCCACTACTACTATATCATAAAAGGTCTCATAAGCCTCTGGCACACTCACAGTAGCATAACAAAGCAACAGGCATAACTTTGACTTATTACATACTGGCATCAAGCATTTTTGCCACTACAAAGTTTTAAATTTATGTTTTTGCCACTGCAAACTTTCAATTGATAAATATGCCATTATAAAATAGATTTATTCTGAAATTTGCCATTATGTATATTTAATCATAATTAAAAAAATATTTTTTTCTTAATACCAATTATACCCTTCCTGTCCCTCTGTTTTTAGTACCGAGACTCTTCGACGGAAAAAAAAGAAGAAACCCTACGCGATTCCGGAGTTTGGCGATTTGGACAAAAGCTTCTTCGAGTTTGGCGATTCGAAGCGAACGACGATTCGAGCGGCGATTTACGATATTCAAGCGATTTCTTCGAGCTCCTCCGCCGACCGCACTGCATGCTTCTTCGAGCTCCTCCGCCAAGACAGGCATAGAAGATGCACAATACCGCTTCTTCAAGCTCGGCTCAGCCAAAAAGGAGAACGATACCAATTATCGAATGTCCATATTGCGGGATTTTTGTCATGAGACTTGTTAGCAACACCGATGCAAATCCAGGGAGAGTTTTTTACAAATGCGAGAATTACAAAAATGTGGGTTAGTTCAATTTTTCCTTCTGATATTTTCACAATTTTCCCAATTAGGGTTTTCTGGTATGAATGACAATAAGAGCTTGCCGCTTTTTTGGTTTGCCGATAACAATTAGGGATTTTTTATGAAAAAGGAAATGCGAGTTTAATTTGATTGCTATTTGTCATAAAAGTGTTACCGGATATGTCAAGTGAGGCCATTATTAATATGAAAAAGACCAATTTAACATTCCTTCATATTTGAGTTGTGTTGTAATTAGGTTAAAATGCATTGAATCATTGAAACAACAGAACCCAGACACCTAATTTGAATGCTATTGGCATTTACAAAAAGGAGTTAAAATGATATTTGAGCTTGCTTGGTCAATTAGGTTAAAATGCATTGAATCATTGAAACAGCAGAACCCAGACACCTAATTTGAATGCTATTGGTCTTTTACATAAAGGAGTTAAATGTCGCTTTTATATGTGGGAGAATGAGTACGAAGCATTTCTTCGTGAGATCGGAGTTTTGAACATGCAAAATAACGTCAAATATGAGATTTCAGATATAGAAAATGAAGGGGTAGTAATGAAGAAAGGAAATGCCGAGCTACTTGCATTAGTGGATGACGTAAAATTTCTTATTGTTATAATTGTTATTGTGATGATTAGTATGTTGGTTGTAATGTTATGCAAATAGAATTAGAGTAGTTTATCTGTTAGTCTATTTTACTTGTTATTTATGGTTTTAATTATCAGGTCTTGTTGAACTTTTAGTTTGGAGAATTTATGTTGTAATAATTGACATTTTCTCTTTTCCAACAAGTTTCAGATGAGTTACTGGTGTTTAGTTGTAAGCCTCTATTTCCAGTCTGATATAATGGTGATGCTATCTTTTTATTTGGTGATAAGTACATGACTGCAATATGTTGGGAGGTTTTCTTCTTTCGTGTTTAAATAACATCCAATAGAAGAAGTTTACCAAGGGGAGATTTGCTTACTGGCAGTGGCATTATATTTAGCTGCCATTTTTTGCTCGCTTGGATTCCTTTGCAAATCCAGAGCGCCATTTGTGAAAATGTGAAATCTCATTAACAAGTCAGGTTGTAATTCATTTGCAATTTTTTTTTCTTTTGTTCTTTCACAGGTCAGGTTGTAATTGGTATGTGGATTCCTGTAATAGTGTAACTGACTTCACATCTATCAGATTTTTTATTGTTCATGTTGTTTCCTTGCTTCTAATTTTTATAGTTTGTGCTTGATCAATGAATAGTGCTTTGCATAAGCTGACATAATGGTTGTATCTCCATATTCTAACAAAGCAAATGTGGAATTTTTTAGAAAAGGGAAAAGGAAATTGTTGTATCAAACTCAAACTTGTACAATAACTACTATGACTTGACCTATAATCTATCAGACGAGCTCGCTGCACCAAATATACAATGTCTAATGGTCCATAACGTTTATCATGAATAATTTCATACAAAATCAATAGAATAAAACAAAATAAGCTGATACAAAGATAAAGTGATTCATAAAACAAAATAACAAAATGCAATAGAGCATACAAAATTGCCATCCAGAATGATGCAGCAAATGAAAATACATGAAAATAATTCATTACATATTCTATTGCATCAATCTATCGACTCTCTAAATTGCTTCCTTACATGTTCGTTGTTGATGACCAAATTGCTTGCACCTCTTGCATTGTTGTCGTTTTGAACCCAACTCTAAACATCCAGGAATTCTCTCCTTTCTAGGCCTACCGGGAGGTCTCTTTATCTTAGGTGGCAACACTTTAAAACCGGGATCACCATTGCCCCATTGTGACTTGTCAGTCATTGGTTTGATCACACCCGCATACGCAGCTTGAATTTGGCAACCGAGTAATACTCGTGCACATAATCCTCCATACGATATGATCTACGCGAGCAAATAAATGCAATGGCATGCATGCATGGTTTGCCAGTAAGTTGTCATTCTCTGCATGTACACTCTTGTTTATCCAACTCCACAGCATGCCTCCAAACCTTACCCTCTGAGTCAACTCCACTTATCTCTGCACAGTTATTACCTCCTCTACAAATTCTGACCTTGCCAATATTCCTACTAGCATTGTTCAACTGTTTAATTACATTTGGAAGAATCACACCTTGTAGTTTATTCCCCACTGTTCTTCTCTTATCAAATGTGACCATTAGCAACTGTCTAATCTTATCAACGAGATCAACTACATGCAAACCCTTGAATTCTTTTATCCAACTATTAAAACTCTCTGATATATTATTGTTAATATAATCACATTTTGTTAAATCCGAGAATTGACTTCTACACCAAAGTTGCTTGTGATTCTTCTCTAAAAATTCAATAGCACTGGGTGCTGCTTTTGCTACCATACCTAAATGGTATTGACACTTATCTACGGTATAAGCCTTTGCTGCTGGCCACATATGAGTAGCAAATACCTCACCATGAATTTTTTTTTAAAGTTTACCATCAGGTGCCTCATGCATTCTCTATGCTCAACCTCGGGAAATACGTTTGAAATAGCAGCTGCTAACCCCTTTCCGGCATCTGAAGATATTGCTAATCCTGGTGGTGTTCCTATTGCCCTTCTAAGCTGATTCATAAACCACTCCCAGTTTACAGTTGTCTCTGAGTCAAAAATCCCATATGCAACTGGATACAACCAGTTGTGTCCATCAATCCCACAAGCAGCTGCCAACTGACCCTTGTACATACCTATCAACTCAGAAAATGCATATGTTAAATGAGTCAAGTCAGAAAATATGTCATCTATACATGATTTAGTCAAGTCAGAAATACTTGTCAAATGAGTCGAGTCAACGCCTAGATAAGGTCTGCAACCATGTATAAATCCATCTATACATGGTTTTAGTGACACGAATATCTTGCTAAAAAATACCCTATTACCAACTCGTTCAGAATCTATCTCAACAATGCTTTCAGGACATTTGTTCTCCAACTCACACTTGAAATTGTACAAAGTCTGAAAGCTCTCCTCCCATGATCCATGGATTTGGTCAAGAGCAGCCTGTCTCCCTGACCAAGCTTTGTTGTATGTCACCTTGATATGAAAATCATCTTCTAATTTGCTTTGCACTTCTTTGGCACCGCCGACGATTCTTTCTTAACCAATCGGTCATCTCTATCCGATACCCAAGACTTAGAAACCATTTTCCCATCAATCGTTGTAGTGGACGAACAAGTATGCTCATGTGGTAATACCTTCACCTGAAATTACAACAGTTGTATTAGCATAAGTTACTAAATAATAGCTAAATATAAGTACATAAATAATACATACATACCATGAAAGTCTTATTATCTTAGAGTATAGATGCATGAATTCTCCAAATGCAACTAGGATTTTTACATTTTCCTATGAACCTTTTCTTGTCAGACTTGATTGTAGCAACTTTAAATTCATTTTTAATTGCAAAATGTCTTAATGCCCTTCTAAAGGTATTGACATCAGGAAATGATGCACCAACTTCTATTCTAGGATTTTCAAGATCATGTGTGAACAACGGTTCGGTGTGAACCGTATCATCCACAGTTGGCTCCTCGTGCACACTATCCGTCATCATAAAATCTGAATTAACAAGTGCAACACTCTTGGCATTATGGTTTTGATCGAGGCCATCATCACCATCAGAATTGTACATGCCCTCATCATTGAAACCCACATACTCATCATCATCAGGATCAGGATCATTAAATTGACTGGGTTCTCCTCCACTTGGCCCCGAAGTGTTGCATCCATGCGAGCTCCCCACATAGCTCTGACCATCGGTTATAATAGTTGGCATTTGCTGAGTCGGAGTGCATGGGAGTGTGTCATTTGTACCACTACATTTGGAGCTTCCCTCAGAATCACATACTACTACACGAAGTATTATTTTTTTCTCCTTTTGGAACATCTTGAACATCTCTGGAATTTGTGCCTCGGACACTAGTGCTACATCTCTACCCTCTTTTTTGTCTAATATCCATATTTTTGGTGTTTGAGACTCTCTCCAACTTAACTCATCCAATAAATCGCTATTCATATCAAACAATGAAAATTTATCTGGATCAACCATCCATTTTAATGTCCTTCCCTTGACATATATCTTCCTGGTATCATTATGCTTCTTCCAAAATCCTTCAATATTGATTTCTATCTTAAAAATCGCTTCTATGTCAATCCTATATCAAAAAATTACTTTCTTGCTATCATATTATTACTTGTTCAAGCAAAATGATATTTAAGAATGTGAAAAATTAAAATGAAAAGGAAAAAAAATCTTACCCACTAGGAATGGTCCAGGATTTATCCATATGATCTCCAATATATCCTCTTAGGCCTAACTTATCTAATCATCAACTAATAACCTATTTAAATTAAGAATTTCATTTTAGTAATAAAAAAATGGCAAATCACATAAAAAAATTAAGAATCAAGTTTTGATTTTTCAGATCGAATTGCATAGGAGAAATCACGTAGGGTTGTCGAATTAATCGCGTAGGAGAAATTAAGAATTTCATTTCAGTAAAAAAAATGGCAAATCTCTTTACCAAGACAAATCACGGGTTGTCAGGAGAAATTAAGAATTTCATGGAGACAAATCACGCGCCAGGTGCAAAAATGTGCATGGCATAGGAAAATAAATCGCGTGGAGCAAAGTCACGGGGAATTTGGTTCGGCGAAATTTAGGGCTTCGCCAGAATCGCCAAAGCTTCTTTTTGTCCGAATCGCGTGGAGCAAAGTTGTAGATTTTTTTCCGTCAAAAAAAGAGGGACAGGGAAGGACATAATTGGTATTAAGAAAAAAATTATTTTTTAATTATGATTAAATATACATAATGGCAAATATCGAATAAATCTATTTTGTAATGGCATATTTATCAATTGAAAGTTTGCGGTGGCAAAAACCTAAATTTAAAACTTTGCGGTGGCAAAAACACGGCATAGTAAGACCAATTCGTTTTGAAAAACTCCAAAAATCGAATTTACAAAAATTTAAGAAATTCAACTTATTTTTTGATGTTGTCTGTGTATCATTTAAGTAACATATATATATATATATCTTAGTTAGATTGTTGATACTTAGTCAAAGTATTTTTCACTTTTTCATTTCCGAATGGTGATAAAGAAGTTCAACTTAAATGTATACTATAGCTTTGCTCTTGGAAACGCCTTTTTTTTTTTTTTCAAAAATGATGCGTTTGTGACTTATAAATACTTCAGAAGATGAAGAGATGGCTCCGCCACAGATTGTTATCTGAAGTATTTCGACAAAATTTTGTAATTTTCTCTTAATATTTCAATCACAGATTGTTATGAATATAAAATTTTATTTTAAATTAATGCTTATGACTTTCTTTAATTTATAAATTAAAGACGTGATGATGTATGAAAATTTTAAACTTAATATAATATTTCTATTTTGAAAAAATCAGTGAACTTCATCAAAAATATTTCTAGCTCCGCAACAGCATCCTAGATACAAAAAGAACTCCAAGAGCTCCAAAGCAAGCATCTTGAGATCTAATCCTCTTCTTTATCGTAACCAAACAAAAATATGATAATAAGTGTACATTATGGAGGCTTATCTTTAGGCTTCAGCCAAATACGGCCATTGATAGAATGTAAAAGCAAACCCACTTTGGCATGACAAACTTGATTAATTTTCTGGGAACTGCAACTTCAATAATTTAGTCCAGTAATCGAGTGAAAAAATGGCTTAACATAACGAATTTACATCCTCTGAGTATTTTACTAGATAAAGTATCCGAATTTGAGGGGCCTTTGTGAATCTAAGGGTAAAAATTAAATTCGGACAGTCCGTAGTACACTACTAGAATTGTTGTTATTACCGTGGAATGAAAAACGCTTGTTTCGTGGAGTCAAGCACGGAAAAGACGTCATTTCCGTGAATTACCCACGGAATGGCTTTCACGGTACTTTCATCGCCAGAACAAATACTATTTCCGTAGAATACCACGGAGATAATCCTTTTCCGAGGAATTAAGCACGGAAATGATTCTACGGAAATAGATTCCCGTCTGAGTGCTCCGGTTCTTAATTCCGTAGTAAACATTTGATAGTTCCGAGGAATTGAGCAACGGAATAACTCATATTATTTCCATGGTTTTTACATCCACAGAAATAACTTTAACAAGTCACGGAATAACTCTACTCATCCATATTTTTATTTTTCTATTATTAATTAATTTGTCAAGAAATCTATTATTTATGAGAGTAACACCACTTATTCTGGCAATAAACTCATTCCTGCACAAAATAACATCCCTAATTTTTGTTTTATTTTCCAATTATCAACTGATGACAAATTAAAACAATCAAGCATTAAAATAACTTCAGAAAAATAATATAGCATATAAAAACACCAATTGGAAGTACATCAAATCAAAAAATACAGGTATTGAACTGCCAAAATATAAACCCGTATATCAACTGCTATATTGCTATAATTGAAAAGCTGTTTGTCTGCTATATTGCTATAATTGGATATTCTATTACCAAAAAAAATTGAAAACCGTTAACCATACCAAGCCTAACTACTATATTTGTTGATTGTCCGAGTTCGATCCCTCGTACCATCGGTTCATGGCTGCCTCGCTTGCCTACTTTGTTGCTTGCGTTACAAGTGCTTGTATCCCTCCCATCACATTTGATTGCGACATTGAAGATAATCTCTAGTATAGAACAAAAAAAATACTTAGGATCTTTTACTTTGAAGCATCAGTACAATTAAATAACCTACATTTATAAAATTGGGTCCTTTGTATCTCTCTATTTTGAAGCATGTACAATACAGTTTTTTCTTCTTGCCCTCAAGCATGACTAATATAAATTTGTAATATTTACCACTAAAAGCATGCTTAAACCCAATATTGAAAATTGATCAAACCTTAGACATAACAACAAAATTGAATCTATATATTTTGTTCTTACTTGGTGCAGAGGCATTTGCATTCCAATAAGTGCACTGTAAGGAAGGGCCATGTGACCCTAAGTAAATAATATGAAAATATTAATATTACGATGATATTCTTTTATGACTGCATAAGAACCCTGAAATTTGCCATAATTCCTTTTTAGAAAATATATATATTTTTTAGTGAAACATGATAATTATCAACATTCATACCTATATGTTATATCAATTTCAGCAAAGTCTTAAATCACAAACTAAATCTACAGACTTTGACATGCATGAATCTCACAATACTAGTCCACTCCAATGTTAAAAACTATGAAAACCTTACACAACTCCCGTCAAACACCATCACCCATTCAAAATTGTTAGAAATTATACTTACCTGAAATAAAGGCATATGTTGTCCTTGAGTTGGCTGAGAAATGAGACAATGAGCCTACAAGCACAATATACAGTGAACAACAAAAATTAGTATTGTGAAACATCAAAACCTGACTTGTTTGCACTCAATTCCCACTATAGAAAGCTGAAAATTCACCTGAGATAAAACTCTGCCGTGACATTTCCTACTCGATATTTAAACTGTTCCTTCATTAATAAAACAACACAATAGCAATTTGGTGAATACATTAATTAATCAATTACCGAGTTAATAAAATCTACTGGTCTCCATTTGTATATAAATTATAAATTAACAATAATTTTTATTTACCAAAAATTGGATCTCCAAAGTATCTCTTGTGGTCTGATCAAATATGCGAAAACTTCTAAATGATCCTGGCATGAGGTTCTAAATGGTCTTAGGATTCGTTTTATCTGTTTTTTCAGTGGTGAACTCTTCTAAATAGACGAGGCCCTGTTGGGTGTATTTAACCCTTTTCCCCCTTGGTAGAGAAGACTTTGTACCAGCCATATGAAGGAATCGGTGTCATAAACAGCACGAAAGAGTGTTTGATTAAGGCAGAAAATAGTATATATGTGTTGTTTGAATAGAAATTAAAGTATCAAAAGTTATTTTGGGGCAAGCTAGCATATATATTACCAGTACAAAGAAATAACTATTTATATAGTAATGCTAATATTTCTATGCGGCAGAGATTCTTTAGTTTTCACTTGAGTCCACACTAATATTTGTTCTTCTGTTAGAAGAGCAAATATGACACCAACTGTAAAAATAAAATTAGAGTCATTATTTCTGTGAGTAATAATGAAAATGAAGTCAAACTGCTCAAATTCCAGAAAATAAGGTTTTCTAATAGAAAGGGGCACGAGGCCCAGTCCTTGGCACCGCGAGATGGCACACTAGGCTAGGAAAAGAAAAGAAAGGGAGTACCAGAATGTCAAGGCGATGACAGGGAGCAAGGTACAAGAAGGGGGGCTTGGCCAAGATCAGCCCGAGATTGTGTCGACCGTGTCGAGGCGACCATGAGTGGGGAGGCGAATGGTGGTCAGCAAAGTGGGTAAGCCGAGAAAAAAAGGTGCTGGGATGAGCGCTCGACTACCATTAATGGCTGAGTGGCGAGGGTTTCACAGCGGAACCCTAGAAATGAAGACGGAGAGCTAGCTTGGAGGATATATGTATACTCTTTTTCAAAAGATGTCTCCTCTTTCCTAATTTTAGGCCCCTGAAATTGTTTATGGACCGTTAGATTTATGATGTGATGCATTTCTGGGCGTTGCGATTATTATTTTATGGTTTTCTCCAATGCAATTTATTTCTGGGTGAAATGATTAGGGGGGGGGGGGATTTCCAGCGGAGGGAAATGAGAGTTTTGGCCTCCCTCCCAAAAATTTCACTCTCGCTGTGTTTTTCAAACATATAGAAAGTTCTGGAGTATTTCCGTGAAAAGATAGATTATATTCCGTGGATTTTATTTCCGTGCAAATTTCTTCCGTGGACTTGTCTACAGAAATGATGAGCGTCACGCGCCAATCTCTTTATTTCCGTAGAACCCAGATTTACCACGGAAAAAATATCAACTAACCACGGTAATAACTCAAATTCTAGTAGTGGTACAAATTCAATTATTTGAGCTCATTGTTTAGCCGAAAAAATGGTACTTACTAAGCCCAATAATTAATATAAATTAATAACACGCTCTTTTTCATACGACCTCACATTCAAAATAAAATATTAGCTAGATTTTTTTAATTTGCAACCACGATCTTTGTTAAATAAATATAATTAGGATTATTATTGGGCCTCATATTAACTCATAGGCCCAATATTAGTAATTACCGTTGTAAGCAAATTATCCGTTACCCAGAGACAAATATATATATATATATATATATATATATATATATATATATATATATATATATATATATATATATATATCGAATGTAAACACAGAAAAGTGAATAATGAGAAAATTCCCAATATCATAACAACTGTCCCAACTATAACTCTCTGTTTTATAAACTTCAACATGGTATCAGAGCGGGATTCTTAAATCCTTATCATAATATACCTATAACCCACATAATCTGATAAATATCAAGCACTTACTGTCTGGAGCCCTCTACCGGATTGGTACAGAGCTTCAACTCACATTAAAGCGGCCAATAATAGAAAAATCCCACAGTCCAACATACCAGCCACAATTCATATCAGTAACTACTACAAGTTACATCATATTCCTCAAATACTAGCAAAAACCCCATTGCAAGTTCTGTTCTTATCAGTCGAAATATCCAATACTAGAAAAATCAATACCAACTCAAACAATCAAATACCAGCAAAGGCAAAAATGAGAATACCAATATTTATCCTTATCAGTCGAAATATCTAATACTAGAAAATCTGATATCAACTCAAAAATTAAATACTAGCAAAGGCAAAAACCAAAATACCATTATATATTCATATCAGCTGAAAATCCGAAACCAACACAAGCCAGAACTTTATCAGAAAATGGCCCCTCAACTAGAAACCTCTACAAAGCTCACAAACATAATACTCAATGACTTAAATTACTTAGCTTGGGTTAGAGTAGTAAAAATCTCCTTTAAAGGAAGAGACAAACTTAGATTCACAACATGTACAACAAAGAAACCTCCACTATCCGCTGTGCCAACAACAGAGGAAATAAAAGCCCAAGAAGAATGGGATATTAAAGATCAAGGAGTAGTATCATGGCTAGTGGCTTCAATGGAGCCATATATTTCTGAAATATGCACATATCAAGAATCAACCAAAGAGGTATGGGACTATCTTAGAGAAACATACGACCACAAAACTAAAATTTCTCCCACATCTACAATCTCAAGCAAGAACTAACTCAAATCAAACAAGGAAATCACACAAATGGTGAGTACCTGACAGAGCTTAGAAGAAAGCTCAAAGAATTGAAGCTATACCTGCCACCAACCACTGATCTCAAGGAAATCCAGAAACGAGCTGAACGAGATGAAATATACATATACCTCTCAAGCCTTGATGAAAGCTATGAGAGCATCAGGTCTCACATAATACTCTTAGCCGATCTTCCCCCTTTTAAAATAGTGGTTGCAATGAAAAGTTCTTGACCAATCTAGACCTCACCAAAAATACCAAACATGTATTGGTTGCTAATGGTACAAAAGTCTGAATTGATGGTATAGAAAACTATAGTATTTTCTCAAAAGAAATTAAAAATGTACTATATGTGAAATCTTTCTCTATACATTTAATTTCCATAAAAAATTAACACAAGAACTTAATTCCAACGTCATATTTTCCTCATCAAATGTAACATTTCAGGACTCGGGCGACTAGAAAGAAGATTGGTGAAGGATGTCAAAAAAATAATTTATATATTTTTAAACCTAAGATGCTAAATTTATGTGCATCGATAAAAATAAGCAATTTTGAGTTATGACATAGAAGACTAGGACATCCTTCTTTTAAAATTCTAAATAGACTTTTTGATTTTTCATTTGAAAATTTTATGGATTGTGATGTATGTAAGTTAGCAAAATTAACTAGACCCCCTTTTTCGTTATCTCTTAGTAAAAGTAATATGCATTTTGAATTGATACATTCTGATGTATGGGGATCGGCCCTGGTTACGTCCTATAATGATTTTAAATACTTTGTTACTTTCATAGATGACTTTACACGAGCAACATAGCTATTTTTACTTAAAACAAAAGATGAAGTTTTTGCTTATTTTCTAGAATTTCTCAACCGAGTTGATAATCAATTTAACGCGAAAGTTAAAGTATTTAGATCGGATAATGAAACGGAATATAAAAATAACAAATTTATGGAGTTATTTTAAAAAAAGGATCATACATCAAACAACTTGTGTTAATACTCCTGAACAAAATGGAGTGTCGGAAAGAAAAAATAGACATTTATTAGAGGTAACCCGATCACTCTTGTTTTAAACAAATGTTCCAAATATTTTTTGGTCTGATACTATTTTGAGCGCTACGTATTTAATTAATAGAATACCTAGTGTTAAATTAGATAATAAAAGCCCATTAGAAGTTTTATATCAACGAAAAATTAATCTAGATCACCTAAATTTTTTTGATGTGTAGCGTTCGTTAAAATTAAAAGGAAGAGTAAACTAGATTTTATCTCAACAGAAACTATATTTTTAGGATATTCCTCTGTTATAAAAGGATATAAATGCTATGATCCCATAAATAAAAGTTTTTTATTTCAAGAGATGTTAGTTTTTTTGAAATTGAAGCTTATTTTAAGAAACAAGAACCAACTCAACATTCCTATATCATTGATAATAATAATATGGTATTACCCCAACCCCTGGATTTAGATTTTGTAAGAAATATTGAGACAATAGGAAATTTGGAGGAAGATACCCAAGAAGAGGAGAATCAAGATCAACAACAAGATGAGGAAGGTGAACATTTGGGAACAAGAAGATCAACAAGAACATTACAACCATCTACAAGGCTTAGAGACTATGTTACATATTCGGTAAAGTATCCTATTAATAATTATATTTCTTATAAAAATATCTCATGCCAACATAAGACATATTTGACTTCCATTTCAAAGGAACAAGAACCATTGAATTATCATGAAGCAATAACAAACCTGAATTGGTGCAAGGCTATAAAAGAAGAATTGAAAGCCATAGAACAAAATAAAACTTGGATAATCGTTAAATTACCTAAGGGTAAAAAACCCATAAGGTGCAAATGGTATACAAAATAAAATACAAGAGTGATGGTATCGTAGAACGCTCCAAGAACACCACATATCTTTTCATCAATAGAATTTTACGATACCTAAGAGGAACTCCAAGGCATATTGATGAAAAATAATAAATCTAATAATGTATGTAGTTATTCCGATGCAGACTGGGCCGAGAGCTTTGATAGAAAATCAACAATCGGTTTTTGCACATTTGTAGGTGAAAATTTAGTCACATGGCGAAGTAAGAAACAAAACTTTATGACCCGATCAAGTGTCAAAGCGGAATATCGAGCCATGGCAGCAACCGCTAGTGAACTTACTTGAATTAAACAACTCTTAACCGACATGAGCATCACTATACACCAACCAATATAAATGTTTTGTGACAATCAAGCCGCGAGACATATCACTTCGAACCCGATGTTTCACGAAAAAACTAAACATATCGAAGTTGATTGTCATTTTGTTCGCGAGAAAATACAAACCGCGTTGATCGAAACTCCCTTTGTAAGAAGTGAAAACCAATTGACCGACATCTACAAGAAAGGATTAGAGCCAAAGCTTTTTTATTTATCAATAAACAAATTTGGGTTAATCGATATTTATAATCCCAATTTAAGGGGGAGTGTTAAATAAATGTAATTAGGATTATTATTGGACCTCATATTAATTCATAGATCCAATATTAGTAATTACCGTTTTAAGTAAAATATTTGTTACAGTACTGTTAGAGGCAAATATATATATATCGAATGTAATCACAGAAAAGTGAATAATGAGAATTCCCAATATCATAACAACTGTCCCAACTATTTTAACTCTTTATTTTATAAACTTCAACAATCTCACACAGAAAGCGCGCGATATCTTAATCAATTTTAATTGTAGTTTGCACTTGTAGATATATCTGTGTAAACGAAATAATTCATAAAGTGTCATTTATTTTACCCAAACCCACTATATTATATATAGTCTTAACCCCAACTCCATTATATATAGACACGCATCAGGTGGTGTAAGTACAGCACCAACGTAGTAATGCATGCTATACGGCTTCCAAAGTTCCACTTTGCACTATCCATTTGAAAGAAACACTATTTTAGATAGGAATGCAAGACGACACTGATCCGCTGGTTCTTGGTCGGGTGGTGGGCGATGTGCTCGATCGGTTCGTCAGAAGCACCCCATTTAGGGTTTCCTATGGATCAAGAGAGGTCACCAATGGAAGGGAGTTCAAACCTTCCCAGGTAGTGAATCATCCTAGGGTTGAGATTGGTGGGAACGACCTAAGAAATTTCTATACACTTGTAAGCACCCATTATTCTTGTGTTATCCATTGTGATGTTTTTCACTTTTTTGTGTGTATGCTGAGGGGGGTACGTATAACATAATATATTTAGTTTGTTGATGTATTCCTTTCTGATACGATTCATATACTTTCTCTCTGGATGAGAGATTGTGTGTGTGGAGGATGAGAGCTCAACTGTATGCTATCCGAGCTCTGTGCCAATGTATAGTCTGTTCTCCCAGATTGTTCGAGGTGTTGTCCCCCATCAATGGGCTGGATTTTTGTAGCTGTATGATAAGTAGTGCAGCAGGTACAGTGTGACCTTTACATGTGTGCCTCGTGGCAACGACATTATACATATTCGGTGCACACAGACCTGGACCGAGTGTAGGACGGCCATGGCGTGTGTGGGTTATTGATCTGATGAGGCATTTATCTAGCTTTTGAGCGTGTAGGTCGATATTATTATGAACAGGCGGGACTTGGGCCGTGAGGTGAAATATACCGTCACTTTCCAAATGTGCCGGTTTCCTTTTTTTTTTAAGAACAAAAGTTATGGGGGTGTACAGTAGATATAATATAAATACGCATGTTTGCCTTGTGATTTATGTTTTGTTTATCGGTTATATATTTTTTATGTACGTGCACTAGTAGGCCATCTCTTACAGCGGTTCAATCAAAAAGATCGATATATATTATATAGGCTGTTAATGCTTTATTGCTTTTAGTTATCTTGTCGTGCAATGATGTAGGTCATGGTGGATCCTGATGCTCCAAGTCCAAGCAACCCACATCTGCGAGAATATTTGCATTGGTGATATCATTTATTATCCATTATTATTTGTTATTTAGTGTGTGTGTGTGTGTATATATATATATATATAATGGAAAAATATATATATATAAAATGTTTTTGTTATATATTATATATATAACCTAAAACTTAACCTGGATAATAACAGGTTAGTCACTGACATCCCGGCAACAACAGCAGTAAGCTTCGGTACGTCTTAGACAGTACAAAGTCATAATAACTGGATTTTATATAATGTCATTGTCTAATTTCAAAGTTTATGATGTGCATGCTAGGAAAAGAGCTTCTTTGCTATGAGAGCCCGAGGCCAAGCATGGGTATTCATCGCTTTGTATTCATCCTCTTCCGGCAACTGGGTCGTCAGACAGTCTACACGCCAGGCTGGCGCCAGAATTTTAATTCTCGACAGTTTGCCGAACTTTATAATCTCGGGTCACCTGTAGCTGCGATGTACTTCAATTGCCAGAGAGAGCAAGGCTCTGGTGGCAGGAGAATGCACATTAATTGAAAATTAATTTCCTAATCAACTATATAATGATAGCAAGTCAAATATGTGCTATTTTTGTTGATGCAATAATTGGGACGCTTGACAGTTTTATTACAAGTGAAAGAGATGATTTATAAATGGAGCTCACATATTGTAACCAAAATTCCAAAGACGCTTTAATTAGTATTGGGTTGAACTTGTTGCATATATGGGATTCAATGAGTTTCAATTCAATGATGCTTTAGTATTGCATCATCTCTTCCCAGTTAGAATGAAAGTCCTTAATTTGTGGCTTTGTATGAATTCTAAAATTTAGAAGATAGAGTTTATGAGGATTAATTATGTTCTTCTACTTCTGTTTTTGAGTTCTCTGTGCCATGGACATATTTTCATACTGTCTTGTATTAAGTTGTTAACATGGTAATAAAAGGACCGATGATGCTTTCGTTTTCAACAAGCAAACCTCAGCTCCTGTTTGGAGTTTGTCCTTTTCGAAGTGATCTGGCAAAGGTTGTTTCAGATGTCTCAGTGACTGGATCCTTCCCAAAAAAAAGTATAGAATACCTCCCAATAAAAGATTTGTTACATAACCAATGTGAAGAAACGTAAGTATACGGAACTCACTTTTAAGTACGATTCAAGATTTATAACTTGGTGCTAAGAGATATGGTCCAAGCATTAATTGATATGGAATCAACTGGAAAATCATGATGAATCATTTAAAGAAGTGAGTTTTCTAATTATTTTAGAAATAATAAAAATATCCAAATATATATATTGAGATTATGGTGCTTCACAAAGTATAAAATCTCTTATATTTCACGTCAGTATTTTGAGTTTGAAACTCCAAACGCACAATCCAAACTGTTGAACATGATTTTTACATTGAAATATTTTTGAAAATCAAATTATATATTTTTTTAAAAAAATTTAGATGGGTGAAAAATCACTGAATGGTACAGAAATAGTTAGGTCAGCAAATTTTGTATCCATCTAAAAAAACAAAAAAATTCAAAAAATTTAAATTTGATCTCGAAAGATATTTCAATAAGAAGATCATGTTCAATGGTTTGGATCGGCCGTATGTACTTTCAAATTCGAGATACAAACGCGAAACACGAGAGATTTTATACTTCGCGAAGCACCATAGTCTTACTATATATATATATATATATGAGTAAAGATACCGTGAGCTTAAGCTCACAAAGGCATCCTTCCGTGCGCTTAACTCAAAAAATACATCAAATCATCTCGAAATTTTAATTTAACATCTTCATTAAATTATTTATATAAAAATCTCGTGGGATGCAAAAATTTGGATTGTTTTGAGCTTTTTAAGTCATCATTTTAATTTTTAAAAATTATGTTCAAATAATAAATATATTATTATTTTTTTAGAGCTGATTTTCAAAAATTAAAAATCATGACTTAAAAAACTCAAAACACTCCAAATTTTTGCATCCCAATAGATTTTCATATAAAGAATTTAATGAGAATGATAAATTAAAATTTCGAGATGATTAAATATATTTTTTGAGTTAAGCTCACGGAAGGTCTCCGTGAGCTTAAGCTCACGGTATCTTTACTTCGCGTCGTATCTCTAATTTCCAAATTTAAAACATCGATCCGGCCATTAAAAGTGTTCTCCATATTGAAATATGTTTGGAAATCAAATTTTAAATTTTTTTAGAATTTTTTTGAGGATTAGAAAATCATTTTTATTAAAAATCATAAACTCAATGCATTTTCATCCCCCAAAAAAATAGAAAAAAATTTCTAAAAAATGTAAAATTTGGTCTCCAAACATATTTCAATATAGCTCTACTTTTAACGGTTGGATCGGTATTTTAAATTCAGAAATAAAATATACAACGCGAAGTACAAAAACATTTTATACTTCGTGATTAATCGTAGTATAACTATATATATATAGAGTTTGACTATTGTGAAAACGTTTGCATTTCGAGCCCAAGTGCATACGGCTCAAATTTTATCGTAACACGTCTGAAATTCAAAATTATCATTCTCATTAAATTCTTCATATCAAAATATTAGGGGATACAAAAATTTGGGGTATTTAGAGTTTTCTAAGTATTTATTTTGGATTTTTTTGAATATTTTATTATTATTTTAGTGCTGATTTTCAAAAATCCAAAATAAATACTTAGAAAACTCGAAATACCCCAAATTTTTGTATTCTCTAATATTTTGATATGAAAAATTTAATGAGAATGATAATTTTGAGTTTCGGACGTGTTACGATAAAATTTGAGCCGTATGCACTTGGGCTCGAAATGCAAACGTTTTCACAATAGTCTAACTATATATATATATATATATATATATATATATATATTGATCTATAAATAATTTACATATAGAGATTACATTGAGCGGTCTTAATTAACATTGGAATTTGGACTTTGAAAATGAAAAAAATGATCCATAATAGTATGTATTATGCATAACATAATAATCTAGCTCTGGAACAAAATATATGTATATATTTGATTTGTTATTCCATAAAGAATATGATTTGAGCCGACAAATATTATTGATAGCGGTATTCGATATAGGTATAGTATACCGAATGCCGATTATTCTTTTGTCTAGTGTAAGTGTATGTAAGTTAGGTTTTGAATTCATCCTCTGCAAGTCTTTATAGGCCTTCCTCGAGACTAAAATTGGACATGTCGTGATAGGAGTCCGATCAGACGGTTAGCCTCTTATATTTGTTATTTCTTTTGGATATTTAAGGCTGACTCCCTGATGGGCCGGGGCTGAGACCAAGCCCAATGTCATTGGACCCTATGAGTTACAAAGATCAAATTAACTGACATCTTTCAATTAAAATAAAAATCAAGTAGTCATATTAAGAGTTAGGCTATGGTGCTATGCATAGTACGGATCGCTCTCGTGCTATGGATTGGTTCTTCATTATCAAAGTGCAAATGGTCGATCCTAATAGTACAAAATGATTTTCCTATGAATATCTACATATAGACTAAATTTTATATTTTTTAGAATTTTTAACTATTTTTTAAGATAGTTAGAATATTATTTTTTTAAAGGGTCAGAATAACTAAATTAAGTGATTTTCTAAATATCTAAAAAAATAGTAAAAAAATTTATAAAAGTTATAAAATTTAGTTTATATCTAGATATTCATATAAATTTTTTTTTACGGTTGAATCGATTATTTAAACTTTCAAAGTAAAAAACCAATCTATAGCACGGAGATAATTCGTACTATACATAACACCACAGCCTAACTCTTCATTTTAAATTAACTATTCATCTGAGATCCGAACCTTTTCTCAACCATGTGATTTCGAGTCAAGGTTAAGAAGAAGGGAAAATGCTTTTCTTTAAATCTTACGGTCCGTTTGGCAAATTAAGGAATAGTTTTGGAAGAGTGATAGAATAGTATTTTTTTGGAAGAGTGGTAGAAGAATGGTATTCTTGACTATTCGGAAGAGTGAAAATATCGTTTGGCGGTTGTTACTCGAATAGTTAAAATATGAATAATTATGATACTAATAATGATGATGATAATAATAATAATAGTAAAATAATAATAATAAAGTAATAAAAAATAATCATAATAAATAATAATATTATAATAGTAATATAATAAAAATATAAACATTATCATAATATAGTAATATAATAATAAAAAATATGATTACAATCATAATTATATAACCATAATCATAATCATAATAATATAATAATAAAAATATAATCATAATCATAAAGATAATTATAAATAATTATAATTATAATAATATAATAATAAATTAATCATAACTATAATCAACATATAATGATATAATACAACATAATAAAATAATAATAAAGTAATAAAAATAATCATAATAAATAATAATATTATAATAGTAATATAATAAAAATATAAACATAATCATAATATAGTAATATAATAATAATAAATTATAATTACAATCATAATTATAATAATATAATAATAATAAGTAATCATAATTTTAATAATATAATAATTATAATAATGATAATAATAATTATAGTCATAATCATAATAATATAACCATAATCATAATCATAATAATATAATAATAAAAATATAATCATAATGATAAAAAAAAATTATAAAAAATTATAATTATAATAATATAATAATAAATTAATCATCACTATAATCAACATATAAGAATATAATACAACATAATAAAATAATAATAACTAATAATAATCATAATCATAATCATCATAATATAATAATATAATAATAAATAATCTTGATCATAATAATATAATAATTATATTTATATTCATAATATAATAATAATATATTTAAATTATATTTATAATAATAATAAATAATATAATAATGCTAATGGTAATGATAATATAATAACAATAATGATAATAATAATTTAATCATAATAATATAATGATAATAATAATAATAATAATAAATAATAATCATAATATTAATATAATAATAAATTATAATCATAAATATAATATAATAATATAATAATACTAAATCTGAATCATAATCATAATATAATAATATAATATAGTATAATCAAACAATAATCGCTATTCGATTTAGAGCTAATCCGGTATTCCACCTATAAATTGGTATACCGGATTAGTACTATTCCGCACTCTTCTACTTAGTCTAAAATTCGTTTGGCAAATTAATTCGTCGGAATAGCTATTTTATTCTAACTTTTTGCTATTCCATTGAGTGCCAAACACTCCGAATAAAAAAAGTGGGTTCCATATGGTCAGCTTTCCAATAGATCATCGAATTTCTCGTGTCTTTCTCTATCCGCTTTCATACTTTCTTTGATCTTTTGGTTTTCGTCACAATGGAATCTTGGGGTAAATAATTTAGGTTGCTTATGTTTATTTCAACTTGATTCTTGTACATAAAGAATGATTTTTTTTTACTATAAATTGATAAAATATTTTGTTCCACTCATGTAACTATCTTGTTGAAGTCTTCCTTGTCTTTGGTCTTTAACTTTCCGCATGATGTACCCGGCAAGCTAAACAGTTCTTTATCGCCATCAACCATAGCTTTATGGATTATTTCGTAGGTGAATATATTCATCGCAATTGTTGTTACCATCATGCTCTTTATTATTAAAGAAAAATTCACAGCTGGCCTGCGAACAACAGTGCTTTTATTATTAAAGAAAAAAGCACTGTGTTCAAATGGAGGATTTCATGTTCAAGTGTCAGAGAAGACAAGACACCAGTGTATAGGATGATGTATAAGTGATGGTGGATGAAGTTGTGAGCTACGTCACTCTCCATTATTAATATATATGATCACAATAGGCGTCACATCATAGTCCTAAATGTTATCGTCAGTCCTAGCTCCACTGCTTTCCTCCTCATTCATTGACTATAAAACAAGATCCTTTCTCTGAATGGTGCAGAAAAAGCATCCTAGTACTGATGTCTTTATCTATGAGGTGTGTATTGCAAGATTTGGCAACCCATGCTCTCCAGAACAAGTAAGGTTATTGTTCATAAAACCTGAGACTGGCGAACCATGTGCTCGTCAAATGCTTTGTTTTTTTCCTAAATCAAAAGTAGAAGCAGATCGCTTCCCTCGAGTACTCGGAGTGTCCTACAAAATATTTCATCTGTACCGGCCCACTGGCATTTGTCTCACAGCCTTACCGTACTGTTTTTGTAATGACATCAAATCAGTACACTTCCACTCACACTCAAAAAAAAAGTACACTTCCACAACCTTGTGCTTGTACTTGCATCCATACATTTTTATCCACAATTTTTAATAAGCCGCTAACCTGCACAGCTTCACCTAAAACCGTCTTGCATACATGACAGACAATGTTATCTAGTTAAAAAAGACGAAGTTTCGTTTTACTTTTTATTTTGGTTAGTTCCATTGATTTTGAGAAGACCAAGGTTTGCTTGGGTATGTATGGAATAGAAAAAAGTAGAAATATAATTATTATTCCGATGAACTAATTTATCAAGTAATTTTTAGACTAAATAAAAGAGTGCGAAAGAATGCTAATTCAGTATACCAATCTATAGGTGATATACCGAATTAGCTCTCGTCGGAACAGCGATTATTGTTTGATTATGTTGTATCATATTATTATATTATGATTATATTTATGATTAAAATTTTTATTATTATTATTATTATTATTATTATTATATATTAATATTATGATGATTATTTTTTATTATATTATTTAGTATTATTATGATTATGATTATATTATTATTATCCTAATGATTATATAATTAAATTATAATTATGATTATTATTATATTATCATCACTATTAGTATTATTATATTATTATTATATTATCATCACGATAGTATTATTATGATTATATTATAATTTTATTATTATGATTATTTATTATTATTATATTATGATTATGACTATGATTATTATTACTTATTATTAGTATTATTTTTTTATATTATATTATGATTATAGTTATAATTATATTATAATTATATTATTATGATTATAATTATTTATTTATTATTATTATTATATTATGATTATGATTATAATTTTTCTTATTATATTTTTATATTATGATTATGATTATTGTTATATTTAACAATTTCTTTAATTTTGTTGTTTTGCAAAACATTATTGAGTTTAATAAGTTTTTCTTAAGATTTGATTGCAGGATTCTAAGAAACTTCAAGGGAATGAAAAAAATGATCAAGATCAATTCAGAGGCTTTTATGAAGATATAGGATCATATTCAATGTATAGGTATAATTAAAAATTCTATATTCTTCATAATTATGCAAGGAAAAACTCTCTGTTGTAGAGAACCGTTATAACGATTCCCCAAGTCGTTATAACGATTCAATACATATCTCAAAAATATTCTAAGTTCTCTATATGTAGAAATGAGCCAAAATTAACAGAGTGTATCGTTATGTAACGCTTCATAAAGCGTTATAACGATTCATTGCACCTACTCAAAAATATTTTAAGTTCTTTGTGAGCAGAAATAAGCCAAAATTAACAGAGTGTATCGTTATGTAACGCTTCATAAAGCGTTCAACGATTCATGAAACGTATAACGATTCACTGAATCATTATAACGTTTCTGAAGATCATTAGACTTGTCAGAAGGTTGATCAAACAAGTCAAAGCGTTGTAACAATTCTGTAAAACATTCAACGTTTTTGTATATCATTATAACGATTAATCCTATTCATTTTTGAATTGTTATAACGTTTCTATACAATTCGACAAGGGATATTCTTGGAAACTCAAGACTCTCAATTCAGAAATGTTATAACGATTTGTGAAACGTTATAACGTTTCCCAACGCAAAAATATCAGCTCTCTGTTAATGACTTATAAAAGTGATGTTCTGGGTGTAGAACTATATTAAAGAAAAACAATCAACATCTTCAGCAACCAAGAACACTCAACTGCAAACAAAACAACTCATTTCTTCCCTTGCAAATTATAAGAATAAGAGATCTTGAATTAGCCAAATTAAAAGATATTCTTGTGCAATCTTTAGTTCTATACTCTCTTGAGCTTTGTCTCAAATCTTCTCTTTGAGCCTTGAGTGCTCCGTTGTTGTTCTCTTTTTCAGTTTTTAGTCTTCTTGCACTTGCATTGTGAAGAAGCTAAAGATTCTAGATTGTAATTGAATTATAAGTAATAAAGCGGCATCCCGTTAGTGTGGTGAGACCCGGAGACGTAGGCATTTTAAGCCGAACTCAGTAAATATTTTCTGTGTTCCTTATAATTTTTGTACCTTGTCATTGTTGGTAATAACCATCAACCATTCTTTTATTCTATCAATTATGACTATGATTATTATTATTATCATGATTATTATTATTATTTTATTATTATTTGACTATATTGTATTATATTTTTATATTATGATTATATTATTATTATTATTATTATTATTATTATTATTATTATTATTATTATTATTATTATAATATTTTATTATTATTATTATTATATTATTATTGTTTTATTATTTATTATATTTTATTTATTATATTATCATTATAATCATTATTATTATTATTTTACTATTATTATCATCATCATTTTTAATATTATAATTATTAATATTTTAACTATTCGATTAACAACTCATGCCAAACAATATTTTTATTTTTTCAAATAATAATAAATATCACTCTTTCAAAATTATCACTCTTCCAAATCTATCTCTTAATTTGACAAACGAACCCCAACACTAGAGGGAGAACAAAAATACGGCCTTCAAGTCTATGAACAATGCCGTTGAATTTAAGACCAATTTGTATTGTCAAATGTTATAAGCCCATCCAAAGGACTGGAGATGAACAGCGACTAATGTGTTAATGGATCATATTTTTTGTTTCTTTTTTCTCGAAATGATTGGATATGTATGACATATGACAGATGAGAACAATCCTTTTAAACATCCAAAGTTGTACCTTTTTTAAGCATGTAACCTGCCTTCTGTTTCAGCCTTGTAAAACAATCCTTGTAAATATTTGTGTTTATTTGGTATTAAAGGCTTTGTTGTTGTTTTTTTTTAATGAAACATTAGCTGGCAATTGCTTGGTACTTGAAGAAAAAGAAATTGCACGCCAATAAATTAAAAAAAAAGTTATACATCTTAACACCACAGCGTTGCCCGACAGTTGACACAAAGCCAATTTTTATAATTCATCTCATGTTAGAATAAGGTGCTATGACAGCCATATTGTTGGAAGATTCAAATGAGAGAATAAACTTTCATATTCAACTCTGTTTTGTAATACAACTCACTTTGTACATTGCCTATTCTAGTATATATATAAGCAACAGATAATTACAATTAGTTACAACAACTGAATTCAGTTACACTATTCTGTTTATATTCTAACTGTTGTATCTTTACTCCTATAGCTCTTTGTGTGTCATCTTGATCGTAGTTTGCATTACTGTTAACATGCCCCCGCAAGCGTAACGTCGAACTTGTGACAATAAGCTTGGATGTTAGGATTGTAAATCGAGTTGCAGACATCGGCTTGGTGAGTGCGTCTGCTATTTGATCTTGAAACAAATAAACCGTACTTGAACTTGTCCAGCTGCAACTTTTTCCCGACCAAAATGGAAATCTAATTCGATGTGTTTTGTACGAGAATGAAAAGCTGGATTAGATGCTAAGAAAGTGGCACCCAAATTATCACACCATAAAATAGGAACTGAAGTTTGAACTCTCAATTCACGAAAAACAGATTGCAACCAAACCACCTCAGCTGTTACCATTGCCAGTCCCCGATACTCGGCTTCTGTGCTGGAACGGGCTACGGTAGTTTGTTTCTTAGATGTCCATGAGATCAAATTGTTTCCAAGGAATACTAAGTAACCGGTGGTGGAGCGCACATCGTCGTCGGACATCCTGCCCAATCAGAATCAGCATATGCATTGATTGTTAATTGTGAGCCAGGCTGAATGCTTAATCCCTTGTGTAATGTGCCTTTGAGGTACCGTAAAATTCTTTTGACTACTGCCCAATGCAACGTAGTAGGTCGATGCATGAATTGAGAAACTCGATTCACAGCGAAGGATATCTCAGGACGTGTAATTGTTGCGTATTGTAAGGCCCCAACAATACTTCTATACAAATGTTGGTCGGTAAGAGGCTCGCCTGCAAACAAGGGTGTTCCAGTTGCCATAGGAATTGTTACTGGTTTTGCTCCTTGCATGTGAGCTCGATCAAGAATGGAGTAAATATAACTCGACTGAGTAAGTAACAGCCCTTGTTCATGCTTGTTAACCTTAATACCCAGGAAAAAGTGCGGATCTCCAAGATCTTTAATGGTGAAACTTTGGTCAAGCATGTGAGTGAAGTGCTGAAGCAAAGAAACATTGTTACCTGTGAGGACTATGTCATCTACATAAACCAGCAAGTAAGCAATATTTTTGTCATGTCTGAAAATAAAGAGAGAGGGGTCAGAAGTTGATGTAGTAAAGCCAAATAGAAGCAAAGTCTCTTTTAATTTGTGGTACCAAGCCCTGGGGGACTAGTCCATATAGAGCTTTGTGAAGTTTGCACACGTGAGATGGAAAGGCTTAATCTTTTGAGGGTTGTGCATAAGTTGTTGGATCAAGATTCATTTTAGCCAGAGGATGATTGGTAGCTAATAAAGCTTTTTGAGTAGACATGGCACGTGACCGAGTAATCATAGAGTGTACCGCTGTTGGTACCGATGCAGAAGGCCGCTGCGTACGATAGGAACTGGAGAAGTTGATTGGGTATTATGTACCTTCGTTTGTACACATGAAGTATAGGTGGAGGAGGTGAAGAAACTCGAGGCTGGTATGAAATGGATAGTGTAGCTGGAGTTGAGACAGAAGGTGAAGTAGTGCCAGAAGATGAAGAATTTGATTGTACCGGTGGTTGCTGGTACACTACCAAAGGACAATGAAAGGAAGAAGAAGAAAGAGGTGGTGAAGAATTGGTAAGATGTTTGAAAGGAAAGAAACTTTCATTGAAGACAACATGCCTCGAGATGATGATTTTGTTGGTTGAAATATCTAGACATTTATACCATTTGTAAACTGAAGAGTAACCAAGAAACACAAAAGAAAGAGAGCGTGTATCTAACTTGTGTTTTGCATAGGGTCTGGTGTAGGGAAACATTGACAACCCAAAACTTTGAAGAAGTTGTAGTCTGGTTCTTGGTAAAGAAGTAGAGTGTAAGGGATGCGGTTTTGTACAGACGATGAAGGCAGACGATTGATTATGAACACAATGCTTTCAAATACTTCAGGCCAGTAAGGTTGAGGCAATTGTGCATGAATCATTGATGCCAAACCCAATTCAACCACCTAGCGATGGCGCCTTTCCACTAACCCATTCTGCTGAGGGGTATATGGACAAGAAACATGAAACTGAATTGATAGATATGAACACAAAATTGGAAAAAATTCAGTTCCACCATCAACTTGCAATGTTTTGATTGTGGAGGATAACAAATTCTTAACCAATGCTTTAAATTGAGCAAAAATAGTTGAAACTTCACTCTTTTGGCTACAGAAATAAATCCAATTGTACTTTGAATACTGATCAGTAAAAAAACATAATATCTAACGCCAGTGTGTGCAGTAATAGGACTGGGGCCCCATACATCACAATGTACAAATTCAAGAGGTGTTTTAGCTATTGTAGAGGAAGATGAAAGGGTAATCTATGGATTTAGCTAAACAACAAGCATCACATAGTGTAATCTTATTTGGGTTACAAGAAAGTTTATTTGCTATTGAATGAAGGGAAGAAGCAGAAGCATGCCCCAAGCGTTGATGCCATAACTGAGAAGAAACTTGCTGAGAAAGAAGTGCCTGAGGAGCAGAAGACACGAGATACAGTCCACCATGTTTGATACCTTTAAGAAGCACCTGATGGCTTGTTGAATCATTAACAAAACAACAATTGTCATGAAACTCAACATAAACAGGATTATCAGCAAGAAGTTGGCTGATGCTTAGTAGAGGTTTGGAAATTGAAGGTACATGCGGCACATTACTTAGTACTAGTGACTGAAAATTAGTAACCAAGCAACTAGAACCAATATGTAATATATCCAAACCCTTACCATCACCAATATGGAGCTGATCTGAGCCAGTGTAAGGAGAGTAGGAGGTTAAAGCATTGAGATCAGCAGTAACATGTGCTAAAGCGCATAATCCATATACCAGATCTCAGGAGGAGCATTACCTGGTTGAACACACAAAGCCTGAGGCTAGTAAGAATTATTCTTGGAGTTTGATCGAGGAGGTGGAGGCTTATAAGAGGCATCAAACCTCTTGTAACACCGATCTGCTGTATGTCCCTTCTTAAGACATAATTGGCAAACAAATCGATCAGCGGATGAAGACCTGTTTGCCTGCTTGGGACGCCAAGATCCTTTTGAGGATAGAAAAGCTGAAAACTGAGCCATAAGATCATGCTCAGAAAGAGGAAGTGCACCAAGAACAGATGAGGTAGATGACACCGTATGTGCTTGTGGAAGAGAATGGAGTTGAGAGGTTGCAGAAGCTAGAGCAGAAGGGAAGACAGGGGAGACACCAGGTATAGGACTAGCATGCTTATTCAAACGTTGTTCATGAGTTAACAGAAGACCACACAACTCATTGAAAGGTACTGCATCACATCGAGCATTCAAAGAAACAACCAAATAATCGTATTCAATACTCAGTCCATGGAGAATAAAAAGTTGAAGGTCAGCATCAGATACAGGTGAACCAATTAGGCGAAGACGATCCGCTAAAGACCTCTTCTGATCAAGATATGATTGCATAGTTAGGTGACCTTTCTGCAGGGAATGGATCTGCATCTTGAGATCCATGACTCGAGCAAGAGACTGAGAAGAATATCGGAGACGCAATTCTTGCCACAGTTCGGGTAAAGTAGCACAGTGAACGAGTTGAGAAACCACAGATTCAGAGATAGAGCTAAGCAGCCAGGCAAGTAAGAGTTGATCTTGACGCATCCACGCAATGTACTCGGGGTTGGGCAAAGTAGCACCAGTAGCGGAGGAGAGCGTGGAAGGTGGAGGAGGAAAATATCCATCAAGATAGCCGAAAAAATCGTGCCCTCGTGTATGAGGAAGGATAAGAAACTTCCATGACAAATAGTTGTCATGTGTAAGTTTGATTGGTATTTGATGAGAAAAGGCAGTTAGAGTAGCAGAGAGAGAAGAAGACATTGTGAGCGAGAAGGAAAAATGAAGAAATGACAGTAGAGAAGAAATACGCAAGAAATTAGGCGTTGGCCAGATGAAGCTCTGATACCATATTGGAAGATTCAAATGAGAGAATAAACTTTCGTATTCAACTCTGTTTTGTAATACAACTCACTCTGTACATTGTCTAGTCTAGTATATATATAAGCAACAGATAATTACAATTAGTTACAACAACTGAATTCAGTTACACTATTATGTTTCTATTCTAACTATTGTATCTTTACTCCTATAGCTCTTTGTGTGTCATCTTGATCGTAGTCTGTATTACTATTAACACATATAATTATTGGCTCTAAAACCAGAAGGTTAACACCACCTAATACAATGAATTAAAAGCTAGCTTCTAAGAGATTAATGAGAACAGCTGAAAATACCCTACCATAATACTAGAAGTCTAATACCCAATATTCTTTATCTTATGTACAACTTTGTTGTGTATAAAAAAAACCTAGAGTCTGAGAACTCACCTCCTGCTTCATGACACGATATACAATCCAAAAAGAATTCCTAATACAGGAAATGATGAACAATAAGGAACCAACCAAAAGGCAAACTCGAAGGGTAAGTTGTTTTCCCTGTGTAAGCTGAGTAAAATGGCAACAGCTTCCAAAATTGATCCACCGTCTAAAAGATACACCTATGTAATGGGAAAAAAAACAAATGAAGGAATCAACATTGGCAAAAACTTGTGCAGAAAAAGAAACGTGTGTATGAAAAGCATGACATTACATCAAATCTGATATTTCAAGGAGCATAAGTATATATGGAGACTGCAAAGCTAGACGTTAGGTCAAGATTCAAAACCTGGTATTTTAGGAACCAATACCAACACTCTTTATAAGCATAGTACTACAACAGATGAGAGCTCAATTTCTTACCTAGATACCTTGTACCACTTTCCTACCAACATAATTTGATACATGTCCTTTTAAAATGCCAAAATATAATATGTACCCTTAAAAGAGTGAGAATAGGTACTGTCCTACAAATCAGAACAACTTTTGCTATAAAAGCTTATCAATCAGGATTTGGAAAAGTACCTATCGAGAGAAGTTTCACTTAAAAGGTGCCAACGCGCACCGGCTTTTGCAAGGAGCTGAGCCATTACTTGTTGCAGCGTGGAGCAATTCCTATACATGACAACAATCCTAAACAGACATTTCAACCATACAACGGTAATTAAAATGTTTCAACTGAAAATGAAACTTACTGGTAAACAATTGATCACAACCAAACCCAGTGATACATGAAATGCTGAATGAAAAGCCTTCCCCATTAAGAAGGGAATATACATGCTTAAACTAAGAAAAAATCCTGATCTAGGTTTATATGGTGATAGCTTTAGGGAGTGAGCCACAAGGGATGCATCATCGATATAGAAATGACAAGACAAAAGGATTCTGATCTTGAGTTGAAATTGGATCAAGACTGGGAGTCAATTCATTGTATATTGAGGTGTATGGCCTTTGATAAAATATCTCGATCCATGAGATCTCTTCCTGTCAGATTAAAGTTATGTGAGTAAAGGTAACTATAAATCCAACTTGATCAAAGATCTATTTACCTCAAAAAAACTATAACATCAACTTTATGATACTAAAGTGCTGTATAAATCTTACTGCAATACAAGTACCATAATAGCACCAGCACTTCACCTTACTTCATTCCTTTCTCTAGAAATTTTGTAATATTTATGTCTACTAAGTCAAGCTTTTCCCAACAAGATTTTCACTATAACCTGTTGAAAATTCCAATTTGTACCATTGACACTAGATGCTTATGTGTGACAACACATGATGCTATAAACTGGATAATAATAGTAAAACAAAAGACTATATAGAACCTTTCTCCGTTCATCCAAAGATCCATGTTTTGCTGCTAAAAAAAAAATCATCTAGTATATACCAGGTCCTAGCCTCCTAGACCTTGCTTCAATGGCATACATTTAAATAGTTCCAGACAACACTTAATAAACCAACCATCTATAATAGTCCGGACAACATGTCATCATTATGACCAGCATAAACCATATAGTAGAATTTTGAGTTCTTCCAGTATTCATCAATGAAAATAAAAAAGAGGAACCTCATTCATACCTCTGTACATGCACGATAGTCCCCCATATTGCCACAATTCCCAAGTCTTGCAACATCTTTTGCAATCAAACAATGCCTAAGGCTGTTGCAACTCCTTGGGAGGCTCGAATTAGCACATGACAATGTCAGAAATGGAGTAAAGTCTTGAGGACAATCTCCATTGGTATTTCCTGTCATCAGGATATCTCCGGCTTCTACCCATGAGACTGGGACACAATTGTCCTTTTGTGATTTTTTTGTGATTTATCTCTTTTCAGGATCTTGAACCAGTCATCAGTACTAGAAACTCTCAAGCCATCAAAAGATAGAATTAAATCATTAGGAGATAAATTTGCAGATAAGGAAGAGTATTTGAGCACATTCTGAAGCAGGACAGCCTGTGGCACTTGTTTGCAGAAAGCACCAGCTTATATAGAAAGGGCAATAATGGGACTTAAAACAAGGCCTTCTCCATATGTATATAAAGGGCATAACAGCAGAGGAAGACCCAGCATTGTCAAAGCACAACCTAGACACAGCTACAACAAAGAACTGGTCAGGAACCAAAAACAGCTTTAATGCCACCATGTTATGCCAGATGCTAGAACAATATATACGAATAGAAGAGAAAGGAGACAAATTCTCAAGTGAACTGTGGTTTAATGCCACCAATGCCCCTGGGAAGAGTACTGCTAGAAGTATTGCTCACTGCAGTTAACAATTGAGTAATTAATTAAAAGGAAATCACTATAATATGTGATCCCCTTATTTGATCTTAAAATTTTTTATTTTAGTACTTCTGGATGTTTCCTTGAATTAGGAAAAGAATATTGCAAAGAAAAAAAGAAAGCCTTGTACAGACTGAGCAAGGCAAATTGACAACAGCTGTTAAAATGTACTGGTGTGCCAACGTATGGTGACAACTGACAACAGGATTTAGGTAAATTTCGCAAAAGCATGCTGTGCAGTGGTGTAACAACAGAAGCACTATAATATTGTCCAATGCCAGCTCAAGTATTTGTTGTGCTCTACTTAAACATCACATGATTGGATAATAGGTTACTGGTAAATTAGGCTATAGCATGTCCTCCATTTGTGTGATCACAGAAGAACCATATACTGGTCAATACCAGCTCAAGCATACACTGTTCCCCTTCTCACATAATTACAAGTTATCATTTCCAAATGCATTTCTTGTGGCATTTGTGTCCACTAGAGAAAGAGAGAACTTGCAGCAGCAATAGCATGGCCAAATTCATGAAATGCAATGGATATCAGAGTAGGCAATATCAGAAGAGCAAAGACGATATGCTTCTGCCGACACTCTGAAAATGCATACCAAGTAATTCATCAAGTACCAAAGTCTTTAAGAGATACCAAACTATAAAACAGTAATACTAAAATTGCATACAAAAATATTGTCAGGCCAGAAAGTTTCTCCTTTAAAACTGACAGCACCCAATGAGTTCCAGATCAGCATCTAAACATACAAAAAATGATGATCCTGCTAACCCTCTGATCAAAACGGATTCTCAGAGATGAAAAAGAGAAAAAGAATCAGAATTCTTGCTGGCACGTGATCGGAATGACGAAGCGAACACGAATAGAGATGATTTGACGGGATTTGAGAGGGGCGGAATCGTATGAAAAAGCAAGATATTTGACGAGAATTGGTTTTTGGCGGAGGTTACCTTTTATATTTTGGAGCTTTGATATGGATTTAGTACTTCGATTATTTTCCATATCCATTCTTCTCCTCAGTGAGATACAGGTTTTCTTTTTTTTTTTTTTTGGAAATTTGTTATTTCTTTCTCATTTTCAGTCAAACTCTAATTGTAGTTTTCAATGACATATTAGATAAATTAATACAAATTAATAACTATTTTGAATATCAAATGAATTATGTGATGAAAAATATTTGATGATCATGAATTTTTCATTTAAAATTATCTCTATTTTTTCTTTTCCATTCTATTTCATTGAATTCTCATCAGTTTTTTTTTTTTTTTTTAATCAAAGTGTAAAGCGACAAGACTAAGACAGACATAAAGATGTTACATAAAAAATTTATACTTGTAATTAAGAAGATAACAAGAAAACTAATCAATTCAAACTTTATCCCAGAGCATCTATAGACTGGTATAACATTTGTTGCTCGTAAAAACGTCGAGCAGGATTCTGTTCGTAGAGATTAGGAGGCGCAAATTTATTTAATTTCGTTGAAATTCATGTACGTGATTTTTGAGATTTTCTCAATCGTCTGATTTGCAAGCAGGATCATCATGCTTGTTTCTTGTTTAAGAAACGAGCAACATATTCTCTTCCCTATAGACTAAGAACTGAAGGTAGAACTAACGAAAAGGAGTGCGCATAAAAACATTATTGTAGAATAGATGAATTGAATTCTAGGACCGGGGGAATGATATGTGCAGATCAAACAAAAAAGAAGAGTTCTCTTGTCACCCAATCCGAGAAAAACAGAACTGGATTTCATTTTGTAATATCACCATGGATGAAGGAAAGAAGATAAGAGGGATCACCATGGATGAAGGAAAGAAGATAAGAGGGATATATAATTGGGGTGGAGAAAATAAATGCTTGAGGCGAGGATAGGCCGACCTCTGCGGCTCCTACAAATCGCCAGGAGGCGATGGAGAGTGCTAGAGAGGGTTTTGGACTAGCAACTGTCGTGACTCGTGAGGGGTCTCAATTGTATTTGTGGTTTATTCAACTGATATTATTATTTCTTTTATACGCCTGACAAATAAAAAAGAGAAATTAAATCAATATCGCTACAAAATTATGAAATTAAAATGTCACTTCAAAATTAAAAAAATAGATAAATATCATTACCATTATAAGAGCGGTGATCAGTGAAAAAATCATAAAAAAGGACGATTCCTTGTGAGCATTTTCACAGAGAGATCCCTTGATTCTGTCAAACAAATTAGCACTATGGTTATGTAAGGAGTACTAAATAAAACAGATTTATCCATTTCTGAATAAAATCAAACTATTAGGTTAAGCAAATTCATCAAATTTACTATATCAGAATGTTTATTGTACCAAAAATTAAAGTAACGTACAGCGAGCTCATAAATTTGCCCGGTTCTATTTACTTAAATCCCCCTCCCCCCAAAAAAAAAAGGGAAAATTAGTCCCATACCATTTCAAAACTTTAACTCCTTCTAATGCCACACTAAAATAAGTTTATTTAGTCTTTTGCCACACTTATATATTTTTTTTTCATTTTTAATTAAGTTCAGTAAAATATCACTGTATTTTTGAGATGTATTTTTTTAATTCCAAAAATATCCTCATTTCTGTCTGATATATCTTTTCCTACTAATTTCTTCTGTTAAAATCGTTGATATCTCTGCAAAATGCATAATTGTTTTAGAAAATATCAAACCAAACACTTTTTTATTTTATTCTACAATAGAGAAAACAATCAACAAATAAATCATACTAAAATCTTCTATCCAAATGACCCATAAAGAAAATTACAAAAATACATTTATATATTCTTACGAATAGAATTTTTGCTTTTAAAGTTCTGAATCATGATGCTCATAGTCTGAAATTTATTTTCTGCATTACGCATTTTGCAGAGATATCAACGATTTTAACAGACGAAATTAGTAGGAAAAGATATATCAGACAGAAATAAGGGTATATTTGGAATTAAAAAAATACATCCCAAAAATACAGTGATATTTTACTGAACTTAATTAAAAATGAACAAAAAATATATAAGTGTGGAAAAAGACTAAATAAACTTATTTTAGAGTGACATTAGAGGGGGTTAAAGTTTTGAAGTGATATTTTGCTAAATTTAAAATTTTGAGATGACATTAGACTAATTTTCCCAAAAAAAAAAAAGAAAAAAAGAAAAGTAGATGTAGAATAATAGGTAGGTGTAGGCAGGCTTCAGAAAGAATGGATTCTTAGCCTCCAACACCAATTTCTTGAATTATGAATTCCTTGCTAATATTATCTTTTCAAAACGAAAACCCACTATATTTTGTTTTCGGTAGACTTGTATCTCTCGCTTGGGGAACGGACCTTTCCAACGTCCTGCGGCCTTAGAAATTTGGTGGATCTGATACTTAGTTAACTCATTTATCTTGATTTTCCCATTGATACCTAATTGATAACAAAGTTGAATGGTTTTTTAGTCCAATTCCATGTATTTTAGTTGAGGCAATTCTAACTTGTTCATCGAGAAGTAATCTAGGATAGGTTTTGAAATAATTTTACTCAGAATAGGGCTTTTCGGATGTGTTTTCGGAGGATCTGCCTGAGTTACCACCAAAGAGGGAGGTCAAGTTTAGCATCGAGCGTCAACCGGGTTCAGCACCTAAGGCTTGTTAAAAGAGAATGATGGATATCACACTTTGAGATAAGGGAAAAGATAGATAAAATAAACTTTCTTTCTATTTAAAATTTTTATATATCTTTCTTACATATCAAATAACATATTACAACTCTATTTATAGGCTAAGACAACATAAGTATCTAGAAAATTCATATTAAAAACGGAATATTAAACAACAACTGTTTCAACTGACCCTTGTCCACTAAAACAGCTATAACTCTATGTAGGGAACTCCAAACGACTTGAAATTTAAAACATTGGAAACTAGACATCAAGAGATTTCCATCCATAGATCATACAGCCAAAGCGGATGTCGTTTGACCCTTCATATCCCCTCATCAATCATCCCAAAAATTCTATAACTATTGAATTCTAAAAGTCTCCTTTATTTTTCACTAGACTTAATATTATTAATGATAATTAAGTTTATATTTCAAAAATACTCCCCCATAAACTTAATTTTAAAAACTTATATTTTTCCTCATTAGTGTCTGTTACACTTAACATCTTATTTGCTTTGTCGATTTGCAGAACAATCTTGAATTTTACAATTTGCCTTGTTTGAGTTTTGTGCAGGGATTAACATGCAAATGGATTAGTGCACAAGACTGCATTAGGTTTAGGTTCAGTTAGACTCAAACTGGGTTGAATTGGTCAAGATAAATTGAGCTTAAACAACAAGAAAAGTGCTTATGTCCAGTGAATCGTTATAACGGTTCAGTAATCGTTATAACGGTTCATCTCAATACTCAAAAATATTCTAAGGAAATATTCTAAAAGAAACCAGAGTGTATCGTTATGTAACGATTCAGTAATCGTTACAACGATTTGTGAAACGTATAACGATTCTGTAATCGTTACAATGGTTCATGAAACGTATAACGACTTAATAAATCGTTATAACGTTTCAGCTCAGTTAATCCAACGGCTATTCTTTCTAAACCGTTATAACGATTCGTAAACCGTTATAACGGTTCATGCCGAAAAATAGTTTCTTCAGTTCTTTCATAATATCTATTTAAAATGATCACATCTCTCACTTACTGTATGTTGGAATTTGATCTATCTAGCAAAATTATTACTACAGAGAGCTTACTAGCCATATACAAAGTGAGAGAGATAATTCAAAAGATTGATACACTCAATTAGCCAAATCTTTGTTAAAGCTCAATCTTGCTTCTCTCTATTCTCCCAACTTGATCCTTCGTGATCTTCTTGAAAACATTCTTTTAAGCTGTAGTGCTCACCTTTTCTTGAGTGTGTTGTCACTCATCTTTCTTGAGTGTGTTGTCACTCTTGTTACCGATAGGCTTGGCAGCCCATTTTTGTAAGGGACCAAGTTCTACAAGTGTAAAAACCCTTTTTAAAATATATCGGCTCAACCTCAATTGTTAGAGGTTGAGGGTCCCGGAGACGTAGGCATTGTTAAAACCGAACTCTGTTACATCTTGTGCTCTTACTTTATCTTTATTTTTCTTTTCTCACATTTCTTTGATTGCTATATTATTGTGAGAATTGAATTGATTTAAATTGTATTCTGCTGCCATTACACTTGTACATTAAGCCCCAAATTGGTTTATACATTTCTACCTTAGGTTCTTTACATTTTTGCACTATCTTGACCTTTCAATACCAACATCATAGGGCTTACAATTACTATCAGTGTCGATTGTGGTGTTTCTTCAATCTCCTCATCTGTAGTTATTCTCTCTTATCGATTTTTGTAAACTCAACACTTGTCTTTCTTATTAACTTATCTCCATATCATCATTGCACTTCTTTATAACTCATAGCGAATAGCGACGTCATCCATTGACGTCTTCTTCTCGATTCATTGAGCTAGGAAACCCGAAAAATCAGTCGTGGTTTCATCTCATATACCATCCAATTGTCTGACTCTTCAGGTCATGTATATGTGAGATTCACACCCACACCGCGGCTCCACACCGTATTTTTTTCATGTGGCTCCACACCACATCTTCTCATGATCTTCGCGTACTTCCAGCAAAACATCTCATGATGTTGCTAGTTCTTTTATTCTGACACTCATTACACTGTCTATCATTTGCTCACGTTGGCTTCACTCACCGATTATTTGAAGACCACTGACAAAGATTTCACCATGTTTTTGTAACATTCGTTGCTTGATACATAGCCTCATCATTGACAAATTTCTTTTTTTTTCTCTTATAATATCTCTAAAACTATCTTCATGAAAAAAACACCACAAAAAAATACTCTTTTCTTTTTTTTTCTCTCTTCTTTTTTTATAAAAAAAAAAATCAACACATGATATTTTTTTCATTATTCCGACACTTTTTCTTTTCTCACAAAAAAAATAAAATAAGGGGATTCAATTTTTTTCACTCATTTTTTATTTTTTTTCAATGCTCCTAACAACAGAGAAAAACTCATATACTAAAATAAACTCAGAAAACACTCTTAACACTTAACTTTCTTTAAAACAAACATCGAGACTCACCATATTTTTTTTTTTTTTTTGACATCTCTTTTTTTCTTTTTCTTTTTTCTATTTCTTCGCCATGGAAGGTCTCTCTTGATCGACTAAATCTTACTTTTGATATCACTTTGTTAAAAGAGAATGATGGATATCACACTTTGAGATAAGAGAAAAGATGGATAAAATAAGCTTTCTTTCTGTTAGAAACTTTTATATTTTTCTTACATATCAAACAACAAATTATAACTCTATTTATAGGCTACGACAACAGAAGTATCCAGGAAATTCGTATTAAAAATGAAATACTAAACAACACTTATTTCAGCTGACCCTTGTCCACTAAAATAGTCATAACTCTCTGTAGGGAACTCCAAACGACTTGGAATTTGAACCATTGGAAACTAGACTTCAAGATATTTCCATCTATAGATCATACAACTAAAACGGACATCGTTTGATCGTTCATATTCTCTCATCAATCAGCCCAAAAATTCTATAACTGCTAGTGGCGCATTTGGGGGCAGACGCCACTACTAATGGCGCGTTTGTTAACTATAAATACCCAACCCCCATCAGTCTTCTCATCTCACTAACACACACTGATCAAATATCCATTTTTTTCATTTCTTTCAAATGATACTAGATTTAAATTTTTATCCTATTGATGAAGAAAATTACACTAGGGAAAAACCGAGCGGCAATAGCTTTTTGGCGGGAATATTTTCAACCTACGATCAAACCAATTCCTATCCAACATACGATCAAACTAATTCTTATCCAACCTACGATCAAACTAATTTCTATCCAACCTACGATCAAACCATTCCTATCTGTATCCAGCTATTTACAGTAACAATATAATTTATCAACAATCAAACGCAACAATGCCACCATATAATTTTTTTGGCGGTAGTAGTAGTACATCTGGCTATAATTTAGCTGATGATCTTGGTAGGATTGAAGAGCAAAGTAATATTGATGGCAGTAATAGTGTTGATCCAATGGTAATGGAATTAAGTGATGATCACGATGATCGGGATGAGCAAGATGATGGTGGTCCGTATTATTAGAGTGAAGTAGAAATAGGAGAGGATTACACTGAGCAATGAGATATTTTGATTGGTGAATCTGAAGATGAGGAAATTCAGAGATGAGATACGACTTTGTTAGTTACCGAATGAACCGAGAGGCAACATCCCGTAGAAGCGTTGAATAATTTTGAGATGTTCGACCGTTTAGGTGCAAATGAATCCCGATTAGGATCCGATTATGAGTTGGCTAAAAATAGAATATTTGCTTCTAAATCGGCTTTAAGTTGGATAATTTGTGATTGGAATGTTAAGAAAAACGTTCAATGTTGGGTACAAGAAAGTTATAAAATACGACTTATTATGAAATATAAAGAAGAGAGTTGTCTTTGGAAATTATACACTAGACCTGAAGATGGTTCTGTAGGGATTCTGAATGCCCAAATCCCATTAATGCTCAAGCTGCGGAAAGACCGTAGAACAAAAATTTTACTTCTACTTAAGTTAGGGATTAAAGTATGTCTGATAATAACCGAGAGTTACGTACATTTAATCCTTTACAAAAGACGTAAAATATTATTTTACTTCTAACTTAAGCTTAGGGTTAAAGTGATGTGTCTGATGATTACCGAGAGATACACACCTCTTTAAACCTTTATTGATCTACTCCATGATTGATTTCTAAAATATTAATCTACTTAACAATTAAATAGATTAATATAAGATGTTATACCTCGCTTCCAAATTTTAATTGGAATGAAAATCGGCTTGTCTCGAGCACCAAACGTCCTGATGCCTCTGTAGGTTATCCACCAGGACTAACTGTAGAGAGCGGCTTATTTCTTTTGCCAGAAATACTGTAAACCGCGGTTTTTCGCAAAAACACTATTCACCCGAGAAAAAGACGAAATAGTACTATTCACGACTCGCAGTAATTCTGTTTCACAAATGTGCAGAAATACCGCAACTTTCGTAAAAACACTATTCACCGATCCCGTGAATTCTGAAACAACCGTATACCGGGAGAGAGAAAGTAGAACTGATTTGGTGGAAGTTTCTCTCTCACCCTACCCCTCTATTTATAGAAAATGTGAGATTGGCAAATTACCAAAATACCCTCATGAATAGTAGGGAGGTTTCAATGTGAAAAGACCAAAATACCCTTAAAGTTCATCCAATTTACCAAAACGCCATTGGGCTTTTTGGACAAATTACCGAAATACCCTTGGGCTTTTGGACAAATTACCAAAATACCCTTGGAGGTCGTCATGGGCTTTTCATGGGCCTTTTTGGGCTTTTCGGATTTTGGGCTTTTTTGGGCTTTTCTGATTTTAGGCTTTTAATTATTAATTAAGACTTTAATTATAAATGGGCTTTGGCCCATAATTCAAATCCATAATTAACATTTAAAATCCAAATCAAATATATATAATTGTCATCTACAATTATATTTTTCTCATTGTTGTTTCTATTAATTTATACGACGTGTCCAACACGTTATAAATTCAATCTAATTTTTGCTTCTTGTCATCTCTATGACAAATATAATTATATCATATATAATTAATTATAACCATCTTATTATTAATTATAAACAATTTATAATTAATCAATAAGATTCTCCGATTAACTCCTATACGGTGTGACCCGACAGATCCGTGTTATGTTGGTAAATAGAGTTAAAACCGTTTTAACTTCTATAATCATAGGAGGCATCCGCGTAATGCACTATGACCATCCAATTACACAGATGATGATGTACTGTACAATATCATGATCCAAGAAACTATTTACTTGTGTTTAATTCTTTTGTCTCATAAATTTATCGATCGCTTTCAAGGTAGGTATGTGTCATCCTTGCAAACTTAATCTTTTCTTGATCCCGAGTAAATTATCAAATATAATTACTCTTGTAATTATACTTGCTAGCGATAATCTTACTCTATCAAGGGGCCCAAAGATGCTATAACTCGTATAGAAATACGAGGGACAATAGTACTTTTGGCAAACCATCTCTTCCTCCGCATAAGTTATGTATACCGAAGAGCTACCTTTATAGCCACCTTTACTACGGATAACGTTTGGTAGAAATCACACACATACATATCTTATGTAGGAAAGATGAATACCTCATACTTTAGAATTTAATACGAACGAAAACATTAATGACACGAACACAATTCCATTTAATGTTTCATTCGGGTCTATCAAATACGATGTTCCGTGAACATCTATCTATGTGATTAAAATGACAACTCTTTGTGTATGGTCTGTAAAACTTGACCATCATTTAATCCACATACTAACCTGATAACGGTTAATTAGTGTTCCTGCTAATTACCTTGGTTAGTGACTTTTAAGAGTATATTCTATATTATGAAGTTTCACAATTCCAGTCATGAACTCGGAATGATTCATAAATTCAATAATACTCAAGGAAACAAAATATCGTTTAAATATCCAATTCATGAACAAAGCTTTATATAACAAATTTATCGTATTATTGACTTCAAGATTATTACAAACTAACAGGTTCAACCACATGGAAGATCATCACAATTGTAGAAGACCGTCAGGAGACCGTAAACACTTACAACTCACATCTAATTTAATTGCAGGATATGTCCGCCAACATTTAAAAAAAATCTCTCTCTAATAGTGCAACAAATCAATATGATTATAGAAATGAAATATCCCGATTTGGCACCAACGTACAGGAAACTTTGGCGTGGTCGAGAAAGAGAAATTGACCAATTATTTGGCATCTGGGAAGGATCATATACATTGCTTCCATAAATATTAGGGGCAATTGCTCGGACTACTTCAGGTATAAAATATAAAATATCATCGTGTTATACTTCGGATGATAATGTAAAAATATTTAAATCCATAGCTTGGGCTTAAGGACCGTGTATTGCAACGTTCAAATATTTAAGACCCGTTATAAACATTGAGACTGGATTCTTATCGGGACGTTATAAGGGTAGATTATTGATGGTGTGTGGATACGATGAAGAGAATAAACTTATTCCTCTAACATTTAAAATCGTGGATGTAGAGAATATGGATAATTGGGATTGGTTCATGCGATGGGTCCATAATAAAGTAATCTAATCTAACATGAAAATATGTGTTATATCCGACCATCATAGGGGAATAAAGAGAGTTTTCGAGCGGCCTCATTTGGGATAGTCTCTACAACGTGGAGAGGCGGTACACCGTATTGCATGCAACACGTCGCAAAAATATATATAAGGAAGCCGAAATATCTGGAAAGAAAGAAGATAATCTTATAGATGATTTCAGAAGAAGACTAGTGAACGAGAAGAAACCGCGTCATTTCACAGAGATGATGAAAATTTTGAGAAAATCAAATAAAAAGGCTTATGGTTTTTTTAAAAAAGTCGAAAGAAGATTAGAAAATGATGATAAAGAGCTTCTTAATTTTGCTTCGTGGGCACAAACTTATGATGGAGGACATCGATGGGGTATAATGACCAATAATGGTTCGGAAGCTCTGAATAGTGTCTTCAGAGTTGAGCGAACTTTATCTTTTACGGCAATTATGGAGGGAACATGGTATAAATATGCTAAATGATTCGATAAGAGAGAAATTGAAGCATTGAACATGCATAGAGCATGCAAGTAATGGTCTAAAAAAATTGATGACATCTTATCAAAACGTGATGACAAAACAGATTCGTGTTGATACTATTTTACTAATTTTTTGACATAACGTGATACTTTTGTATTTTTTTCAATAATTATAACTCGTAACTCCGCCTGTGTGGACTAGTTTCTGCACAGTCTGTCCCAAGCCAGAATAAAGGAGGAGGGTTGCGGTGGGTGTGGCGAGCCCTGCACTAAAACAACCAATCTTTATGAAAATGAAACCCAATCAATTTTTGTTGGGGCGTCACCCTCTTAACGACGCGCCATATTGGAACCCGGATATGGTGATAAGAGAACAAGGGCCGGGTCATCACCGCCTTAGTGGCGCGCCATATTGGAACCCGAATATGGTGACAAGTGAGCGAGGGCCGAATCGTCATCACCTTAGTGACGCGTTGCATCGGCGCCCGGATGTAGTGTCAAATGAACAAGGGTCTTCGCACTTGACTTGACGAGTGCGAGGGGCGAGGAAGCTAGTCGGGAAAAGTAAGATTCATTTAGGTAGTTGGAATGTAGGGTCCTTAACAGGTTAGCTAAGAGAGTTAGTTGATACTGCGATTAGGAGACGCGTTATTATCTTATGTGTTCAGGAGACTAAATGGACGGGTCAGAAGACTAAGGAGGTGGAGAATACAGACTTTAAATTGTGGTACACGGGAAAAAAACAAAGTAGAAATGGTGTAGGCATCTTAATTGATAAGAGCCTCAAGAATGGAGTTGTCGCAATTAGGAGATAAGGGGACATGATCATCATGATCAAATTGATTTTTAGAGATTTGGTCTTGAACGTCATCAGTGTGTATGCCCCACAAGTAGGTTTGAGCGATGATGTCAAGAGACGATTTTAGGAAGACTTAAATGACATGGTTAGAGGAGTGCCTAGCAGTGAAAAACTCTTCATTGGAGGTGATCTTAATGGTCATGTTGGCACAGTTAGAGAGGGGTTTGAGAGGGTACATGGAGGTTTTGGATATGACGAACAGAATCAAGAGGGAGAAGACATCTTGAACTTCGCTATAGCTTATGACCTCATGGTAGCGAACACCTTCTTTAGAAAGAAAAAATCGCATTTAATTACTTTCAGCAGTGGTCAACACTCGAGCCAGATCGATTTTGTCCTAACTAGAAGGGAGAAGAGACCAATCTGCATGGATTGTAAGGTTATACTTGGCGAGTGTGTTGTCACACAACACAAACTTTTGGTGGCTGATTTTTATTTTCAGGTATGCGTTCGACGAGATAGATGCATGAAAATAATGAGAACGAGGTGGTGGAAGCTCAAAGTGGACGTTTCTCAAGTGTTTAAGAATAGAGTTATTGCAGAAGGATCGTGGAATGAAAGTGAGGATGCGGATAATATATGGAAGAAGATGGCGACTCACATTCGGAAGGTGGCTATAGAGGTGTTTGAAGTAACTAGAGGAAATAAACGTGAACCTAAAAATACTTGGTGGTGGAATGATGAAGTACAAAAGGCTATCAATGAGAAGAAAGAATGTTACAAACGTTTACATCACAACAAGAGTGATGAAAACATACAGAAGTACAAAGAAGCTAGAAGAAACACAAAGAAAGTTGTGAGCGAAGCAAGGGGTCAGACATACACGGAGTTGTATCGGAAATTAGATACGAAAGAGGGCGAAAATGATGTCTACAAGATGGCTAAACTTTGAGAAAGGAAGACAAGAGACTTCCACCAAGTTAAATGTATTAAGGATGAGGCTGATAGACTTTTGGAGAGCATACTTCGACAAGCTATTCAACGACGAGAGTGAGAAAACAACGATCGAGTTGGACAACTCAATTGACATCAATAGGCGATTTGTTCGGAGAATTCAAGAGTCTGAGGTGAATGATGCTTTAAAAAAGATGAAAACATATAAGGCGTTAGGACCGGATGACATCCCGATTGAGGTATGGAGATGTCTTGGAGATATAGCAATAGTGTGGTTCACTAAACTATTTAATACCATTTTTCGGTCCAATAAGATGCCTGATGAATGGAGTGTTGGGATTCGGAATGCCCAAATCTCATTAATGCTCAAGCTGCGGAAAGACCGTAGAACAAAAAATTTTACTTCTACTTAAGTTAGGGATTAAAGTATGTCGGATAATTACCGAGAGTTACGTACATTTAATCCTTTACAAAAGACTAAAAATATTATTTTACTTCTAACTTAAGTTTAGGGTTAAAGTGATGTGTCGGATGATTACCGAGAGATACACACCTCTTTAAACCTTTATTGATCTACTCCATGATTGATTTCTAAAATATTAATCTACTTAACAATTAAATAGATTAACATAAGATGTTATACCTCGCTTCCAAATTTCAATTGGAATGAAAATCGGCTTGTCTCGGAGCACCAAACGTCTGATGCCTCTGTAGGTTATCCACCAGGACTAACCAGAGAGCGGCTTATTTCTTTTGCCAGAAATACCGTAAACCGCGATTTCTCGCAAAAACACTATTCACCCGAGAAAAAGACGAAATAGTACTGTTCACGACTCGCATAGAATTTCGTTTCACAAATGTGCGTAAATACCACAACTTTCGTAAAAACACTATTCACCGATCCCGTGAATTCGAAACAACCGTATACCGAGAGAGAAAGTAGAACTGATTTGGTGTAACTTTTTCTCTCACCCTACCCCTCTATTTATAGAAAAAGTGGAATTGACAAATTACCAAAATGCCCTCGTGAATAGTAGGGAGGTTTCAAAGTGAAAAGACCAAAATACCCTTAAAGTTCATCCAATTTACCAAAACGCCATTGGGCTTTTTGGCCAAATTACCGAAATACCCTTGGGCTTTTCGGTTTTTGGGCTTTTCAATTTTGGGCTTTTCTGATTTTGGGCTTTTAATTATTAATTAAGACTTTAATTATAAATGGGCTTTGGCCCATAATTCAAATCCATAATTAACATTTAAAATCCAAATCAAATATATATAATTGTCATCTACAATTATATTTTTCTCATTGTTGTTTGGCGAAATTTATACGACGTGTCCAACACGTTATAAATTCAATCTAATTTTTGCTTCTTGTCATCTCTATGACAAATATAATTATATCATATATAATTAATTATAACCATCTTATTATTAATTATAAATAATTCATAATTAATCAATAAGATTCTCCGATTAACTCCTATACTACAGTGTGACCCGACAGATCCGTGTTATGTTGGTAAATAGAGTTAAAACCGTTTTAACTTCTATAATCATAGGATGCATCCGCGAGAATGCACTATGACCATCCAATTACACGATGATGATGTCTTGTATAATATCATGATCCAAGAAACTATTTACTTGTGTTTAATTCTTTTGTCTCATAGCTATCGAGATCGTTTCAGGTAGGTATGTGTCATCCCCGCAAACTTAATCTTTTCTTGATCCCGAGTAAATTATCAAATATAATTACTCTTGTAATTATACTTGCTAGCAGATAATCTTACTCTATCAAGGGGCCCAAGTGATGCTATAACTCGTATAGAAATACGAGGGACAATAGTACTTTTGGCAAACCATCTCTTCCTCCGCATAAGTTATGTATACCGAAGAGCTACCTTTATAGCCACCTTTACGGATAACGTTTGGTAGAAATCACACACATACATATCTTATGTAGGAAAGATGAATACCTCATACTTTAGAATTTAATACCGAACGAAAACATTAATGACACGAACACAATTCCATTTAATGTTTCATTCGGGTCTATCAAATACGATGTTCCTAGAATATCTATCTATGTGATTAAAATGACAACTCTTTGTCTATGGTCCGTAAAACTTGACCATCATTTAATCCACATACTAACTCGATAACGGTTAATTAGTGTTCCCTGCTAATTACCTTGGTTAGTGACTTTTAAGAGTATATTCTATATTATGAAGTTTCACAATTCCAAATGAACTCGGAATGATTCATAAATTCAATAATACTCAAGGAAACAAAATATCGTTTAAATATCCAATTCATGAACAAAGCTTTATATAACCAATTTATCGTATTATTGACTTCAAGATTATTACAAAATAACATGGAGAAGAAGTATATTAGTACCAATCTTCAAGAATAAAGGAGATATTCAAAGTTGTACTAATTACAGAGAAATTAAGCTCATGAGTCATACCATGAAGCTTTGGGAGAGAGTGATCGAGTACCGTTTAAGAAAACTGACAACTGTCTCTAAAAATCAGTTTGGTTTTATGCATGAGAGGTCCACTATGGAGGCAATTTTCTTGATAAGACAACGTATGGAGAGACATCGAGAACAGAAGAAGGACCTACATATGATATTTATTGATTTAGAGAAAGCGTATGATAAAATTCCGAGAAATATCATGTGGTGGGCGCTCAAAAGGAAACTAGTCCCAACAAAGTACGTTACCCTTATTAAGGATATGTACACAAATGTTGTGACTTGTGTCAGAGCATGTGACGGCGAGTCCGATACATTTCCTATTAAGATAGAATTTGTCATACCCCAGAAATAAATTGAACGGGTTAGGGTGCTTAAATCCGCACGTACGCACGACGAGACGTGCGTACGAAAGGCTTAATGAATAAAATAAGAAAATCACGAAATAAACAAAACAATAATAAGATATACATGACTATACAAATCGAATGAACAAAGAGAAATACAACGCCGACATCGGCGGGCTAGCTCCATCGGAATGGGCGACAAAATCTCTCAAAATAAAACCCAAAAGAAAAAAATAAAACTCGAAACCCGATAGATCCTAATCCACTACCCCGCTCACATGCGGAAGCGGCGAAGCATCTCTCGTCACCACGCAGATCGCACCTAGCACTCTCATCCAAAAACTCGATCCCGCTCCCCCGTAAAACCCGGACCCCACAACCATCGTGGAAACGTGAGTGATAAATCACTCGGTGCGGTTTTAGGTCCAAAGACCGAGATGTTACAAATCTCTAAGCTTAGACTTAAAACCATTACAAATTTATTTTTATAATAAATATTACGGTGACATAAAATTTGATGTTTAAATAATTAAATTGATTAAATTTTGTTCTGAGTAGAGTATAAAAGAATCCAAAAGAGTTTAATAAAATGCACTACTTGAAATCATGAATATTTTAAATCAAGGATAAACCCAAAATGAATCATTCTGAGATATTATAATATAAAAGGTACGGGTTTAAACTCCCATATCACACGAATGACTTTGCGGGATAAATTCTTTTCAGAAAGAATCGACCTCAACCAAAGGTTTCATAGAAGAGAGCCCGCTCTATAGAAGAGAGCGTCATTCACTATCAAAACCATCCCTAATTTATCCCGCTCGGTCCCTTACTATAATGAAACGAACAACGACTCGATTCTTATCAATATATAATTCAAATTGAAGGAGACTATCCGAAAATAATATAAAATGAAGTGAATCAATCACGAACAAATATAAAGTGACAAAATAGTCACTGCTAAATATAAAGTGATAAAATAATCACTGTAACCACGGAATAGCTCCTCAATAATAAATTCAAAGTGTATTTTACTATGAAATCGAGCCTCGCATCGACACTCTTCCCAAACCCAAATTTGGATATTCATTTTTAACTTAAAAATTTCCTTGAGTTTCATAACATCATACCAATTATAGAAAACGGATATTATGCAAAAATTCAAATCTTAATTCAATTTAGTTATGACTCGCTTAATTTGATCAATATAACAATCTGATTAATTATAATCTAAAAATCACATTATTTATATAATAAAAATTTCAAAGTACTTAATTAATACTAATATAATTTATTAAATAATAATTAATCTATCTAAGATAATCTATCCTAGATAATCTATCATGTAACTAATCATATTAGATTATTAAATACTACTTCCTCTATCTAGGATATTCTATCCTATAACTAATTATATTAAATTATTAAATACTAATTACTCTATCTAAGATAATCTATCCTAGATAATCTATCATGTAACTGATTATATTAAATTATTAAATACTACTTCCTCTATCTAGGATAATCTATCCTATAACTAATTAACTTAAAATATTAATCTAATTAATGATCAAATGAAATGCATATAAAATGAAATGCCGATGATATGAATAAGTTTCAATATCAAAAGAAAAGAAAATATAATTTAAAGTCATATCCTAAGAAATCGTAAATCTCAGTGCAATCCGCACCTGAATATTTGGCAAGGCCGATAATACGTCGATTGCTCGATCTCCCATGGGGCCCACGATCTCGTCAACCTGTCTCATCCCGAGTGTACTTGATTGTCGGGTCGTCGAGATATTTTCGAAAACCTATAAAGTCAAAATAAATTAAATTGGCGAGTATCCTATTCGCGTTGGGTCTGGTTAGGTCATGGTATACCGGACGCGAGACTAAGCATTATTATTTGTGTTCGTGTCTTAAGATTATATTTATTTTGATTAACGTAACTGATTTAATTTATTTAAATTAAATAAGTTAACTTAATGTTATCCCTTAATTAATTTAATCTTAATTAGGATAATTAATTAATTAAAAATAGAGAAATTAATTAATATATAATATTATATAATTAATATTGTTCTTATTAAAAATAGAGAAATTGATTAATATATATTTATGGGAGAGAGGGGTGTGAGGTTTTCGGCCCGGGACAAAAAGAGAAATGACAGGCATTAAATGAGAAGGGAAGTAGAGAGAGAGTTTTGGTTTGGATCTAATGTGGCAGGGAAATGATGATAATTGGTATGGTTGGCAAGTTTGATAAATTCCGTAATTTATTATATAATTTATCGTTAGTTATACACTTAATGGATTTAACCAAACTAGCTTAAATAAAATTCTTATTTGTCTGATTTATTATCTGTTTCCATGTCAACTTAATTTTCATGCGATTATTAATTAAATTCTTTTAAATTTCGTTTAGAATTGAACTTTTGTTTACATATTTACGCAAGACATCCTAATCGGTAAATTTATTAAAATTTTTAGCTCTATTTATTAATTTATAAACCTTCCCCTGATCATTGATTTGATTTATTAGTTAATTTATGTTGGATCATTTTAATTATTATCTTAGTTATTATTATTCTTAATTAAATTTCACGGTTTGACAGGATTACATCAAGGGTCAGAAGTGAGTCCATATATTTTCACCTTAGTGATGGATGAGATCACAAAGGACATACAAGAAGATATTTCTTGGTGTATGCTCTTTGCTGATGATGTGGTGCTGATTGACGAAAGCAGAATTGGAGTCAATCAGAAACTAGAGTTGTGGAGACAAACTTTAAAATCGAAAGGTTTTAGACTCAGTAGGACAAAAACTGAATATATGAGGTGTCAGTTCATCGGGGGAAACTTAGATGACGGAGATGTTAGTTTGGATGGACGAGTAGTACTCATGAATGACACATTTCGGTATTTGGGATCGATGTTGCAGAGTGAAGGAGAGATCGATGAAGATGTTAGTCATAGAATAAGAGCTGGATGGGTAAAATGGAGACAAGCATCTGGTGTTCTTTGTGATAAGAAGTTCCCAAACAAACTAAAAGGCAATTACTACAGGACGGTGATTAGACCCGCGATGTTGTATGGCGCAGAATGTTGGGCTACAAAAGGACAATACATCCAGAAGATGAGTGTAGCTGAAATGCGGATGTTGTGTTGGATATATGGCCACACAAGGAAAGATCAAATCAGAAATGATGATATTATGGACAAACTTGGGGTAGCACCAATTCAAGAGAAGCTAGTCCAACATCGTTTGTGATGGTTTGGTCATATCCAACAAAGGCCTCCTGAAGCATCAGTACGCATCAGTATTTTAAGTCGTCCTGAAAATACAAGAAGAGGAAGAGGTCGACCGAGACTGACATGGGAGGAAGCAATAAAAAGAGATTTGAAGGAATGGAATATACCAAAAGAGCTTGCTTTGGATAGGAATGCGTGGAAGATAGCGATTCATGTACATGAACCATGATTTAGGAGTTAGAGTCTAATAGTAGATTTATAGACTTCATATTCTTAGATTTTTTAGGATTTTAGGATTTAGAATTTAGAAATAGATTTCAGAAATAGAGGTTTAGATAGGATTTAGAATTTAGAATTAGGTTTTAAAATAGGATTTTAGGATTTAGAAATAGATTTTATAATAGAGGTTTATTGTACTATTATTATTATTGTTATTATTGCTACTATTATTAGCATATTATCATTATCATCATTTATTTATATATATTATTATTATTATTTTATTTATTTATTTTCTTTTTCTTCCATCATATTCATTATTATCACTGATATTTGAGATCTTTGATCTTATGTTTTCCGATTAGGTTTCATTTCTAGCCTACCCCAATTTATTTGGGATTAAAGGCTTTGTTGTTGTTGTTGTTGTTGTTGTAATTATAGCTCGTATGAACGTAATTCCGCTTAGAACTGCTTGAGGAGAATATGAGTTTTAGGTGCTTGGTGAGAGGATCAAGAGTGGAGGGTATGGACCATTCAAATATACTGTTATAATTCCGAATGAACGACGCACTTGAGATGACCCACAATTTCCGGAACTGCACTACACGTGTGATTGTCAGAAATCTCAACTGACTGGGATACCCTGCTCTCACGTGATTGCTGTATGCCAACATAGAAACTTTGATGTGTATGATTTTATAGATGAGCGATACAATATAGCTCACCTACTGAATACTTGGTCCAGTTAATTTCATTGTTACGAGATCAACAAGTTTGGCCACCATACCTTGGAGAAACTAAATTACCAAATAAAGAACTGATAAAAATTGGCCGACGTGCGAAGGTTAGATGTCGAATGGTAATGGATGAGATGGAAGGCAGGATATAGGTCAAGGAAGATCGAGGGACATACAGTCTTCTCAAGGCGAGCCTTCTCAAAGAGATGAAATTAGTCGTGACCTACTTCCAATGGATACATTACAATCAGGACGCCATAGGAGTAGGCCTTCAAGTCCCATAATAAATAGAAGAACCCAAACTTCTCGAGATGCTTTGCAATCAGCGAGACACTCAACTAGTTATGATCCAAGAGATAACAACAGAAGAACCTAAACTTCTCAAGATATTTTACAATCAGCGAGATTCTTAACTATTTATGATCCAAGAGATAACAACAGAATAACCCAAACTTCTCGAGATGTCTTACAATTAGCGAGATTCTCAACTAGTTATGATCCAAGAGACAACAACAGAAGCACTCGAAGGTCGCCAGAATCAAGAAAGATAAGCTGTAAATGCTTCAACTAGGGGTGGAAGAGAAAATAGTTTTGGAGGCGGAATCTTAAATTTTTTCACATGTAGGAAAAAAATTGATGTACGATATATTTATATAGAAAATATGTGAATTAATTTAGATAATCATTATTTGTCATATTAAAAATAGAGTATCAAATAAAATCATAATACAGAACTAAAAATATAACAATAAAGTCACAATAAAGATATAATAAAGTACTAAATATAATAATACAATAAAATCTCCATAATAAAATAATACAACAATAAAGATAAAAAAATAAAACACTACTCCTGACGACGTCTAACATATCGACGTGGCCTCGGACGTGTCTACAAAAGTAAAGATAATATATCAGTGAGCTGATTAAATTTTTTTATAATTAATATTGACTAAGTTATAGAACAAACAACTAACCACGTCAGGTGTATATCGAGGTGGTGAACCAACGTCACGATGCTCCCGACCAAGAGCAAGTGGAATAAAATCTCCTGTCTGTGCAGGCTTTGCAGTATTATCCAATATACGATGACTCTTCAGGTCCGGAAGGAAAACCATACTAGCCTGGATCATATTGCTGGCCGTACTATGGATCGTCTGGGTCAGTCGCTCATGATTGTATCTTTCCGTCGTCAGGATTGTATCTTGGTTAGAGGTCTTGTTGAGGTGGTTGTACATGATCCATCGGTATGTGTTGGGTCTACGTGAAATGTTGAGTCCCAATGGATCTGAGAACTGTGTACCCGACATATTAGGAATATCAACAGATAACCTAGCAATAACGTTGTTCCAATCGTAGTTCTCTGATAGCTGTTAAAATAGTTCAAGTTGTTACAATTACACTGTTTATATTTTAAAATTTTAAATTAAGGTATAATACTTACGCTGCCGAGGATAGATATGAAGTCAACATTCTCATAGGGGAAGTGTGGGGGATGTGGAGTCGATGAAGTTGGTGTAGTCTCGGAATCACCCGTTGAATCCGAAATAGTATCAATATCCATGAGTAATCTTGCCGCATATAGAAGCTCGTCCATCTTAGAGGCATGTATGCATCCTCAAAATGCCCTTGCACTCTGAGAGCATAATCTTGCCAAACCGTCTCCATCCCCTGCTGACCGCCCATCATACCGCTTTCAATGCATTCTTGGTAACTCTAGCGATCTAATAATTACATATTGATTACATATATATTAATTATTACCAATTAGTGTATATAGATATATAAATTTTATAAATTTCAATATACCGTGCGCTGTTTGTGAGGTACGTGAGGGATCTCCGTTGCCGATGGTACAAGAGGTATCGCATCACTCGACTCAAGTGGTCTGCTAGCGGCTCCATAGACAGTGGTACAGAGTCTCCACTATTGTCGGAGAACATGATAGACCCCACCAACTCCAGAGCAAAGCCGACTACATATCGATCAAGAATTTGATGATCATCAACTGTTGGAGCGTGATCAAAGTGGAATCATAACTCTCGAAGGAAATAGAACATCTATCAAATTTTATATTAGTTTAATCACAATTTATGAATAAAAAATACTAAAGTTCATGTATAGTCTAATCAATTATCTCTCATCCTTACAAAATGCTAATACATCATCCTGCCCAAATAATTGACGGATGTATGTCGAGAAATCTCCGTCAGTATACCCGGTCACCGACTCACCAATCGTGGATAAACCCCACAGACATGCGACGTCCTAAAAAAATATTTTCATTACTATAAATCTTTTTTAATACTATAATAAAATTAATAATATTTGACTATTTACCTCTAGAGTCATAGTCATCTCGCCAAAACTGAAGTGAAATGTGTGAGTTTATGACCTCCAAAACTCTATTAACGCAATCAATAAATCCGTATCAATCTTCAAATATAAATTTCATCATAGATCTCTCACATCCTAGCGAGATGAAGAAATCTCATACCTCGCAACCTACCCTGAATGTGCGAGCTGTATGGTATCATCGGACGGTGAATGCAGAAATGAATGACATTGTTATCTCTCTGTAATTATCATTTCATAATAAGCTTCTCATATATATATGTATATATATATTTTTTAAATATAATGTACCTCGATCGACTATAGTGTATCCGATATTTATCGTCGTGGAGATAAATGACGACATTTACATTTCGTCGCTACTTTGCCATTATCTATTATAAAAAATATTTTATTCCAATTAATATTACGAACTAATTTTACATATATAATAATTTATAATTAATTTATAACTAACCTACATAATTAATCTACATATAATCTAATTAAATAATAAAATTAATCATTAATTAATCTATAATTATTCTAGATAATTAATTAATAATTAATATATAATTAATCTATAATAATAACCTAATTAATCTAATCTATAATTAAATAATAAATTAAATCTATATTATTATATACAATTATTCAATAATTAAATTATTGATTAAAAGATAATTTATCTATTCTATAATTAAATAATAAATAAAATCTATAATTAAAAGCTAATTTGTAATTAAATTATAATTAAAATCTAATCTATAATTAAAAACTAATCTATAATTAATACATATAATTTAATTATAATTAAAAGATAATCTATAATTAGATTATAATTTAATTATAGATTAAATTTTAATTAAAAATTAATCTATAATTAAAAACTATTTTACAATTAAATTAATAATTAATCTACAATTAAATTATAATTAAATAATTCTATAATTTAATCTACATAATTAATTAATAATTAATCTATAATTAAATTAAAATTAAATAATTCTATAATGAATCTACAATTTACATTTCAATTCTAATTATTTAGATAAATAAAATTTTCCTTCGATAGCAAAATCTAATAATCTCTCGCACTCGATCTCATCTTGTACGTTCTCTTTTCTTCTTTTCTTCTCTTCCTCCTCTCTCTCTCTTTCTCTCTTTTTTTCTCTCTTTTCTTTTCTCTCTTTCTCTTTTTCTCTCTCTTCAGCAACGAGTAGGGGGTGTGAGGCTATCCGCGTGTTTAGTTTATATAAGAGGCAAACGCGCCACTGGCAATGGCGCACTACCATTCACAGATTTAAAAATAGCTGTTACTCACTCTTATTTTTAATAATATTAATTTAAAAATGTGCCACTAGCATAACATACATTTCGTAACAGACCAAATCGCACATTATGCATAGAAAAGGGGGCATAACAATAAGTAACCAAAAAGTCAAACTAAATCAAGTCAAGGCTGCACAAACATAGTCACACACGCAAAGCAACATCAGCAGCAAGCACGGGGCTTAGGCCTCACTTCATCGGTACCGAGTGGTACTAGTGTACCAAGTGTTTATCCTTGAAAAGATCTCAAGAGTAGAGCAGCTGAATAATTAAAAATAATAATCAATTATCAGTAATAAATCATAAGAAAAAGGAGAGAAAGACAAGAGAGGGGGCCACCAGTCAGAAGAAGTCGTTGTTGAACTCCTGATCAAGTATATTTGTCCCACAAGGAGATCTAGAGTAAGAGGCAATGATATAAATACTCCACCATCCCCTGTCTATTCGAGGTGGATGACACTCAAGAGATTCAGGAGAGAGAAAAATATCTCTTGAGGTGTCATCTATGTAATTATTTTCCTCTGACAAGTGACCCACCTGACAGTCTTACACAAGCAACCCTAATAGCCTGAACTTAGCCTACCCACTACATCTAATCAGACCGGAACAAAAATTAAGCATTGATCCCAAGGGCCAAGGCAGATCGAGTAAGGAAGGCGGAACCGCCAAGGGGAGTGAGGGAGATCTCCTTCCCGGTGGTGTGGATCGGGAACAAGAAATAAGAGAGGTGAAGGTTGTGTCGTAAGTGGAAGAAAAAAAAACGGAAAAGGGAGAGGTAGGGGTAGGTCACGGGAGGGAAGGGAGATAGAACGAGAGAATTTTGACTTCGGGATCAGTTTGATTTTTTTGTGATCGAACTCGTGCTGTTATTTGCGTGATAGTCAAAATTCTCAACTTAATTGATCAATTTATTTCCATGATATTTTAATTATCAGATCGTCGTATCTACTAAATTTATTATTTTTAATTAAATCTAATCGTTAAATTCATAAATTGATTTCTCCTTAATTAAGTATTATTTCTCTTTTAATTTTAAAATTCAAATATTTTTTAAGTATTTAAATTCTTACTTGATATTTGTATCTAATTTCATTTGACCAAGATATTTTTGTTTAATTTTATCAATTAAGTTTTAAGTTATTATATTTTAATAGCGTTTTAATTTGATCTTTAAGTTTTATTCTTAACATTTAAAAAAATATTTAAAAATTTTATTCTATGTGGTTCCTCATATTTTGTTTAATTAGATATTTCTATATTTTATTATTTCATTTTTTTGCGGGGTTTCACAGAAATTCTCCCTAATTTCTTTAAAAATAATTAGCATATATTTAGTTGAATATAAGAAACCGATAGAAGAACCAAACAAAACAAAAGGGTATGAGATATTTAATCAATGAATTGCGATTCGTTCCAGTGGAGGAGAGAGATGGATGAATAAGAAATTTAAGATAATTTACTCATTAAAGCGTGTTTCGATATATTAATGTTAGAGAGACAAAGTGAGAGAACAGGATAGATTGAATCAATGGGGTTGTAGGAGTGGAAGATGAGAGAAAAAAGACGGATATTTTGACTATTATCATAAATTTCTGTATTTTATTTTTAAAATTATACATTTATAGATATAATGACAAATATCCAAATAAGTTGAGTTTAGAATAACATTTATCTAACTCTTAATTCGGGAGTGGCATTCTTTTAATTCCACAATTTGCTAGTGGTATTAATCCAATTTTCCTAATAAAAATATAGAGTAAATTTTTATATGGTCCTTAAACTTTTAAAATCCAAGTATCACTTTATCAACATTTTAAGCCTTAAAATTTGTAAGTATTATTTTAATTCTTAAAGTTCCAATAGCATGATTTATTTGTTTGATGAACAAAAATGAAATTTAACTCTTTGAAATCTTAAGGCCGTGTTCAATGTATCCCACCCCTGAAAAATAATGGGTTTTTAGTCCAATTAGACTTTTTTTTTCTGAATCGGTTCAGCGATACAATTATACAAATCGTATAAGTGGAAATGGGTGAACAATCCCATTCATGACAATCTTCTTCGCAAACTAATAGGAAAAAAATTCTTTGATCAGATTTAATCTTTCCCCTACGATGAATGATGACTCCTAATAATGGCTACTAAGAGCAAAATATTTAAGAGCTCATTTTCATTATGTTTAACTTATTTGATGGAGTTATATTCTTCATAAAACATGTGGACATTATTGTTTTATGAAACTTTTAAATGTTTTCACCATTTCTTTGTATATATTATCATTTCTCAATTTTTGAAATATTTTATAAAAGAAAATAATTTAATTTTAATTCTAAATATATAAATAATTATTTATCTTTACTGTTTCTTTAATATTACAACTTCACGTTTTTAAATTTTCAACTAAATAAAAGTAATTTTCCACCAAATGATAATAATAATTATTAGTAGTGATAATTATGTTGAAATTAATCTTTAAAAAAAAAGAAATTGATTTTCATAATGCAATGGAACGATCATTCTACAAAGTGAACTACGTATTCATTTGTAGTAAATTCCCAAATTTTAATCAATGAATTATATCGCCTACAAAATCTCATCTCATATTTTAAAAAAAAACGAGTATATGACACTCGAATATTCGAGCTGAGGCAAAGACCTAGGAAACGGAAACATTTTCTTTGTTGGAAAAAGTTCCCCGTCGGCATTAAAATTTTTCAGGGCTAATTCTGAAAATTGCTTGTCGGATCTTCTCTCGATCTCCCTCTCTCATCAATAGTGGAGCTGCTTCAGGCGGAAGGAAGCGATCGATGATGATACTGCTCCAGTCGCCATCTCGCTTCCTACTCCAGATCTTAAATGATCGCCTTCTCAGGTCTCTCTCTCTCGCTTTTGCTTCCATTTTACTCAAAATCTCGTATAAAGCATTCCTTAGCTTGTTTTTAGCTTTTTCCATCATCATTCCTATTTAGATAATTTATTCTGTGTTTTTTATAGCAGTCAAGACAAGGGAGTTGATATAGATTGCCAAACGGTAGAATTCGATGATGTTCGCTACCACATCCAGGTTCTCTTTTCTTCCTATGTACCATTTCTTTTGTGGTTGCATTTTGCATCTTGTTCCCTGAACTTTCTATTTTTGCAAATGTGTACTCGACTTAATTCATGGTGCCCAAATGTTACAACTTACAAGCAGCTTAAGATCTTTTAAGCACTAGGTTAAATATCTCTTTTCAATCGTTACTGGCTGCAAAGTAGTTTTTTTTTTTTTTTTTTTTTTTTTTGCTTATCCATCAATGAAACCTGGGAAACCTGAGATGTTTCTCAAAGATGTGCATAATACATATAAAAAAAATAAAGAAGTTAACGTTTGTGCAAACAACGAGTGAAGGAAAAGTGAGCATATATCAAAAGCTTTGATTCAACCCAAATTATCCTCAACTAAACTCCATTTATAAATCATGTGTAAAATTGAGCATATATTTCTCTATTATCAGGTTTCTATGCGGAACCCCAAAGTGTTGGTTTTATCAGTAGCACTACCTCTCCCGCCTCAAGAAGTATTATCTTTTGACGGCCTCCCGTTTGGCGCAATTGAGGCCATAAAGGCTGCATATGGTCTTGTCGTACAGATCTTGGACCCACCAAAAGATGGATTTGACCTCACTTTGAAAATTAATTTGGCGAAACTGCCATCAGACGAAGGTCCTGAGAGTTACCTTTCCAAGGTCATTTCAGTCTTGCTATACTGTGTAAACCATGGCAAGGACTGCTGTAGCAGTAGGCTTGCAGACCACCAGTTCCAGTATGGTATTGGTAAACTAATTTTGCAACAGACATGCAAGGGCTGATGGAAAGAACATTTCAGGTTTTCTTTTAAAGATTGGCTTGTCAGTACACATCCATGTCACGCCTAATCCAGTTATTAAATGATAACCATATACAAATTGAAATAAGTTTTATACAAGAGTCTAGAATTAAAGTTTCTTGGCTAATTTTTCTCCCTTATGCTATTCTATGCTTCCAGAACAAAAGAATGCTATCTTGGTACAAATTCTAGAATTAAAGTTTGTTGGCTAAGTTTTCTTCCTTATGCCATTATATGCTTCCAGAACAAAAGAATGCTATCTTGGTACAAATAGCATCCATTAGAGAAGTGGTTCTGGGGGCCCCACTTAAGGTCTTGTTGAAAAATCTCAGCATGAAGACAGTGGGCCCTGAAGCAGGACAGCCTGTGGCACTTGTTCATCGTCCCAATGAATCATTCTTTGTTATTCCACAGGTAATTGATCACGTCCTTGTCTTGATTCTTTTATCGCCTTGATCATTGTTAATCACAATTATTTTTACTGAGGATTTTAGTCTCGAATGTTTGTTTGATATTTTTCTTTTTGGTTTTTATGGGTGAATAAGGTCTGACTGCTTCTATTGAGCTTACTGACATTCATGTTAAAGTGAACTTGTCTTTTTCTGGAAAAGTGAAATGCTAATTAAACAATGAGAAAAATTCAATGGAGTTCTTTAATTGAAACATTTTATTTGTTGAATTTCAGGCTGATAAAGTTACAGTTATTTATCCAATGAGATTCCAGGACTCAATTGATATTGTCTTGGCAACTTCCTTCTTGCAAGTAAACCTATATTCCCTATCTTATAACCTTTATTATTTCTCAGGCACGTGAAAAGCGTATGTATCCCAGAAAATATGCACAATTACTAGTATTTGGTCTTAGGTTGAACATGACATAATTATTTCTTTAAGGAATTTGTGGAGGCAAGGCGAACTGCTGCATTAAATAATGCACCGTCGTGTATGTGGTCACAATCGCCGCCTCTTGAGTTGAAAGGAGCCCCTGAAAGTGCACTTACTGCAAATGCCGGTTTCGTTTCTTTTGGTAATAATAAAACTTAATATGGAAGGGTTACATTATGCAATGCCTACAGAAACCAAGGACGGCAACTTTTCAGATGTTAGCACTGTACCAGTCATACTGAGTATAGTTCAGATACTTCTTTTCCTTGATTTTTGTTATTTAAGTTGTTTGAATCCCTTTATATGCACTTCCATAGGCATGATGTTTCCTGTCAGTTCTGTGATGGTAGAGGCCTTCCAATTGTTTACTCTAGAACCATAATTTATTAGATCTTGTAAAAGTGGGCAATGCAAAAGCTAATTTTTGTTGGAAATTGTTAACACAGTGGTAAATCCTCGACATGTTGAGGGCAAAAAGCTAGACAGAACTGTTTGGAACCTGCTAACATTTCATGCTTATGTTAGCTATCATGTCAAGGTGCTCTCATTTCTTTTTTAAGATAGCAAATTTTCTCTTGCATAATTATATTGGTTAAGGTACTATGATTATCTGAGCTTAAGATTGTCAATGCGGCCATGAACTTAACCTCAGAAGTCATCTGATTGGCATCAAAGATGAACTTGAGCTGTTGATCTTTATCAATTCCATAAGCCAAGAGCTCATGTTCTAATTTTCATTTTTGTGTTTTGTTTTGAACAAAGTCATGATATTGAAAAATGTTTTATGCTAGTGGCCATTCTTCAAAAATTTTCAACCTCTTGTGTTTTAAGAAAATTAATCTTTCAATTTGAATGCCTTGTCTTGTGATGTAGTAGATCAGAATCAGACTGTTGAGGTTAAGCTCATGAGTGTCTTTAGTGATTTTAATCTCATGTTATCTTTACTCATGATCATGCTATTAGTAATATATTAAGATACAAACAACAAAGATGTTGCTGTCTTATGCTTGCAGCCATGCTCATAAAAAGAGTGCATTAAATTTGTTATGTTTTGCCATTTGAGTATTTTTAAAATTGGTATTGACATCTTTACCTCTTGTACTGTTTCAATATAATTTGTTTCTTTTTGGACTTTTACTTGTGCTATTTTATGCTATTTATGCCGTCTGTACTCTTTTTATCTTATAATAGAACTTGATCCTAATTTTCATGTTTATCTTTAATAGTCCTTGATCCTAATTTTGTGTTTCCAGTGTTCAGAAGGTTTTATGCATACTAGAATGAGACGTCGTGTTGATACTCTTATACAGGTAATACTTTGTTTTGTTTCTATATGTCAGGTTTTGGTGTTTCCCTGTTATTTATAGTGATTGTACTTGATATACTTTGCTAAAGTTTGCACTCTCATTCATTTTTACTGATTTTTTGAGTTTGTATAGTAAACATAATGAGGTTTACAAATCGAACTTCAGACAAGGAAGAATCTGTTATTAAACAAATAACCCAAATGTACAAAAATATCGCTGCTGTGCTCTTTCTTTTGACAGTACATGTAGATTTTTTTATGGTACTAATTGGGGAGTAACATCAAGCCTACCTTAGTTGTTTTGGGCTGAACTGAAGCTTGACAAATAGTAGTGAACTGGTGATTACGTAATATAAGTGATATATTTTCTATTAATCTTATGGATAATTTTTTTTTCTCATTTTGGTAATTAGGCTTTGGATCGTGCAAAATCAGATGCAGAGAAGCTGAAGAAACTAGTGACTGGGCCATCATTCAAAAAACTGGTTTGTAATTTATTTTGATTGTTATAGTCTTAATGCTTTATATATATATATATAGTGAATGACTTGAAAATCATGAACTGAAACATTAAATACTTACTAATAAACCATGTGTACATCTACTGAGGAAATAGATAGAATAAATTACATTTGTACCTGGAAAATTAAATTATCATATGTATCACTAAGAGAAACGGTGAGAACCTTTTTATATGTCAAGTGGCCACTAAACATTTTAATTGCTATGATATTCCTGGTAGAAGTTCAGAGTCGTCGTATTCCTCGTTGCTGCACATAATGCCTGACTAAATATGTTAGGCTAATTTTACATAAACTGTTTTCTTAATATTTTGAACATTACATCCCACAAGGATGAACCATCATGTCAATCTTTCTCAAAAGATGCCTAACACAATGCCTTAGCTGTTGTAGTATTGGACGAGTGAGCAAGAACTGAGGGACTGCTCTGGTAATTTGTTCTTTAGTTTAACAAAGTAATAGGTCAGGGTTATGTGTAATGCTCCTGGTGTTTATCCTGGTGTGTAAGATCTCTCATTTGACAATGCACATAATTCTACTGATCTAATCCTTTTAACTGCACATATAAAATTATTTTAAAGAAAAGAGGTGTTGAAATGTCTCCTTCTGTCTCTGTTTTCCTCAATACAGAGTATGAAAGATGAGCGAAAATAATGCATTCTTCAGCAATGTTGATTCATCCGATCTGCAGATTTGGAAAAAAAAAAAAACCATGAGACCAGGCATTTTTTGTGCTTATCAAAATGATCTGAAGCTTGGATGACCAGTACCTTTTTGTCATACCAAAATGATCTGAAGCTTCGAAGAAGTCTGTTAATATTTTTTCAGTTGATTTTTGTTCTTTTTCAGTTTACTTTGGTTTCTAGATGATAAGTTTCAAAATCTTGATGCTGTCAGTAGATGTAATTTATCTTTTTTTCTTTTTTTTTTTCTTGGTAGTAAATAGGATTGTATCTTTTTTTGATGTGGCCACTAAATGTGTTCCGTGCATTTAAACATTTAAAGTGGGTAGCTTGATAGTTGAAAACTTTGTTTGGCTGCTGCGATGTCTCATGTAAGAATATTTTTCTACTGCGACGCTAAATCACGTGATATATCCTTCTTCTTTTTTGTAATTTTTTTTCCATGCGGTCATGTTAAAAGAAACAGAAAAATAAGCGATAAAGGAGTCGAAAAGTGTTCGAGAACTAAATCGACTCGTTCGATAAAGAAAACATACGAGTTTCATCTCCGTTTGGTTTTACACAACTGAAAAAAAAAAAAAGCTTGTTGCATGCAAGCAACAAATGTTTTTCACCGCTATTACAAAATATAGTATCAACATTTGAACTGCTTATTAAAGCTTCAGTTGGTGGAAATGAAAAGAAAAATAAAATGTGTGAATCACTGAGGCTCGATATCCCAATCAGTATTGTGCTATTGGCGGCAAGCGGGGTAGAAAAGAATTGGAGCATTTTAATTGAAAAATAAACAGTGACAGAGGCCCAAAATTTAATAATTCCTTGATTTTATTTAAAATGAACCTTGCGGGGGAGGAAACCAAGCGTTAGAACTGTTTGCATCTTTTTAGAAAAAGCTATCATGATATTACTATCGATATACACTTCAATAACAGACCGATTTAACATTTTAATAGATCGGATTTTTTTCTTGGACTAATCAATACTATTTTGACTGAGCTATGACAAACATGCGATGGAGGAATCTAGTAAAGACAGTATGTAAAACAAGCAGTCTTAAATAGTTAGATTGAACTATTGAAGGTTTGTTGATGGTTCATAGAAATAGAAATTAATCACAATAGAACATTTCAGCTGATAAAGAACTGTTTGCAACAAAACATGATTACACATGGATTTGACACAAACACTATCCAAGCGTAGAGAAATTAATATCATGCCAATTAGAGGGCAAATATTGTCATTCAAAAGTAAATTAACATTGAGAAAGAATTACATATAAAATAAGACTACTTAAAAATGCATCAAGTTCACAAATGATGCAATTATTTCAAGCAATGAAGTTTCAGCAATTAGTGCCAACAGCTCCGTTTCTAAAAAAATTCCAGCATGTATTATTCCAATTTGTAGTGTCAGCAGCATATACTATTCACAAGGATATGATTAGCTGGTTCTGTTTGGAGTAACACAACTGATAGTTTTTAGTTCTTTGGAGGAAGGGGAAAAAAAGAAGCAAATATTCTCCATCTTGAAATCAAGCAGCTCAACTTATACACTACCAGAATATACCTATACTGCAAATAACAAAGCCACAAAGCTAACCTTAGAGGTACACATGCACTAAAAACAATTTTGTTTTATACTTCAAATTTCATACCCAGAGATTTTTATATTAACCAATTTGCTCAAGTGCAAGCAGCTACATTCTGTATTGGAGCCCCGATAGAGATACGAGGTTTGCTATTAAACTATTAATAATTCAAAATGTCAATCAGTCAAATGAATTGTGATATCGATAATGATCCTAGCAAACAGATGGAAGGTCTGTATGTTCGTGCATCAAACTGCCTTGCCTTCTGGTTTTCTTGTCGACACCTCTTTGGTTTTCTTGACTTGTAACACGTATGATTGCCTAAGAAGCGGCGACAGATAACCTATTTATCATGTTCATCCGTGTATTTCACATTATTATATGTACGCAAGGATAATGCAGGAACAACCAACCTGCTTCTGATTGTAGTTGCCTCTTTCTGCAAAAGACGACTAAGAATCTGTGAATATAAGTTTCCAAAAAACAGTGGTGGGAGTGGGAGCGGACTAGGGGACTGTAGAAAATAAATTAGTGTTGGCTTATCATCAACCACAAAATACAAAGAACGGAGAAAATGGGAGTTTGATAGATAATACCACAGACATACTTGGAACTGGCATGCTGCTAATGGAAAATCCAGCAAAACACGAAAATAAACATCATAAATTAACTGTTTTTTCCTTCCAAACTAGCCATAACAGCGCATTATTCTTTTATTACAATGACGCAGTGTCCCCATGCAAAGAGGGTAATTAGAGGTTCATCTAGAACTACCAAATTGGCTGAAATCTCAAAACATAAATTAAACTCTTAAACATTTTTTAGTTGGCTGAGAGACGTGCCTTGAGCTCCTCAGAAACTGCATCAATGAATTCCTCAGTGTTCAGGTACTGGCTTCTAGTCACTCTGAAAATAAAAGATGAGAACATTAAGCAATGTGAATTATGAGCAGTGGCCATAGAGAATTCCTGTCACATGATATTCTCCAATAAAAATAATTACACTATTAGAATTGGCCAAACTAACCTCCTTTGCAACTCATGGTTGATAATGAGTCAGAGAGGGGGTTAATATTTCTGAGGTTTTGAAGAATATTTCACGTTTTATGAAGTGCATCTAGAATTTTTCTCATTTTGCAGATTGCATGGATCATATTTTTTAGGTTTTACTTGCACAGACAACACAAGTCCTACGAAGAGCATAAGAATACAATATTTTAAAAAAAAATGACAAGACATACTTGGAGCCATGAATTAAAAGAGCCAGATCTTTAGTCATCTTGCCAGACTCAACTGCTCCAATACATGCAGCTTCAAGCTTCTGAGCAAAGTCGAGGAGTCTTGCATTATCATCCAGCTTAGCCCTGTTTGATATAAATTCACAATAGAGAGAAACTATGAGGCATCTCAACATTAACACACAAAAGACAATTGCCCCTATAAAACCATAATAACTACCAGCAGATATGTATCCCAGATTATTGTAGAGATGGTAGAAATATATGCAATAGTCTGACATCTGGATGATGAGTAGACAGAAAAATAAAGACAAAGTAAAAAGTAGAAAAGCTGTTGGAAAGAGAGTGCTACCTGTGAGCAAGGCCTCTAGACCAAGCAAAGATGGAAGCAATGCTATTGGTACTGGTTTCACCTCCCTTTTGGTGAACCCTGAAGTGACGTGTAACTGTGCCGTGAGCAGCTTCGGCTTCTATAGTTTTCCCATCAGGGCAAACCTGTTAGAATAACAAAATATGGTCATGTGCTTCTTGCCACTTGTGAAATAAAGCATCACACTTCGTACCCCGTGATAGATAAGGTAGTTCTTACATATTGATAATATTCTGCCAAGACATACTTTACACATACTATAGAGTCCAAGGGCTGATATAACTAAATATTTTTAATAAATTCAAGGTTTGTCAAAAACAGATGGAAGTACACAACACATCTCCTTGGATAAGAAAACAAATTTTGAATTAAAACGGTTGTTCAAAAAAGTAAACATAGACAAATTGACATACCAATACAGACGTCATCAAGCCCAATGATCCAAATCCTGTAAATGGGAAAGAAAGAAAAATCAATTGCAAATGTAATATCTTACAAACTAAGCTGCCTGTAGAGATATATCGTTGACCAAAGTCAACAGGAGTTGACTGGAAGTCAAACATTGATTAGAGTGTTAAGCAAGCTTGTTAGAAAAGAGAGTTTGTTAGAGAAGATAGCTTGGTAGAGCAATCAGTTAGAGAGAATTAATACCATATTAGAGTTTAAACAGAGAATGAAGTGCTAAATTGTTTGTATTCTTCATTAATTCTCAACCGTGTAGTACAAGACGCATATTTATAAGTCTAATCTAGAACATTCTTTGCAACTCCCTAACAAACCCTATTAACTGATTGCTCTAACAATCTCTTTTATAACAAGTTTGCTTAACACTCTAATCAAATGTTTGACGTCAGTCAACTCCTGTTGACTTCGGTCAACATGTGCTATATCCCAATCATTGCCAAACAATAGCTATGCTTTAGTGATGTTGCAAGCACCTTTTACACCACAAAAAGTAGAAGAGAAAAAAAGCAAATTTTGTAGCTACGAATTCATATTGCTTATTAGTTTTAGTCTAACCTTGAGCCAAGAAGTCACTCTGGACATCACCATCATAGTTCTTACATGCCCAGACATACCCTCCTTCACTCTTGAGTGCATAAGCCACCATGTCATCGATCAAACGGTGTTCATACCTACAGAAAACAATTCTTCTTTAATAACTTTTGAGAAATATTACCAACATTGCTCCACAAAAGTAATAGCTAAGTTCTTCAGCAAAGCATTATAAACAATGAAGCTATTTTCTTATCTTTTTCATGCACAAGCCTGTACTAGAAGTAAATACACAACAAAAAATAAGGTTAAAAGACAAAAAGGTCAAAAAAAGGAGCTAACCAAATTCCAGCGGCCTCATACTTTGATTTCCAGTCGGCTTCATAAACCTCCTGGAAAATGTCCTTAAATCTGCATTATAAGATATGAAGGCAATTTTAATAAGAAAGGAGCTGTTGCAAAGTGCAAAGAAAAGTAAAAGAGAGACATGAATCACACACCTGCCATCATATTTCTTCAGAATAGTGTTCTTGGTGCTGAGATACAAAGGCCATTTCTTCTCATAAGCAGTTGCCATAGAAGCAGCGGCAAAAGCACGGATGGACTGTGCAATTTCAAATAAATTAGTTAGTGCTTAAAGGGGGGAGTCCTTTTTTTGGAAACATTTCATGGTCGCTATACATGCTTTCAGATAGTTAGTACCATCCATCCCTACCCCTTTTTCTCTCACTTACCATTATGAAAATGAAGCAACACCAGTATATACGACCATAAGTCTATGACCATTCAAGTACTTAATATAATCTTCGGATGCATGGGAGCATATATTCTACAACTAGGGTATTCTGGATATAGATCTGAAATGGACCATACCTCATCGGTGTTGTACATAGAAATAGCAACACCACCAGCACCAGTGAAGTTAAAAACCTCAAGATCAATCTGCTCTTCTTTCCCCTCTGTATTTAAGAAAAGAATAATGTAAGGACAGGAAACCAGTAATACATTAAATTACGAACGCCTCCATTGTTAGTGATTGCTGTTGTTTCTGGGGCATACCAAATACCAATTTGAGCTTGCCAGGTCCCTTGATAACAGCATCAGTAGCACGGTACTGGTCACCAAAGGCATGCCTTCCGATGCATATAGGCTTAGTCCATCCTGATATATCGTCATTCAATTAGAAAAATTATACTTGAAACACTAAAAACAATAATGTACTTATTTTAATATATTTTTTTTACCTGGAACAAGTCTTGGGACATTCTTACAAATGATGGGCTCTCTGAATACGGTACCTGCAATGGAAAGAAGTGTCAAGTTACAAAATAAATGCATCGCAATTATTATAATTTTCATATGGAAAACTAAAAATTAGAGAGAGATATTCTTAGTTTCTTACCATTTAGAATGTTCCTAATTGTGCCATTGGGGCTCTTCCACATATGCTTAAGGTTGAACTCCTTGACACGTGTCTCGTCTGCCATAATTTTCAAAAGCATAAGCAAAAGTTTGAAAATACATTGCAGAGGTCGGTTGATAATAATTTGTTTCTTCAGAATTTAGGCATACCAGGAGTAATAGTTGCACACTTGATGGCCACATTATATCTGCAAAAAGTTTGTCAGTCAACATCAGAAGGATAATATAATATTCAGACATACCACAAATTAATTGTACTCAGTACTCACTACATCTGATTACAAATCCAAAATGGTACATAACAAATAAAGTTCGACAAAATAAGAACAATATAATATGGGGGACAGTATATCTCACTTGAGAGTAGCCTCAGCACTTTCAACTGTAACCTTGTCATCAGTGGCATCACGGTTTGGTAGCCCCAAATCAAAATATTTAATATCCAAATCCAAAAATGGTAAGATAAGCTGCATATGAGCAGAAACATTGGATTGTTAATTTTTCTTTATTGCAGAAAGAAGTACAGGTGAGACATGATGAATATTTTACAACTAATTTGCCATTTCTTAAAAATTTCAATACTTCTTACTGAAAAATATCAAGTTAAACTTCTACAAATTATCCATTATGAACAATTTACTTCTAAAAATTATCCAAGTAGCACAACTTGCTTTTACAAATTATCCAAGTAGCACAACTTGCTTTTACAAATTATCCAAGTAGCACAACTTGCTTTTACAAATTATCCAACTTGCTTTTACAAATTAATAAAGCAATAGAATTTGAATCCCTTATAAGCACAGAGTTGCTAGAACATAGAGTTGTCTGCAAATTTCATTAGACGTGATTAGAAATCAGTTGAGCACAAAATTTGACTGAAAGATATATTTCTCTACCTTATCTTTGATTGATTTCCAGAAGATCCGGGTCATCTCATCACCTACACGAACACAGAGAGAAAATTAAGTATGTAAAGTTAGGATTATGACCTTGGTTTCTAGTCTTAAATTATCGGAAGGCAAACAAATGATCCGAGTAATTGACTATCCCAATAACTATAAATCTGAACAGAAATGAAAGTTTCAATCTAAATAAGAAGAGCGTATATTTCTTCAAACTTGATCGAATTTTTGAAACCTTGACTGAGCCGTATCTCATTATCGAGATTAAATTAAAAACTATATGTTCGTAGATCATTGCGATCTCCTTTCTTGAAATTATTTTTTTTTATAAACGTCAGGCGGATCCAGATCCCCTCTCTCATTTATAAACTCGATTTCACCTCTCTTATTTAGATCTTGACCTTGGGAACCGCCGATCCATGTAAAGCGATTCTCATCGAGAGATCAAAAAATGTAAAGCCACGTCAAAGCAGAGAGCAAAAAAACTAACCGTCCATCTCGACGATGGGGTTGGCGACCTTGACCTTTTCGAATGCCATGGCTGCTTAGTTGGAGCTGAGAGTCAGAGATTGTCCAAATTGGAGGCGGAGAGAGGGAAAGAGAGAGATGCCCTTACTCTATTGAGGTTTTAATGAGTTAGAGGTGTCAGAGACACTGCGAGGTTCTTATTAATAGAAAAAAAAACACGAAATGCAAAAGACATATCTCCAGTTTGACTATCTCAGTAGACGCTTTTTTTCGGAATTCTTTTGTTAAAGAATTTTGAACAGTATTTTATTTTTTTATTAAGAGTCAAGCTGTGAATTTATTTTTATAGAGGGTTATGGAAATAACGTAATTTAAGCTCACGCCTTTCAAAATATATTTAAGCTCAACCGACATTGAAGGACACAACCCCATCTCACGTCCTTCAGTTCAAACTTGAAGGGCTGCAATCCCGGCTCACGCCCTTCAATTAAGCTAGCAGATAGACTTTTTCGTAAGGTTTCCAGATTGTATTTAAACATTCTGATCGGAGTTTCCTATCAAAATTTATAACCGTTTAAAAATCAAATTTTCAGCACATCAATACAAATTTAAAAAAATTTCAACCCACTACTCATTATATATAACAAATAATTAAATTTTTATTTATATTTTTAATTAAAAATTTAAATATAACTTCAGTTATTTATATATAAAAATAATTAAATTTAATTAAAATTATATTTATATTTTTAAGAGACCAACTAACTCTACCCCAGATCTGTACCCCGATCTGTATCCCAACTGAAAAAATTATTGACCACGTTTTCGAACATCAATAGACCATCTATCTGCGGACGATAATCGAAGTCTTAACATCGGAAGTCCTAAGTCTTAATATTGGAGAAAAAAATCTTAATATCTAATATATCAAGTCATATTTTAAACTTAAAATTATATTTGAACGATAATCAAGATATAGATAAGTATTTATATATGAACCTCAATGTCTTAAAACTGAATGTCTCAAGTCTAAATAAGAGAAATACAACGTCTTAATATCTAATATTATAAATTATATTTTGAACTAAATTTATATTTGGACGACAATCATGATATTGACAAGTATTTATACTTAAACCTCATTATCTTAAAACTGAATATCTCAACTCTTAACACGATAAATATGACGTCTTAATATTTAATATTACAAATCATATTTTGAACTTAAAATCTATATTTGAGTATCCATTAGAATATGGACAAGTATATATATCTAAACGTTAATGTGCTAAAATTGAATGTTCCAAGTCCTAACACACAAAAAATGACTTCTTAATAACCAATATTATATGTCATAATTTTGAACTTCAAATTTATATTTAAACGGTCATCAGAATATGGATAAATTTTTATCCCTAAACTATAATGCCTTAAAATCTAAGTCAATAACAATTATTTACTCTCTTGTTTGAATATCAAAGAGAGTTGTACAATTTTATTTGAATAAAAAAGAGAGTTATACAATTGAATTTATATCTTGGATAACTCGATAACAATAAGGATATAATGTCCGTTGTTACACAAATACGGAAACAACTACCCGATGAAGTCAAACTGCTCACTAAATAATAACGGGTCTTCTGAAACTCTCTAGACCGTTCTATGGATGATATTTAAAATCTTAATATCTAATATTTAAAGTTTTAAGTATTGTCATATGATGTCTTAATGCATAATGCTATGAGTTTTTTTCAGCTTTAAAGGATATAAAAATCTTGAATATTTGTTGAACATTATTTAAACCAAATCTTTATATCTAATATAATAACTAAGAAATAAAGTCTTAATAAACTTTACCTAAAATAATATTTTTATGATATAAAATATTATAAATAAAGTCTTAAAATTTAGCATTAGAAGTATAATGATCATTCATCTGATGTCTTAATATATATTAACATAAATCTTACTTTTAATTTTGAATAATATATAATTCAAAATATATTTATCAAACACTTCTAGAACCAAATCTCTATATCTAATTGTTCTCGTCTTGAGACTTAATAATTAAATTCTTAATACTGATTAATAAGTCATATTTCACTTTAAAGAATTTAAACTTTCATAATATTTTCTAAATATAAAATTTTTTATTATCTTAAATAAGACCTTACAATTGATAAATTTATATTTAGTATTTTTTTAATATATTAAGACCTTATAATTTATATTTATAAAAAAATAATTTCAATAAATAATAAATAATATCTTTATATCTCATATGTTTAAATCATAATATTGTCAACAATATATAATAGATATGTAACATAAAATAATATTTTTAAAATAATTATGATAAAAATATATTTAATATTTAATATATATAAGTCTTAATATCTATCATAACACATCTTAATATATCATTCAAAATATAATTTATAGTTTAGTCTTAATTTTTACTATTATAAATAAATCTAAATATATATTACATACACACTTTAATATGTAGTGTATATTTACTGACCAAAATTTATTTTAATATATCATTCAAAATATAATTTGTAGTTTAGTCTTAATTTTCGTTAGTACAAATAATATAGTCTATGTTAGTTTTGTGTTGAAGTTTTTTCAATCTCAATTCTCAATATTACGATCAATTATTTATAGTTTATATAATAATACTATATACCTAGTCTAATTAAGTCTTCATATCTATTATACTAAATCTGACATACATATATTTAGTGTAATAAAATATCTTTCTTGTGTTCTCTCATATCTCTCAACCAATTCATTCAAATGAATATTCAAATTTTATCTTCTTACCCCCATAAATTGATCTAGTTTCACTTCTTGATCAACCGAGTTTCAACACATTCTCTTTATTCATGAGAAATGAAATGGTGATCCAACACTTAGAACATAAGAGTACTTGATTAAAACTTCACATATCATCTCTTTGGCCTAAAAAAAATATTTGATCAATCAATTGAGATTCACACGCACAAAATCGCTCAAATTAAATTTCTAACCAAGATATTTTCTCTCTTGATTTCTTCCAAATCGTTAATCCATTTAATGTGTAATTTAGTTCATTGTATTGTCCTCATCGTTAGCTTTCTAATGATATATAGCATGAAGGGTAACTCTAAAAAAATAGAGAGATATCATTGGAGCTTTAGTTCAAACGGGTCAAGTACGTGACCCGTGTTTTTTTTAATTCTAAATTGAATAATAGTTAGATTAGTTAAGATAATTGGGTATAAAATGAGATATAGAATTTGGGGTATAAAATTTTTTTCTCTATTTAAAAATATAAATGTAATTATAATTATAATTTTAAATATAATTTTAATTAATTTTAACTATTTATATATATAAATAACTACAATTATATTTAAATTTTTAACTAAAAATATAAATATAATTTTAATTATTTGTTATATATATAAGAGTAGTGGACTTGAAAAATTTCTAAATTTGTGCTGATGAGCTAAAAAAATGATTTTTAAATGGTTATAATTTTTGATAGAAAACTTTGATCGGAACGTTTAAATATAATCCGAAAACCTCACGAAAATATCTATCTTCTAGCTCAATCGAAGAGCGTGAGCCGGACTTGTGCCCTTCAAATTTGAACTGAAGGGCGTGAGCTGAGGTTACGCCATTCAATGTTGGTTGGACGCGGTTCAGTTGTCGGATATAAAAAATACACTTTAAATAGCGTGTGTCCGGATTACGCTCTTCTTATAACCCTCTCTATAAATAAGTTTAAAATGTAATCCTTAATAAAAATATTATGATGAAACCAGCGCTTCTTTTTCTCCTTTGAGTTTCGACCGCCCGAAACCTCAAATTAATGCTTTGAGACTCGAGTGGTACTACTGGAGACGATTAAATTTTTGTTCCAATCAAAATATGAAAATATCCTCCGAAATCCGAACGGCCAGCGAAGAATTTGAATATCCAACTCTTGTTTTTTTTTCACTAATGTGGTTTCTTTGTTCTTGGCTTCTTGCGAACTGAGTACAAGTAAATAATTTATTACCATTTATTATACTAATTTTTTTTTGAAATATTATAATCAAATTATTAGATCTTTTGAAAAGCATTAAATATCTGATTTCAATAAACATCATTATTTTTTTTGCTTCGAAGATTCATAAAACGATGGAGCTAGCCCCGCCTATGTAGACGTTGTATTCTCTTTGTTCATTCTGGACTGTATGGTCATGTATATTATATTATTATTGTTTTGTTTATTCTGTGATTTCCTTATTTTATTTATTTAGCCTTTCGTACGCACGTCTCGTCGTGCGTACGTGGCGGGATTAAGCACCCCTAATCCGTTGTATTATTTCTAGGGTGTGACAATTAATGTCTTTTATAGCTGTTCTATTATATAACCGCTATTAAATAGGGCTACAAAAGACTTTTTCTGTAGTAGGTTATTTTCAAAAATACAAAAAGTTTACAAATCTAAACCTAGATTGATGCAATCAAGTTTGTAATTCCCCATAGCACAAATCTCTTAAAATGCTGAATGCAAACTAGATACGTGTAAAAATAAACAAGAATATGATATGAACATAGACATATGGACATAAACAGTTTATAAATCGATCAAGTACTTGATAAACTTAACTAAAAGAATAATCAACCCGAGTTCATTTCAAATGACAAATTCAAACCATTAAGCTCCATTTATGTCATAAGTATTATATTTACGTTAAAGATTTAAAAAATTTTCAAAGTCATTATTATACAGTTAAATATAAAAAATGGAGGTTTATAAAGTTGTTTTAGTATTTACACTAATTAAAATTGAAAAATTAAAAATTTATCACATAGACGCATCACTGATAAGAAGATCGATTTCCAATTTTCCATAGTTTCAATATGTTATTGGGAGAATTTATCTTTTTTATTTACACTGAACTTCTTTGGAGAAACCAATTAAGTTCATCCTTAATTAACTTTAAACTACACCAAATAATCTGCACTTTTGAAATAAAAAAAAATTATTTTGTCCTTGAACTTTTTCAAAGATACTATATTAGTTCTTTAACTTTGATTTGCACCCTATAGGCGTTAGTTCTTGGCCCGACTCGACGAATCGAGCTTACACAACCTGACATGAGCTTCAACTAATAGTTTTCAAAAATGAAAATCGTGTAAATAAAATTGAAAACGAGAATTTCTTGGACCAATTTAGTTTTTTTTTTAAGTTCAGAGAACAAATTATTTTTTAATCAAAAGTGTAAAGAGTTATGTGATATAGTTAAAGTTTAAAATCAACTTGGATATTCTGAAGATGTTCAAGAATTAATTTAATATGTTTTAATTAAAATAAGGACCAATTTAATTCAATTCAAAGTTTAGGGCGAATGAGTTCTATGAGTTTGAAAACACTAAATTATTTACTATATATAAATTAATATATATTGTAAATAAGTATATACATAGCAAATGTAAATGTTACTTTAATTTCAACACTATTTTCCCTGTTTTCACCCTACTAACATGTTCACTGGGTGAATCCACGATTTGTATTTATTCAACAGTTTACTCATTTATCTCTGTCCCTTCATGTAGACATGTACAACTGTTCCGCACGATAACTTGTCAGGAGAAGTTGACATAATGACATTTATATTAGATCATAACTATTTGAAAGCTTGTGCACGCCAATTTGGTTGTACATTTCCTATGATCCGAAGAACGTTTTGATCTAATTTAAATATTTTTCTTCTTATTACGCTAAAGACTTTTTTTTTTGCCTACCCAATTTATTTGAGAATAAAGGCTTTGTTGTTGTTGTATGCTAAATAATTTTTTTCATGTGATCATGCGAAGCAGATGATCCAAAACATTAGTTGGTTTGACAAATTAAGGAATAGTTTTAAAATAGTGGTAATTTTAGAAGAGTGATAGAATAATATTTGTTTAGAAGAGTGGTAGAAGAATGATAAAATAGTATATTTTTAGAAGAGTGGTAGAAGTGTGATATTTTTTACTATTCGGAAGAACAAAAATATCATTTGACAATTATTAATCAGAATAGTCAAATTATAGATACTAATAATAATGATGATGATCATAATAATAATGATTCTATAATAATAAAATATTAATCATAATCCATAATTATAATCATAATAAATAATAATATTCATAGTTGTAATCATAATAATTCAATAAAAATATAAAGATAATCATAATATAATAATATAGTACAACATAATAAAATAATAATAGCAATAAGTAATATTAATCTTAGTCATAATCATAATAATATAATCATAATATAACTATAATCATAATATAATAATAAAAAATTTATAATCATATAATAATAAATAATCATAATTATAATAATATAATATAATATAATCATATTTATATTCATAATATAATACGAAAATCAAAATTATTATAACATAATAATAATAAAATTAATGATATAATAATAATACTAATAAGTTTACAATATAATAAAAATAATCATTACAAAATATAATAATATAATAATACTAATAGTGATGATAATGTAATAATGATAATCATAATTTAATAATATAATAATAATATAACAATAATAATAATAAAAAATCATAATATAATCATAATCATAATATAATAATAAAGCATAATTATAATTTTTTGTTATTTCATGTAGTGTCAAACAAACTCTATTGAAAATCGGCTAAACAATGTTAAGATTACATCAGTTTTGTTCTCAGATTTGATAGAAAAAACCTCTTTTTTTTAAAAAAAAAAAGTCTCTTTTATTAGTAATTTAGAATTACTCAGTACGGATTTAGATCCAGCCTTAAGATTTGATTTTCTTTCCTAGACTGGACCCAAAAACTGATCCTGATGTTTGAAGTGCAATATAATATTGATGAATAAATATAATAATATTGTCATGCACATTTGACCTACATGATATGACATGATATGGTAAAGAAACCCGAAATAAAAATTATAAGCATTACTATGTATGACAGTGATACGGCTATATTACTAAAGATTCATTTATCATCAGTCCGAATACTTAGCTTTAGAACACTAAATCAAATGGGTCCTATGCGGCCTCCAGCACTCAACATATGTCTCAAATAAGCATACATCGAGCTTGGCATCCCCAAATTCGAGGTTATCTCATTACTTGTCTCGAGTGTAACTGTCTTTGTAATCGTCTACTATTATAAATAACAGTTATAACTGACCATAAGAAAAAATAACATAGTTAAACACGGTCAAGCAAACCTTCTTGTCATTATATGTGGTTGCCACTTTTATGATCGATTTCGATCCCTATGATAGTTTTCTCCTATATAAGGTCTAGCCTAGAACAAGGGTAAAGATCTAGTCTCACTTACACGCACAAAGCTTATAAGTCAGAGTAGCTCTCATGACCCCCTTACACACACTTTTTACCCTCAAACACTAACATTCATCATCATTTTCTTTGACACACCCAAGTCCTCTAAGACTGGACATATCATTTGACGCTCACCGTACTTGCAAGCAAGACAAGCAGCTTTGTAAGTTCATTATTGATCCCTAGAGTAGAGATGCCAACAAACCCGACGAGGAGCATGTGTCAGTGCACGATGAAGACTTAGCCAGCAGTGGAGAGTCTCCTCATCAAGAGAGTTCTAAAAGAAACCTAATTATGAGGAGCCTTTCCTCGACACAACTACTATTGATCTGACCGTGACGATAACAGCAGCTACCGTAACTACACCAGCACAAGCAGCCGGTACCGGGAGTAGCCAATACCATCCTACAAGGCAGGGGAGCCACCCCTACAATTACAACAAGTTGGGGCCCTTGTCCTTTGGCAACCTATAGTTAGGCTACTAACAACATAAATTTTATAACTTGTAACTGCATATCCTGACAACTATTACACGTAGTTCCATACATCATACTACCCTCAGTATTTGGAGTATAGTTTTAGTGCCCTAGTGACATCTTTTTTCGGACATCCTACATAAACCTTCCCAACATATCCACTAATCTCACTCATTTTGCGACAACAAACCTCTCCAATCACACAACCGTCAATTCTAGAAACTACCTATGTCCCTCCAACATAGGAGAAGTTGCAACCGCCGTTACAGCCAACCAATCATCAAACCCCAGCCTACAACCCTAGGGACGAGCCTTATGTGCTCGAAGATAGCCACCCCCAAGACATGTTCACCGCGCCGAAAACCCCAAGTACTCTTGAGCACGGGAGTTCTCTCGGACCCAGATAGTTCACTCATATATACTTATTTTCAAGATTGAGAAAGGGTCGCATACCTTACAGCAGAACAGATCGAGGAGATCGTCTGCAAGAGAGTCGAAGATCAGATGACCAAATATGAGAAATCATCCAATCCCAAACGATTTACATCCATCTCGAGACCCTTGTCACCCGAGATGTATCAACTAACTATGCATGACTCCAAGATCCCTTCCTCGCTCGACACGTTCAACGAAAGTAAGGATCAAAAAGACGCCGAGTCGTTTATCCATGACTTTCATGAGAGGCTAAGTCCATTGGGGCTACAGATGACATCATATGCAGAATATTCTCGACATGCTTGACAGGTGAGGCCTGAAAGTGGTACAAGACCCTATCACTAAGCTCCATTAAATTCTTTGATGATTTCACCGAATGTTTTCTCAAAGGTATAGCCACATTAAAGTACCTCGAGTTATAGTGGACTCCATTTTGGACATGAAACAAGGTCTTACTAAGAAGACAAGAGCCTATGTTCACATATCTTACTATCTTAAAAAATATCTAAGGATTGGACATATTCAGTTATTTTCAGATGTTTTGGATTTTTTAAGACGTGAATTTCCAAAAACACCCTTAACTTCAAATTGTGTACAGTTGAAATTAAAAGTTTTAAAGAATGAAAGGAGGATAATTCGCTGTTAACTATCTAAGCGACTTAATCTCTTCTCGGTTCAAACATTAATTTTTTTCGTCGATCGCTCGCTCAACGATTTAATCTTTCTGTTGTCTCATCGCTTTCCCTTTTTATGTGCTACCAGTTCAATCCCTCGCGTCTCCCTCTTAATTTTGAAAACAAAAGCCCTCTCATTCACTCTCCTTCGATCTTTTGTTCTTCTCGAAGCACTCGCTCATCACTTCCCTGCTCTACTTCTCTCTTCATCGCATCAGACTTTCCATTTTAGAATTTGTAACAATTGTATATTTTCCTTTGTTGATTCTTTCTTTTTTTTTCTTTTTACTCTATTCTCTATTAAAGTCCTCAACTCTGACATTTTTCTAACAAAGATATATATGATGGCACCATGCTTCTTGGCGTGCTTCAGTAGGGTAAGATGGATACACTGTTGGCCCGTCTTAGAGGATACCAACGCTTCAGTTTTGATATCACGCCAATACTCGGCGAGTGACACAGTTCTCAGTTGAAAACCTTTTTGTTTCTTTCACTGACTCTTCACTATTAATTAAGTATTAACTAACATGAATTCTTTTATGCAAACAATTCTGATCTTTGTTGCTTGTATGTTAATTGCAACCCAAAACTTCCCTCTTAGGAAAACTTTCCTCTTACAATTTTTAGCGTACTATGTTTTCTCAGAAATATTGAACCATTCTTACCATTTTTCTTGAACTAATAATTTTTAATTGTTGAAATTGAGCTATTCATTGTTGTTTGTATGTTAATTGCAGCCCAAAACTTCCCTCTTACGATTTTTAGGGTACTATGTTTTCTCAGAAATATTTGTGGAACTGGTTCCCATAACTATTGTTCGATTTGTTTAATCAGGGACTTACTCTTTTCCTTTCTATCTTGTGTCCCTTGATTAGTTAGTTTGTGTATGTTTAATCAGTGATTTATGTTTATTGGACATTCGGCCTTTTCTGATAGGTAAAATTTGGTTTCAATTTTTCTGTTGTTTTTGTACTGACACAAAACGCAAGTGAAATGTGTTTGTCTTGAAAAAAAATTGACCCGCTAATCTAGAAAAATAAATGGGAAATAATGACTGAAGTCGGTCTAACTGGTACATGTACCGTACCTTCAGTATTAATTGTTCATATCTGTACTGATCTGACGGAATTATACCAAAATCTAAGAATTTTTGTGTGGTTGTACATGTATCTTTGATTGGGTTTGATATAAAAAACTGGTGCATGATTTTTGAGGATGGGTATTCATGGCCATCCTCTCAAAATTCAGGAATGTTTTAATAATGAAAGCCCTGATGGAACTCAAGATATTCTTAAAAAACTGCAACAAGCTACAGAAAAGACCTAAATATAAGTGGCTTGAATAATCTAGATTTCTGAACCTGCTTGGTTTAACATATGATTGTACCATACCAGACTTTCTTACCAGTATTTTAATTGATCTCATGCATGCTGCATGTCATTTTTCTTTTTGTTATATGGATGAGTAATGTAGTTTAACTTCCTGATTTTTACAACGGCAAGTCCAAGAAAGCTTGGCCTAGGTAAACTTCATTCTCTCAATTCTCTTTTATTTTTTATTTTTTGAAATATGAAGCATTTAATTAAATTTAATGCTATATAGTTTACAAGGACTGTCTATTATCATGGACTGAAGTATGCCACATGTGAATTTGTCATCATGGATGCTGATCTTTCTCACCATGTAATCCTTCGTACTGTTAATTAACTCTTGATTTCTCTCATCACCAACTTATACTATGCATTATTTTTTGCAGCCAAAATACTTGCCTAACTTCATGAGGTCTGTAATTTCAGAGTTCTTCTATAGTCTTTCATTATCTAATGAACCTATCATTTTGACTTTTTAAGAGTATATTAGGCATTTTCTCTGTGCTTGCACTCAATTAGTATTTCTTAATTTATGTCATCAAGGTTTCAGACTTTCTCAAATTATTTAAGTGGAAGTTGAGATTTCTTGAAGAACTGACTGACAATTTTGTCATTTTCGCTAAGATTCATTAATAAAACTGCATATACAAAAAAATCATCACTAAACTATATAGTCACTATATGTGTCATGTTGGTCATTATTTTGTTTTCTCTTCTATTTCTAGTAGGCAAAGCTTTTTGAGAAGATCCGGGAAATGGTGGAAGGAGAAAGTAATATGATCTTTGTTCTTATTGATAAGCATCCTCTCTTCGTGTATATGTTAACCTTTTTAATTGCAGTTGCTCCTAATATTACATTAATGATGAAATAAGTGTACTTATCAAAATTTAAAGTCCCGACACAAGATGTACAATATGTCCAGGTAATTTCAATAAATTAGGCTTTAATGATGGGCAACCGGGTGATTTTGAATTTTTTTCCGATTATAAACACCCTTTGCTGAATATGGTTTAATTATAAACACCCATTGTTGAAGAATCTGATGATATGAATACCTGTACAGATTTGATACAAGATCAATAAAAAAAACAGCACATTGACTCGTCAATAATTGCTTTGAGTAATGTTCTTATCAATAAGTAGTAGATGCTTGGATCATTCCAATTCAATTGCTTCATAAAAAAAATTAAAAGTTTTATTCTAAACTCAGAAAAATGAACATTTTGTTCAATATTTAATATGAAACATTTCACAAAAATCTGTTAAGTTTGTCATTTAATTAACCAATATAATTAATACAATCACTGGCTTATTTTATTTTATTCTTTGTTTGATTTCTGAAAATTGCTCATAAATATCGAGAACAACCGAAAAGAACCTACATGTTCAATATATGCCTATGTAATATTAATTTGTCATGTTATTGTGTGATGAATTTTTAACATAAAAGATAGAATAAAAGAATATCGTCGCTTGGTGCGGATCTTTTTCCTATATGCATTTACTTGTATTCTTCATTTGCTATGACAATGATGTAAATAATATGAAAAATATTATTTGGCAATAGCACTACACGAGATGTCATTAATTTTTTTTAGCATAATTATTGATTATAGTTAAAAATTAAATTATTATTATATGATGGTCTGTGCATAACAGATGATACAATTACTAGCATTTATTATAAGTATTTTCTTAAATAAATTATTATCTTTTGAACAAATTTATATTTTATATTTTCATAATAGTTATGAGTTTGTTCTTATATTTAATTATTTATTTATAAATTAAAATATCATCTATAAGAGCAAGGATAATTTATACAATCACTGATTTGTTTTATCTTTCGTTTATTTTCTAAAAATATTCTAGATATCGAAAGCATTCAAAAAGCCAACATGTTAAAAAAAATCTGCGCATAAGAGCGGGTATATGTACTAGTATTTATAAAACTATGAAAAGATCGAGAATCACTCTGATGAGTTCACCCTAATCACCCTCAAGAGAGGACTGCGAAACGGGATTCATACACCTTAAAGTACAACTCATATAGGAAGAACAACAAAACATTCAACAAGTTATTAATCTTTGACGAAGGATATATGAGAGGAGAGGAGAACATCGAACTAGTCCGCAGAAGTTTGAGGTGTCCATCTCCAAGGGCTAAGAGAGGTTATAATTCCTCCAGAAGGGATAAACGATCATGTAACTCTCATAATGATGGACGTAGCGAGAACCATAGGCGAGGACGATTCAATGATGATGTGGTATATAGGTCACATTTTATTTCCTATGCCCAGTTCGACCAACCAACTCAAGATCTCCTCAAACTCATCAGCCACAAGTACGAACTACTGAGAATGATGGACATTTGTATGTTCGAAATTAGGGATGAAAATAGTTATTGCCAGTATCACTACTCCAAGAGACATTCTACCGAAGATTACATGCAACTCCGGGATATTCTCGAGAAGATTGCCCGTCAAGGGGATCTTACATAGTATCTTAAGCCCGAGTTTTACAAAAAGGTATCCATCACATTACAATGGCAAGGATATAAAGTACCGGCGGGAGATCCTGAAAAAACAATATGAGAACTCGTGAGAACCCGAAGAGAGACGCCCATACCAAGATGATGGCGACAGGGGTGATCGTGATTCACAGCGTGACAGGCAACCAACCTAATGGTCAATGTGATCGCATGAGATATTGCATTGGGGAGGAGACACTTTAAGGGAAAGACGATGCTATGTCAAGTCCACTAATAACTGCATAGTCCTAACAGTAGACAGGAAGATGTTTCGTTCTAATGAGGCAATAATCTTCTCCAAGAAGGACGAAGCTGAGATAGCCCAGCCCCACGATGATGCTGTAGTATTGAGCCTCAAGATTAACACGCATAGAGTTCATCGAGTCCTCATCGACACCGGAAGCTCTGCAGACGTTATGTATTAGGATCCCTTTGTCAAAATGGGTTACACCTTACTCCATTTGGTAAAGATAAATACTTTATTAGTTGGGTTCACGGGTGATGCAATGGTGCCGGAAGGGTCCATGCGCATGTGAGTGAAATTTGAAACCCCACCATGTATTACCTCCTTTATGGTAGTTTTTTTATTGCGAATGCCTCTTCTGTCTACAATGTTATATTAGACAGAAAAATTTTGTATGAACTTGGAGCGATCATATCCATCAATATCAATGTTGTACGTGTCCGGACGCAGACAATATATCATATTAAATGGGTGATATGACAATTTGAAAAAAAATAAGGATACGAACGTGATTGTATATATAAATAAAATAAAATAATATTTTTAACAAAAATACTCAATATACGTTAAAATGTTCATTTTATCTTCTGATTTAATTTTCAAAATAACTTTGGGGCAACCTATACACAGAAAGTTCATGAAAGAAAAATAATTGCTTGAGATCCATGTTTTCTCTACAATACGTTCAAACTTAATGAACAAAAGTACGTGTTAGTTTAGATTATGATTCAAACGATTCTTGGATTACGACAGTTGTCAAACAAAAAATTATACATATGTGCATTTCACTGTAAAAAAATGACAGTTTGTAGGAGGCAGAAAAAAACAGAAATATAAAATATCTGAAAACTATGCACTATAAAATCGTTCGACTGACAATCGGAAAAAGAAATCGCAACACAAACACTGGAGCGGTATAGAAACACGAAACCATATAAGAAAGAAATATTTTGCACGAATAAATAATAATTCTACCAATATTTTCACAGGGAGGGTGATTGAGAGGGATGTATCATTAGTGTTCTAAGCGGCCAAGAAAAGTTAATCACGCATTTTATTTTTAAATTTTCTTTTGGTTGGACAAAAGAAAAGTTGATAATGGGACAAGTATAAGGATTTATCTGACTTTTTCTATTACGATAGTTTGCAAAAGAGGGCTCTAATTTATTAATTGTTCCAAACAAAGACCCTACAGCGAAGCTAGGTCTTAACAATCTAAAACCGTATTTCTTTTAATCTTTTTGAGAGAGAATAATATATTTCAGTTAAAAGGTTTTTGTTTTTGTTTTTTTACGATATTAAATATCACTTGTAATAGAAAAGTTCATACCTCTAGTTGGCAATCCATGACATTGACCATTTGCCATCACAAAGTTTAAGGTGCACTCAAAAGTCTATTCAATGCTAATTATTTAATTAAAGATCTAAAAACTCCAATATGCACAAATGCATCGTGTTAGTTCTTTTTCCTAATAAGTCAGGAAATAATACTGAAATGAAATAGCTATTAAATGTAATGAAAATGGTGCATAGTAAGTTTGATGAATTACATATATGATCACTTGATTCATAAATTTGTGCTATGAACTAATGGGCTTGGTGTTATTAGAAAATAACTTTTGTAGATTTCTCTTGTAAGTTGTAAATAGCTAAAGATTATATTTATTTATTTTTATATTTATGCATGTTTCGAATAAAAACTCATTTGTAAAATTTTATCTTAAAAAAAAGTACAAGGAGGTCAATCATAAAAAAATATGATACAATATAATGGAGAACAAGTTTAGTTTAACTTGAACAAATTTATTTAAAATATCAATCCTGAAGTTCAAAATCAAGTAAAGTTTCGCAAAGATTGAAGTCAAATTTAGTGTAAATATAACAATTTTATTTAAATTATGAGTAAATGGTGTTCAAATCTAATAAAATTTTGATAATATAGTACAAAACTAATAAAATATTGATAAAGAATGGGTGTCAATCGCCTAATTCATTAGTTGTTCATAGGTCTCTGAGCAAGATAAGGTTTAGAGGACTAGATGTTTCAGTAGTCGGACGCTAATTATTAGCATCTTTATTAAATTTTGATGAGTTATTTTTAGTTGTTTCTTCTAATTTTGATTAAAAAAAAGTATGTTCATTCAGTTAGGCTATGATGCTATGTGTAGCTAACGAATAAATTTGCTATGAACTAAAAAGATATAACTAAATCATCTTCAAATCTTAATCTATGAGTCTCAATAAATTATTTATATTATGAGATATAAACAAGTTTATGATTAATTTTTTAAAGTATTAGTTTTGAATTTTTAAAAATGATCTAAAAAATAAAAAATTTAAAAGCTACAAACGTAGAAAAATAAATAAAAACTTTAAAAGTTACAAACGTAGAAAAAATAAAAATAAAAATATATTATTATTATTATTGAGTCATTTTAAAAAATAAAAAATAAAAAATTTAAAAATTATAAATGTAGAAATTTTTTATATCCTATAAAATTTTGATTTAAAGAATTTATTGAGATCAATAAATTAAAATTTAAAAATAATTTAATTATATTTTTTAATCTGTATCAAATTTAATCATTAATTATGTATAGTATTAACATATGAGTGGGGATCCATTGACAATGAGTTATTTTGACAACACTGATAATAGACCTCTAAATAAATATAAAAAAAACTTAAAAATGAAAAAAAGTTAATAGATGTGTTCTTATACCTTTAGATTGATAATCATTTAAAATTCATGCAATTTCATTATCGTTTGATAGTCCATCAAAGACCATCAAATTAATCCATTGTCAACTGATCCCTTCTCTTAACATATAATCTAACTCATGTTCATTTATATATTTTTGATAATTCGAGGACTTCTCTGAAGTTTCTCTTTTAAGATAACAAATAGTGTTTTGAACTTCTGGTATTTCGGACTTCAAGTTTTTCTATTACACCTCTCTCGCATGTTATGTTATCAGGGCGGATTCAGGATTTTAGTCAGGGACAATTATCGGATTGTAATAGTTTATCGGGTTCAAATTCATTAACTAATCGGGTACTAAATAAAAAATTAATAATTTAATATATATTCTTATCTAATAAAAAATATTAAATTAATAACATTTTATATATTAAAAAAATAAAAAAATAAAGCTTAAAGTAATAAATAATCAAGTTGATGAAGAAAGTTTCCATCTACAGAACTTTATATTTTGATATCTTTATATAATTATTTCATTATATATGATATTAAATATTTTTTTCTTAATGAAATTAATCAGACAATTCAAAAGAATAAAAAAAATTTCGGAGGAATAAATTACCGAAAAATATTATTTTTTAAAATTCAGAGCTGCCCCTAATGTACATCAGATCCGCCCTTGCATGTTACATAGTGACTTGGAAGTGGGTCCAACCACAAGTCTAGACTATTCGACTAGCCAGTAGGACCTACACACCAGTGATAATGTGAAAAGGAAATTGGATAGAAATGCGCAACAGAGAATTTCAGATTCGGGAGGTGGAATTAGTATTAGGTGATTGCCCGCGAATGCGGCGAATCAAAGCGGTCGCATGTGTCGTACTTCTTTTTTTGACATATGCCCGTAGGCCCATGTGTCTTCTCATTTTCCACCAACCCCACCCCACCCCCACCCCCCCACCCCCAACCAATCCACAGTAGTGGGCCTTAATGGCGAGATATTTATTAGACCCGTTCTATGAACTGGCTTATTTGAATATCACAGGACTCCACATGGACCAGATCTCATCTCACGATCAGAACTGGATGTTTGCCATTTAAGTCAAATACCACGTCCAGGGAGTGATTATCTGTGGACTGTGGACCGTTGATAAATTGATGCTTATGTGGGGTCCGCATGTAAGGGAGCAATTGCTGTTCAAAAATCAGAATTACTGCCGTCGTCGGTTCGGGAAAGTCTAGGACTAAGAGTTTCTACATTCATGATGATTATTAAAAGTAAAATTTTATGTTACGTTATAAAATTAATATTTTTTTAAAATGACATTTCTAAATAGAATGGAATTGTTAAAATGATATTGTTATAATAATTTTTTTATTTCTCACTGACGTGGCTTGTTAAATTTAGATAATTGTCTAATTTTGTCTAGTCTCTACATTCTTGAAATTCAAATGATAATTGTCAAATGAGATTTGATAATCAATTTGATAATAAGATGCGGATGCTCTAATGGTCAGAAGCACGGCCGCACATAGCTGAAGTTAGAACTGCTCTATTTTATTGTTTTCAAGAGCCACTATTTTATTGAGATTTTTTTCTTAAATGATTTTTAACAGTAATTTATTTACATCAAGGGTCATGACCTAAACTTATTTTCACAAAGGTTATTTTCACAAAGGGCTATGAAAAAGACGTAAACCGGACTCACGCTCTTCAAAGTATATTTTTCATGCCCGACAACTCACCGCGTCCAACTAAGATTGAAGGGTGCAACCTCAACTCACACCCTTCAGTTCAAACTTGAAGGGCGGAAGCCCGACTCATACCCTTCAATTAAGCTAGCAGGTAGACTTTTTCGTGAGGTTTCCGGATTGTATTTAAATATTTTGATTGGAGTTTTTTTATCAAAAGTTATAACCATTTAAAGATCAAATTTTTAGCTCATCAACACAGATTTAGAAATTCTTCAGCCTGGTACTCATTATATATAACAAATAATTAAAACTATATTTATATTTTTAATTAAAAATTATTTATATATATAAATAGTTAAAATTATTTAAAATTATATTTATGTTTTTAATTAAAAAATTAAATATAAATAAATTTTATATATATATATAAATCGTTAAAATTAATTAAATTATAACCTGTCGATAGGGGTGTCAATGGGTCAGGTTGGGTCGAGTTCGGGTCGGGTCATATTATTTTATTATTTTTTGACTTGATCCGATTAAATTCGAGTCAAAAAATCTTGACCCATATCCGACCCAACTGGGTCACAAGTCGACCCGACCCGATCCATGTAAAATAATTAAATATTAATTAATTTATAATTAATCTTAATTAGTGTATATTTTAAACTTTAATTAGTAATAAATCATAAAATTACTTCAAAAAATACAATTAATCAGGTCGGATGGGGTTGACCCGAACCCGACTCGACCCGATTCGGGTCAAAAAATCAAACCCATACCCGACCCATTTATCTTCGGGTATGGGTCAAGATTTTTTGACCCGAATTTAATAGAGTCGAATAAAAAATAATAATCAAATAATATTACTCGATCCGAACCCGACCTGACAAATTGACACCCCTATGTAATCCCCTCTCTCAGTCATGGCGGAGACCGACTAGAGTTGGATCATAACCAAGGTTACATATTTTTTTAGTAAATACAATAATAAAAAATAGCAAATATGTATTAGTACATCCGAACTTGTGTGCAATGGTTTGGATCGAGTTTCAAATTCGATCGCAGCACCTTAGACCGAAAATAAAATTCGATCCCAATCCGAGTGTTGGTTACATGCATAAAACTCCTTCCCCCCTCTCACTCTCCTTTCCTTTCCCTCTATCTTCCTCTTCCTCCAACTGAAAAAAGTTTCATAATTTTTTTCAATTGTTCTCACTCAATTCAATTTCATTTTCAAAATCAATAACGCAAAACTTCATAATTTTCAAAGGAGAGTTGGAAAAACTCATCGATCCATTGATTTGTTTGATTTTTCAACGGTAATTTTTTTAGTTTTCATTTCAAATTTAAGAATTTTTTATTTTTGTTAGATTTAGTTAGTATAATTATAATGATAAATGAAATATAGTTAATATAGTTTAATTTGGTTGATTTATAATAATAATTTTGAACTATAAAGTTATAATTAGTTTAATTATAGATTAGTTTTAATTAGATTAATTATCATCAAATTATAGTTTAAATTTATTTAATTATAGTTTTATTTCAATTAGGCTAATTATAATAGTTAATTTAGTTTAATTTAGTTTTAATTAGGTTAATTATAGTTTTAATTAGTCATAATTAGTTTAATTGTAGTATTTTTTTTAGTTATAACTAGTTATAATTAGTTATAATCAGTTTAGTTTATAATTAGTTTAATTATAGTAGGAATTAATTTTAGATATTTTAGAATAGAATAATATAATTTAAAATTCAGATAAATTTTATTATTTTGAGAATAATTATGTTTAATTTTAGCAAACTTTATAAATAATTATAGTTATAAATGGAGTATCCGTAACTGTTTGTTGTATTGTAAAAGGACATAGGTCATAGAGGGCCAGAATAGATATAAATATTTTTAATCCTATAACGTAAAAAATAATATATTTTATAATTTATTTGAGCATATCTTATCTAATAAATTATTCTGTGTAGTCGTATAGTACTTTCTGTTTGAATGCACATCGTTCGAAAATATCATACAACGAGCAGATGAATCCATATCTGCACTATCTCGGTCTCTATCAGATGGCAATCATGGGAGATTGCTAGCTAGATAAATCACCTCTGATAATGCTTATCGAGAGGTGATGACCGGAGACGTTAACGTTTTATCTACCAGTCAGCGAGATGACGGTGACACTGGAGGATGTTTGTTGCCTATAGGGATTGCCTATTATATATTATTTTGGAAGTTTACTAATATGATTTTGAAATATGAAAAATATAGAAAAACTAATAACAGGGGTGATTGATGATGAATGGAGCGGGACACTAGAGATGTTCCTTGGGTTAGACGATGATCCATACAGCCACGATAATATCACTGATAATTCATGACCGTTTAAGATAAGGAACGAGGAAAAAGAGAATGAGTATGTTCAGTTCTCGACGTATAGTATCCAACTCTTGTATTTATGGAAGCATTTTTAAGAATTGTCTGCCTACTCCGATGATGAGAACGTTCGGCAGTATAATTTTTACTATAATTAAGTTCAATCGGATGAAATTTATTATAAGTTTCATCTATTTTTTTTGGTACACACGAGTGTTTTGCTTGGATTTGTTCGAGTCCGTGATGTTCCCGAACAACATTGCAGACTCGGTGTCGATGGTGTACTTGATATTTTTGATGATATGATCAATGTACCAGAGGACAGATTCGACTCGGGGCAGGTAGTACTATCTTATTTGTACTTCAACATCTCTCGCTCATGTCTCGAACCATCAAATTTCATAATCGATCCTTTGCTTCTGCTTCAGATGTGATCCTGGACACGATTCCTGATCGAGAGATCGAAGTAATTCATTATCACTTATGTCAATTGAGATTATTTTATTTAATTTTCATATTTTATTAACAGTATAGTAGTAGCACTGAGGAGTCTCTATTAGGAGGTCTTGATCCTCGATTGCGGCCTCTGTTCGGTGTCAAATGAGAAATAAAATATTTATTCAAGTACACCCCGTGAAGAGGACAAGAATATTTTCGAAACCATTTTGAGAATTACGTGATCAAAACGTCAATTGTACGTCATGCGCTGCTTATCATGATGATATGCCTTGGGTGTACCACATGTACTATAATTTATAAGTTTCTAAAATTAATTAATATTTATTTACTTCATTTGGTATATTAATTTAATTTGTTAATTTTTACGTACCACGGGTAGATATGTCGTGTGTGGATGATTCACTTCTGGATAGTTGAGAATCACTATCCAGATAGAGTCACACGATAGTTCAACCTGTATCAGCAGATCCTTCCGGCGGCTCTGATCGATTACCAACAAGTGCTCACTGTTTACCCCTGTCGGGAGAAGAAATCCAAAAGATGTTAAAGAATTTTTGGACAAAGGGGTCAGAAGTGGGTCCACCATGCCACAATAGCCGTATTTTAAGGTGTCACATACTCAGGTATCGTAAGAACAAACACACATCAGGAGATGGTGAAGGGCAGAATGTGGATTGGGCACAATATTATTAGTGGGCACAGAACGAGCTCGAACTGCCTATCATAGAGGTGCGGCCGTACGACTATGCCCAGTACTTTATTTATATGGGGTGATATTACAAAAAAATGATGACTATAATCTGATACGAGTTGGCATGCGTACTACAGTCATATCAGAATGTCAGAGCAGTTATCATTTAACCAAAAAGTTTTTCCTTACTTAAGCTATTTACATAACTTATGATATTAAATTAAAAAATATATATTTACAGATATTTTGTTTAGTCAGGAATACAACCACCGCTATTGGTTGGCTTATGATGCCCGAATATACATGGTCGATTTAGGATATCCTCATATTTTCACAGCGATGATTGCATCTGCAAGCCAATTTAATTTTTGTCCATTTTAACTTATAATTATTTTATATTGAATTGATTTTTGTTAATTTAATTCATATAAATATTTATAATTTAATTGAATAGGTCTTCCTATGAATCTTGAGGATATTGATATTTCTACCGATGACCCTCCGACTAACAGCCCATCTAACCCGACGTCGGAGCCGACGACTGATGACTTTGATATATTTCAGGGAGATATCATATCGTACTCTCAGCTCATGAGTCAGATGACCCTTGATCCAAGCGCTGATACCTTTGGCATCCAATATGAGGATTCTCGTGCGTCATCGTATGATACTCCCGACCCCTTCACCCAAGTGCTAGAGATGCAAGGCACAAGCACTCTCACCGTGAAATTTGGCCAAAAGACACATACAACCCGTCTCTCATTAGGAGAATATTTCGTCAGTGTTGATGTATTTTTCATTTTATTTTAAAGACTGTAATTTGTATTTTACTTTATTTTAGAAACTCTACTTTATTTTCTTTATTGATGGTTTGAAATTGAGTTTTTATTATTTATGGTTTGATATTAAGTTGCTAAAAACCTTTAAAAATACTAAATCATGAAACATACATTACAAAATTAGCTAATTTGAACTGAATTTGTCTGAAGCTAAATCTGACTGGCTTGTATACTTTCTGACTCGAGTACAAACCAAGATTGACTCGCTTGGCAACTCATATACTTGAGTCTATCATATTTCACATTTCTATTTAAATATCATGTATATTGTTTAAGCTTATTTGGTTATGTATTATATTTATTGTTATGTAATTTATTTATTTTGTTCTACCAACTGTTTCGATTTTAATTTCTGTTTTGAAATTAACTGACAAATAAAAATACAAAAATAAACTAACTCGACGAGCTGGCATGAGTCAGATATGAACTGAGTATGAATTAGACTGACAACTCAGATTAAATTTATTGGCTTGAGTTAGATTAGCTTGTATAACTGCTAGCTGAAGTTTGAGTTGCAATTCAGCTCGACTCAGCTCGCTCATTGAACAACCCTACTTACGGAGGAGCCTGAGTCGTTGCAAGAGGAAATAGAGATCAAGCTCTTAGATTTAGCACGAGACCTGGAGCAAGAATAATTATATATTAATTTCATATAATTTGAATATCAAATAGTGGATTAAATTTCATCACTTGAGTTGTAAATCTTCCATAAAATTTTATCATATTCAATATATTTTACTTTTCAAATTATTTTTTTATATTATCAAATTTGTCGAACGGCTTGGTTGTTCACGGATCCTACTGTTTTTAGAATTGGATGGAACATTTGAAAAAAAAATGTGATTGAGATATATTTTAAAATTATTCTAACTTAGATTGATAAAGAAATTAAACAAAATGTATATTAATTTTTTTATTAAATTCATTTCGCACGTTCCAATTTTTTTTCTCGGATTTGTTTCTCCAGTCAAAATACGTTTTATATATTTGTTTACGTTTTCATTTTGTAGAACAGGAAAGAAGTATGATTATACGCTATGATTAAATAATGAGAACATTATGAAAAAAATATTGTAATTAAAACCATAAAACAATAGATATGCATAATAAATTGGAAACTTCATCAGATTTAAAAAGGATGAGCACAAAATACGACTTCAAAAAAAAAGTAAAACAATAAATTAGCAGCTGCTAGATGAATTACAGCATGCTTGAAATCTAAAGCGCTTAAAAAACATCATCTTCATCCAACTTTCTTTTCTTTCAAAGCACTTTTTTCCCTGAACCTCAATTTACAAACGGCATCAATTACTAGCAATCTACTTTGATATTAAAATATGATGTGATGAAAAATCATATCAGTAATTTCCCCCTTCTTTTCCAGTGTCTAAAGAAGAAGAAAAAAAAAAGAGCATCATCCTGTGCACGGCTAAATGCAACCTGACAACGGCTCTGATGCAGAGAACTCAGACTAACTGCCCTTAAAATTTAATTAAAATGTAACCCTAAGAAACCATTGACCATCTGCCAAACTAGCATTAACTTGCAAAAGAGGACGCCTTTCATTGTAAAATGATCAGATGGAAAAAAAAAACATTACTAACGAGAAAACACGAGAGATAGACAGCAGAGGGCATAGATATCAGATATGCAACCCCAAAAACAAGCTACACATGAGCCCAAGGCCCAGAAACCTTACCTCAAACAAAAAGACACGCATATAAAAATCCAAAAATGACAAAATAAAAAAATGTTTTCAATGTGTACTTTCAGTAGAAATAGGTATCCTGCTTAAACCAACCTCACTACTCTCCTTCATTACTTGCTCACACTCCTCAGCATTCTTAAAAATGATTGAATCCGAATCAGAAACAAAATTACTGCAAACCTTTTTGTCTACCTCCATATCATTACTGAGATTGGGTGTAACACCCTCGAGTAAAATATTATCAGTTGCTGCTTCAATTTGCATGTTACCTCCTTCAGCCTGATTATGGACCTCTGATTCCTCCAAATCAGGAGTTCCCAATAAACAATTGTTTTTCTCAGGTTTCTGTCTATTGGACGATTTGCTGTACAAAGACATAGCTTTCTGCAAGTGACATGCCCAAAAACACAGGAAAAACAGTATTAATGCATTGTTAAACAGCATGAACTAGTTTAACCAATCTAAGCTTACAGATATTCAATACCTGAAAGTTTTCATCCTTGCTAATGGGGAAAAGGGACTTCAGAACAATGACGCTCATGCCATTTCTTTTCTCTTTACCATCCACCACGTCAACCTGAAAACCAAAAAAAAATGACAAAAAGGAATAAGAAAATTAAAAAGAAAAATAACTCTGGACAATTTTCCCCTAAATAGAATATTATCAATTTGCACCCATACCTGAGATGTACTGGATATTCCAGTAAGAATGTCCAATTCTCCTACTGCAGAAGAACATTTTTTGAGAAACTCCAGATCAATCAAGTTGTGGGAAATACAAGCCCTAGGTAAGTAACTTTCCCAAAAGTTACCCACCTTAACAGTAGCTTCTTGCCTTTCATCAACCTCAGGAGCCGCTTGTTGCTTTTGATCCTTCATAGAGGTCTCAACAAAACTTCCACCTTTCACACTCTCATCCTTTATTTCCAAACTCTCACTAGGAAAATTTTCATTCATACTCTGTTCTTCCATTTTAATAGCTGGTACTGCTGCACCTATCTCCTTCTGGGATAAATTAATCAGTTCTTTATTGGGCAACTCGCCCTGTGATTTCCAAGATGGAAGAGGCCTATTCTGATCCCAAAATGGCTCTGCACCAAACATGCCATTCCCCGCTGGACCCCATAAATTGGGTGAAAATGAATCTTCCACTAACGGGTTATTACCACCACTGTTGTGCCACCCAAATGGTCCCCGCATATGGCCTGAAAACCGATCCATTGGATCATGCATATGAAATGGTACACCAACCCCAGAAGGACCCAGTTTCAAAGGTGGTGGCCGCATTCCAAAAAGAGGGGGTGGTGGTGCTCCAAAGTGATGGAAGCCAGAAGGTGGCCCAGGCAGTGGCATAAACCCGTTATTAACTTGAGATGCCCAGTTGGGAGCACTATTCCAGCTGTTGTTTCCAAGAACACCTCCCCTCTTGTGAAACCTCCTGTCTGGTCCACTTTCTCTTCGGTTATCTCCATCTTCATAAGGCAGATGTTGATAACTGCTATTGCTATTGCTCCGGTTAAATGTGCCGACTGGTGTCGGTTCTCTTTTCAGTCCCATCAGCTTGTCAGGTGTTGGCACATCAGATTCCCTCTCTCGATCCCTGTCCCTCTCTCTATATTTTGAGGAACCACTGCCACCACGGCTACTGGAATACTTGAGACTGGTGTTGGATGGTGATATTTCATGTCCAAACTTGGGAGATGCATGGTCAGACCTAGGGGTGCTGCTAGCAATCTCCACAGAGAGCTCTAGTGAGTGTGCATCATCCCGTGGCCTGTTGAGTTTCTCATCTCGTAGACGGGATGGGGTCCGCTCACCTGTAGAGGAGGAAGTTCTAGCACGGGGTCTATCCTCTTGCATTAGTTCTTTCTTTGGAGATTCAATAGGCTTAGACCTATGTCTAAAAATTTGACAAAATCAATTGAAAAAACCTTAATTCTCAAATATTAGTTCTGAATAAATCAAATGGTTGGTACAACCTATCAGACCTTCCTCTGTAAACTCACAGAAACTGATATAACAGTACATCACTACCTCACAAAACCAGGAAATAATTTCCCCAGGTTATTAAAAATAATTAGTTTTCCCTAAGCGATCAGTTTAAATTATTTGACTTCTGCATAGAATGAATCTATAATTGGTGACATGTTGCTACAATAGTCTAAAGGGGTTTTAACTTTTATTCCAATTCTTAAATTACAATTCATGAGTACAACTACCAGCTGCTACTAAAATCCATGATAAACAATAAACAAGCACCATTGGTTTCTAAAACTTCATCATTAACTGGCACCATAGAAACAATATGTTACCACACTAGTTAACATTTCATTCAGCAGAACACAATCAGTACCTGTTTTGTTCTCTGTCATGATATGAGCTTGCGCCAGGAGAGCTCTTCAGCCGGATCTTTCCTGGGCTGGAATCAATCTTCTCCTTTTCCTTCTCTCTCTCTTTTTCCTTTCCCTTCTCTTTGTCACCATAGTGGCACTCCCCTCTTGATCGCTCTACATCCTCCTTTTCCACATCCCATTCATGTCGATCCTCTGTAGCCTCATAACCCCTTTTGCTCCCATGACCATCTTTGTGCTTGCTTGAGTACTCATCACGGTTATCATATTGGTCAGCCTCAGAACCTTTGTTCTTCTTGTAGCGGCTCTCTGACGAGCGGTTTCCTTCTCTAGAACTCTTATATTCATAATACTCTCTCTCTCTACGGTCATCTCTATCTCTATCTCGGTGCTTCTCTTTGTACTTGTCAGGTTCAGATTTATGCTCCTTGGTGCTCCGGCTTTTCGAACGGTCATCCCTGTGCCTCTCCTTCTCCTTTTCTCTGTCTCTGTCTCTTTCTCTTTCCCCATCTTTCTCTCTTTCTCTGTCTTTCTCCTTTTCTTCTGGAGAGATTTCATCACGTCTCCTTTTAGAGTGCTTTTCACGTTGGTCCCTTTCAGTTGGATCAGCTTCTGTGCTCAAAACGTACATTTCACCAAATGTCAAGACAACATGATTAAAAGCTAGCAGTTCTTAGCATATAATAAATTAATAAGGCAATGAACTACTAGATCAAATTATAGATTAATATAACCCAGACAATCTCTCTTAAGTACAGCAGGTCATACAATAGTTGTTTTCTTGATGGATGTTAATCAAGAAGCTCATAGACTCAACTTAAAGAAAGAAAGGTATATAAGAAACTGCAATTTTGTAGGGAACAAATATCTTCCCAACAAATTCGCACTCATGATCAAATAAAACCACAATCATCCTCTAATAAAGAGCAAATTTAGAACACTAGGATTATATAACAGTCTTCATTTTGCAACAAATTGCCATGTGCAAATACACTACCATTCATGTACCAGCAAACACATCCTATGATCAGCACTAGGGGGGAAGAGGATCACATTCATCAGATGGTGTCTAATTACACCTACAAAGGTATATGGAAGAAATATGTTCTAAGACTTGATTGTAACTCTTTATCTGAACCACCCATTTCACTTTGACTTCCTATGATGTTAAGGAGTTAAACTGATTTCCACTGTTATATACATTTGAAAATTCAGAACAGAAAAAGAAGATCAAAGACCAGACTTTTCCTGAGTTGCCCTCAGTTCATTTTTACATGTGTTTAATAATCATTACACTTAGCAAATGTGAAATTTATAGTCTGCAACCAAAAAAGACAAGCTCAGAAACTGATAACTAACCAGTAATGATATCGACATCTTTATTTGCAATGCTCCCTTCTTCAACTCGAGTTGCCTCAGATTCTTTCTTTCTACTTTCCACAGCATCATCGTGCCTCCCGTTTTCTCTCTTATCCTCATCATACCTCTCTTTCTCTCTCTTAACCTCCTCATACCTGTGTTTCTCTCTACGATCCTCCAAATGCCTCTCTTTTTCCCTCTTATCTTCTTCATACATCTCCTTCCCTCTCCTATCCCCTTCATATCTCTCTTTCTCTTTCTTGTCCTCTTCATACTTATCACGCCTGCTGCTTCTCTCTCGATCTCTATCCTTTTCCCTCTCCCTAGCTCCATCTCTATCATTCTCTTTCTCTTTTTCCCGTTCTTTATCCTTCTCTTTCTCTTTTACCTTTTCCCTTTCTCTGCCTTTGTCCCTCTCTTTCTCCTCCTTGTACCGTCGCTTCTCCTCGCTCCTTTCATCATGTCTCCTAGTAGACTGGCTCTTTGATTCCTCTTTCAAATATTTCTCTTTTTCTATATCCATGGTACTGTAGACATCTCCTTTTGACCTCTTTTCTACCAATGCATCGTCATCTCCATATTTACCTAACACACTGTCCCAACGATCTGATGCACCAGATTCATCCTTGGACTCAAGCCTCTCCTTTCTCTTTTTTCCATGATCGGTTGACGCATAACCATTGTTAGATTCCTTCAATTCCTTTGAGTGAGATGATTTTCTTTTCTCAGATTCGGAATCCCTTGAAACCCTAGGTTCTGACTCGTGCTCCTCGTCGGAACCAGACCAGTCAACGGTAGAGCTTCGCCTCTGAGACTTATGTGACGATTTGTGGCGGGAGCTACGCGGCATCCTGAAAGAAACGCTGCAAAACTCAAAACCCTAGCGGGACCGATCGGAGTTAGCGCCGTTAATCTGCGGGGTATCGCTAAAAAAAGTGAGCTGGAGGAGAGAGTAGAGAGAAATTTGGCCGAGGAGTTGAAGTTGTAGAGAAGGGAAGGAAATAAAGAAGATGAGAGGCAGTGGAGGCGGCTGGGAGAAAGGGAGAAGCGAAGGGGCGGATGTCTGGGTGAGGAGACGAGGGATTTTTTTTTCTTTTTCTTTTTTTTTCAAACTTTTTTTTTCGTTTATTCGTCTATTATTTCGGTGCACATGGGAGGAGAACTTTATGGTTTTATGGTGTATGAAACCATGATCCATAATTTGTAGTATATTCAGGTACCGGACTCTTGACTATTTAATATGGACTATTAATTCATTGTGAACCGGCAGCAAATAATTTATATCTTCTCAAAATTGGATTCGAGACTTTAGATGAGACGTGACTTGTCGCAGATTTCGGACTTGATCATGCAGCCAACGCTCTCACTCGACAAAGGATCTGATATGTCCTATCCTGAGTTATATATGTTAGTGTTTGAGGATGAAAGAGTGATATATTAGTGTTTGAGAGCATGGGCGATGTAAGATTTTAGTTAGGGGGTAAATATCGGATTGTAATAGTTTATCGGGTTTAAATTCATTAATTAATCGGATATCAAATAAAATAATAATAATTTAATATATATTCTTATCTAATAAAAAATTTATTAGAATAATAATATTTTATATATTAAAAATAACAATAAAATAAAGCTCAAAGTAATAGATAATCAAGTTGATGAAGAAAATTTCCGTCTATAAAATTTTATATTTTGATATCTTTGTATAATTATTTCATTATACATGATATTAAATATTTTTTTCTCAATAAAATTAATCAGACAATCCAGGGGGGGCAGCCAAGTGTGCATCCGTCCCTGTTTGAGAGTGAAAGTATATGTAAAGAGCGTATGAGAGTTATTCTGATTTATAAGGTTTATTTCAGTAAAAATAATAATGAATTCTTTCTTCTTTCTCAGGCAATGTCATATATAGAGAAAAAATATCATGGAGAATATGGTTCGTCGGTGACATGATCTCAAAAAGTTAATTATAAATGTGATAAGTGTATATAATGATAAGTCGGTGGACTTAACCGTACGCAGTTATCGTGTACTATCATGCGCTATACATAATTATGGCAAGTTATAACCGCCATACTTGATTATGAGCGGTTATTAGGCAAGTTATACTCGATATGAGTATCGTGATGATCTCGAGCTCAGGAATGCCCAACTTGAGGTATGAATATTCAAGATAAATAATTGGTGAAGTAGGCCTTATAGGATCTAGTGAACTAATATCTTAACGCTAAGTGTTCTGGCATGTGATAAGTGGATCTTCTGAAACACAACCCTATAATTAGCCTCCAAAATCAGAATATGTCAGTGATGACACTTTCAGATTCTAATTATATAGATAGGTGTGAACAAGTATAGGTAGATGTAGTGGGAATGTAGTCTTATCATTTGTCCTCGAAGTTTGAAAAGCATTTTGATATAATTGCTTGTCGAGCTTGTAAAGGAAGTTGAAGTATGTCCGGTTCTTATGTATTGATAATTATATATTTCGAGTATTCTCGAGATGTTGATAACATAGATACTGTAAGTGAATCTTTTAATTAGAGGATGTGAATCTCTTCTTATTCGACAATTGAAATATTATAGTCAAAGAACTTAAAAATTATTTCTAGTCGAGGAAATATTTTTTTTTATTTCATCTTGAAAATCTTGAATGGGCATATGGTTATTTTTGTGAGAAATACATGTCGTCTTTAACAAAATGAACAATAATGATTGTGTCAGAGAAAAATCTTTGAAAAGTTGGGCCACTATGTTGTATTAAATGTTTGTCACCATGTTCTCTAGTCACTGAATAGGCAGGAACCAAGGCGACGTTTCGGTTTCGGCTTCTCGAACTTTTTGAAAACATCCAAGAGATTGTGAACACATGTAAAGTGTCCGTCGGTAAGTCGAGTCGACCCTTGGTCTATGACGAAATGTTACAATGTGTGTGTAATTGTACGATAATTTATCAGAACTAATATCATCGAACTAGTAAATGCCATGTGGCAGAATAGCGTTGGTAGCCCAAGTGTATGACTTTACATCGGGTGATCTCTTATCTATATAAGGTGATTTGGGTGAAATCTAAAGAACTTTTGCTTTCACTTCTCTTAAGTCCCAAGCTTTCTTCTTCCTCTAAGAACTTTGCGCATCCAATAATCTAGGAATTGTGTTTTCAAGTCTCCACATCTAAGCTTCACTAATTCATAAATATTCTTTCTTCCCAAATTCATCATTAATTTCTAGTTGATACTTCATACATTTGTATTTTTTAGCATTCTTACGCATTCTTTCTTGTTGTTGTTCATTGATCTGAGTTTGTTAATGATATCTTTTTTCCTACTATATTCCTTTGGTTGTATATTGTATTTTTTTCATCATTTGTTTTTTTTCATCTTTCCTTGAAAGAAAATGGTTAAGAAACTACATTATAAGTTTAAGATGGATGATTGATATTGTTCTATTAGGATACTAGTATAAGACTCAAATTGATAATTATGAACCAGTAGAATGAGCAATTGATAGTAGAAGAGTTTCAAGTAATACTTAATCATAGGATTTAAAAACCTATTGCACATGAATGAATTTCTTCGTTAAAATTCGAAGAAATTGATTAGCTATACTGAACAATAGTAGCTCGATCAATATAATAACATATGACATTCATTATTGTTATGAGTAGTGTTACTGGAACGCTAAGGAAATTAACTCCAAAAATAGTGATGCCGAAAATGATATCAAGTACTACCAAAGAATTGTGTGAAATGTATTATCTCAAGTATTCATACATATGATTTTGGTCTCGAAAAGGAAACCCATAGTGATAAATCTTGAGTATATGCAATTGTAAGTTAACTAGAGGTCTTTTTATGTACCAGATATCTCAAAATGAAACCATCAGAAGGAAATTCAAAGAAAATGTCTGAAAGAAAGAAAAACAATCTCTAAGAAAGAGAAAATGAAAGAGAGACCATTAGCCGGGGAAATTCGGGAACCGAAAGAAAAAAAATCCTGAAATCTAAAATGTGAAGCCTAAGCACGGAAAATGGTGAAATTGGATAAAAACTTTCTACATGTATTGTGTATAGTTCCCAACGCTAAGCTTTTAGGTAACTAAGAGTGGGCTGATGAATTTTTAAAAAATGAACAAATATTTTGGGGATGTCGAGGTAGAGCATACACCTTAAGTTATATCCTCTAACATAGATGATAGGGCACATGATCATGAAAAATGTCTATGCGTATATTAAAAAATTTCCAAGTGTGGGTTTAGCCTTCTACTATCAAGGTTCGAGGTTAAACTTCTCCGAGAATGAGATAATTACACCAACGTAATTAACTGATATTGTCTGGTACACCATTACAACTTTTGAGACCTTTTTCTATGAGTTTAAGGACACTTTAGGAACTTAGTTCCCAACCATTTGTAAGTTTGATCACTTATTTACCCTAGTTAGTAGTTTTGATCACTTTACATTAAGAAAAAGAGAATAAAAAACTAAAAAAATTATTCTCAAGATACAAGCATTCAAAAGATTGATGCTTGAAATGAAGGTTAGATATACATTCTTAGGTATATATCTTATGAATATCTGAAAGATCTAAAGTCGACATGATAGATTCCCTATGAAGGTAAACCCTCAAAGCTGACTTATGAGGGGATGGATTGAGATAAGAAAATAATTTCTCGAATTAAACACATTATTGAAGGGTTAATATCCCGATATGAAAAATATAATAATTTTGAATATCAACACTTATTTGCTATTCTAACTATGCTTGTGAATGATACAGTTTAAGATCTGATGGATTGGAGCTTCAACGGAAAAGAAACTCAAGCAGCTCTGGTGAACTCGCTTCAGAAGCAAAAGGAGCAAGGAAAAGAAGGCTTAGATACTCGAGCGAAAAGAAAACTCTCTTCCACCAGCGAGAATACAACAACAACAACAACAACAACAACAACAACAAAGCCTTTAATCCCAAATAAATTGGGGTAGGCTAGAAATGAAACCCAATCGGAAAACATAAGATCAAAGATCTCAAATATCAGTGATAATAATGAATATGATGGAAGAAAAAGAAAATAAATAAATAAAATAATAATAAAAATAATAATATATAAATAAAGATGATAATGATAATATGCTAATAATAGTAGCAATAATAACAATAATAATAATAGTACAATAAACCTCTATTATAAAATCTATTTCTCAATCCTAAAATCCTATTTTAAAAACCTAATTTTAAATTCTAAATCCTAAAATTCTATCTAAACCTCTATTTCTGAAATCTATTTCTAAATTTTAAATCCCTAAAATCATAAAAAATCTAAGAATATAAAGTTTATAACTCTACTATTAGACTCTAACTCCTAAATCATGGTTCAGGTACATGAATCACTATCTTCCACGCACTCCTATCCAAAGCAAACTCTTTGGGTATATTCCATTCCTTCAAATCTATTTTTATTGCTTCCTCTCATGTCAGTCTCGGTCGACCTCTTCCTCTTCTTGTATTTTCAGGATGACTTAAAATACCGCGTGTACTGATGCTTCAGGAGGCCTTCGTTGGATATGACCAAACCATCGCAAACGATGTTGGACTAGCTTCTCTTGAATTGGTGCTACCCCAAGTCTGTCCCTAATATCATAATTTCTTATTCGATCTTTCCTTGTGTGGCCACATATCCAACGCAACATCCGCATTTCAGCTACACTCATCTTCTGGATGTGTTGTCCTTTTGTAGCCCAACATTCTACGCCATACAACATCATGGGTCTAATCACCGTCCTGTAGAACTTGCCTTTTAGTTTGTTTGGGACCTTCTTGTCACATAGAACACTAGATGCTTGTCTCCATTTTACCTATCCAGCTCTTATTCTATGACTCACATCTTCATCAATCTCTCCTTCACTCTGCAACATCAATCTCAAATACCGAAATGTGTCATTCATGGGTACTACTCGTCCATCCAAACTAACATCTCCGTCATCTAAGTTTTCCCAGTTGAACCGACACCTCATATATTCGCTTTTGTCCTACTAAGTCTAAAATATTTCGATTCTCCCGTACTCAAATTCGATCAAAACCAAACCCAAATCAGAGGATAAGGGAAATGAGGAGATTAGTGAAAGGAAATGAGAAAAGTTCTCAAGGTGGTTCGTTGTCCCAAGCTTCCATAAATCGTGACTAATCCAAAAGAATGATCCTAAAACAACACCAACCATTTCAAAGGAGACTACCTCCGTAATTACCTCCCACCGTCTAGAATGACAATTTCGCTCGTCTAGGACAATCCTCGTCACCTCCACCTACCATCGGGCAACGATCCACGTTCACAATAGGCGAAGGATCGACTCCACCTTTCTCAAACCCTACCCAACTAAAAAGGAAGGGGCTAAGATTGGCGAAATGATCTTTCATTTATTCTCAAGCCAACACACAAATATCTTTCGACATATTATGCATAAAGGTACATGTCAAATACAAAAGATAGTTACCTGGCTAAGTATAAAACTTGCACAGGTGGATAACATTTCAGGTCCGGGGAACATCCTTGTCTTCCATTATCTCGAGCTTGTATGCTTCATTCCTGTGGGAGCGCACTACTCAAAACGGTTCTTCCCAGATAGGGTCTAACTTACCTATTTGCTTGTCGGTTATCTCGACTTTCCTAAGAATGAGATCACCTAGTTGAAAATATCGAGGTGCTACGTGCTTGTCAAAAACTTTCATTATTCGTCATTGGTATTCCATTATCATTGTCCTAGTCTGCCCTCGAACTTCATTCGACAAACTCGAGTTCATCTCTTCTTTCTTCACTGTTGATGTCTGTATTGTAATGGTCAAATGCTGATAAGGTAAGACCAATTCTATCGGGGTGACCGCTTCCATACCATACACTAGAGAGTATGAGGACTGCGGTGTAGTTTCTCGAGTTGTGGTGCGGTATGTCCAGATGATCTCATCTTCTAGGTCTGATCATTCGGACTTGTTATCCTCAACTTTCTTCTTTAATCCTTCCAAGTATGGTGCGGATCATGACCTCGGCAAGCCCATTTAAGGTTGGATGGCTTATCGAAGTGACCTTATTTTGGATTCTCAACCCAAACAAGAATTTGACTTTGCTTTGTATGTGAAAAGTGCCATTGTCAGAAATTATGATATGTGGTAAATCGAAATGATAAATATTGTTCCTCCAAATAAAGTTTTGGATGGCTTTTGACGAGATAAAGGCTAGGCTCCGAAAATGAAAGTCATCTTGTATGAAGGTACACTAGAGATCTTGTTATTGAATTGATACTTTCTCGTACTTCCGAACTAGTACTGTTGCATCTGTCTTCAAGGTCGACCAATAGAATGTTGCCCTGAGGATCCTTTTGGCTAACGCCTTTGCTCTTTGATGATTGCCACAAATGCTTTCATAGACTTCTGCTAATAGAATACACTGCAAGAATCCTCACTTGTATATTTTGTTGTCCCAAATAGAATACATTGGAGCCAACCTCTTTATTCTTCTCACTTCAGTTTATCTGTTGGTAGTTCTCTATTTGTTAGAAAATACTACATGGGTGTGTACCATCCTTCTTCATAGGACCATCGATAATGGCAAAAAGTGACTGAGGGAGGTTTATGCTTGGATGAGTGACCTCCATGACAATAATAGGTCTTTTTTCATTAAGGTTTCCCAAAGATGTCAGCTTCGAGAGTGTATCTGCTTGGGTATTCATCCTTTAAGGCACGTGTTAGATCTATCGTCACACCCCAAACCAAAATGATAAATGCTCGGGGATGACAACTGTCACGTGTACGCGAAGACACGCGTACACGTAAGGCTTATAAAAATATAACTCATTCATTTATCTCAATAAAAGAATAACAGTCCATTTATACATGTCAAAATAAATAAATAAATAAGAATAAATAAACATCAGAGATTTGCGAAAATAAAAATAATAATAATAATACAAGACGAGATGGTGCCCAAAGGGCATCCAAATATCAAATATACTACCTAACAACTCCAATGGATAAAATAAAATAAAATAAATGGCGACAATACAATCATGGACATCTCCTAAAGTCGATCCTCACAGTCTATCATCTAGCTCCAAACTTGGACCTCATAACCACCGTGAAAACGTGAGTGACAAGTCACTTAGTGTAGTTTTAGGTTCAACACCGAGATATTACAAATCTCTAGGCTTAGACTGAAAACCTTTAAAAAATTATTTTTATAATAAATATAATAGCAACACATAAGTACGTAAAATTTTAGTTTAAATATTTAAATTGACTTAATTATATATGAGTATGGTATAAAAATAATACGAAAGAATTTATAAAAATACACTACATGAATGTCATGATAATTTTTATCAAGGATAAACCAAAAAATGAATAATTCTTAAATATTATAATGTTATAGTATGGGGTCAAACTTTCATATCACACGAATGACCTTGCGGGGTAAATTTTTTCCAGAAAGAACCGACCTCAACTCATGCTCTATAGGAGAGAGCGCTATCATTATCAAACAGTCCCTAATTTATCCCGTTCAGTCTCTTACTATAATGAAACGAACAACGACTCAATTTTTATCAATATACATATAATTCAAATTGAAGGAGACTATCCGAAAATAATATGAAATGATATGAATCAATCATGAACAATTATAAACTGACAAAATAGTCACTGACAGAAATAAAATCAACCACAACAATTAAAGTAACCATAATATAGCTCCCTAATAATAATTAAGAATGTTTTCATTATGAAATTGAGTCGGTACTGTCACTCTCCCCACATCAAATTTGGATATTTATTTTTGACTTGAAAATTTTCTTATGTTTCTTAACGACATGCAAATCATAGAAATAGATAATATGCAAATTTAATCTTGATTTAATTTAGTCATAACCCGACTAAGCTTAACTTGATCAGTAAATCAATCCGACCGATTATAGTCTATATCATCATTTTTATAAATACTATATCATTTCATAGTTAAATATCTTCATAATTATATCTTAAGTATTTATATTAGATTATGAATTTAATTATATTCCATATTATGATTAAGACTTTTACTTAGTCTTAATTAATATTTCACTAATTTTCTACTAATTTTGCTACTTAAGTATTTTAATAACATATTCTATAATTAATATTATCTCACATGTACATAAATATTTTAGAAATTAATTAAAAATACTATAATTGAATCATTTATATAATATAGTTAAGAATACTAATATCAAATTATTTATATAATATAAATTTCAAGATGCTTACTTAATACTATCATAAATTATTAAATGCTAATTACTCTATCTAGAATAATTTATTCTATAACTAATTAAACTTAATCATTAACCTAATTAATGAGAAAAATGAAATGTGTAACAAAATAAATATACAGATGATGTGAATGTAATTAAATTCCTAATTATAAAATACAAATTAAAGTTCTATCTAGAGAAATCATAAATCTCAGTGCAATCCGCACGTGAATATTTCGGCAAGACTGGTAGCGTCCAACTGCTTGGTCTCTAATGGGGCCCACCATCTCATCAGCCGTCTCATCCTGTGTGTATTTGATCGTCGGCCTGCCAAGATATTTTTTAGAAGCTATAAAGTCAAAATAAATTAAATTGGCTTGTATCCTATTCACGTTGAGTTTATTTTGATTAATATAATTAATTTAATTTTATTTAAATTTATGAAGTTAACTTAATAATCACTTAATTATTTTAATTATAATTAGAATAATCAATTATTTAGAAATAGAGAAATTAATTAATATATAATATTATATAATTAATATTGTTCTTATTAAAAATAAAAAAAAATGATTAATATATATTTGTAATATTTATTATTATCATTATTATTTTTATTTATATTATTAAAAATAGAGAAATGATTAATATATGTTTTATACAAGCTTTTAAAAAATGGAAAGTTTTAATTATTTTAACGATTTTGATAGACTCTGACATTAAGTTTTTGAGAAAAAAACGGATTTAACAGGTTTTCTGTGATTTAATCATTTTATTTCATGTTAAAACCGTTAAATTTTTTGAAAAAAATGCATTTAATGACTGAATTTTTTTTGTTTCATATTTTAATAGTTAGTGACTATAAATTTTTATTTTCTTGTTATTTTTTTAATGTAAATTAATGCCCTAATAAAAATATGAAGCAAATTTATTATATAATAGTTTAGTATAATTTAAGATTTTTAACTTTTAAGTACTTAATTAATGTTATAATTATTATTTTTACTTAATTAAGTACTAATGATATGAGAATGCATTTCTTAGCCTTTATAAATATGAATTAATTAGTAAAAAGTGATTGATCATTTTTTAATTTGACGGCCGTGTAAAACCGTTAACTGATCACATCACCGTTAAGGGTCGTTAAATGTTTTTTTAAAAGCTTGGTTTTATAATATTTACTATTATTATTTTTATTATTTAAAAATATAGAAATTGATTAGTATATATTTTATAATATAAATTATTTTTATATTTTAATTATTATTTTATAAATCTTAATTATTTATATTATATTATTTAATTAAATTTTATTTTAAATATTAGTATTATTTTATAAATTAGAAACTATATTATACGCAAAAAAAAATTAACTCAATTAATTCAAATTGAATTAAAGTTTTTATTTTATTAAACTGTGTTGGTGTTTTAATATTCAGAATCATAGGCTGGTGTTTTAATATTCAGAATCATAGGCTGCCTCAGAAATCATTGTATCTGTTCGGATTTTTTTTTGAGACAGATATTAAAATTATTTCCCAAATTTCTCTTTAAGTAAAAATTAATTATTAGCAATACCATTTTATTAATGGCTTTTGACTAACAATTAGGTTACGTTTTTAGCCGATAATACCTTTCAGCCCATAAGACCAAAATGTAATTTTAAATCTTTTGCCACATTTTTAATTTATTATTCTCAACCCGAGTGCAAGATTATATTCTTATCTCCATTTAAGGTCCAAACACAACAGTTAAATAACAGGGCCCAAATTGGAAGATCCAGAGAAAGCCCTAAACCACCTGGGTCAGGTAATCTGAGCCCTCACCTCACTGGTGCCAGTGGATACTAATGTACCAAGGGCGATGCAAGGAAAAGCATACTGCACAAGGTGATCACATCCAAGGTCGGTACCAATTTGACAGAACCACATTCTAAACATACAAGAGTAACCAACTCAGTTTAATTGGCCACTAGAAGTAACTGACCCACTAAGACCAGCAACCACGCAAATAGGAGCATCCACAAATCAAAGCAATCAAGAATTTCAAGTAACCAACACACATCAAGCAACGAAGGAAATGAAAATCAACAACAAAAAGGCACCAGCACAGTACGTACCCGCACACCAAGGGATAAGTTTGGATCAATAACCGACTAGCACCCAGTTCAAGCAAGAACAACATATCCAAACCCAATCATGCGGAAAGGGGTAAAACAGGTAAGAACTAGGCAAGGTGTGGTGTGACAAGGCACAAGTAAGAACTAAGCAAGATCCTGAATTAATAGAAAAGGAGAACGAAGAGTTCAAACCAGCAAGGCAGCGACACAAGCAAAACAATCCAAGACACATAACAAATCATCGATCCAAGCCTTCACTTCACTGGTAACGATTGGTACCAGTGTACCAAAGGCTAATTCTGCCTACAACTACACACAATGCAAGCAACCAAAAGGGCATGGCTCTATTGGCCGGCACAAGTCCCATACGGCCAAAATAATAGGAAGGAGATTACCGGGCATGAGGCAGTAAGAGGAAGGCACCAAAGAGAGGGCCTGGCCAAGCTCAGCACAGAGGGGCTTGGCTGTTGCTTTGGCAAGGTGAGACTCGGCTGGCTAGAGGGGAGGGACAGAGGCGGCATGGGGCTGGAGCACGCGGTGGTGGCTGTGCTGGCTTAGATCCGAGGAGGGAAGAAGTATGTTGTGAGAGGGAGGAGGGGCGAATAGAGAGGGGGAAGGGCAAGGGAGTAATAGTAGGGGTGTAGAGGTTGTTTCCTTGACGACGATGCCGTTGCAGGGCGACGAGGCTCGATAAGGAGCTGAGGTGGCATCGGTGCCCACTATTGGCATTCGAGTGAGAGATGAGCCGAACAAGGGAGGTGATGGGGTACTTCTCTCAGCGAGAGCGAGTGAGCCAAGGGGGAGGGGTTGGTTGTCGCTGGTGCCAGCGAGAGAGTGATTTTGAGGGAACCATATCACCTGCGAAGCTTTTTCGGTTCTTTTGATTTGAGAAGTGAGTGTTATATGTTTATGGTATATCTTCTCTAGTAGGAGCAGGCGCAGGTATTGCATTAAGGGGTCCGAAAGGAGAAGTGTTGAATTACGCACTTATCTCTTATTCCTTCCTTGTTACTAACAATACATTCGAATATGAAGGTATAATTGCATGACTTTAGATAGCTAAGGAGGTTGGAGCTCGACATGTTCAGTGACTCTTAATTGACAGTAAGACAGATGAATGATGAGGTCAGAGTATTGGACGACATGCTAGCGAGGTACAAGGAACATTTGGTGGCCCTGACATTGGACTTTCAAAAAGTACAGATGTGAAATCTCATAAATTTTAAAATAAATAAAATATAATTAAATAAAATAAATCCCAAAATTAGTTAAGCAGATTTATTAAAATATAAATAAATTAAATTCAAATTGAGTAGATGAAATAAAATAATAATAATAATATTTTAATATATTAAAATTTGATGAAATAATTAAGAACGATAATAATAAACATAACGATGATAGTAGTTAATTAATTAAAGACACGTTGAATTTATAAAATATAGATTTAAGAGTTTAATTAAAGAATAAAATCTGAAGTTTAAGTTAAAATATTAAAATAATTTAAATCATAACTAAGTAAACGAAATAAACATCTTGATCCATTGATTGAATGATTTGACGTGGAAACTAATAATGATGATAATAATAATAATAATATTATTAATTACTAAAAAGAAAAATTTTGGATTAATGAAATCTAAATTAACAGTTAAATTTAAAGGATATAAATTGATAAGTTTCGATAAACTCTCATAACTGAATCATCATAAAAATAAATTAATTAATAAATTAAACTGAGATTCTGTCATGTCACATAAATAACCGCAGAAGTCCAATCATAAAAAATCTAAACTGATCACAAAATCAAAATTTTCTGTCCCTTTCTTTCTTTTTTTTCTCTCCCTCTCCTCCGTGACCCCCAATCTTGAAAACCTTTCTTTCTTGGTCTTGACTGTAACTGCCCCTCCTCCTTCTGGAACCATATCCTCTGCGGATAAATTACCTGCGGAGCCTGCGGACATCTTTATTTGATCCGTTCAATTTGATCGGACAGACCTGGCTTAAAATAGAACAAATAGAATAAAAACCCCAAAATCGAATCTGCCCGCTAAACTAGTTCCTCTCCCCGCGCTCTGGCTCGCTCTCACTCTCGCTCTCACTCTCACTCTCACTCACTCTCGCTCTCTCTCGCTCGGTCTCTCTCGCCCGCTCATTCTCCCTCACTCGATGACTTCATCCTCCGCTTCTCAAGTAGATATTGATATTGAAGTAAGTAATCGATCTCATTTTTTGCAATGAATATCGTTTAGTGTTTCAATTGAAGTTATTGATATTGGTATGAAATAATCTATCAAATTATTGATACTGACATAGCATTTGTTCAATGTCCCTTGACAATAAGTTGTTACTAAGTCCTGACCTTTACAAACATTTCTTTACCGTCATTACAATAATCACAAAAAAAAACTGAAAATTGAAGTGTTTAAGACTACAGTAATTTTAAATAATCTATCAAGTAAAAATGACTCTGATAAAGGAGCACATACCCATTTACAACATTAATTAATAATAGAGATTGATCTAGAATTGCATGAAATATTTGGAATTATGGGGTTGGCTCAAATGCATTCTTAATTTCAATTCAGAGGAGTTGAGAGAGCAATTAGGTGCAATAACGTGTAGGCCATCATAATTAGTTCATATTATTGTAATCTCAAATACTTCATTGAAATTAAGCTATGAACACAAACTTTCCTCTTGAGAAAAATCCGTATGGAAGTATGCTTGACAATGGGTGAGAACACATCATTGAAGTCCACACCTTGCACTTGGCTATAACCCTTAGCCACAAGTCTTGCCTTGTATCGGAATGCTTCTGAATTTGAGCCATCAACTTTCCTCTTGAATACCCACTCACATCCAATAATTTTCTTATCATTAGGTGATTTCACAAATGTCCAAGTTTGATTTTTCTTCAAAGAGTGAATCTCTTCATTCATGGCGGCAACCCAATCCACCGCATCTTTGGATGAAATCGCTTCCTTATATGATGACGGCTCACTAAACTCCACCTCTTCGGCAATAACCAAACAATATGCAAACTTAGCGTACCTTGTCGGTTGTCGAATTTCTCATTTTTTTTATCCCTTGCTAATGAATATGATTGCTCCACAATTTCTTGTTCTTCCTCCAAGTGAGCATCATCATGTGACATAGGCTCTTCTTCGTCATTTTGTTGGACCGATAAGTCAAACTTCATCTTATTCTCAATTTTCTCATTCTCCTTAATTATCGGCTCGGGTGCATCACCATGTATCTTTAACATGGCCGACTCATCAAAAGTAACATCTCTTGAAATGAGAAATTTTGACAAATTAGGACACCATAATTTATATCCCTTAATATTCATGAGATACCCAACAAAATACCTTTCTTAGCCCTTGACTCCAACTTTCCTTCATTCACATGAAAATAAAGCGGGATAATCGAACACCTTCAAGTTTGAGTAATCGGCCGACTTACCCGACCATACCTCTTCGGGTGTCTTGCACTCAATGGAAGTGGTAGGATATCTATTCACCAAGTAGAAAGCCGTACTCACGGCTTTCGCCTAAAACTCCTTACCCAAACCCACATTGAAAAGCATACAACGGGCTCTTTTCATTCTTTCTGCAACTCCATTTTGTTGTGGAGTATTCACCACCGTTTTATGCCAAAAAAAATCCTTCTCCCTTGCAAAATTCATCAAATCGGTGGTTAGAAAATTCAAGACAACTATCGGTTCTCAACCTCTTAATTTTTTCTTTTCGGTTTGGTACTCCAAAAGAGTCTTCCAATCTTTAAACACCTTAAAAACTTTACTTTTCTCTTTTAAAAAATAAACTCAAACCTTTCTAGAAAAATCATCAATGAAAGTAAGCAAATAATAATAACCGTTACCTTTTGATAGCTCACGTGAGGGTTCTCAAATATCCGAATGAATGTAATCCAATGTTCCCTTGGTCCAATGAATGGCCGTAGAGAAACTCAATCTCTTTTGCTTGCCAAATACACAATGTTCACAAAACTCCAAGCTACTTGTACATTGACCACACAACAAGCCTCTCTTGCTCAAGATGGTCATCCCCCGCTCACTCATATGCTCTAACCTCATATGTCATAATTTTATAACATCATCCGAGGTAGGACCCGAATTTGCAATAGCGATCTAGCCGGTGACCATGGAACCTTACAAGAAATAGAGAGTTTCAACTCTTTTTCCCTTCATGATAGTGAGAGCTCCTTTGGAAACACGAATGACTCCACCTTCACTTTGGAACTTACATCCTTTTTCTTCAAGAGAACCCAAAGAAATTAAATTCTTACTCAAATCGGGTATATGCCTTACACCTGTCAACCTTCGGATCTTGCCATCATGAATCTTAATTTTTATCATGCCAACACCAGCAACCCTGCACAAATTACTATTACCCATAAGCACATTGCCACTAGATGACTCATAACTCTCAAACAAATCTCTATTTGGAGTCATGTGTTGAGAAGCACCCATATTCATAATCCAAAAATTCTCATCATTAACACAACTATCAACTATACAAAGTGTGTCATATGTGTCATCACAATTGACCACATTTGTCTTTTCTGAAGATGCACCTTTATCCGTCTTTTGTTTATTTTTCAACTTAAAACAATCGGCCTTGATGTGTCCCTTCTTCTTATAATAATTATAAGTGAAATCCTTGTGTCTTGATTTTGAACGAGTTCTACCTTCTTTTGGGGTCTTGTGTTAAGACCTACCCCGATCCACAACCAAACCAACACTTTGACTTCCCTTTTTAACACTGGTCATTTCATTATCCAAATGTAATTTTGCTTGCAAAGTGCTCTTGACATCCTCAAGGGTAATTTTCTCTCTACTATATACCATCATATCCCTAAAAACCTTATATAATGCGGGTAACGAACACAACAAGAAAAGGACTTGGTCCTCATCCTCTACCTTAACACCTAACCTATCCAAATCATTCAAGATAGAGGTAAACCCCGTAATATGATTGGAAATAGATGTATCTTCTTCCATACGAAGAGTGTAGAACACAACTTTAATCGCAACCGGTTAGTTAGAGACTTCTTCATGAAAATATTCTCTAATTTCTCCCACAAACCTTTAGTGATTTTTTCCAAAAGGACCTCTTGAAGTGAGTTGCCCAAACATAATTGAATAGCGGAAAGAGCTTTGTCATCTATATCTCTCTACTTCTTATCCGTCACCGCATCGGCTAATTGTCCTCTACCAAGAATGACATCCTTGACACCAATAATGGACAAGATGGCGGCCATACGCACTTGCCACAATGCAAAACTTGACTTCCCATCATACTTCTCAATATCAAATTTAGTAGACATCTCCATCTCAAATTCACAAACCCTAAATCAATAAATCTCCAAATTATCAAATTCTCTGATTCACCAAGATTTCCAATTAATCAAACTCAATTACCAATTAAATTAAAACACCAGATAATTTTGGATAGACAGGTGCACACCAACTTGAATTATATAATTCAAAAATAAGTCATCACCTGGTCAGAAAAGGAATCAGGCGAAATGATTTGGACAAACCAAAAATAAATATCACTCCTTCGTGGTTAGCGATGCCCAGCGCAAGCGGAAACCCAGATCGCGTTTAGCGATGCCCAGCGCAAGTGGAAATCTCAGATCGCACGATAACAAAACTAAATTTGTGACATCAGAGAGGAGATTCAAGTTATGATACCAGTTTGTTAGCGCGAACTGGAACTAAGGAGGACAATCAACGCCACCAAGAGGACAATCCCGCGCTCAAGTAGGATCGCGATTACTGTTATGCTTTTCTAGGGTTTGAGACGGAAATGAATGAAAAGAGCCAGAGTAAAGAGAATGAGAAAGATGGTGAGGAAGATGATTTGAGTTGTATTATTTCTATTAGAGTCTATTATATATTGTCAAGAGTGCCAAGTCGGCACATTGGGCTGGTTTCGTATATTGTTTACATTTGTAATTGATCTATAGAATAAATGCTGTATGTATTACTAAATTTAGATTTGTATTCAAAAATAAATATAGCTTAGTATGATGTATAGGATATAACAAAAACAGAGAACAAAATAACCAGATTGTAACTTCGATTTTATTCAATAAAATTAAGGGAGGGAGGGAGATTTTTTTGGGAGTTTTGTGTTCTAATTTGAAGATGGTATCAGAGCTTGTGTAAGATCAAAACTCTTCATCTCTGGATTGATTTGTTGTGAGAAAAGACCTTGCAGCACCATGGCCGATACTAACACCTTGATCGAAAAACTAACCGAACTCATTAACCTACAACAAAACCAACTAACCGTGATGGCACAATCCCATACTACACCACAAACCGCGATTGTATCTCATGAACCAAATTACACGCAAATATGATTCCCATAAAACTCGATGGTAAAAACTATTCCCTGTGGTCTCAATCGATTCACATGTGCTTGAAGGCTAGAGAAAAGTTGAGACACATCCGTGAAGCACCCCCAGCAAGAACCGATTCAACATTCAACCGTTGGGACATCGAAGACACAATTGTTAAAGGGTGGATATGCAATTCCTTAGACAAGAACCTGTATGGTAAATTCCTTCGATATCCAACCGCAAAAGAAGTGTGGGACGCAATAGCAACCACCTTCTATGATGGCAGTGACTCTGCTCAAGTTTACGATCTTAAACAAGAGGGTTAACCGAATCAAACAGGCCGGTCGACCGGTTGAAGTATACTATAATGAGCTGCTGGATCTGTGGCTTGAAATTGATTTTCGACGTCCCAATCCGATGCTATGTGCAGTTGATATAGAGAGCTTTGACAAGTTTGTGCAAGAATCAAGGGTTTACATATTCCTTGATGGGCTTGATGATAAGCTAGATGTTGAGCGCGCTAATATTTTGCAAATGACTCCCTTTCCGACACTTGAACAGGCGTTTGCAAGGGTGCGGAAGGAGGCAACACGACAAGGTGTGATGAACACAGAGGTTGAAACCGAGCACTTAGCCCCTGCTGCCATGTACTCGAAAGGATACAAAGGCGTTGACAAATCACATTTGAAGTGTACTCACTGCGGATTGACGAAACACACCAAAGATCAGTGCTTTAAATTAGTGGGATACCCCGACTGGTTCAAGGAGAGACATAAGGAGAAGAATGGTGGGTCAGGAAGAGGCCTTGCTGCAATTACACGGACAGACATGATACCAAACAACACCCAACTTGTCCCTGCTGGTAGCAAACCATATACTAGCACAGTACCAGAGGCGCTGGGCTCATCTTCCCTGCCGGCGCAAGCCTTCCCGGTACCGGGACATCTCCCCGGCGCGGTGCCGGTGCAAACAGCTCTCTTCGATCGGTGTGGTCGCTCATCTCCTTGGCGCAGAACCCGGTACCGCAGATCCAACCGAGACTAGTGGAGCACACACAGTGCCTACGTGCGGCAAGAACAAGATCTAGCAATTGTTTTATCGCATGCAGAGTGGACCACAACAAGGATACAAATCATGGTCGTGTAGCATATCAAGAAGGCACAGGTAATGTTTTTGGTAAACACAATCCGAAGAGTAAAACCGAATGGATACTAGACACCGGAGCAACCGATCACATGACGTTTGATAAAAATGACCTTCTAAATTTCAAAATTCCTTGAAAAACCGGTATAGTAAATGCCAATGGAATATGTTACCCAGTGAATCTGGCCGGAGACGTAAAAATTTGCCCCAATTTCACACTTAAAAACACGTTAGTTGTGCCATCTCTTTCATCTAAATTAGTGTCAGTAGGCCAACTAACAAAAGAACTGAATTGCATTGTACATATTTTTCCTGACTATTGTATATTTCAGGACATTCAATCCAAGAGAGTTTTGGCCCGTGGTACTAGGCGAGGCGGATTGTATTATCTTGACAATGTGATGATGGGAGAAGCTCTACTCAATAAAAGCTCGGACGGAAGAGAAATCGAGATCTTAACATGGCATAAACGATTAGGACATCCATCTCTTGGGTATATGAAAAAACTTTTACCTCGATTATTTAATAATTATGATTATGATAGAATTATTTGTGAGACGTGTATTAAGGCTAAAAGTCATCGGTCATCATACTTGCCAAGTAATAATAAAGCATTTGCTCCTTTTGAGTTAATACATACCGACGTGTGGGGACCATCCCCAATATATTCAAGAACAGGATATAGATGGTATATAATATTTGTTGATGATTTCTCACGTATGACATGGTTATATTTACTAAAAACTAAAGAAGAGGTCAAAGAAATATTTAAAATATTTATTAATATGGTCAAAACACAATTTGAGAGAAATATTAAAGTAATTAGAAGCGATAATGGAACGGAATACTTAAATCATGATGTACGGATAATACTACAAAACAATGGTATAATACATGAAACGTCTTGCGTAGGAACGCCTCAACAAAACGGTGTTGCGGAACGAAAAAATAGGCATATTCTCGAAATCACCCGAGCCCTTCTAATAGAAACTAATGTACCAAATACTTTTTGGGATAATGCAATTACATTTGCTATATATCTAATGAATAGAATACCAACACAAATTAATAATTTTGAAACACCATTACAAAGTTTTTCTGCCCACCTAAAATTAAATTCGGTACTTAATTTAACTCCAAAAATAATTTGGATCATAACATAACATAATGTTAAAATGTCTTTGAAATAAAAATGATCCCAAGGAGACTCCCCGTACCCTTAGACAAAAATTTGCGAATTTCAAGAACATCCAATCATTTATGTGCGCCCTGCACAGTGCAGCGCATACGTTAGACAATATGAATTCAGTGTTTCCAGTCTTTTCGGAGTCCCTTGGAATATCCTCTGATTTCTTTCCTTTCAGATGTGCCATAGAACCATTATCAAAACGATTTTCCATTTAACCCGATCAGAGGAAGAAGTGGATAAATTCTAAGCGTCCTTTGGATAGTCGGGTGTTGCTTCTCGTAAGAACTAAGAACTAACAAGACAGACGCTGGGAATTTTATTTTCTGTTGCATTGTACCGTGAATTGTATGGACTGTCATATCATTTTGGGATTCATAGTTGATTTCATACACGCATGAACCTTGATGCGATCCAATGGACCACAAACGCAGCCGAGGATGAGAAATTCTAGACATCACGTATCTTCGTGAAATCAAGAAGAAAATGGAGGAAATCGACAACGGCCGTTAGTGCAACTTGTATGTAATAAAGCGTTCTGTCCCTGATATCATAAGAGGGATCGGACAATTTACTGATAATCAAAAAAAGAAGAAAAAAAGAAAAATAGCGAGGAGGTTCTGTTATACAGTTGAGAACATCTGGAAACTTCATGGAAGCTACGAGAAAATTAATATGCTTAATTATTTTTCTTGAAGAGATCATAGAACAAAAAAATCCTAACTAGAACGCATATTACAGCTCTTGAAACTACACCAGCAAGATAATCTTCAGATGAAAAACCCAAGTAAATGTTATGGCGGTATGGAGCTCCAAAGCATGCTATTACAGCTCAATTATCTAGCCCTCGCATGACGATTTGAATAGCTCACGAGTGCAGGTGCGGGCACACTTTGTTTTAATTAGATGAATGAGAATATACAAATAAAGGAAAAGCCTGCCATTTACAAGAGTACAATTGGCTCAGAAAGAGCTGGGATTAATTGTAGACAAAACTCTTTAAGGCCTAAAACTTCCCCAAGAATTTTCAGGAACATGATCTCGTGAAAAGTAATGCCGACCCATTATCCCCTCTTAAAATTAACATCCTTGAATTACATGCCGACCCATTTTCCCTCTATTTTATTTCATAAAAATCAGTTTACAGAAAAATAATTCTGCTCTCTCTTTCGTACATCCTTTGATGCAGCTCCCTCTTCTTATCATGCTCTAATTCTCTGTATTTTAGCAATAAAATATTACATCAAGAAATAATTCTAAAATTAGAAAATAATATAATTGTTGATGCTTCATTCCATTATTTCCTCCGATTTCCTCTTCTGTCTCATACAGCTGCTTGATTATCAATCTCTCTGTTTTATTTCCAAACATGCAGATCCGTATCAGCTTGTATATCTGACATCCTTCAATACTCCTTGAGCCACCTCTACGCTTGGATCAGATTCCAATGTCATGGATATATCAATCTCACCCACACGGAAATTTGCAACTGGTAGACTCGGTGGCACTTCCCATTTACTGCTCGAATTGCCATAAAAATGACCAGAGGAGACATTGGTGTTAGAGGTCACATGGAGAGACCCAGGAGCACAAATTTTATTGTGGGGCCAGTGAGGAGTAGAAAATGTAAAAGCGATGTTGACTGAAATGGAGAGGAGGGGTTTGTCTGCACTGGATATGTCCGAGAAGGAGAGGTATGCATCAGTTATTAACACTCGATGGGAAGGCTGTCGAAGCTCAGGCCGATGTGTCTGCCAGTAGAATATAAGAGCCGCCACCTCCCAGGTAAGAGATGAATCCAGTTCTACATGAAAATTGATACAGATAAATAAAAAAATAATCTTCAGATTATAAACTTTTATGGTGCAATCAAACCAGATCCTAACCATCATAAACCATCATACAACTTTCAGACATTAACAACCCTACTTTGTAATTGGGATGAATATGAATGCTCAGTTTTAACCCAGAGTATTGCAACCAAGTCTCTGGGCAAGAGAAAGCTTAGTTTAATAAAGCAAGTTATTTCAACCAAGTCTTCAGTTTAAACCAAATTTGATCTGGAAATGGAAGGTAAATTACCAAGGAAATAAAAGATCAAGGACCTTCAATCTAGAGCTGGGATTAAGCTGTTCCATCAATTCAATGAAGTAAGCTATTCTTCTGCGCTGCATAAATCAAAAGAAAAGGAAGTCTGTATAATTTTAATTGGTAGGCTTAATTACAGTAACAATATATTATATACTTCACTTCTTATACTGATTAAGATAACTATTTTTGCTGCAGTTGCAAATGATAATCCTCAATACTGTTGCTAAGTGCTAACCGGTGAAATGGTAGCAAGCCCGAATATTACTAGTACTGGTAAAGTGATAAGTGGCTTCAAGTTATGATGCAATCAATAACATTCAACGTTTCGGGGAGGGGAGCGAGAGGAGTTGAAGGGGAAGAAAGTTTTGTTTACGATACAGTCAGTCAGAAAGGAATTAGAAATTAGGCGGGAAGGTCGATCAGACTTCAGGGAATTTTAGTCTTTTTAATTTTTAAATTAATTTTAATATTAATTTATTAAAGATAATTGATGCTCTGGCTTAATAACCAGTAAAATGAGTTTTCAATGAGTAAATATCTAAATTTTAAAAAATTAATGTGACACATAATTATTTTAATCATAAAAAATATATAAACTTAATAATATATTTGAGAGTTCATGCATAAATATGAAAAAAATTAAGTGTTTAAGGTTATATTAGATATATTAAAGAGTATATGGATTAATATAAAATCATCTAAAGAGTTGATGGGTAAGTATGATAGATTAAATAGTTCATGGGTAAATATGAAATAAAAAAAGGGTTGATGAGTAGATATGATATTAATCCTTTTTAGTTTATAGATTTTGCACAAGACGAAATTTTTTTGCACAAACTCTGTATAAAAAAATGATAGGATCTCATAATTAGCATTCATGATTTAATTTGTGAACAAATAACAAGATTTTGTTCCTTAAAATAAAAGAAGCAAGTGAAATTTCAGATAAAACATATATATAACTTGTGTATATTTCAAAGCAATATGATTCTATAAATTTATATTTTAAATTCATGTTTATTTGTAGGTTTTCATATATACCAATATTTATTGGTGCACAAGACCTTATATAAGAAAAATGTATGTTTTTTATAATTTGAATTATTCGTAATTTATCATATGAATAAATTATAAAATTAAACGTGTAAGGTTTTAACATCATGTATGTGCAAATATTTTAGGATTGTGATGATATGATTTGTGAACCGGACCAAATCGTTTATACTTGTCATTCGTAGAGGCTTGTGGAGGTTAGCATTGGCCATGCCAACTCCATATAATTGAATTTTATTAATTAAAACTAAAGTGATATTTATAATATCATAGCTCAGGGTGTAAATTTTATTAAGATATATTTTTCTTATCCGTTTATTTTTCTATGATTTATGGATTCCAGGTACAGATTATGAGGACAAAATTGAATAGAGATTAAGGACACTTGCGTATAAAGTTTTTAATTTAAGTTTAGAATATAGATAAATAATAACACGAAGTTGTCTATCTTGAAACTTACCATGTTAGATGTTTTATTTACTTTTATGTAATACTTGATACTTAATAAATGATAAATTGGAGTATTTTGTGATTATTGACATATCTATAATTTAACAAATCTTGTAAACCCCTTTCATTTAATTGTGAAAACTCGTGTTGTTGCTCCAAGAATTGCTCGGCTAAATCCATCAACATTCTCAAATCTATCTGGCTATTGGTTCCCTGGAATTGTCGAAATTTGTCAATTGTAATTGCAAGTTAATATTATATGTGAGATATTTGATCATTATGAATTTAGATTGAATTTTATTTTTAGTTTACTTCAATTATTTGAGATTAAAGACTTGTTGTTATAATTCCAACTTAGTATTATAACAATAGCTCTTAATATTGATGTGATTTTTACAAACTAATAAAAATAATCTAAGTAGAAGTAATGAAAGTATCAAGCATATGACCTACCGTGTAGTATTAAGATGTATCAATTCCATAGAGACTAATTTAAAGTATCGATATTAGACAAATTCTCTAAGCTAAATAGTAAAATTGATTCATGTTTTAACTATAATGATTATAAACTAAAAGAACAATGTGGATTGAAATTAGAGTTCTATCAAGATAAAGAAAATTAGAGTTTTGTTATTACTATCCACTAAAACATTAATCATACTTATTAATTTATTTTATTAAATTAGTGATAAGTGCTAAGTTCTGATTAGAATTTAACACCATACTTAAATCAAGCCAGACATCACGATTAAATACTTCGTTATATTATTTCAAGCACATTAAGTGCGGGTAATTTTAAACCATCAAAGACTAATTATTCATAATTCTAAATAATTTTCTAAAACATGTGTTATCCTATAATTTATTTGTAGTTTATGAATTTAGACTATTTAGAATATATTAAATTATTAATTTCTTAATTATACAATTTATTATATATTAATTCTATTATTCAACTTAAATACCGTTAATATGAATAATAATTTATTTAAGTTGAATATTGACATAGTATATAAAGCAAATTGTACATAAAATAATCAATGTGAATAAGTTAATAATAAACATAACACGTATTTTAAAATATATCTTGACTATTATACACATTAAATGAAATGAGTTATTATACAATTTAGTGACTTAATTATATAAATTTATTGTACATGACTTCTATTATTCAATTTAATTTTTTTTTTTATAAAAATCTAGAATTAAATTTATCATAGAAAATAAATAAATAAAGTAAGAAAGAACATGACTTCTATTCCTATTGTACATGACTACTATTATTCAATTTAAATTGTACATGACTTCTATTTCTATTATACATACTTCTTTAGCATTGGTATGATACTCACTTGATTTATAACATAACAAACTGTACTTATCGCGTCAGCCTAAAGGTGTTTTGGCAAAGAATATTCAAGTAACATAGTCCGAACAAGTGATGCGAGCACCCACTATTAATATGATGTGAGCACCCACTTTTAATTTATCACCGGTCATTTGATGCGAGCACCCACTATTAATAATCCATGCATTTCATTAAGAGATGATACTAAAAAAACCTCAATGTTATGGTATAACGATGTTGATGTGCTTGTTATGCTCTCATCCCCATCTATTTGGCTGTTATTTTTCTCGGCATTCGCCATGAGAGCTTGACTCAGGTCTTGTTGTCACTTTGATTCTAAACTTGTTTCCTCTGCTTCAGTATTATTCTGCTTATTCTCCTCATATATACTAATTTATGAATCCCATATGTCACGAGCACTAGTCATGTTATCAAATAAAAATCACTTTGATTCACTAATAAAGTTGAGGATAATATTAACTACATAATCATTATTATTATTTTTATCTATTTTAGTCTTAGCAGTGAATTCCTTGGTGTTTTCAGTAAACCGTGGTATGCCCCATGATTAGGGGTTCTTTCATAAATCTCAATGATTTCATTTGATAAATTCAATACAATCTGTTCTCATATCACTTTATTTTCTCTAAGGTTGTGCTCCACAAAATAAAATAGAAAGGGAAGGGAGGGGAGAGAAGAGGAGGAGAGGGGTGTTAAAATTGAGTTCAACTTCTCTACACTTTAATTTGAAGGGGATAAATTGTATTGATTTGAAAAATAGATGAGGTAACTTTTTTCTTTCCCCTCTTCACATAAAACTTTATGGAGCAAGTAACAAATTAAATTTTCCTCTCCCCTCCCATACCCTCTCCTCCTCTACGCACCTTGTGGAGCACAACCTAAAGGTCTAGTATCAAATTTATCATAAAAAATAAATAAATAAAGTAAGAGAGAGAAAGAACACATAAATTTAACGAAGTTCTACTATGAAGAGTCTATGTCTCTGGGACCCACAATCACAACAGTTGATTGTGCCGAGTCACTAATACAAGCAAGTCTTTTATAAGTGTGAACTCTCTGATCCCTTACACCAAGTAACAAGGCAACCATCAACCAAAAGAAATAAATGAGATAGGAAAAAAATAAGTCTCACTAGAAAACAATCAAGATTGAATTTTCTCAAACTCTTAAAGAGTTTTGCAAAGTAATCTTGAGTTTAGGATGGAAGAGAATAGAGTATAGCACTCAGAGAACTTGACAGCTAGATTTTGCAGAGTAAAAAAATCATCAAGTTTGAGAAGAAAGACAAGTGTATATATATAGAGATACATCAAAATTGACAACAAATCAGAAAGATCCATTGCAACGATTAGGTCAGATAAATCTTAATGCATTTAACCGTTATAATGGACGTCTGAAAGAATTGTTTTGGAGATTTTGGTCAAATTTTATACACAATGATTTAATATGTTATAACAAATATTGGGATCCGTTATAACGATTAAGCAGTGAAATTTCTCTCGAAGTCATCCGTTGTAACGATTAGGATATGTTTTGGCTCTGGAGTAATTTGATCAAAATTTATACAAACTCAATTTAATCTATTACAACGGTTAGAAGTTTCATTGCAATGGTTAGGGCATAAATATTTCAATTTAACTATCTTAATCTCAATATTACTTTGATTATCTTTGATTATTATAAATCTAACCTAACCAAATTATGTCTTGAGAGATCTTCATGCTTGAGTTTTTATGCTTGAGCTCAATATCTACATTTTATAAAACTCTAAAACATTGTTAAATTCCTATGTGATTATTTTATAAATTGACAAATATCATGTTATATAATTTTGAGAATTATTTACAATAACATAAATATTATTAATATGAATAATAACTCATTTAAATCAACAACAACAACAAACTCTTTAATCCCAAATAAAATAAAAAATTTAGAAATAAAACCCAATCTAAAATTACAGAGATTATAGATCTCAAAAAGAAAAGATAAAAAGTCAATAATAGATAATAACTCATTTACAGAGATTATAGATCTCAAAAAGAAAAGATAAAAAGTCAAAAATTACAGAGATTATAGATCTCAAAAAGAAAAGATAAAAAGTCAATAATAGATAATAACTCATTTAAATAATAAAAATAGTAGTACTATAAAAAATAAACTACATAATAAAATCATTAATATGAATAATACTCATTTAACATGCATAATAAAATCATTAATATAGATAATACTCATTTAACATCCATAATAAAATTTATCAGCAACATTACCAACAATAATATCTATCCCATTCATAAAATTAAGCCCTAAAGATCTTTTTGCCATTGAAATCAGTAACAAGATGTAAAAAATGTAGCATATAAGTTTGTGCCATTCTAATGGTGCTTCTGAATTTTGGAGAGAAAAAAACAATTGTACAAGAAGAGGATCGTAGCCCTATTCTATCATATATTCTTTTTGTCAGGAAAATTTTGGACATTTTCATACAAATTCGTGCAGCTTAAACTTCAGAATATGACATTCAAATAATAATGTACGTGAACACTATTGTTAGTAATAACAAAAGCACAGAACTTTGTGACTCTGATCTCCAAGCAGACCCTATGCTATGTGCGTTGACGGTGTAGATTGCATCAGTACTGTCGTCTTGAACTTTTATACTTGATGAGCCTGAAATAAGTCCCATTTACTTTTTAAGGAAAAAAATGACAAATCTATATGTATGCTATATTATAAATGATCGTATCAACTGAATTTATTCATTAATATTAATATATGTATATATGAAATGATTGAAATACTCATATTTCAATTTACAATTGAGATTTATTGATTTTATAAAAGCAACGGTGTAGATTCAGTCAAATTCATTTTTTTCTTTATTTCATTTGTTATTTTTTACCATACATTTATAGGAGGTTAAAAAGAGTTGTATATCAAATAAATTAAACATCAACTATTATTATATTTTATTATAAAAAAAAAAGAATCTACGCATAGTACAATCATATTAAAAAAGAAAAAAATATTATATTTTGTACAACATCTTTTACTAAATAATTAATTATTTTTTTAAAATTTTAAGCGTCTTTGTAATTGATTTAGACATATATTATATTTAAGTAAAATATATAATATATTTATAATAAAATTAATGCTAGATAAAAATATTTTTAAAATTAAAAGAGCCTATACAACAGACTGATTTCATGCTATTTCATGCTAGTTTGATTTAAAAGAGTCTAGTGAGCTCTGTTAAGCTAATAAATTGCAAGGCATTTTGTAAGATACTGGTTAGTGCTCCTCATTAAAGCGGTAACTTGTTGATTCCAACAGTTCTTTTTAAAAAATATATATATCAAAAAAAAAAGAAGCTGCACTCATATAACGGCAAGAAGTTTTGTTATATATATTTCATAAATGTTGATATTCATATGTTCATATTGTTATTCATCGTGCAAAGGATAATGGTGGTACTTACAGTTATACTCGGTCCATCCAATGACTTGGTTTTCCAAGTCATAGACGACCAACTTATTGGACAGCACTAGATCTGCAAAAGTAAACATTAAGTTAGAATACTTTAGTATTACTGTTAGCATGTTCTGTATTAACTTTATGTTTGAGGCAGAGGGAACTGCTTTGTATTTCTTTTATGTTCTTGCAACTACCATTATTGATACCGTTGTCCATACCAACTTTATTATTCATGTTAATGACTTTACTGCTTTATTATTCAACTCAAATGAATTATTATTCAAACAGTGGTATTTAAATTGAATAACAAAATGAAATATAGTACAAAATAAGTTGCATCATGAAATCATTACATGAAGTCATGAATAATAACTCAATTTAACTTGAATAATAAAGTTGGTATTGACAATGGTACCAATGATGGTACTCCCAGACATTTTCCTATAAAAATAACAATCTGATAACCAAAATTAAGAAAACAAATGCAATCAAATTTAGTTGATGCAGTACCTCCTAAAAGAAATATGTCTTTCCCATCCTTCGATTGCAACCCTCCATTTTGAAATCCAAAACAATAATCCTTCTATTAAGTACAATATTTTTTTATTAATACTCTGTATAATCCCAAAAAACTTCTTCCATCTTTTTTTTTTTTTGTGCAAAACAATACTTGAGAAATTTCATTGGAACTGTATCGATTGATTTGAAATTGTTTATATGGCAGAAATTGGAATTACCTCATTTTGGAATAAGTAGTCATGTGGGTACACATGCAAAGTCAGAGAGTTCGTGAAATTGAAAACACTTCTGGGAATCCATCATCAACACTGAAAGGATTATTAATCATATACTTAGTTTGAGCCCAAAGTTTTGCTAGTTCTTAAAGAAAGGAAAAAAGATACCGGCACATTTGAAATCAAGATAAAGGGCAAATACAATACTTCATCTTGGTAAATGGTAACTAGATGAGGAAAGACCATTTGAAATCAATGAGAGAAAACAATGAACCTTGCCTATTGCACCAAGCAATTTCAATGGCAATGTAGTATCATAATACTGATTCTAGCTAAGGCAGGGCCAGGGAGGCTTACCCTGTCCACACCAGTGCCAGAAATTATCATGTACGGTCAAGTTTAGCACAATCAATTGAAAGAAACTGCAAATCTAAAAGGACACATACTTTCCAGTGTACTGAAAGCATGAGAATTCTTGAACCATACGGAAGCTGAGATCAGGCTGGTTCTCAAATACCTATGAAATATTATTCCGTTGAGCAAAATTAACAGAATAACAATGATGAACACCAACACATTATTCCAAAAAATCCAGTCTCACGCAAGATTGTGCAAAACAACATAGAGCTTTCCAAATTCCAGATTACCATTTTGCCATAAAATGACTATGACTAAAAAAAAATATCCCAGAATAAATCATCATTTGCAGAAACTCGCAAAAGTCACACTTAATCAACTTGTATCATCAATTAACAAATGATGTGATATGCCATGAAATAGAATGACAGAGACTGTTGCACTCACAATTATAGCAAGATAGTTTGTTTACATTTCATTCAGTACAATACCAATGCTCCCTTCTAAAATTATGCAAAATTGCAAAGGGAATTTTTCAGAAATGACAATTGATTATCTTACCAGTTATTATCACACATTCACACTACACTAAAATATTACCACTTTTGAGATAATGAACAAATAGAGTTACTTTGTAATTTACATAACTTATTGTGCTACTCGAAATTCAAGAAACCTAGAAGATTTTTCTATAAAAATGCAATTACCTTTTCCCATACTGCCTTGTAAGCTGCCTCAGGAAGATAAGTCAAGGTTGTACCGCTATCAACAATAGTACCTTTCTTGTCACCAGTCTCAAACAAGTCAGTTGGTAATTGAAGTAAAGAACCATTAATCTCTATTCCCTTCAGATTTACGTTGTAATGTTGTCTAATTGATAGGAAAAGATATTGATTTCACCATTTAGCCATATACCAACAAACTAAAGCAACACAAACTATAACTATAATCACATATGTTCAGTTTTGAGATGAAGTTAGCTCAAATTATGGAACAATTAGTTTGTCACTAAACCTAAATGCAAAAATATAAAAGAATAATGGTCTTGGAGAGATGGAGTGTTGTCAATTTAATTTTCTTCTATTTTATTTATTTTTTCAAAACTTTTCAAGAACCAATTAATCTAGGACTTAACAATGGTTGAAATGAGCTACAAGTACTAGAAGTAAATATAGGGAAGAAAACTGAGGGCCTTATCACCAAACATTGTGAGGTAATGTCAAATACCGGTACAGAGAAAAAAAAAACAACTGAAATTATAGGAGAACCATGTCTAGCGCAGTTCACTAATGTGTTACAAAATCCAGTTCCCTAAACCCCATGCACGGTATTTGCAACTATTTGAGAACATAGGCGCTCACCTCATGCTCAAAATAAAAAGCCAAAATTAGAGCCATTTAATTCTCAGATCCATTCAATTTTTCATAAGCCAGCAACAAGAATTTGTGAAGTCTCGACTAAAGCCTAAATTGAGGTCCAATTTATACCCAACTTACCCCCGCTTCCTCACTTGTGCAACTAAAAGATTAAAACAAGACTCTGCCAACTTAAAAAAATAATTAAAAGTGAGGAAAATCACGCACTGGTTAGGTACCAAGGGAGTAGTCTTCACTTTGGGCTGCGCCACATCTCCAATAGCAAATATCCCACCCCCTCTGATAGTATCCAAGCAGTGTGAGAATACTTTCTTGACTTTGCCAGCAGAAGCCAACTGAGATAGAACCGAGGTATTTGACTGACCAAAACCAAGAATTCCATCAAGAGCTTCACTAGAGGAACCCAAATCCCCACCCTGTTGTGCACCACACCTGTTACAAAGAGGTTCTGATTTTTGACAATCAAGGATATGATTGATTTACAAATACTGATGCAGTGTTTTTCCAATATGAAAAGTTTGATATGTACTTGTATTATTCTCAATTTTGTTTGGTAATACCTTGTGATTCTAAAGATTTGCAAAAATGATAAATGTTATCATTGACAAGCACAATGAAAACAACAGAAGTTAACTTTGTAAGATGCACAACTGTTTCAAAATGGAAGGCATCTACACATCAAAAAGTTAACGTTGTAGTTCATCAATTAAATTCTGTCTGACTTCTGAAGGCAAGTTAATAAATCAAGATTAGTCTAAAAAAATATTGAATACTCTTTATATTTCTAACTTCAGTGATAATTTTGCAAATCCAGGATCAACCATTTTATCCGGCTAATGTGTACCAAAATAAAGTTGTGATAACTCGATAGTATTGACCAGTAACTCAGGATGCAAATTTATTTGTTTAAAAAAGAATAAAATATTACTTTATTTAGGATACCTAAAAATCTCATAAAAAAGAAAAATTTTGGTAGCTTAGTTTACTAAACCTCTGATAATAATCGACACAGCTTCACAAAGCTTAGAAAATTTGATCATATTTCTCCTATCCCAGTATTTCACAATAGCAATAGTGACTGCTTCTAGTATGTTGGATAAGCAAACTTTTAATAGTAGGTTGACAATAAACATAGAAATAGATGTTTACAAAAACTAATGTGATCCCCCGTTTTTCCATCATGTATAAGCAAAAGAACTGACAGATAGATCATATTTCTCCTATTAATTTTTCTGTGTTGCCAAGTCATATGCAGCAAGCTTCAACATATTATTAGTGGGAAAAAGAACCTTACCCAAATGTTACACTTGCATTGGCAGCTCTTGTTACAGAATTACCAATGACTTGGTTATACTCTACAAAATCAGTGACAAAATAACCCATAGTAGAGCTACCATCCCCATACAATACACTGTACTGACACGGAGCATCAGCTGTACACCCTGGTACATCACCACCAAAAGCGGAGGAGCAAAAGCCCTCCTCGCACGAAAGCAAGGTCCCAGTTTGTGAACTCTTTGGGTCATAAAGCGTCAGGTCTATCTATCAAAAATTTTAACCCAAAAAGGAACTAATAAATCAGCATAACTCGGTGATAATTAGTTGCATCTTGCAAGAATAAAACAACTGATATAATGTCCCATTGACCAAATTATGATGCTAGATAATTAGTAGATGGATTCCGTTCTAGCTTACTTTAATAATAATGGATCTACTTTTTCAAGCACAATTAAATTCTAAGTAGTTTAAGATCCACAATATTTACCAGTTGCGACAGGACAAACTAATTTGTCTTTCCTCTACTTCTACTTTTCTTGTTTTAATATACCTATCCTGTATTGGTCATCCTGAATAAAATCAGATCAAATACAAGAACAGGCCTGTTTATTTTATAGGTACTGCCAAGGCAAGAAACAAACTCGCTTTTAAAAGAGAAAAAGTATTGCATGTACCCCAAGGTCACTCTTTTGGGGACAATGAGAGCATGAGATACAATTCACCCATAGTAAGTCGCTTCCAGTGTCAACTTGCACGTAGTAATTCTTTGCAGGGGTACCAATCCCAATCTGAGCAAAATAAAGCCTGCATTAATATTTTAGAGAAAAAGTTTAAACCAACCACATAACGTCAAGTTTGCTAGGCATCACCTAGACATTCACGAAATTACAAATTATCTCAAGAATTAATAGTAGATGTCAAACAAAACAACCTCCTAAATCAATGGTTTTTAAGCATATCACATCAGCTGCTATATTTTTTCTATGGCACACTGATGTCATAGTTTTTTTTGTGTCTATACGAGTAGGATCCACAATGAAAAAACACCCTCTATTGCTAAAAATCTGAACCGGTTAAACAAGTCCACTGAGTCATATTAACTATGGCAGGATCCTACCACAGTTTTTTTATGGCGGCTGATTAGGATTTGCATTTAAGAATGTTCAGGTGTCAGACTTCAACTAATATGTATTTTTCTGGATATTCATCGCTTTTAATATCATATTCCTAATATTTATTTGCACTCTTCCAAATTAAAAAATCTAAATGAATACCCCAAATAAAGGTATATTAAATTGCAGATTCCATGCATGTCTTTATTGTATTAGAGAGAACCTTACCAAAGTGATGTTATATTCCCAACTGGTTATAAAGTGGTGAATGTCAATACTGATGGAAAAATATCAAGAAGGTATGATTGCAGGACATTTTGTACAATACACAACAATTGAGGGACATAATGCAATTAAGCCTTTAATTGTTAACTAATGTTTTGCCTCTTATACCAAGGACCATAACAATGGTATGTTAGATAGCATTTGCACTCAATTGTTTTATTCTAAATGTCATATCAGTATGGCAATAAAAATCTACCAATAAACAAAGAAGAAGAGTTTTCAATACAAGGGGAGAGACAAGAAGTTGCCCCAGTCCCACAAAAGTTCCATGTCAGAATTAAAATTTATCATATATTTTTATTACGTGAGATATATTGGTCATCCTAATTTATCAATTTTAACGCTCCAGTGACATGAACCCACATCTCGGCTCTGTCTATACTAAAATCCTGCCCCCTGTTCCAATACAAGATTGATAAAAACATTTAGCTGAGGCTTTTATATCATGTTGATTGTTTTAGAATTATGAAACTAATGTTTATCAGTCCTCACTCAGGTTGTCAGATGATAATTTTTGGACTTCAAATTTTTTTTTTTGGGAGGGGGGGGGGGGGTTCTTCAGTTTGAGAATTGAGGTTATTCTGAATGATATATTTTGTATGTTTGAAATTCTGATAAGTAATGAAAATTGGCGGGTATTTATAGTAGCCGGACAGTGCCAATTTCAAAGCTTATTAATACAGAGATAACTTGCTCGCTAGCTTTGAAATAACACTAAAAAAAAGTATCTTTTTCAAATATCCCCGTTAATAATTTAATAATGGCAAGAATTCAATCATTACTGCCAAATTAAATAAAACACATCATATTTTAGACCTTGATTTAATCTTATGCAGCATAAATGTGGAAGTTGTACAAACTAATGCTAAAACTCATGAATTCAACACGAAAATGATTGAATTGAAAAAAAAAAAAGAAACATAAGTCGGGCCCCAACAATTAACAAACATTAATTGAATATTGAGCAGGAAGAAATCGAACCCGGTTACGCTGGGCAATCCATTGCCACCAATTGGTAAATCAATAGCAGAGAGGAACCGGCCGTGCCGACTGACATCGTGGGCCCGCAACAAATGTATATTCCTCCTCTGTGCTTGACTAGCAAATTTGTGCCTCACCTCAATAACACCAAATCCCCAAACACAAGGAATTACAGAATTTAATAGGAACAACAACAACAGCGAGGGAAACGACTTCAAGGCCATGGCGATGGCACGACCCGAAATGCTCGCCTCGCCGTATTAATCTCCTCTCTGTTAATCCAGGGATTGGACGGGGATAAAAAAATATTATTTCTTGGAATAAATTATTGAGAAGAGAAGCTTTAATTTTACTCTCCCTTGGGAAAAGGAAGAGGGGTGGTTAGGGGGGGGGGGGGGGGAGAGTCGGTGGAAGGAGGTCGTTTTCAACCGTTTGTATTTAAATCGAGGAAATGCTATTCTCAGTTTCTCACAATCTCATTTGTGAACGATTCTTTGGGACAGCACGCGGCGCGGCTATCCGATTCTATGAATTTAAATTAAAAGCGCTAGCAATAACTCGCATGCTCAACTTGGAATATTTGGATATAATCGAGCGGGTATGAGATGGATTGTATCAAGTGAAAAGCATCATCTATTTTGGGGCTAGGAAAAAGCTTGTATGTCATTGGTTTGCTTTTGGGGGCCTCACCCAGGTCACCAGTTGTCGTTCCTTTACTTTATACATAGAATCGAAAACGAAACAACAGTACATATGGTGCTGATTCACAACTGCACAGCACACGTGATTCATTCGATCACTTTGAGATTCGAGTTAGTACGAATCTCGAAGTGATCGAACAGACCACGCTGCGTAACAATGAATATGAATTCATGGCATATGAGGAACGATCAAAATTTGTTGTTATTATAGAAGATGATTCAGTTATTTTATTAAAAAATATAAAAATAAAATAAAAATAGAAAAAAATTAAAAATATTTTTTTTACTTATACATTCTGATTTTTTTATTAATAACAAAAAAAAAAACAAAGTCACGAATGTAACAACAATAGTTTATATTTTACTAAACTGACAAAACCTTTTTTATTTCAATCCTCCGCCCTCCTTTCTCATTTTTGTCCCCTCGGACAGAAATGAAAAATTTGTTCCATCCCACAAATAAAAAAGTGATCTTGAGATATTTGTCACTTTTTTTTGACGAGTGTTGTCATCATTTCTCTTGAGATGAGGAAAAAAATGAATCATGAGTGGATAGTGTGCTTTTCCTTATAGCACAACAAAGCAAATGATATTTTTTATCTCATTTCTCCTTCTCATTGTTAAATTTTCTTTCAAAGTAAGCATGTCATGAAATATCTCGGAGAGAAATATGACATCATTAGAGACCACATTGTCTTAGAGTTTGGATGAATTTGTCACGAAATGTTGATGGATTGAAGTGTTTCACATTATTTTTCGATTGAAAATGTAACTTGTTTTGTTCAGTGTGATAGTCACCCGCTTGCTTCAACTTCTCCTCGAAACAACGCAAGTGAATGTATAGCTATAACATCCAAAAATTTAAGATAATTAAATTTTGATTGTTTCATAGTTTCAAGTAATATAAGAACTTATTTGCACAAAATCGAAAAAGAAACAACAGCACATATGGCATATGGAGTGCTGATCCACTGCTGTTGCGCAGCGTGGTCCGTTTATCACTTCAAAATTCGAGTTATTTTATAGAAGATGATTTCGTTATTTTATTAAAAAATAGAAAATAAAATAATAATAAAAAAAAATATATTTTTTTTTATTTATAGATTATTAATAACAAAATAAAAAAAACAAAGTCACGAATGTAACAACAATAGTTTATATTTTACTAAACTAACAAAATCTTTTTTTTTATTTCAATCCTCCGGCCTCCTTTCTCATTTTCATCCCCCGGACATAAATGAAAAATTTGTTCCGATCCCACAAATAAAAAAGTGGTCTTGGGATATTTGTCACTTTTTTTTTTAATGAGTGTTGTCATCATTGCTCTTGAGATGAGGAAAACGAATGAATCATGAGTGGATAGTGTGCTCTTCCTTATAGCAAACAAAGCAATTGATATTTTTATCTCATTTCTCCCTCTCATTGGGTATATCTCATGAAATATTCGTTACCACATTGTCTTAGAGTTTGGATGAATTTGTCAGAAATGTTGATGGATTGAAGTGTTTCACATTATTTTTCATTGAAAATGTAACTTGCTTTTGTTCAGATAGATCCACTTGCTTCAACTTCTCCTCGAAGCAACACAAGTGAATGTATAGCTATAACATCCAAAAATTTAAGATAATTAAATTTTGATTGTTTCATAGTTTCAAGTAATATAAGAACTTATTTGCACAAAAAAGGGGATATGCAAGGAAATTTTTTTTATAGAAATGAATATTTATTAAATCATTATAAGATTTTTTTAATATGTTAATAATATTATAAGGCTCTATAATTAAAAGAGAGATAAAAGTTTTAAATGTTTCAAGGTGATAAAATTAAAAGCGAAGCAAAATAATGAAATTCTTGAAACTGATGAAGGACCATGTGAAATTTATCCGTAAATCCGTAGTAAAACCATCCCTGAATGAGACGATGGAGACCAGGTGGACAGTAATTTAGGTATATAATTAAGTTGGTCCTATAGTCCTATGTATAATATCCATATAGTTTAGATTATTTTTTATTTTTAAATTTTAATTGTTAATCTGACCACTAAAATGATCTTCATAAGAAACTCTAAATTAAATTTTATATTTTTTTAGATAGTTAAAAAATCACTTGATTTAATTATTATATGTCATTTAAAAGATGTGATATTTTAATTATCTAAAAAATAAAAAAAAATTATAATATATAAAATATAGTTTATAATTTTTTCATATGAAAATTATTTTGCACGGTAAGATCAATAATTTAGATTTTAAAAAAAGATAAATATTCTGTAGCATATGGATCATATATGCTACGTGTAGTATTACAGTCTAACTCATCAATTGAACCCGTTAATCACATATAATGGAGACTTGCTCAGTATATCAAATCGCCAACATAATCATTTGTTAATAAACGATGAGTTAAATAAATCATTATAAAATGTGAAGAATACTTATAATTTAGAAATTAATTTTAGAGTAAATATTTATTGGACAATAATTGATCTAATTCATTATCTGATGAGTTATAATTAGTTCAACTCAGTTGCTGCCGGTATAGAAAAACAGATTCGGTTTCAATCAAATCGCTTGGGTTCCGAAATGCGCGTCTTCTCCGTGAAATCAAGGATAATAAGCAACTCGTTTCAGGCAGATTTTTTTAATAGTAAATAAAATAATTAAATATATGAAATTGGTAAGATGCCCTTATTTTTAGTTCCATAGTCAGACCCGAGTTTGAAACTCGGGTCCAGATTTTTTTCTTCTTCTGTTTGTTTATTTATTATTTTTAATAAGTTTTAATAGTTTATTTAGTTTATTTATTATGTTTAAATGTTTATTTTTTAATTTAGCTTTTTTAATAGGTTTTAATATTTTTTTTAATTTAGCTTATTTTAAAATATTTATTTAATTATCTTGTTATGTATAATTATATAATTAAATTCATTAAGGGATCAAATTTATTTTTTAATAAGTTTTAATAATTTGTTTATTATGTTTAAAATATTTATTTTTTGGTTTAGTTTATTTTTAAATGTTTATCTAATAATTTTGTTATGTGAAATAATAATAAAAAAACATAATATTATAATAATTAAAATATAATTTTAAAAATATTAATACTAAGTACGTTAATCCATATTATCACTACAACAAAAATCACTTTAGACAACATTCAATATAACGATCCAAAAATCAAAATAAAAAAAAAAACTGAAATCTCACGAATTATCAACCAATTTTCATCGAAAGAAATAAGAAAGAAAGAGAGAGAGAAAATAAAAACCGAAATTCGACCATCTCAACTTCAAACGACCATAACTTTTGATAGTAAATTCCGATTGAGGTGTTCTACGCGGTCAAAAAAAGCTTACGACGAGATCTACAGGGTTAATAGCTTACGTTGTTACCACCATTTTTGAGGCCAAAAAATATTATCTGATGGCTCAAAACCGCATTTGAAGTTTTAACTTTTATTTTTTATTTCTTTCTTTGAATTTTTTCATAGAAATTATATAATATTTCGTATTATTACATGAGCATGATGTATATATGTATTATTGAGTAAATATTTTTTTTATTATTGGATGCATAATTATATTATTTATATTAGTTATTGAATGAGTGAATAATATACAATAATATTTATTCTTATCTAATCAATTTATCTCTTAATGAATTTAATTATATAATTATACATAACAAGATAATTAAATAAATATTTTAAAATAAGCTAAATTTAAAAAAATAAATATTAAAAACTATTAAAAATGCTAAATTAAAAAAATAAATATTTAAACATAATAAATAAAGTAAATAAACTATTAAAACCAATTAAAAATGATAAATAAACAAATTGAAGAAAAAAAAACTGGACCCGAGTTTCAAATTTGAGCCAGGGTGCTGGACCCGTGTTTGAAACTCAGATATGACTATGGGATTAAAAACCAGGGTCATTTTATCAATTTCATATATTTAAATATTTTATTGGAGGCTGATAATAATCTCTAATATTTTATGCCCAAAAAAATCTCCAACTTTGACTGCAACCGTCAACTGGAGGTTGAAAAAATTACAGCGCAAATTAAGAAAAATCAGCGATGCAAATGATTGGTCATAATTATGATTTTATTTATATCTCAAATAAAAAATTATTTACATATACCGATATGGTGATTGATATTAAATAGCTAAAAAGTTTGGCACTTGATCTCAATGATGTAACTTAATATTTAGTCATATTAATAATATATTATAATTTGTTTATTAGAGGATATATGAAATTTTTGACTAAGACATTATTTATACAAATGCTTATAATAATTAACACGTATCTCATATTTGTACATGTGTTTGAAAAATTACACACAGTTACAACATTTAGTGTTATTTTATATTAAATTGTATGATTATTTAGATACGACTAAGATAAAAATTAATAATTATGTACTTCAAAACTATTTATTTGAAAATTTGGGATCAATTACAAGTAACTTAATAGAAAACTTATCTTATATTGATCAATTTCTAACAATGAGAGGATTAACACAGATAAATCATTGAAGTCTTAGTTATATATGCTGTGTGCGGATTGCGGAAGGGAGGAGGAAGAGAAAAAAATAAAATTGGAGGCCACGTTGATGGGGAAAAGAGATGCGACTTAATCTTTAAAATTTTCAAATTACATTGAATTCTATCGCTAGAAAAGGAAATAGGTAGAAAAAATATACGCAGAAAAAGAAAAGTCTTCTTTTCTTTGGTCTGGTGGAGAGAGAAGCTTGACTGTTTAAATTTAATTTACTATAAAATGGAAAGTATTGATTAGAATAATAGAACTCAAAATAGAAATTTTGTTTGGGGACAACGATTGGGGATGATAAATATATTTATCCTATTTTATTTACTATAAAAAAATCTGCGTTTCAGGGGGTTGACTCGTTGACGCGACTAAAGACAGGCAGCATGTGCAGATCACGTGCCTAAACAATTCTACTTCTGGCTTTGGCTTCAAAGAAAAAAGAGAGAATAAGGAAGAATATGTGCAGATCACGCGACTAACGATAGGCAACTGCGGTCAAGATTTCGTAATAGGATAGATTGCAGTCTCATTCGTCTTGATAGCCCTACAAAATTAAAAGAATCGACAGTCTTTTAGGAAATGATGATGTCGAACACACAAACGACTACATAGGCTAAGGAGTGATGTTCAGCATATTTAGATGGTGATGTCGGACAAACAAAATTTAACAATTTTAGTTTGTTATTTTACTTTTAAAATATTAGTTATTAGAAATTCAAAAAATAAAGGCATGATTGAGATTAAAAAATGAGTTATTTAAACCCTCCTCTATTACATATCTTGTATGTTGAATACATTCAAAGATGACTTGTCTAGGAAATTTCAGTGTAACAAAAGTAAAAGAGTAGCAAACATGCAATTCCATACTAGATTAGCAGGTTCTAATAGAACGAAGCTAACAACAAACAATTCAAAAAGTATAAATAGATTAAGCTTTGGTCTTTTGCAAAAACAGAAATAAAAATGAAAGAAAATTAAGTAGAACATTATCATCACTCATTTTTCATGTTCCTTTGTAGATTTACTTACATAGATTACCAATCACCTCAACTCTCCTTCTAAACTTGAGCGGCCAGTAAAGAATAATAAAAGAAAAAGAAAATAATGACAGGTAACAACAAAACGAACTTCAAAATTAAAGCACTTTAACCCCACTAGGTCTCTTCCCTTCCATTGCATCCTTCTTGTCTCGACAGTCTGAGCACAGGAAGGGACCTTCCCATGGTCTAGAGCTGGTTGAAAAAATTGAACCAGCATGCACCGAAACACCCTCACTGGGGGCAAGGTTGACTTGGCAAATTGCACATGTGAAAAGACCTGATGTTGTGGTCCCTCCTGACGAGTCATTTCCAAGCCTGGAGAAGTTTTTGTTACAAGTTTTAGATAAGCGGGCAACATTATCCAAGTGTGTGTATGAGAATTTCAGAGAGATAGAAAGAGACTATTGTGCTATTGCAGATGACACTGTATATTTGCATAAAAAAAGCTAAAAGCCTATTGCATCAAACCAGTGCAAGGATCTATTAGCATGTACAGTAATTTTCATAATTGACGAAGCCTGTATTTGCAGCAAATGCACACAGTATTTGCAAAAAGGTTCTTTAATAAAATCAAGATTGACAGAATTAACATGAAAAGGTCAACACCCTTTTCTATCCAACCAACGGTCAGGTTGTGCAAAATGTGTAATTTGCAAAATACAATGCATGTACAAAGTTCTTCCCATACATGGTGAATAAATCATGTACATGGCATAATTGAAGAGAGAACATATGCACAAACACTGGCACTAGACACATTTGGCAAATAAATAATGAGGGCAAACCTTTCTGCTAGCATGGCAGAGCCTTCTTCAAAGAGCTCCTCCACAATCCCTACTGAAGAAAGCTTCTTAGCAAGTTTATTGGCAGGTTCTTTGGATCTCTTTCCTAGAATGAAAGACTTGAATTTGTTCAACTTTTTAGGTGGGGATTGCGGTGGTTTCATTGATCGGTCAGGCGGTATTATGTCAACAACTATGCATGTTGTGTCATCTTTCAGCCCTCTTGTCCTTAATGCCTCCTATCATATCATGTTAAACATTAGCACTTTTTTCCCAACCACTCGCAGCATCACACCACATATGCAAGCTAGCCCCAAAATACTCTTGACTTGTCATATTGTACCACAAATCTTCCGCATTGTATTTGTCCTAACAGTTTACCATATTTCTGAACAAACATAAACAGTTAAAAAGTGCAAATGATGAGAACAAAAGTGCATAGATTATTTTATACACAAGTTGCTACAATTGTGCTGAATAAAGTTCTGCATCTTGCAGTATATGTTCAATCAGCACCAGCATTCTCGCATAATGACAGAACACTGGATCTAATTTGCAAAAAGACAAAACATAATAAACCAAATAAATAATTTCTGCATCCTGAGAGAGAGAGAGAGAGAGAGAGAATGATGACTACCTTCACAACTTGTCTAGCAGCAAGCTCAGCAGGCAACCCTCGGCATGATTTTGCAGCACTCTCAGAAGACAATGCATCCCAAATGCCGTCGGATGCTATTATCAATCTTCCACCAGCAGTTGATAACTACCATAAAAAGGTACAAAAGTAATAATCAGTATTGGGACATGTTCAACTCGGGAGTTATGATGGATTTGTTAGTAGTATACTTACAATTTTTAAAGTACTATACTTGTAATTTTTAAAGTCTACCTTTACTTGTTTGACATAAGGTATGGGAACGATAAATTCCCCAACATCAATGTCACCAATAGATCTGGACAGGCACAGACCCCCTGGCCAACAGCGCAGAGGACCTATCTGAAATATCAAAATGTAATATATTTGAGGTATACTTGCAAGTTTATTACAAAAAGTTGATTGATTCAGGCCAATGTTATCTGATACGATAGAAAGGATGCCACACTGCATATGATTCAGGTTCAAAATTTATCAGATGAATAGCTTGATTTGAAGTTATCAAATCGAGAACTTCTATGATATAATCCAAAAATTTCTAAAACATGTATCAGCCTTCAGGACCATTACAGTTTGCCTTTCAAAATTTATAACCCACCCACTTTGTTTGCAAATTTCTGTCATCACACTTGAAAATTGTTTTGGCAGTTTCCGGAAAGTAAAAAACGTGCATTTTAGAACATATATTTTGTTGAGAAAAAACATGAAAAAGCAATAAAATTATTTATATGTAAAATTGCATTCTACCCTAAAACTTCGAAATTGTGTTCCGCACACCGCAGATAACCAGTATCTTTACCCATAAAGCAAAGGTTAGCTCATGATCACAGGTCAATTGGGTATAAGTTGAGTCATAATGACACAGTAAAAAGCTAATTCAAACAAAAATTCCTACTGAAATATGCATGAGATGATAAATAAAAAAAGATATGTACTCACCTCAGCACCACCAACAATGCTAAGTCTGCCAACCTCACCTCCGCTTGCTGTTACACGTTCCCTCCTACATAAATTTGCAATTAGTTTGGGTGAGGTGCTTTGAAAGAAAACAAAGAACAACATCAAGTACGAACAAACAAAAGCTTAGCAGAAATGGCAGTTAGGACTTAGGACACAATTTTGACTAGGAAGTTCAAATACTTGGAAGAAAAAGGGCTACCTAATAAATGGTTATGATTAAACCAAGGAGTTATTGCAGGCAAATTAAATGAAATCAAGGATGTCTCGATGCTTATATAAGGCTTAATTATACTGTTTTAGATTAACCACATGTCTATTCTAATTTAGAGAACATGCTTCAAATTGATGCTTAAGAGTTATATTGTCCAAGTTTTGTGAACTTGGACAAAAAATTGATTGTACTGCCAAAATTTCAACCCATGGATAGCCCATAGAAGTTTCTCTGGGATATGTGAGATATACATTCACAGGTAACGTAACATAGGCTTGTGATTAATAAAAATTTGTCCAAAAGTAGATTTTCTGCCAGGCGTACACTGATGATTAGGTGTATTTTGAGGCTAAAATTAATTTAATCAATGAAAAAATGACAAAATTGGATAATCTAAACTGTAGTAGCACCTACTCCTCGACATTTTCTTCAAGTCTATGGTCAACTGTTAAAAGAGACACTGCCCCGCCTTGTGAATCCAAAATGCAACGGGAGTCGCCCACTGAGGCAACTGTAACAGTCCATCCATCAATGATTACAAATGTAACTGTTGTGCCCGAAGTTTGCCCTAGTTTAGTTGCCAAAAAAGGAAAAAAAGATAAAATAGCTTTAGAAATGCAACACACTATAGATATACGAGGACTATATATGATTATATGTCTGAGTTGAAGCATATTGCTAGACTAGAGTTAATTGATGAGTGATTAAAATCTTCTCTGAATCATAAATACATCCACAAATAACAATATCAGCTAAGATTGTTTTCTACATGATTTCTGATAAAATCATTAATAATGATTAAAACAGGAGTTCTCGGAGGATGAACTCCAGGAAGATAATAAAAAATATATATCCAGATAAATAAAGATTAATCACAGCAATTAAGAAAATCTATCAAAAGCAAAAAAAATGTTTTTCCTTAATCTGAACCTTGGTAAGTATTTCACTGGTTTCAGTGTCTTTCTGATTGACTTGGGTCTTGTACTTGTAGTTAGAAAAAAAGGAGAGTGGTTGAGGTTTAAAAGTTTCATTGTGAGCAGAATGGCCAATTTTGGTTGAGACAAAATCAGATCAAACCATCCTCATAGCAAACAGATCATTTATTTCAAGGTTCAGACTTCAGAGGCTTTAAAAAAGCCAAATTGGGAAAAAGTATCCAGTAGACAGATTGATACTTTTCTAATCATGTCATTACCATAATGCAAAGCTCAGTATTTCACCTCATTACCAAAATATTAATGAAGTAGGAGTATGTTTCATAGTATACGTTTAGGAATGTCTGGAAGATGGCGATCCACATACTAGAACCATGATCTAGGATAGTCTAGCAGTAAAGTTTTAAGGTTTAGAATTTATGATTTAGAATTTAGGAGTATGTTTTATAGTATAGATTTAGTATGATCATTATTATTAGGACTATTATTATTATTAGCATTACTATTATTACTATTATGGATGCTGTATTATTATTATTAGTAATAATATTATTACTATTACTATTATTATTATGGATATTTATATTATTATTAATACTATTATTATTATATTATCATCATTATTATCATTCTCATTATTCTCATCATCATTATTATCAGTGTCATTGCCACTATTACTATAATTTTTTTACATTTGAGATCACTGATCTCAATACTTTTGGATTGGACTTCATTTCTAACATACCCCAATTTATTTGGGATTAAACTATTAAAGGCTTTGTTGTTGTACTGAAAGGTTAACACATTATTTAAGTTCTTGTGCATTGGTTCATATATATGGGTTCTTAAACAAATGAATTTTATCTTACCTTTTGTTTGAAATTCTTTATCTGTCTTGACAAAACCAGCAACCAAAGCCCGAGGCAGAGCATGCAACCATTCGTCCCCACTGAGTCCACGTGGAACTGCACTTAACATATGGTTCAGTAAATTATCCCTCGTGTATATGGCTGCTGCATTCCCATTGTGTCCATCAAGAACCTGTTGAGAGATAATAAACAGCAATGACGGAAGAAATATTAGCATATTTTTTAGTTTTGTTGTCTTTATTTTGGAAACATGCATACTCTTATAAGTTCAACTGACAATATTAGCGTACTTAATTGACAATGTTTACCTAGATAACAGAGGCCCATTTTTTACCACTCTCTCTAACTGAAGACATCAAAGTACATTAACCAATATATGACAGTATGATTGGCAACAACAATTGAGGAAATAGTTTATTTTTGTAGTAGGAAGGGCACAATCCTGTCAGCTAATGCGTTCATTATATAAATAATATTTTTGTGACAACTTGAAAGAAGATTGCATTTAGCATACATAACATGAAGCAGAAACAAGGACCTAAATATACATGTGAGATAGTCTTGATTTTTTTAATCATTTATTCTAATTTTTAATAATGTATCTAGCTAGGATTATCTACATAGGAATAAATATATGACACGCACTGGACTCAGGTTCTCAAGTTTCTCTTTTTCTTTCCATTTGGAATTATAACCAACACTCATTATAAATGATTCCCCGCATTCTAGAAATTGGTCGCCTGGAAATATTTCTTACTATGATATTACGATCGTTAGACTGCTTAGCTCGATAGAACAATTCATGAAAATTGATTAAAAGCTACAAAAACCGGAGAGAAGGATAGATCCTTCAGGAAAAAAAATAAATCTTAAGTTTCTAAAAATTAAGTGTAACTACACAAAGTTGGGAATACTTACAGCGAAGACAGCAAAGGTGGAAGATGGGTTTCCACTGACACGCACACAATCAGTCTTCATAAGAAAGAAATCTTCTCCTTTCTTCGACTGAGAAGCGCACCCATATCTCAGCAATGGCCTCTCCAGCTTCTCGCTCCTCGCCTCTTCTTTTATTAGCGCCGCTAATGGCACCATCACTAAAGTGGATGTTTATCCTTTCTATTTATGTCGAATTTTCACAGATCGAAGAAATGCCTAGACTGCTTACTTTTTCCGATTAGAAATCTACTCCGAGAATGGACTATACCCGAAAATAGTTTCATGATTGGTTGCCATTAAAAACAAAACAATGGGAGGCTTTCCTTGACGCTTCTTTATTTGCTCGATTTCTCCTCGATTACTCGCAGATCTGAGAGGAGTGTTGAATAGTCTAGACAAAAAAGAGGGAAGTAGAAGAGAACGCGGTTTAGGTGGGTCGAGATAGAGAGAAAGAGAGAGCGATATATTTTGTTGAATGGAATTCTACTAATGGAGTAGTACTGCTATCCCCAATTCATGCAAGGTCGCCATTAAAGAATGGCCGCTCCAGCTCGGTAAGCTGTTTTTTTTTTTTCGTTTTTCTCTTTTCTTAATTAATATTTCATATCCTCTCCACTCTGGCTACTGCTATTTCCCACTATCTTGACCGATTTTAGTTAATAATTATTACTATTTCTCTTTTTATAAGTAAATTTCTCAGCTGTTCTTTTATTATAAATTATCTCTCAACAATTATTTGTCCCATGATAACTAATGAACTTTGTATTTATTCTAAATAAATTATTCGGTTGTTTTTTCATCTAAAAATTAACAAAATTTGATATTAAGCATAGTACATCACAGTTCAAAATTTGAAGACGCTAACTATTTGTATCCATCGCTGGCGCTTCTTTTCTTCTCCGTGTAAAAAAAACGCTCCATCTAAACATTTTCAACTTATAAAACTTTTTTGTTTGATCTTCTCTTATTTACCCATTTCATTTTACTTCTAGAGGGATAATCCACTATTTGTTCTTGATTTTTTTTTAAATATCAAATTAGTACTCGAACTATTTCATAAAAACCATATTGATTCTTAAACTTTAAAGTATATCAAATAAATTTTTTAATTTTTAATACAAAAATTAATTTTGTCTTTAAATTTAAAAAAATCTAAAATAGTTCTTGAACTTTAAATTAATATTATTTTTTTATCGGGTGACGGGTTGGGTTTTGGGTTATGTTTTGAGTCGATCAGTATGAGTTTTTTCGGATCTCAGATCGATCGATATTATCCGATCCATCCAGAACCGATTTCGACCCAACTTCTTAAAATGTCAAACTGATTCGATCCGATCCCGACCTGTCCTGATCCAAAATTAAATGAGTTGCTAAACAATTAAAATCAATCTAAGATCGGAAAAATCAACATATAAATGTACACAACCTTGACCCACCCGATTCTTCCAGAAGATCAAACTGATCTGACCTGATCCGTTCGAACTCGAACTTGACCCGACTTGTCACCGATATCGGGTCAGTTTTAGGTAGATTTGGGAAAAAGGCGGGTCGGGTTCAGGTCTGAACAGGCCGAATAATATTGATCGTCCCAAAATCCAAAAAAACTATACCGATCGACCCAAAACCTGACTGGAAACACGACCCCTCACTTGATAAGAAAATAATATTAATTTAAATTTAAAGACTAGTTTAGATTTTTTTTTTTTGAAAGTTCAGGACCAAATTAGTTTTTATATTAAAAAATTAACTATTTATTTGGTGTACTTTAAAGTTTGAAGAACAATTTAGTTTTTATGAAGTAGTGCAAGGACCAATGTAATATTTTTCAAAAATATTTAAAAACCAACTTGATATGATTAAAATTTTAAGGACCAATTTAGTTTTTTTTAAAGTTCAAAAAGACCAAATAATAAATTATCCCTACTTTCAAAATATGTTGGGCAAAAAAACTATCTAAGGGGATAACCACTTTTTCTTTGAAATAAATAATGAACTAGCAAGAATAAACTGTAAGAGAACCAAAATCATAAATTACATTCATAGCTTTATGGTCATAAAGATATAATTCAATATAAAAGGATGCCTAATTAACGGGAATTGGTGTCTCATGTCTTCGTTGGGGGTCTCTAAATCTGAAAATGAGATATTTGATGATGTTCGCTTCTTTCTAAATTTTCTATTAATAACCAATTAAAAAATAAAAATCAGGAGAGTAATAATGATATTCAAAATTTATGAAAATAACGAAGATATATTTGTTATTTTCGTCCGAGTACTCATTTATTTCCGTTTTCAGATGAAAATACTATTTCTGTCCCATCTCTTTTTCATAGTTGTTTCGCAAATAGGAAAATTTATATTTAAGTTAAAAAAATAAATCATAATTAATCATTAGGGTAAATAGGAAATAGAATGTGATATCTACACTCCACGGATATGGAAATCGCGTGGATTGAATTTACTCCACGGGCTTGACAGTTGCTTGGAGTACCCCATGCCACGAAATTCCTAGCTGTGTGGCGTGCTTCATTCCTCGCAACAGCCAACTGCATGGCGTGCTTCACTCCTTGAACACAGCCAGCCGCGTGGCATGCTTCACCCCTCGCACTAGCCAAATGTGTGGCATGACCTGTGATTTGCAGCTAATTATTGACAGAGATGCCGAGAACAAAAGAGCTGGTTTATGACCGAGAGCAAGTTTAGATGTCTTTTTTGTGACGTCTGAGAAGCTGTCGCAATTTTTAATCTCAACATGTTATAATGTATTTCATTTTTAATATTTTTAAATTATGTTTTCTGATATTTTCAGCTAGAGGATCTATACAGTAAAGTTATATGAGAGATCAAAGAAGAAACTAGTGTCAGTTATTCTTCAATTTTTTTTTACCAATTTCATATGTTTTAAATTTTTTATTTACTTTAATTTATCTATTATTTTAATGACACAAATTGACAAAGAATTTGTGGAGGTCATAGCATTAGATAAGTTATAATAATATTTATTTGATATAAATTATTATTATTATCAAATAGTATTTGTAATCGAGCCACCTCCTCATCTGTGGCGTTCTCCTCCAACTTCGAAAAAGTCATCCATAACCACTTTAAGCTAATTCGGAATGATGATTGTCCAACACGATCTTCCTCATTTTTCCCCTTTTTTCTTAGTATTTTTTTATTATGCTATTGTTGATATCCATACCAAAATCATCTTTGATCGTTTTGGGAGTACCTCAATTGTTGGGTCCGACTACTGGAAGGTCACTGATAGGTAACCCTCATAGACAACTTATGTCTTGCAACATCATTGTAATCTCGCAACCGATAAATAAAAAGTGTTGGTCCTGGGCCGCCAGTGCTCGACCAGTGCAATTACTAGCAAATGATTAGTCTTCGTTTATTCTATTTGAGTGAGCTGATAGAGTCCTAACTTCTTTAGTGTCGGACCACATCTATTGTCAAATTCAATAATAGGTCGATGTGCTCGACAATCCGACACATTATCTGACTACAATATATTAAAAAAATCATCAATTTTACTCTAACAAAAAAAAAGCACACATTTCAAACAACATATTAAAAAAATACTATGAATTTGTGGGAATCTTATTCACTCTAAACATGCAGTTGGGTATGCTAAAGAGCTTGAAAATACACTGTTGATCGATTGTAAACTCAACGTTATGTTCATATTGATCATGAGACTCACTAGCACCACTTAAACTCACATTTGTCATTTCAAATCTATTGATGACATAAATAAATCATTAAATATAACAATTACAATAAATATCATGCCAACAATTAAACCATAAATTCTGACAATATTCAATAATTTCAATAATTTTCAAAATTATACCATCAATTACTAAAATATCATGCAAAAAATACCATATTTTTTTCCTACAAAATTCAACATGTACAATATCGTGCATGTTAAACATGCAATTCCTAAAATATCATGCATGTTCATGAAATTCCTAAATATCATATATGTTCATTCAATTCCTTATATATCATGTATGTTTGTGCAATTCCTCAAATATCATGCATGTTGAACATGCAATTTCTAAATTATTCCATTGATTTCAAAAAATATACCATACATTTCAAAAAATATTATGCAAATATACTATCAATTCCTAAAATACTATAATTCATTTCTAAAAATATACCATTTATTTTCTAAAATTTTCTTTCAAGTAATAAAATTATATCTAACAATAGTATTTATTTTTGAAAAAAATTATGCAAATATATCATTCATTTCTCAAATTATATCTAGCAATAACATCTATTTTTTCAAAAAATCACCTTAGAAGTCGGACAAGAATCTGGATCGGCGGGCTGTGGGTCACTCCACGAAAGTGCCAGTTGCGTGTGAGCAGCAGCTACATGGGGTTGGGTTATGGTTTTTTTTTTGTTCGGTATTCGACGTGGAGCATGAGAGATGGAGACAAGCGCTTCACTAGGGATTGAAATCTCTCTCACGCCACCCATGGGGAGCTGCGAAGAGTAGGTCATGCCACGCCATTGTCAATTACACTTAGAGTGGGACTACTCCACGGTTTACCAAGTTTGTAGAATGAGTTTACTCCACGTGATTCGGACAAGCACATTGAGTGTAGATCTCGCATTTCAGTTTCTATTTACTCAAATATTTAATTTTTTTTTACTTCAATATAAACATTTCGGGACTGATCGAGGCTATTCATCTTACTTTTTTTTTCTTCCCCGTTTCTCTGTTGCACAACTGAACCTTTTCTTCTTATTTTTTTCAAGTTTATTTCTTTTTATACCAACTATTTAATCTATTTAGTAAAACAAATTGATTAATAATTAATATTAATATTTTATATGATAAGTAAATAATACTAATAATTATTCAAATATTTATGTATTATAATATACATTTTAATAAATAAACACTTATAATTTCTAAAAATAGTCATCCAATGTCCGTGCATTCATTTTGGCCATGCGATGCCCACGATCACGTCTCGGCCATGTAATGCCCGCGGTCATGTAATGCCACATAACTATTGCAACCACGTCTTCATCACGTGGTCGATGGTGCACGTGGTAGAGGGCGCATGTTTGTCGTGATAGATGATGCATGTTGTCATTATCGTGAATGTGGTCATACACATGGTCGAGGTCGTGCATGCATGTGTGAGAAATTTTCTCTTCTACGAGGTCATGCTTGAAGAGGAATGGATCATCCCAAAAGTAGTGTTTCGTATCTGCGAGAAATTTTCTCTTCTGCATGGTCATGCTTGAAGAGGAATGGATCATCCTAAAAGTAGTGTTTCGCATCTGCGAGAATTTTTCTCTTTGCTAGTATGTGAGATCGGGCGGCGTGATACCGCAAGTATGAAAATTCACCAGGTCGGCATATATACCATGGCATGTGCCGAGTGCTAAGGTGGTATAACTTCTCCTCCATAAAAGAATCATAAATTGGTTGCGCGTCCTTCTTCGAGTCTATTCTAATGCGGGATAAGTGATCTGCTCCTGAGTTATTGGTTCCCTTCTTATCCTTGATCTCCAAATCGAATACTTGCAATAACAAAATCTAGTGGATAAGTCAGAGTTTGACATCTTACTTGTTGAGCAAGTAGCGGATGGCCGCACCCCTGATTTTGAAATGATCCGTATACGCCACAATTTTTTGACCCTACATTGTCGATTAATTTTATTAAGGAATGAAACTTATAATGAAATTACAAACATGATAGACAAAATTTTCAACTCTTTTATTACGATTGTGTATAGTTCATTTGAGCACTATCCAAGACTTTGCGGGGACAATAATTTTGTTGATTACAAACATGGCATGCAATTGTGGTTAGTTCTTATCTACTTGTTGTCCCAAAATAGCTCACCACCGCATAGTCACTTACATCATGCATGATTTTGAACAACATGTTTTAATCAAGAGGTTGAAGGATCGAGGTTGACACAAGTGCCTCTTTCAACCTACATAATGTGTCAAGATATTTATCATCAAAATAAATAAAAAAACATGTCCTTCATTGTCAGATTTTTCAAGGGCCTTGTAATCTTTGAGAAGTATTAAATAAATATGCAGTAAAATTTACATGCCCAATGAAGCTCCTTATGTCTTTCACATTGTTAGAGACGATAATTTTTCAATAATTTTTACTTTTCTCATATCCACCTCCAAGCTCCTTTCAAAAATTATGTGTCCAAAATCACGTTAGTTTGCACCATGAAATGATATTATTTTATCATTTAATATCAAATTTACCTTTTCACATCTCCTCAAACCTTTGATAGATTTATCAAGCACTCATCGAAAAAGATCCCATACACCAAGAAGATATCCATGAACACCTCCATTATATTTTGATCAAGTCCGAAATTTTTCATCACAGCTCTTTGAAAAGTAGAAGGAGCATTACAAAGACCAAATAATATCTTATGATATACAAAAATACCGTATGGACATGTGAAAATGGTAGTCTCTTAGTCTTCGAGATGTATTAGGATTTGAATGTAACCTTCTATAACCATCAAGATAGTAAAAAAATTTGTGCTTGGAAAACCTCTCAAGCATTTGGTCAATGAATGAAAGAGAAATGATCTTTTCCGATTGTTGTGTTGAGCTTTCATTAGTCGATACATATTCTCCAACCATTGACTTTTCTTGTTGAAATAAGCTTGCCTTCATCTATTTTGACCACAATGGCACCGCCCTTCTTTGACACCACATGAATAAGGCTCACTCATTTACTATTTGAGATCAGATAAATAAAACCATAACTTGTGAACTACCTCCTTTAGGTTGGGGTATAACCTTCTTCGAGACTCGATTGTAGGTTTATGGTTGTCTTCCATAAGGATACAATGCATACAAATGGAGGGATTGATACCCATCAGATCCTCGATCGTGTATTCAAATGTCCCTCGATGTAATCTTAACTCAGCGAGAAGTCTGTTGGTTTAATTTTTATCGAGTGCGGCATTTATAATCATCGGATGGTTTCATCTAGATTAAGGAATTCATAGGTATGAGTCACACTTCTTACTAGAATTGGGACCTATCTAGGCGAAAAAAACACCGCTTCAGAGGTATAGTACGAGTCACACTTCTTCTGGTGCTGGTCGTACCCAAGGTGAATGGCCTTGGCAAAAAACATTGGCATTGCAGATCTTCTAGGTGAGGAGCGCGACCCGTAATGATGCAGTACGGCCCGTACCTTGTCTGTCTAGTGCATAATATGGATGTTTTCTATTTTCTAATTTGTATAGAACTTCTTCCAAGTCCTTTTTTACTTCTTCTTCGGTTGGATAGGTAATTATATGTCATAGTGGGTCATCAAGCACTAGGTGTTGACGGAACCCATATGAGATGTTTGCCTAATGAGGAAATCTCCATTTTCTTTTCCACTGCCACTCCTCACCATATGTCCACCGACAAAACTACCATCAAGGTTCTCCAATCAGGTTTCTTTTGGCTTCACTTTGTACAAGGATACAAAAAATTTTGTGTTGTCATGTGATCGATGTCAGATGATGGGTAATATCTCGAAGTGATGTGAGAATATCGCTTAGTAATATATTAGAGATTGAACTATTTGATGTGTGGGGCGTTGACTTTATGGGACTATATTTTGAGTTTTTACAATAAGATTTATATCTTAGTAGCTGTGAATTATGTCTCAAAATGGGTCGAGATAATCGCTTCTCTGACTGTGACTTCTCTCTAGTAAGACTGTTCTTCAAAAGATAATATTTCTAAGGTTTGGGTACCTTGTATGGTGATCACCACGGTGGTTCGTACTTCATAAACCGCCAATTTGACATCCTTTTAAAAAAGTATGGGGTAAAATACAAAGTGACAATACATTATCATTCGCAAACAAGCGGGCAAGTGAAGATCTCAAATTGAGATATCAAGAGCATTCTACAGAAATTAGCACACGAGAAAAGATTGGTCTCTCAAGCTAGATGAAGCGCTATGGGCAAATCGGACCGCCTATAAGACTCCAATCGATATGACTAATTTTAAACTTGTGTATGGAAAACCATGCTATCTCCCGCTAGAGTTAGAGCACAAGACTTACTGGGCAATCAATGCCCTTAATTTTGACAAGCAAAAAGCCAGTCCGAAAAGGGTGCTCGAGTTGCACGAGTTAGAAGAATTGAGGCATGTTGCATATGAAAATGCAAAACTTTACAAGGAGAAGACCAAGAACTAGCATGACAAGCATATTTCTTGAGGAAACTTTTAAGTTGGGGGAATTTATGCTTTTGTTCAATTTTCGACTCAATCTCTTCTCAAGGAAACTGAGTTCTCGATGGATTGGACCATACCAAGTACGGAAGGTGTTCGACCACGGAGTGGTAGAGATTTGGAGCGAGCGTAGAGGTGCGTTCAAGGCTAATGAACAACGACTCAAGCACTATCACCAAGAAATATCACTTGTAGAGGGGACCAACATCATTCTCTCCAAAAGAAATAATAGGAACAAGGATCGAGTTAAATGACCTAAAATAAACCGATGCTTGGGAGACAACCCAAGATTTCTTTCAAAATTTTTTATTTTTGTTTGCTTTAGTTTATTTCACATATTTCAATGTATTTTATTTGGTTACTGCATTGTAGTAATAAAGACTCACATATACTCTTTGAGGAGAGAATTGAGGTGATGGATCAAGCTTTAAGGGGTAAATAGAATAAAACTCGAAAATCTTTGTGTTTTGGGATAAAAATCAGAAGGGGTGCGACCCGTACGCGGTGTAGGCGCTTCCCGAGATCAATTTTGGACTTAGAAAATTTTTCAAAGATCGAGTACGACCCGCATTTATCAAAGGAAATTTTGACCTGAAATTAATTAGGATCTTAATTTGGGCAGTTTTTATTTTTAGCATTTACTTCTCTTATTTATCTCTCTCTTCCTCTTTCCTTCCATCTAACCTTTCTCTCATCTTCATTATAGTCGACTCCATTCCTCCTTTAAGTCGCCGATCACCACTTATCCTCACCCATTGATGCCGCTATGGGTGTGACCCAAACTATCCATCACCGCCATATAGTGCATGCCCGCACATCGCATGATGCCTCGTCTCTCTCCTTGTCGGATCCAAATTAATCTTAAAGGATCTGACCCGACAACCAACAAAAATGTCTGCTTGCACCTATCATCCACATCCTTGTCCTAATCCCACTGCCAAGGTCCCTTTTATAGATTCGTAAAATATGAAACCCTAACCTTAGATCTGACACCGCCCAGCTGGTGCGACCCGCACCCTAACTCATACGACTCATACTCTATGTCGCCCAATGACGTCTCTACTCCCTGCCTCGTATCGCCTTCTACACTGCCCTGTATGACCCGCACACCACCAGAACGACCCGCACCGATCCAATCCAACATGCCAGTTAAGATAACATCTCTTCACCTTAAACCTGCGCCCTTAGCCAAACTCGGCTGATGTCTTCAAGTGAAATCCTGAGCCGGACACCAAACCCGAGTACTTTGAGTCATCCGAGGTCGAATTTGAAGAAGGGTCCGAAGAAGAACATTTTGAAGACAATATACCTGACTTTATGATTGTATGATCGTGCTAGAGCGGTGCCGAGCAAACCTGTAAAAACTATTGACCCGACACATAATCCCGTTTCAATTCATGCATGATAAAGTCATGATGAATTTGAATTTTTTTTGATGAGGTACACTTGTGATAGACCTTGAACATCCCTAGGATGTTGGTATTGAAAAGTCAAGATAGTGCAAGAATGTAAAGAACCTAAGGTAGAAATGTATAAACCAATTTGGGGCTTAATGTTCAAGTGTAATGGCAGCGGAATACGATTTAAATCAATTCAATTCTCACAAGAATATAGCAATCAAAGAAATGTGAAAAAAGAAAGTAAAGATAAAGAAAGAACACAAGATGTAACGGAGTTCGGCTTTAATAATGCCTACGTCTCCGGGACCCTCAACCTCTAACAATTGAGGTTGAGCCGAACACTTGTAGAACTTGGTCCCTTCAAAAATGGGCTGCCAAGCCTATCGGTAAGGTGAGTGACAACACACTCAAAAAGGTGAGTGACAACACACTCAAAAGGCGAGTGACAACACACTCAAGAAAGGTGAGTGACAACACACTCAAAATGTGAGTGACAACACACTCAAGAAAAGGTGAGCACTACAGCTCAAGAGAATGTTTTCAAGAAGATCACGAAGGATCAAGTTGGGAGAATAGAGAGAATCAAGATTGAGCTTGAATAAGGATTTGGCTAATTGAGTGTTTCAATCTCTTGAATTATCTCTCTTACTTTGTATATGACTAGTAAGCTCTCTAGAGTAATGATTTCGCTAGATATATCAGATTCGATTCAACTATAAGTGAGAGATGTGATCCTTTTAAATAGATCTTCCGAAACAACTGAAGAAACTATTTTTCGGCCTGAACCGTTATAACGGTTTACGAATCGTTATAACGGTTTAAAAAGAATAGCCGTTGGATCAACTGAGCTGAAACGTTATAACGATTTATCAAGTCGTTATACATTTCATGAATCGTTGTAACGATTACAGAATCGTTATATATTTCACAAATCGTTGTAACGATTACTGAATCGTTACATAATGATACACTCTGGTTTCTTTGAGAATATTTCTGCCTTAGAATATTTTTGAGTATTGAGATGAACCGTTATAACGATTACTGAACCGTTATAACGATTCACTGGGCAGAAGCATTTTTCTTATTGTTTAAGCTCAATTTATCTTGACCAATTCAACCCAGTTTGAGTCTAACTAAACCTAAGCTTAATGCAGTCTTGATTAAGCTCTTATATCCCAGTACTAGTTTTGGTTCTTGTGCAATATTCCATTTGCATGTTAATCCCCGCAAAAAACTCAAACAAGGCAAATTGTAAAATTCAAGATTGTTTTGCAAATCGACAAATCAAAGAAGATGTTAAGTGTAACAACTTGATCTTGAAAGTGCTAGGTCTATAGGAAGTGTTATCTCATCTAAGACCATCATAACGTATCCTTACGTAAGAGCTTCTTTTCTTCCTTGTAAGACGGTGTGGAATATGAAAAGGAGGACAACTAAAATCACTCGGGTGTTATTTTAATTGGACGGGAAAGGGTTCACATTGACTGATGACCAAATGAATGAGGCTCTCATTATGCCGCATAGAAATCACATTGACTACCTACCACAATGGATTGATGACATATCTCAAGATGAGTTTGAGGTTCAATTGTTCGATAAACCTCGAAGTCAGCAAGCGGGCAAGTCAAATTTAGCACTCGACTCTTAGGTACATGTATCGGGTACTTGGGTACATAATTTTGATTGCGGTGAGACCTCATGTACATTCTCTAAGATATAACTTTTTTGTACTACATGTTGTACAAGTAGCAATTCATGAAGCGAAGACCGTATGTGGGATATTTTGTGCTCGAGCACATATTAAATGTGCAAAAAAATAGATTTTAGGGGGATAAATTTAAATTGATGGTGTAGTGACAAACACTTTGGGGTGATTGATGCATGGATAGTAAACTGCACAAAGGTTGATAGGCCGATTGTGAGAAACAATGGACGACAATGCAGATGATAAACAAATTTGGGAACATATTTTACTCCATTGGACCCATGAGGATAGGACACTCAATCCGACTAAGGGATAATCCTTAATAGGCTGAACACCTAGTATTAACCTAGCCCTCTATCACACCCAACTAATAATCGAGGAGGTCGAGCCCTCACAACCCGTCACTGCCAAACCCGAGCACAACCACAACTACAAGAGCTTGAACCATAGCCTGCCGAGCCAACCAATGTCATGCTCTATTAGCAGGTCATGCAGCTCAATTCTAACCAAGTGCAGACAGATATGCACCCGAGGAGCATGTTTGGGTGGGTCAGCAACATCGACTGGCTCACACATATGGCACGTAGTGTGTTGCCAACCAGATAAACAATTGACACATAGTACGACGACACTACTAGTCGCGGGAGTTCCTACCATACTCGGGCAATGGGTAGTGGTTCCTTCAGCAGCCATTCGGGGGTGACAACCAGTAGGGCGATCTGAGGGAACCGTTGATAGATTGAGGCGCTCGCCTCAAGTTATGTAAGTGCCGCACTACCATATCTATGAGTATCTCTCTATTTTTTTTATTGAAGCGTTGAGAATAATGCTCAGATCAAATTTAGATAGGTATTTGAGATTGTATCTGTATTTCACATATTTATGAGCATTTTTTAGCACTTTTTTTATTTAGTGGATGTATTTATAAAAAGTTTTGAAAATCTCTAGAGAAAAAGTAGGTAAAAGAATAACTAGTATTTGGAAGCTTTGGGAAATTGATAATGAAAATATCAAACTTTTCTAAAATAGTCCGTGATAAATGAAAATGGTACTTAGAACTGAAAACTCAAAATAATTATGCCTTGAGAAGTTTTTTGTATGATAGGTGTTTTAAAACTTGACGTGCTCCCGAGAACTTGATCAAAACTTTAAAAATATGTTTTGTTTAAATGGATAAATCTTACGCAACAAGGGTGAGTAAGGAGGATAGCAACAGTTCTCAAATATTATTTTAAAAAATAATAATAATTTCTTTTCAATGAGTAAAACTGTGGTGTGTCTAAAATGTATGAAAGCCCCTCATCTGCAAATAGACAAATAACAATGAAAAATAAGACAAATTAAGCATCGAGAAGTGTTAGGGATATCTAAGAGAACTTCCTTAGCTTTCCAATATGTTGGTGTCATATCAACAAAAAGTAAATAAACTCATGTGAGATTTAGGATTATCACTGTTATTTTTCTCGAATTGTAAGGAATTGATTGAGTTGATGAGGGAAATAAAAAACTTAAGATATTTATCATCGAATGAAATATTTTAGCGCAATGAAAGTGAAAGTAAAAGTCTAAACTAAATTTACTAGAGTAAAACATCATGAATCAAATGAAAAATAACATAACATTCCCAAACCTTTTTCAAAAACCTAACATTAATCGATCAAATTTGAAGGCTTATGTTTTAGAGTTAGCCACTATTTTTTTCCTTTAACATCCATAATCTTTGACATTTAAATTAGGACTTTTAAAACTTTATTAGATTCTAGGAGACTAGTCCGACCTTCAACTAAGGCTTTCTTAGGAACAAACAAGATTTATGTTTGAAAATTTTTCATATATTTTTTTACTAAGGTTGATCACATGAATTTATTAACTTTTAGAGTAATTCAATTATTTTATTTGTACTTTTTTTTAAGATCAAGATATTGCTATGTTTTATTTATAATTATATGAATCATGCAATTTAGGCGATAAACGAATAAAAATGGAGCACAAGTTGGTCAAGGAGCGATTAAAGCAGTCAAGACGGGCAGTCACACGGACAGGGTGTGACCCAGACCTTCACTGGTGCGACCCATACCCAGGGAAATTGTTAGTTTGGTACTTAGCTGATTTTCTGAATAATTTCTTGGCAATCACCCTAGGGGCAACCCGCACTAAACCCCTGAGGCGCGATTTTCACCCGATTTCTTATTGTTTTTTGACTCAGAATATAAATAGAAGTTACTTCTTCTCTCCCAACACACACAAGCTACCTAGAGATAAGTTGAGAACACATTTTTGGAGCTTTTGAAAGAGATCTAGTACCTTGGTGTCGAACTAGAAGATCTATACACCGAATTCAAGCACTTGAGCAAGAGATTGAGTGAGAATTTAAATTTAATTTTTTTCTCTCTTTTTGTGGCACTATGTACTCTTTTATTGCTATTAGTTTTTGTTATTTGATCTTGAATATACGTGGCTAATCATCTTTTCAGGGGTGAAGGCTTATAGTACTCTTAACTCATTTAGTTAAATTGCTTGATATTTTAACTTTTTAGAAATTATTATGTGATTTACCTTTTAAATAAAATATTTGTATACTTTAACTGGTATTTTCTTGTGATTGATCCTAGGAGTTTTAGTAGATAATAGATATATCGCTAGAATTCTTTTCCTCAAAGGGTAAAACCTAAGTTTGTATGCGATGCCTAGCATAAGTGACAAGTTAAAACTTAACCAAATACCTATATTTATCTCATAATTGAGTAGCATCGGTTTTTGGAAGAGTTCTAATAGCAAGAAACACAAAGGATTTGAACTCCTATGATGAGTTACTTAATCGTAAAGTTTGAATAGTTTGAACACAATATTGATACGAAAAAAATGTCAATCAATGCTAAACTTGAATTACTAATCTCACACCAATATAACGATCGAGTAAACTAATTAAGGAGTTAAGAGGAAAAACAGATTCCCTAGTCTTCACCATCTTGAATTACTAATCTCACACCAATAATTCACCTAGTCCTTGTGGATTCGACATCTCAATCACTATCCAATAGTGTCATATGCTTGTGACCAAAATTAGAATTATTAGTTATTGTGCAAAACCCATCAATAGAAAAAGATAATTCAATTCAGTCTCTGTCATACCCGAATTTATTCGACACTTGACTATCCTGACATACAGTTAAGCTAACCCTCGTGTTATTATTTAATTTTCTCCTCCCATCGTTTGAACAATTAAGTAAAATAAATAGATTATAATTTTTGTTAATCAATCAGAAAACCTTTCCTTCCATTTGAAATAAAAATAAAACATTCTCAAATAGTAAATGATCTGTTTTATCCAATAAATAACAGATCAATAATTTGCTATACCAAATAATGAATACTGTAACCGTTTTGAGTGGACAACCATGAAATAAATTCAGTTCTACGGTCAAATATTACAAGTACCAACTACTAAAACTTATTTTGCACCGTTAGCACTTATGAGAGTCGACCTAAGATTTCACAACAGTAAAGCACATATACATGCGTACACCAATTACTTTTTCATATATTTGAAGATAATTAATTAATTAATTAATTAAAACCTGCCTTGAATGCTTCAGTACATGTGGCAGATCCTAAATTAGCTATCAACCATTGTAAACCATCCATACTAGCTTACTTCAATAATTATATACTACTTACCAAATATGATTATCTTTAGTTAATTAGAGTATGCTTACCTTGTCCTTAGCTCGCTTCATTATTTTCTTCTTCTCTTGTTGTAATACTCATTCTACATAGCTTTGTTAAACAACGTGCATCAGGTAGAAAGTCTGTCGTGCAGCTACGATACCTTTTCCTTTTGTTGTGCATAATATTTCTTCCCTCTTTCGTTTTCTCTCCTCTTCTACTTATTTTCTTCTCATTTCTCTTTTTTTTTTTCCATTTTTTTCCGTTCTTATCTCCTACGAGCTGGAGCACTGAGGCCTCTTCTTTTTTTCTTTTTTTTTTTTTATTTTTTTATTTTTTTATATAAAGGATGGTGCATGTGTAGGCAATTAAACAAAGGCCACGTGGAGTCCCCAGGAGGGATGATGTGGACTCATGTTTATTATTATTTTTTAACATTATTCATTAAAACGCTCCAATTATCACATATTACAAATTAAATAATATCAAAACTAAATTACACTTCAATCCTTCATATTAGCTTTTAATTATGATTGGTATATACGGTATTGAGATGTGATATTTAGAATTAGCCCTTAATATTCTTATAAATCATTTAGGTACCATATCTAATAATATAATTATTTATTCTTTAAAATATTTCCGGTATATTACAGTCTCATAAAAATATAGCAATTAAACAAAAAAAGAGAACATAAAAGAAAGATCAAGCAAAAATATAAGATTTAATGGAGTCCGACATGCAATGCGTACCTACGTCTTTGAGACTCTCAACCTCTAATAATCAAGGTTGATCCGACACTAAAATTTTTTTTAACAAATGTAGAACATGATCTTTTATATAAAAAATGGACTGTCAAACTTAACAATAACAAAGAGTGACAAAACGCTCAAAAAAATAAGAGGGGGTGACAATACACTAAAAAATAAAGAATTTGATGACAACACACTCAAGTGAGTGACAACACACTCAAGAAATAACAAAAAAATTTGATTGCATAGGATTAAGTTGGAAGAACTGAGAGATGCTAGATTGATCTTAATGTGATAATTTTGATTAACATGTACTTTCAACCTATTGAGTTTATCTCTTTCACTTAGAATGTGGTTGTTGAGCTTTCAAAAATTAGGATTTAGCTATATGGAACAAGTGATTTAGGAGTGAGAGAGTAATCCATTTATATAGACATCCTGGAGCTAATCATAAATCAGCTTTGGCTATGCCGTTATTAACGGCTTGATTAGTGTAGTCGTTGGATCTTGAATCTGACATCTTAGGTTCTTTGAGGTATATGTATTCTCAGCAGTTATAACAACTAGTTAGTCGTTATAACGACTCTTATCGTTGAAATGGTTCCAAACCATTGTGAAGATGATACACTCTGATTCTTTTGAGAGCGTTTGCGATTTAGTCAAATTTTGAGATGATTTTCTTAGCCGATATGACAACTCAAATCACAAAAATATTTTTTTATTGTTTAAACTCAATTTATTTTAGTCAATTCAACTCAGTTTGTGTTTAACTAAATCTATATTTAATGTAGTTTTGTTTTAACTTTTGCATTTCATCATTAGTCTTGATTTTTGGTTTCTCATGTACCAATCCATTTTGCATTTTAATCCTTACACAATACTCAAAAAAGATAAATTATAAAATTCAAATGTTATTTTATAAATCGACAAATAAAAAAAATTATTTATCACAACAATTATTTTTTTAGCCAAATTTATTGAGGTATACATGCCCCCTACTACTTAATTGATATAATTAACTAAAATTTATTGCCACTTTTGATTTTTTTTTTCAACCTCCGCTACTGATTAGAGCTTTTAGTTTTAGTTAATTATTTGTTTGCTATAAATATATAAGTTTTATAAATATGGACAGACAACATATATTTTTAATTTAAATATAAATATTTATACATGTAGTAATAAAAATGTCAATGGTCCGTCAAAAATGTGTTTTACAACACTGGTAATTACCTTTTTATTTTTATTTTTAATTGAATTTAAATGTCTCCTTTTTTTGAAAGTATAATTTAACTGCAAATTTTCAGTAACTCTCGTGACTGACGCTTTCTTTGATGATATCTAATTGTATTAATTAATTAATTATAGATGATAACATCATTTGTTCGGAATGGTTCGATGCAAAAAATCTTAACTTTGTAACAAATTTGTTGTTATTTTTTGCTTTCATGAGTGTCAAAAAAAAATTTCTCCGTTGAAGATTAATTTACGGAAAAAATAGTTAAATGTTAACGTAATAATTTAAAAATAAAAATATATCATTTTAAACTTCAAAATTAATTTATTATCACTATAAATTCAGATAAATTAATTTTTTACATTGTAATATATAATATTATAATTATATATTTAATATTTAAAATATCCTCCCATGCTCTCTACCCTCTCCTCCTCTCCCTCCATACACAAAACCAATTCACTGTAGAGACGTGAGTTTTACTGGCATTGGATCCCCCTCTTGTCAGGCCAAAATCGGTTGGTTCCCTTTCTCCATCAATAGAACAGTACCCGATCAGTTTTACCAGATTTGTGTGCTCTACTACACCGAGGTATTACTTCAGCCGTCCATTGCTTGACCCCTGGTAGCATATTAATGCAATTTAGTGCGCCAACTGTGTTTCTTCATTATTTTCTTTTTGGGTTTGTTTGCTCTTCCAGAGATTCAGGGATGAATTGTTGTTAATTGTGAACTCAATCAAATTGGAATTTAAACAAATGCATGTGTTTTCAACACTGTTAAATAGAAATGGAGAATCCATCTTCCTTCCTCGTCTCTTTTAAATTCTTCTTCTTATTCTATATTTTTCATGTGAAGGATGACACAAATACATTAAGCTTTAGCCAAAACTACTGAATTTAGTATCTAATCACAAAGATCCTACTAGTAGAAGGTCAATGTCATAAGGTATATGATACAGTGATCTGATCGTACAAAGTTATGCAAATATTACATGGCGATGAGCATATGTACCTTCCTATCAGCATCAATTGACAGCTGTACAAGTACCAAGTTGCCTGGAATAAAATGACAAAGGTTCTTGCACCAGTGTTGTCCATGATCTGACATTTTTTTCTGACTGGTACAAGGGTTGTAACTGTAAGCTGCTTTGCTTCAGCCATTTAACAAACAACCACAAGCCTCTATCCATTGCTATCTCGACCCTTGAGAAACCTTTAAACACGGTCCCAAATCCACCTTCACCAAGTTTTAGAGCTCCGCTGAAATCATTTGTGGCAGCTCTGACCTCTTCAAAATCAAATATCTGCAGCTTCTGACCTCTCCGGTCCTTACACGTCCCTCCTCCAACCTAGTCTGGCCCTCCCCCTTATAAGGGTCAAATTTTGAAAAGACTGATCCTAATCTCAAAGAAACGACTCATTTCCAATTTGATCCTTATCAAACTTAGCCTAGCAATTATCAAATCCGGTTATTCTCAAACCATTAAATTCTTTTCAAACTCGATCATTCTCAAACTCATATGTTCTAATTATATTTAAAATCTGAAAATCTGAAAATATTTTAAAAATACTATTTTCTATATTTTATAGTTATAAATTTACTTTATTTTTTTAATATTTTTATGTTGTATTTTAGTTATATTTAAAAATCTTAAAAAATAAAAATAATTAAAAAATGATAAAGTCTCTTTCAAATTCAGACTTTATTCGTTCCTTATCCGACCCTTAAGGCCTGAAGAGCCTGATAGTGGTCGGGCCTCTCAAGAGCTGAGTTCATCCCTAAAAAATTAAGTTTTTTGAATCTAGTTCTCTAAATAATATTTTTAATTCCGATCTTTATTCGGTTCTCTCGTGAGCCCGTTAGATCCGGTCCTTAAAAAGCCCTATCCGACTTGGATGATGCCTAAAAAAAGAGACGAGTAAGTAAAGACATTTCGAGGGAGAGAATAAGAAAGAAGAAAAAAAAAATAGTCGTTTGTAGAGACAGAAAAAGAAGGAGAGCTACGGAAGTGTCAAGTGTGCACAGAAATCTGATTTCCGTCTGGGGAATTAGGAAATGAGGTCCGGAATGGATTTCAAAAGTTGGCCTTGTTAATTTTGTAAATTCCGAATAACAACTGTTAGATCCATACTTTTATTTTTTTTTTTTTTGTTATCAATAAAAACTTGGCGATTGCAAGCTCTGTTTACAATTCCCTTTCGGATTGGATCAATGTCAAATGTTAATACGAATCGAAATTTCCAAATTCACAGAACTGGTGAATCAAAATGTTGATTAATGAGCGTTATGAGCACTCTCTTTTTTGTTAATTGTGCCATGGATTAAAATATTTAAAAATTTGTATTGGATATGTAAAATCAAATTGATATCGAGGAGTAATGTGTTGATTTATCTATTTTCTAAGTATGAGTGTATGATGACAAAATTCCACGACAACCATTGATTTATAACTTAGTGATAAAATACACATGATAATCTTGATAAAAAAATATATAGACAATTTTGGAGATTTAGCGATTTATTGAGTTGTTTGGAATGACTCCAAGTTATTGTTAATTTGGATTAACTAATTGTACATCAATTCAATCCCATAATAAATAAACTGGTGTGGATTTTCCTTTCACATATATCATCATTAAAATATCGATCATTTATGGTGGCACATATACTTTAGAGTAGATGTCATCAGTAATTTTTAGATGTCGTGATGTATATTGGAATGTTGTCTCAAATAGTGTGGTTTTGCTTATCATTGGGATAACTCGTTTGAAAATTTTCATGTTTACACCAACACTAGATTGCTGATTTCATATCTAATATTTGTATGTTTAGGTCATCGACCGAATATAATCACATATAGGCATCACAGTGGTTCCCATAAAATTTCGCCCCTACCGTGCGACTAGGCCGTATGATTCACCATCCCATCGGGAAGTCCACGTGTGGGGCCTTGCATGGACACCGATTTTTAGCCGCATGGAAGACGCCGCAATCAATCACATACACTTCCTACAAGTCGAGCATCCTGATTTGATTTTTTTTTTTCACATGGGGATTGCATTGTAAAATTGGAGGTGAAAAAGTATATTAGAAGATAGAGGAAGTGAACAATTTTTTATATTTTTAGTAAATATCTTTTAGAGAGTTTTTTTTTTCGATGGACTAAAAAGGACTGAAATAAAGATTGAATCTCTCTTCCGGCTCATTTAAGGCATCAAATTTTTATCTCGTTTCTTTATTTTTTAGGGCCCGAATTAATATCTTAGTCTTTTTTTTTTGTTGTATCATTTTTTTATTATATTTTCTCGATTGGGAGACAAATTCATTAGTCTCACAAGAAAAAATTGAACAAGATAGAGTATAAACACACACAAATCATCTTCTTCGTGTCCATAGTTGCAACTAGAAAATCTATCTCAGAGGTCGATCTTCTAATTGCAACTATGGTGTTTTATTTGACTGATAAGTGGAATCATTCATCAGTTTTATTTGAGTGGCAATTTTTTTTACAGCCATAAAATTATAATTGTAAATAATAGCAAGTTTTGTTTTTCACCATGGTTTTTTCGTTACAATTTTGATTAGAATTTTCATTTTCATTACATTTTGAGCAACATCAACAGAAATGTTCTAAGATAGCTAATAATGTTCAAATAATATTAAAATTTAAATAGTATAAAATAATGTTTGATCAACATCTACATAGAACATAATTAGTTCTAACATAGAAAATTATGAAAAAAAAATAGTTATAAAAAATGTTAATGATAACATAATTAGTTCTGAAAATAACATAATATGCACCCCCTCCTCTCACGCCTCTTGCTTGTGACTGACTCAGAAGTCTATTGATTCGGTCATCCATTTTATCTATTATCATTTAATTCGTATTTCTTCCTCTTATCCTTGTTAATCTTCGTTGGATCCAGTCTCATAAGCAGATCGTGGTACATGAGCCAGTTCATTATAAATAATTAGATCATGTGTTTGTGAAATATTCAAAGTGTAATCAGACTTATCTAGACACTCAAATTTAACCTTCTAAAGGAACACACATCAAATACATGATTACATAAAGCCCAGTTAATCAGGATTTATGATATTAACATTAAACATATCTTTCCCCAACTAATCCAACCTCATACTTAATTTCACACGATGTCTCTATAGTTTAAATATACATATTAGAAACCACAATGTGAAATAATTTGTGCACACATAAAAAATAAAACACATAACTCTTTGATGAGTTCATTTTTGTTGTGAACGTCATATATGTTGTTATCTCAATCTAGCGATACAGCTTCATAAGTTCTTCCTTTATCGTTGTGATGCGTTATTAACTCAGTCACTTTTGAATATATTTTAGGTCTCTAGATTCCAAATCCACCGTGACTTCTCTCCTATCAATGAACCAGTCAACACATTTATAAAAGATTCTTTCTACCAATGCATATATCTATAGTTGTTCAACAATTCTCATCTCTATCTCTACTCATTATTATGAAAAATTATAGAAAAACTTTTCTGTGTGATGCTTAGGAAACCGAGATGGAAAGACTGTGTAAGCGTATTAGAGGCGATGCAAGGAGTGCTGAGTCAGATAACAGCGACACCGACTGCTCGGATACAAAGTCGGGAGATGAGAAAGAGCTGAATTTAGCTCTAATGGCACGAGCTGTAGATGATCCTTCTTCAATCAACATTGACGAGATCATAGCTAGTAAGAACATCTCAGATAGCAAAATAACCGAGCCATTGAGGAACATAGCGTTGTCCAAGAAAAAAGAGCTGAAACCACAGTAATAATCCATCACGTCAACTTCTCCACTTGACACTAATGAGGTATTTATAATTTTTTTATGATAATAATAAATATGACTTTGATGAAGTGATAATAATGACTAACTTTGATGAAATGCATGAAATAAATGATTCAAATATTTCTTTAAGCATTGAAATAAAATGTCAAAGTTATAATATGTTACAATCACTATTTGATGAAACAAATAAAGTCATACTCATAAAAGAGAAGTTAGTTGCGGAATTAAATGCATAAATTATTGAGTTCAAGTCTAAGATAGAAAAAAGTGAGACTCTAATTAAAAAACTAAAAAAATTAAAATAATTGTAGGTCGCACATAAGTGAGATAGGTTTATTAAAAATAAAATTATAAACCCTAGAGATCAAAAATTGAGTTTTGAGAATATCTTATGACTTAAGTTCTGACACTAAAATGGATCTAAAAAAAAATATATATGAGTCAAAAGACCCATGACAAAATGAGACTTGGATATGTAGAGACAATCTCTTCCTTTGTCTAAAAATATCAAAAGCCCAAAAGAAAAAAAAGAGAACATTCTCAAAAATTTGAAAATAAAAGTGAAGTTAAAAATATAAAAAATAATGGAAGAAAAGAAAATCATGCATATCAAAATAAGTATTCAAATTGAATAAATAAGAATAGAAATAATCATCAAAGTAATAAAGACACATTTAATCCTTAATGATCATTTATTTTAGAGGTCCAGATAGTTAGTTTTAAAAATTTAAAAGTCAATATGTATCACAAAATTGATCTCAAACTAATTAATCATAAAGAGATGTCTCCTAACATCCACAAAATTCACAAAGCAAAATTTCAAAATGTGAAAGTATCTCAAATGATTTGAGAACTCGAGCTCAAAAAATAAAAGATTACTACAAATTTAATTTTCTTCAAAGTGATAAAAATCACTTCAAAGATATTTTATAATTATTGTAGTTAATTGGATCACATTTCGATTGAATGTAAACTTAGAAAGAGAAGTAACAAACAAATGTTGTTTGATTTATTAAGTCAAAAGAGTATCGGTCGTTTGATATTTTTCCAAAAATAATAGCCATAAATAAAAAAGTTTAATTGATTTATGCTTATTACTTAGAGAAATATTTGAATCTCAAAATTAAATATTTTCATATGCATGATTGAAGTTTAAGAGTGCATGTAGGCACTAATATACTATTAACATATCACATAATATCTTTCACTTATGAGCAATATTTAAATTCCTTGACAAAAGGATTAAACAACATAAACAACTCCTACCCGTTGTAGCGGTTACAATAACTGTTACAACAGATTAAATCGAGTTAGTTCAAAATTTTGTTGAAAAGCTGTAGAGAACTTCTTTGCTAATAATTGTTGTCAACAAATAATGAACCATTACAACCGATAAATTTGAATCCATTTCAACACATAACTATGCACATTCATTGCAATAGATGACCTAATCGTTGCAACATATACTGAATTAAAAAGGTTTATTAAATGCTTCATATTTTTAGTCTTCTCTCTCATCCATTGCAAGGAATGACCTATCTATTATAATGGATAGTTCAAAATACGTCCAATAAAGCAAGGGTTGCGCCTCTTCCTCTTTCCTTTTCTTTTCAAAATCGTTCTTTCCTCCTTTTCTTCTTATTTCCTCCATTCTTCACCTCTTCTCTCTCTCTCCTCTTGCTGCCATCCCTTCCGACCATCATCTTCTTGGCACCAAGACCACGTTTCTTCTCTCCTTTCTTCTCTCTTTCACATTCTCTCCTCCATTTCCTTATTCCCTCTCTCCTTGGTCTCTCTCCTCCATTTCCTTCTTCCCTCTTTCCTTGGTCTCTCTTCAAATCCAAGGCCAAACCTCGAGTTAGTGAATCTTGGTGCTATGCTGCTCAAATCACAAAATCAACGTTGAATTTTCACTCGGGGTGAAGTTTCTTCACCAAACTTGCCCCTTTTTTGGATTTTTGAGAAATCTCGATAAATTTTGCATCTAAGCCCCTTTCTTTTCTTTAATTGGTCAAAATGATCATAAGAGGGATAAAAAATTGCCCAAGCAACCAATACCTGTAATGAGTCATCTATCCGTTCAGATTGAATTTTGCTTGATATGACCATTATCCGTATAAATTGATATTTATTTAGGGACGCTTAAGCCTTTACAAACTATATAGGGCAATTATAAAAATGTCGGATATCAACCGGGTTTTTCTTTCATAAGACTGGGGCCATTCGAGATCAAGAAATTGCTTAATTGGATAAATACCTTGACCATTAGGGTTAATGTTAGTTCCTCGCCTTAAACAAACCAATCTCTATTTTCATGACTCGACTTTTCAATGCCAACATGCATTTCCACAATGATCCATTCAATGTCACATCTTGAATGTTCTGTCATACAATTGAGATTACTATGGACAGACTAGCAAGATAGTTATACGTACCAAATGGGGGTGATGAGATCTACCCCTTCGAGGATGGCCCGTGATAGCTCAAGAGGATACTAATGCTTACCGGGAGTGGTTTAATAAGGAGTGGATCACTGATAATCCCCTCTATGCCACTCGTCTTTTCGCTCTTCACCGCCTTCTCTTTGCCATCATCACAACATTCTCACTCCAAATCAATAATGAAGACAATCAAAATATGATCTTTTATCTTCGTCATTTACTCTCTCTGGATGATGTCAAGATCAACATTCTGTATATCATTTTACGTGTAAGTATTCCTTGCCCTACTCTTTTATTAATCGCATTGTCAAAAGCCAAGAAATCAATCTATTAGATGTTATTGGTGGGAAATTATAGGTATTAGCCAACCTTTTTGATGAGCTTATTAACCCATATGGGTTGACAAAGGATCATTGACAATGGTAGACCCATCATGATAAATGACTGAATTTTTGCACGATATTCCCAAACCAAATCAGTACCAAGATCCAGCTAATCCCGAGTCAGAGGCACAACAAAAAGACATGAAAGAGTGAAATGTGTCCAAAGAGCTGATTTTCGATAAGAGGGATTCGAAGATGGTGATTTTTGTACCAAAACTATGATATAGAAGTTATGATCTAGCAGTAGAGTTATAGATTTTTAGTTTATTAAATTCTTAGTTGTAGGTTTTAGAGTTTAAGATTTAGAGTTTAAGACTTAAGACTACTCTAACTATTCTTATTAGGAATAACATTATTATGATTATTATTATTATTATTATTATTATTATTATTATTATTATTATTATTATTATTATTATTATTATTATTATTATTATTATTATTATTTATGATTCCAAACTAAATTTCATTTCTAGTCTATCATAATTTATTTGAATTAAAGACTTTGTTATTATTATGGTGCCTATTTATTGTATTAATGTGCGTTTAATAAATATGAGTGAATTATAGTTTGTAATCTTGCTATTTTTATTCTAATGACTTCTATTTATTAACTTTATTAGTTTTATTTCTATTTACTCCTACTTAACTTTAATTTAACATAAATCACATATTCGATTATAACTATTTTGATTAATGCAATTAGTTAAATTTATTTGATTTGATTTGATTTAATTTCAATACTTAATTAATTTTACTATAACTACACTAATGAATCACTTATTTAATAAATTTTATTAATGTCATTTAATGTGTTTATATTTTAATGTTTTCGGATCACACTGTCTGTATTTGTTCAGTGATTTCAAGAGATAGACAAAAAATATAATCATCTTCCGTATTTCTTTTAAGGATTAATCAATTATTAACAGTATTCATTTTATTTAATTAATTGTTTAGCCCATTTATATCTTTCGGCTCATAAATCTAAAATCTTTAATAAAATCTTCAGCCCGCAATTATTCTTTCAAGGTCCAAACCAGCAACTATTACAAGGTCCAATCCAGAAATCAAGAGAAAGTCTATACCGAAAGCAAATTATTTAGTTATTTTGTGCATATAACCCTAAAAAAGAGTAATTACGGAAATATCATTTCAGACCCTATTTTTCACAAATGAGACCCTGAGAAGCGGTAGCACTGCAGCAGACTCGCAAAAAGGGCAGCAGGTCACCATACGGTACAATACCGAACATAATAACCATTGCCAATTTGCCAGGTCCAACTCACTTAGAGTGCCAAAAGGATTCACAAGGCCGGTAAAATAATCAAAATCGCACACAACAATATAAAGGACCGGTACAGAGGTCGGTACACAATCAACAACCACAATAATGAAAAATCAAGCATCAGGTTTCAGCAACAAGCAACAGAAGATCGGCATAATAACTAACTAGGCACATCGCACATACAACCAATCTGCAAGAATCGCATAAGGAAAGCGAAACAACAAGGACCAATGGAAAGGATGTTTGACTTACCAGTGACAATGAGAAATGAAAATCATCGAGCCAAAAATCGATTGTCTCAGCCACGTCTCCCCCCTATCTGGCAACAATTTTGGCAAGTCCCCACCTCTCCTTGTTTCCTTTCACTGTCTCACTTTCTTTCAAATTTCTCGATTGTAGGATTTCTAACAAATTGCAAGCACAACGAAGCGACAGTCCGAGGTGGGACTGTCAGGCGAAATAACGCAGTCGAGACAAGGGGGGGAGGCGACCAGATCCACTATTTACGGAGAAAAGGTCGAATGAAAGGGCGAGGTTCTCAGGGTTTGGCGAGTGGCGAGTGCATAGAAGAGAGGGTGACTCCAGAGGATATTGGTCCAGAGAGAGATGGAACCATATCACCTGCGGAGCTGAAAAAGCTCCGCAGGTGCGGTTCTTTTGATATGAGCGGTCCGATAATTTATCAACGGTTATGATTTAACAGTAATAAACAGTCCCGTGCATCAAAATTCGTGTTTAGACTTCCCCACAGCCGTTGTGATTTCCTTGAGCCGTTGTGATTTCCCTGCTGTGATCTCCGCACAGAAAAAATCCGCAGAGACTGTTTGCCCGAGAGAGATGGGGGTGCTCTCGGCCAAGATCCTTTTCTGTGGTCAACTCACAATACCTTAATTTCCAACATATTAATTGATTCATTCATTTGTTTCTATGATAATTTGGCTTTCCAATGTTGATGTACTATTAAATATGCTTTTTAATTAAGTTCTAAAATTTTAGTTTCATTCAATTTGATGTACAGCTTAGTTAAATACTTTTTCCTTGTTTTAAGATTTCAATTTAATTTTAGAATTTTTGTTCTTTTTTACTTGATTCCTTCGTCACAATTTCAATTGATTAAGATATTTTGTATTGTCTATTTAGTTTGAAATTAAATTATGTCGTTGAATTTTATTCTCTAAATTTCTAGGCTATCTTCATAAAATTTAGCAATTTGTTGTGTATATTTTCTGACATTATTTTTATTAAATTTTTATATTTTTTTATTTTGAAATTTACGGGTTTCATAACTAATTTTAATTTGAACATAACTAAGTTATTTAAATAATAAAATACTATACAAGATAAGTCGTATAATAAATTATTATTATGAACAATAACTTATTTATCATAACTAATGAAGTCAGTATTACTGACGGTATCAATTAATAACTGTACATTATATGAACTCCCTATTATAAAATGTTATTTCGAATCAAATATAATCGTATACACTTTTAAATTTCAAAAAATTGCAAACTAGGTAATTTCAATGCCATCGAGCAAAATTCTGGTAAACTGATATGAGATGAAAGATGCATAAATTCATTCAGTGGGTGTCAGTGGTCCAAAAAATTTTCCAATGAAAAGGAAATTAGCTAGAATTGAAGATGCGCATACTTTATCCTTATCCGTATTCTCAAATTTTTACCTTTGTATTATTCGGGCACTCCCTCATGGTTAGTGAGAGTCAACCGTTTGATGTTAAGTTTTCACACGTTTTGTATTGTTAATCTTGGAAAAAAAATGAATGATATCCGTTACACAATACTTTGTCACATGCAAGGCAAACTCCCAATCAAGATGTATAACTGTATATGAATTATCAGTACAGTTAAGACTCGTCTCTGACTGTTACTCTCTCTCTCTCTCTGTAGCGCACAGTTGTAGGACTTAATTTAAGGAACCAGAGATACCAGACAACTTATTTATAGTATGATCTTGTAGAATGAATAATTAATGAATATCACATCTACCAGATTACCATCTGGACCAACTCACACAGGATGATCCAGATATCTACCAGATTACCACTTGGAAGAGTACAATTTTTTCTTTAAAAACAAGTTATCTTTGAACAATAATATCTGTCAGGACGGATATACACAACACACACTCTATTAGCTGCTTGTAAGGTCACCATGGTTGCAATAAATTATGCTTTGCATTATCAAAAAGAGACTAGCTCAACGTCCTATATATTTCAAAAATAAAACCACTTTTCTTAAATCACGAATATTCAAACCTTTAGGAGTACAAATCTTTATAGACACAAAATAAAATTTGAGAGCTAGATTTTTATTACCTGCTTGTAAGGTCACCATGGTTGCATTATCAAAAAGAGACTAGCTCAACGTCCTATATATTTCAAAACTAAAACCACTTTTCTTTCATCACGAATATTCGAACCTTTATGAGTATATATTTTTATCAAAATAAAATTTGAGAACTAAATTCTCATTTTTTTAAAAAAGAATAATTCTAGTGTGTATTCAATTTTAGGTACATCCAACGTTTATGATATATTTTTTTGAAAAACATAAATTTTTTTTTGTCTATTAGCCCTGTATGAATAAAACAAATTAGCGAAGTAATTGGAGACGCACTTTCTGTTTTTTACAGCAGGTCGATCGTTTTCATGCACATTTGAGAAAAAAAAATGTTCACTAAATAAGGGCAGCAAAATGCATGACAAAGTAAATATAAGAAGATTTGCGATGTCATGTGATTTTGATACCCAAAACATTACAATCTCATACTTTATTTATATTTGAAAATTTAAAACTTCAGTACAAAATTCACAATCATGCATTGATCTTCTTTATTTCAACGCGAGCGAGTCATCTTCAAGCTATACCAATATAAACTTTCGTAAGCTTGAAGTTCATATAATTTTACTAATTAAATTAAGCGTATACTATAATAGATTAATTTTAAAACATACATTTTTTATCTAATTATTTATAAATTAGAATCAGCACTATGAAATTCAAATCATAAATTTTATATGGATGCATCTCTTAATTATGAATAAAAAACCACAGATTAAATTTAATATTTGAGTTGTAGAATTTAAAATAGCAAATTAAAAAAATATAAATTTATGACATTTTGTACCCTTGTCCTCAAATACGTAAAATTAATGTGGCCCGTTTTTTTGTAAATTAATGACTCCTGACTCCACGATATGTACGTAATAATTTCTTACGTCGTTTTGTGGTTTGGACAATTAATTTTCAACCGACATATAAATTAATGACTCCAGACTCCCCAATATCTATGAAGATATGAGCATATATGTCACCGATGGCTGCTTGATTTCTCCCTAGAATCTTATGTTGTTTGTCTGGACTTTCTTTTTCGGAAATACAGGTCAAGTATATTTCACAGTAGTGTGTACAACAAATTCTTCAATTAATTTAACTTGTTTCATTTATCCATTCTGATTTATTTTTTACTGGATTGAGAAATTATCGGATAAGTATAAATTTATTTTTAGAAACCTATCTAATTCGGACCCGCTCAGAAATTCAAATTGTTTAATTTGCACTAAAAGGTTATACAAGAGGGGAGCTAACCTTTGCTGTCGGTGGGGTTCTCTTACACGTGTATGCGTACGTGTACGCACACACGCCCGCATATATCATATATTTTTTAAATATTATATATATAATTTATTGATAATCAATAAAATAATCAATGAAGAGTTCAAATTTTAAATTGTATTTTAATTATTATCAAATAATTTTTATTTTTAGATGTTATATATCATTTTTGTTTATAATATTAATTATTTTTTAAAAACATGATAAATATTTAATTTAATCTATTATTCATAATTAATGTGAAATTATCATCGTTTTTCATTTTTTTAATTTTTCATTCTTGAGTTATGATATAATTAATAAAATATATATTATCTAATATTAATAAAAATTATATAATATATTATTTAATTAAATATCAACCCGTTTAACTCTATAACCCGTAAAAATCGCAAAACCCGTATGCTAAAAATTATATTTGATGGACTGAGCTACATGTGAGTTACTGAAATTTTTTTTAATCTAGTATAACCAGGTTGGGTTTAAATTTTCATAAAAAATCATTAAACCGTCCATTGTACAACCCTACTCTAGAGTCAAGACTTTATAACAAAGAACGGGTTCAAAACGCAAACGTGGAATATATAGATTTTGCTACAGTAATATAAAATTTATGGATCTGAATGAAATTTTGTATTAAAATTTTATGAGATATATTTTTTATTTTTTTTTTTTTATATATTTAGTGACCGAAGTTGCTACAAATTCAAAAAGCATAACAAATCATATTCAAATCCTGCTTTATTTATCTCAATAAGTTTTTTATATTAAAATCCAATGGGATACAAGATATTTTTATTTTTTAGATTCTAAGTTTTTTTTTTTAAAATGATGTAATCAATCAGAGCAGGCACAACATGACTTATTTTCAGAAGCAGCCATTGAAGATCAATAGAGAAATGTTGTCCTTCTATGAGCAAAATCGTCTTTCCGGCGGCAGTTACAGTGCTGAGTCCGGGCGGGTTGGATTTTGTTTCAAAAAACTTTTTGAATTTCTAATAGAAAGTGATTTTGCTTATTTTTAAAAATTCAAAACAAATACTTAAAATATATATATATATATGTTAACAAATCTAAAACTAGATTGATGCAGTCAAGTTTGTAATTCCACACAGCACAAATCTCTTAAAATGCTGAATGCAAACTAGATAAGTGTAAAATAAACAAGAATATGATATGAACATAGACATATGGTCATAAACAGTTGATAAATCGATCAAGTACTTGTTAAACTTAACTAAAAGAATAATCAACCCGAGTTGATTTCAAATGACAAATTCAAACCATTAAACTCCATTTATGTCATAAGTATTATATTTACGTTACAGATTTTAAAAAAATCAAAGTCATTTTTATATAGTTAAATACAAAAAAAGTGGTTTATAAAGTTATTTTAGTATTACATTAATTAAAATTGAAAAATTAACAATTTATCATATAGAGGCATCACTGAATTTATCTTTTGATTTTTAAACTTTTGAAAAAAATAACAATTCTGAACTTTTATTTACACTGAATTTCTTTGGAGAAACTAATTAAGTTCATCCTTAGTTAACTTCATACTACACCAAATTATCTGCACTTTTGAAATAAAAAATTAATTTTGTCCTTGAACTTTTTAACAGATACTATATTAGTTCTTGGCCCGACTCGACGAATCGAGCTTACACAACCTGACATGAGTTTCAACTAATATTTTTCAAAAATGAAAATTGTGTAAATAAAATTGTAAATGAGAATTTCTTGGACCAATTTAGTTTTTTTTTTTAAGTTCAGAGAACAAATTATTTTTTAATCAAAAGCGTAAAAGAGTTATGTGATATAGTTAAAGTTTTAAATCAAATTGGATTTTCTGAAGACGTTCAAGAATTAATTTAATATGTTTTAAAATAAGGACCAATTTAATTCAATACAAAGTTTAGGGCGAATGAGACTATATTATTTGGAGCTTATCCAATATATTTTTTTTTCATGTAGGCTCACCAGAGTTCTATGGGTTTAAAAACACTAAATTATTTACTATATATAAATTAATATATATTGTAAATAAGTATGAGTGGGGATCCATTGACAATGAGTTATGTTGACAATTTTGACAATGAATTTCTAAATAAATACAAAAAAAAAATCTTAATTTTTTTTATATAGATATGTTCTTCTTCATATAGATTGATGATCATTCAAATTTCATATAATTTCATTATCATTTGATAGTCCATCAAATACCGTTAAATTGAAACCGTTACAAATTATATGAAAATTTGATGATCTTTGATGGACTATCAAACGATAAAGAAATTACATAAATTTGAATGACCATCATTCTAAAAGTAGAAGAACACATTTATAAACTTTTTTCTATTTTTAAGATTTTTTGTATTTATTTAGAGGTCCATTGTCAAAATTCTCAAAATAAACCATTATCAACCGAACCATTCTCAATAAGTATATACATAGCAAATGTAAATGTTACTTTAATTTCAACACTATTTTCTCTGCTTTCACCCTACTAACATGCTCACTGGGTGAATCCACGATTTCTATTTATTCAACAGTTTACTCATTTATCTCTGTCCCTATGTCCCTTCATGTAGACATGTACAACTGTTCCGCACAATAACTTGTCAGGAGAAGTTGATATAATGACATTTATATTAGATCATAACCATTTGAAAGCTTGTGCACGCCAATTTGGTTTTACATTTCCTATGATCCGAAGAACGTTTTGATCTAATTTAAAGGTTAAGCAATAGAAGAACGTTTTGATCTAATTTAAAGGTTAAGCAATAGAAGAACGTTTTGATCTAATTTAAAGGTTAAGCAATAGCTTTGAAAGTATGATAATTCTGAAAGAATGATAGAATAATATTTTTTTTAAAGAGTGGTAGAAGTATGATATTGTTGATTATTCGGAAGATTAAAAATATCATTTGATAGTTGTTAATCAGAATAGTTAAAATATGAATAATTATGATACTAATAATGATGATAATAAAAATAATAGTAAAATAATAATCATAATAGTAACAATAATAAAAATAATATCATAATAAAATAATATCATAATCATAATAAATAATAATGTTCACAAACTTTAATCATAGTAATATAATAAAAATATAAACATAATTATAATATAGTAATATAATAATAAAAATTATCATTATAATAATAATAATTTTAATAATATAATTATAATATAATAATATAATACAACATAATCAAATAATAATCAAAATCATAATCCTAATAATATAATAATAATATAATCATAATCATAATAATATAATAAAAAATTATAATCATAATAATAATTTTAATCATAATAATATAATCATAACTATAATCATAATATAATAATATAATATAACATAATAAAATAATTATAATAATAAATAATAATAATCATAGTCATAATCATCATAATAATAATAATAATAATATAATAATATTAATAATAAATAATCATAATAATATAATAATAAATAATCATATTTATGTTCATAATATAATAATATAATAATATAATACTAAAATTATATTTATTATAATATAATAATAATAAATAATATAACAATACTAATATTGATGATAATATAATAATAATAGTCATAATCATAATTTAATAATAATAATATAATGATAATAATAATAATAATAATAATAAATAATAAATAATAATTATAATCATAATATCATAATATAATACAATATAATCAAACAATAATCACTATTCCTACGAGAGCTAATCCGGTATTTCATCTATAAGTTGGTATACCAAATTATCACTCTTTCGCACTCTTCTACTTAGTCTAAAATTCATTTGGCAAATTAATTCATTGGAATAATAATTTTATTCTAACTTTTTGCTATTCCATTGAGTCACAACCAAACCCAAATCTTTTTCTTCTTATTATGCTAAAGAATTTTTTTCATGTGGTCATGCTAAGAAGCAGATGATCCAAAACTTTGGTTAGTTTGATAAATTAAGAAATAGCTTTAGAAGAGTGATAATTTTAGAAAAGTGATAGAATAGTATTTTTTTAGAAGAGTGGTAGAAGAGTGATAAAATAATGTCTTTTTAGGAGAGTGGTAAAAGAGTGATATTCTTGACTATTCGGAAGAATAAAAATATCGTTTGACAATTGTTAATCAAAATAGTTAAAATATAGATAATTATGATACTAATAATGATAATTCTATAATAATAATAATAATAATCATCATCATCATCATAATCCATAATCATAATCATCATAAATAATATATTCATAGTTGTAATATAATAATACAATAAAAATATAAAGTTAATCATAATATAATAATATAATATTATAAATTATAATCATAATATCATAATATAGTATAACATAATAAAATAATAATAGCAATAAGTAATATTAATTATAGTCATAATCATAATAATATAATAATAATACAAGTATAATCATAATATAATAATATAATAATAACAAAATCATAATCATATAATAATAAATAATCATACTTACTATAATATAATAATAATACTAACAGTGATGATAATATAATAATAATAATAATTACAAAATAGAATAATATAATAATACTAATAGTGATGATAATATAATAATATAATAATAATAAATAATAATAATATAATTATAATTATAATATAATAATATAATAATAAAACATAATTATAATAATAAAATATAACATAATTAAATAATAATTACTATTCGGACGAGAGCTAATCTAGTATACTTCCTATAACTTAATATATCGGATTAGAACTCTTCTACTTAATCTAAAATTTAGTTGACAAATTAATTCGTCAAAATAAAAATTATATTTATATTTTTATTATTCCCTGGAGTGTCAAACAAACTCTATTGAAAATCGGCTAAACAATGTTAAGATTACATCAGTTTTGTTCTCAGATTTGATACAAAAAGCCTCTCTTTTTTTTTTTTTTTTTTTTTTTTTGAAAAGCCTTTTTTTATTCGGTCCTTGAATTTTTCACATGAACTGTAAAGCAACTATTTTTGTTCTCATGGTTTCCCTGCTTCTCGGCTGTCGTGCTTCAAGTGTGAATGGGCTTTTTCAATCTGTGATCTTTTCGGTACTTGTATATTGTTGCATAGTGCATAGTGCATAGTGCATACCATGTTGAAGTTGCCGGTTAGGTTTTTCAAGATCGCCACAAGAAGTTTTACATATTTAAGGGTTCGCATTTTCTTTGTAAATCCCGCGAATTTATAAGAATTTGCTGGCGCTCTATGCAATTCTGTTTTACTTTTATGTTACCGATTATATTTTTATTTTGTAATTACTTTTATTGTTTACTTCTCCAGTTCTACTAAAAATATCTGCTTCAATTTTAGTTAACAAACTCAATAAGTTAATAATAATAATAATAATATATTCCTTATATTTTTAAAGAAAGGCTACCAAATTATTTAAAATTCTGTATAAAACTAGTTATATTAATTTATGATTTGCGAACTAGGAATTATAAGTTTTAACCAAAGGCTTAGATATTTGATAACGAACTCATAACAGCAAAACACTTTTCATAATTGATTGTGGATAGTGGTATTATTACGGGCAATATCAGTTCATACCATAAGTGAATGTTTTGTCAATTTTTTTTGACGAGTCAGACATAAAAATATAAAAAAATAATGGTAAAAAAATATAGAATATGAAGTTATATTATTTGTTTGACAATGGTGATAATTATTATTCTAATAATTATCAAACAGTAAAAAACTTTATGAGTATAAAAATTAAAAAATTTGTTTTATCATCTGTGGATTCAAAAAACGAATGAGCAAAAATTTCCTATTTTTTCCATGATGTGTGTCGGATTTTAAATATTTGATACTTTATTTTCAGTTTGATTAGTTAAGAGTTTAAATATTCCATTTTTATGATCAATTAGTTAATTATCAAAATCATCAAAATAAGATGTTTTTTCTATATATCCTTCTTCAAAAGTATAATTAATGTGCAATACAATTTAAAATACTGTTCTCATCTAAATGAAGAAAAAAATATTTATTTATCTTATTACTTACATAACATCTTCCTTAATTTTTAATACAAAAACATATTTTCCTTTGTGAATTACAAGTCTAGATGTAAATTAAATGTTACCATGACAAAACATTTCATTTTATTTATTTTACTGCAATTTTTCTTTAAAAACATCAATTTTATTTTTTTATTAATTCACTACTTCTTTCCTTTTACTATATCATTTTTTATTTATTGACGATAAAAGTAACAATATATTTTTGGTGCCTGCATTCCTTTGTAATTTTTTGTAACATCAAAATGTTTACACATATAATCTTCGACTATTACATAAAATTTCATTATTTGGGGACTGTTTGCAAAAATAGCAAAAATTTATTGCGAAAGGAAAAACGTGGATGGTAAGGCACCCACGGTTCTCTTGCGATAAGATAGCAACAACAAAAAAGTGTATATATAAAAGTAGTGCTAATAGTCCCTTACTTCAATCCCCGTCAGCGTTCTCTAATCTCAGTACGTGCGTAATTAATCAGCGTCTTTGATCGATCAAAATAATGAAAAACATTTCTCACTTCTGATGTGCAATTGATCCTCGACTATTCACGTGAATTCGTGATCTCTACTTCTCTTTTTTTTTCTCTCTCTACATTGTCTACAGACAGAAAGAGTTTGAATGATTTGAAATGTTGAATGAAAACTTGAAAAAATTTGATTTTGTCATTTTGAATCATCATCCCAAATTTAATTCCCACAGAGAATGTGATAGGCTATGAGCCCCTGACATGTCATGTGTGCACATAATATTATGTGTCTTTTGTTTCTTCTAAATAAAAAATTTCATGCTTTGGATCATAACAACACAATGAATTTCATATATAATTAAAGTTATTTATATTTTAATTAAAGGTGACTATATTTCAATTTCATGGTTTTCTAGATCGTCGTTGACAAGACCCTAAAAGAAAAGGTGATCATTGTCTATCAATCATTCCTCACTGATGTCATCCATTCTTTGAGCTTGAGCCTAATCTTTGATTTCTCTATTGTCTATCGCTTCTCTCGTGTTGCTCACATCACCACCGCGACCACCGCCATTGCCGCTATCACCACGAGACAAATCTGCTCTAGTCCAGGAGTACCAGCTATCTATGCCATCAACTGGATGCACTGGCTCACGACGCGCCGCGAGAGCCGTTGGAGGAAAGACCGGGTGTGACGACGGGGGCAAATTGTCGGATTTCTATTGCGTATTTTGCAGTTGTGCCAGTTCAACCATTACTCTGACAAAAATTCTAGATGATCCTTTGCCCTTTTGTGTTACCTTCAAGAAGTTCGATTAAGAGAGAGAGAGAGAGAGAAAAATGTGCTAGCTCGAGGTCTACCGAGATTCTATACTTGAGCGCCTCTTTCGCTTGTCTTTTTCACTTTCGTTGTTTTCATTTTAGTTTTTTGGGGAGAGGAGTAAATAGGAAGCATGTAATTGCTCCAGCAATATTCAATGGGGGACATAATCGGGGGACAGAAGTTCAGGGAAATAAAGATTTCCTCTATATAAAATCGAGGAAACATGTCAGTCAGTTAGTTCTTAGATGAAGCATGAACACTTATGTAGACATCCTCAAGGATCCGATTTGAAAAAACTTTTAAAAAATGAAATTTAAAGTACTTAATTTTTAAACGGTGAGTCCGATCTTTAAGAATTTTGATTCTTATTAAGTTTTTTAGATTCTAAGGACCAAATAAGAATCAGAAAAAGATCGACGAGTAAAGGCTTGATGTTTTTTTAGTGATTATACATTTAAAATATTAATTTATATTTTTATAAAAATATTTAATTATATTTTTCTATTTTAACTTGTAATTATATTTTTTCTATTTTTTTAATTTTTAAGTATAATATGTATATAATATAAATTATTAAAGAAGGATCTAGAAAGGGCTGAAAATAAACATAACTTATAAGGGCTCAACTCCTGAACTCGGACCGGCCGACCCTTAAAAAAAAATAGCCATTACCTGACCCTCATAAGTTCACCATGATCCTTTCTAATAGTAAGAACCGAACTCCTTAAGGACCGAATTCAATCTTTAAAAATAAATCATTCTGACCCAACCCTTATCAAACGAGACCATTTTTGGTCCTTACTGGCCCTTCCCAAGTTCTTTCTTTAGTATTTTATATTGTATATTAATTACACTTAAAAAATATAAAAAATTAAAAAATTAAAATAAAATGCCAAAACAGAAAATATATATTTTATTTTATTTTATAAATATAAATTAATATTAAAAAAATTCTTAATCAGATAGAAAAATATATATCACGCCCTTAGCCCTCCCTCACCCAGCCCTTAGAGCCTGGAGAGCTTAGTACATGTTGGGTTTCTGAAAGGCCGGACTTACCTTTTAAAATTCAAGCGCTTTGAACCTGACCCTCTAAAACCCTCGAGAAGCTCGGCCCAACCCGACCCTTAAGGACGATGATTAGTCGGAAAGGGTCGGGTTAGGAATGTGTCATTTTGTCTAATATTCATTTAAATCGTTTCATAATTAAACGTTTTGAATGAAATGGATATGTAGACGCTACAGAATAAATTTCAATATGGGGTACCCTGTGAATCTAAATTTTACATGTAAAATAATATATATAGGATGGCTAGAGTCGTAAATTGACTGAAAAATAGATGCACTTTAGGTATCTTGAAACTGTCCCCTTGTGTGTCCAGTATTGAATGAAAAAAATGGGTTATATTACTTCTCTGGACCTGAACATACCGTTGGATCAAATTGATTTGGTATGTCCGAATATATTTTGCTTGATATGTCAGAATAATTGTGTATTTGACATCTGAACTAAAATCAGACTATTAAATTGTACAAGTATAAGATACAACAGATGTGAGTTGAAAAGTTTAAGCACATCAGATATGTGTACTAGATTGAGTAATTTATATCAGCACATCAACATATCTAATATGAGCTATGTGATTTTTGATTGTGTCTGTTAATAAAATTAATTTGAATAATATTTTAATTCATGTACATACATTATACAATCAAAGGCGGAGCTAGAAATATTTCATATGGGGTTCACTAATTTTAAAATAGAAAATTTTATATTAAATTAAAAATTTTCAAGCATCATTATATATCACAATTGATTTGTGCTTTTGAGTTTTTGGTTTATGTGGACTTATATTTAAGTAAATTCTTCTAATTTTATTTCAATCTTTTGGATAGGACTCATTACTCAAAAGTCTTATTGCGCTTCCATCATTAGTAGGATAATTTTTTCGACTTAGTTGATTCCGCTTAGCAACTTGTGAGGTCGAAAAATTCTTTTGTTGTCATTGTGTTTGATGAAATTCATTCATAAATAATTAATGATAGACATATCAAAATAAAATTTTAAATTCATATTACATTCACATTACTAACAACAAGTATCCCCTTAATAATAAATTTAATTTTTAGTTTTGCTAATACTTAATTTATTTTGGCTAGTAAAAAAATAAAATTCATTTCAGCTAATAATAATTTTTAATTTTCCTAATAGTCAATACAAATAACTGGCCAAACTATCATGATGAATTTAATTTTGAATACTACATAATATAAATATTTATCATATTTAAAGCAGTCCTTGATTTTATATTTTGGAAAAATTACTCTACTTAATTTCTAAAATACAATTGGGGCCAATTTATATATTATAAAAAAATCTTAATTCTATATTAACATTTAACACAACATTATTTACGTGCACCATAATCATAAAGAGAAAAAAATAGAATTATGAATTAGAAATTAAGAATCATAATAAAAAATCAAAATTTTTTTATTAACTTAACAATAGAAAATACTAAATTATATGATGTATTGCTTAGGATTTTGTTTTTTTTATGAATTTTTCTTAAAATTTCTTTTGTACTAATCCATAAATTGGATGGCAATGGAGAAGTTGCTAGTTATAGTCCTTTAGAAGGCTAAAAAACATTAATCAGGGGCGAAATCAGAAATTTGATAAAAGAGAGGTCAAATAATAAAATTTATTTTTTTAAGGCAGGCCAAAGAGTATTTATATTAAAATATATATAAAATATAATGGATAAAAATGTATTTTTTTATTTATTACGGGGCTGACCCCCTTTTGCCTACCTTTAGTTCCGCTCCTGACATTAACAACTATAGTCTTATGGAAGATCAATAGACTTTGTGTTAATGACTGATGTTGTTATATATATATATTTTTTTTTAATTTACGACAAAATGAGTGGTGAAGATAGTCCAAATGCAGATAATGATCGAATACAGATAGTCCAGATGCAGATAATGATCTGAGTATTTGATGGATATCCAGATACAGATCGGATATCGAACATATACAAATACAAATATGATTATATTTTTGATATTAAATAAAAATATTATATATATTATATATATATAGTTGGGCTATAGTGCTATGCATAGCACGGAACGTCCCGTGCTATGGATCGATTTTTCATTTTCAAAGTCCAAATGGTCGATCCAACCGTACAAAATAATTTTCATATGAAATCTTATAGGGTACAAAAATTTGGAGTATTTTGAGTTTTATAAATCGCTCTTTTTAATTTTTGAAAATAATGTACAAATATTGAATATTTTATTATTATTTTTAGAGTTGATTTTCAAAAATTAAAAATAGTGACTTAGAAAACATGAGACACTCTAAATTTTTGTATCCCATAAGATTTCAATATCAAGAATTTAATAAGAGTGATAAATCAAAATTTAGAGATCATTTAATTTAATTTTTCAGTTAGGATAACGGAAGGGCTCCGTGCTCCTAGGAGAATGTTAGTTTTACTATATAATATATATATATGAAAGTAGTTCAAGATGTTTTGTGTCTATATGAATGTTAGTTTTTCGCGGATGTCAAGTTGTCGTGGCCTTTTTGTATGAGCATCTCTCATTATTTTACCCTTATTAATTATGGCCACCTATTTATCAGATAACCACTATTGGTATGTGTAATTCTACAATTCATAGGTTTTTAATGAAATTATATACTAATCTTAGTGTATTCTAAAAGGACCACTGTAAATTATGTTTCACAATTTGCATACATCCATTAATGGATAAATGAGTGAATATCGGTCCCAGGTCACTGATGAGGCTCAGAATTTAAATACTGCTTATCTATTATTATAATTGAATGCTCTAGAGCCGGGAGATAAATTTGTAAATTACTAAACTGAGCTTATAATCTTATTTTGTGCATAGTGTAATTTTGGGGACGATTCCGTTGGCAAATTTCAATTACTCATAAAAAAAATCCTTTTGTTTTTATAATTTTAAACAAGATTTTCTTACAAAAATATAATTATGAGATAAGCCAACGAAAATATTGCACACTTAAACAAAATCTATTAATTTCGATAGCGATATATGAGTGATATTTGAAATATGTGTCAATAACCACTTAAATAAAATGTGGGAACGAGAGAACAAAAGTTTTCCAATTTAGATAATTTTTTTCTCATTGGATATCTTCATAGATGTGAACGATATTTTATAGAGATGCATGTTGCTGATACTATCATCATATTGATTTCATTATGCAATTTATTTTTTACAATATTTACATTATTCAACTTGAATAGAAACTAAATGTTATTTAAAAAAAATATTACACAAGATAAATTACATAATAAATTATAAACATAAATAATAATTCATTTATCATAAATAATAATGTGGGTACTGATGATGGTATCAATAACCGTATATGATATATGAAATTCCTGCTGCAAAAATATTATTTGTAAGTAAAGATAGTTGGATATACTTCTAAAAAGTTTCAAGAAATTGTAAGCTAAATAGTTTCTATGTAATTGATCAAAATCGTGATAAACGTGAGATGAAAGATACATAAATTCGATCATTCAGTGGATGTCGACAGAAGACTGTACTACTGGTAAAAAAAAAATCCAGTAAAAAGGAAATTAGGTACAATTGGTGCACATTAGCACATACTTTCTCCTTATCTGGATTCTCAAATTCTAACCTTTGTATTACTGGAGCACTTCCTCATATATTCTTAGTGAGAACGTGAGAGTAACTTGTTCCAGTTAAGTTTCATATGTTTTGTATTGTTAATCTTGAAAAAAATGAATGATACCTCACAATAATTTGTCACAGGAGCCCTCTCTGTACATTAATTAACCAGCAGTGCAGTAAGGTTCCTCTCTTACTGTTATTCCCTTTCTCACTACAACAAAAAGGATTTTTGCTAACACCCAATTACTAACGGTTTATTAAGAAAACCGTTAATAAGGAAGGTCGGTGACATTTTGGTAATATTTGATAACATTTCAGTAACGGTTATTACAAAAAATCGTTACTAAAATCTATGTTAATTTCTGATATTTTTTTCGGTAGAACTTTTAATAACAGTTTTACATAAAAACCATTACTATAGGGTCCATATTAATAACGGTTAATACCTAGAAACTGTTACTGAAACGTTTAATAACAGTTTTTTTTTATAAAAACAGTTATAAAATCTTTTCTCTTTAATTTACACAACCCAACCCTAGTAGCGATGGAACTCTCTGCTGGCCGCCTCTCTTCGTGCTTGAAGCTTTTGCCGCTGCCTTCTGCCCTCTGCCTTTGTTGTTTGTTGCTATGTGATGGAGGATTTTAACAATATGTGGGCTTTAGCGAGGAAATACCAGCGGCCATTGATGATGCTTATATTGCTACTCTTTGGGTGGCGACATCCCCACATAATTGCCATCAATGTTTTTTTTTACTCTTTTGCACCCACCCCAACCCGTTCTCAATCTACCTTGTCATGGAACATGTTTGTTTTACATCTAGTTATTTTTTTCCTCCAATTTTAACACCAATTTGCAGTGTATTTGCAACATTCTTTCTGATGAGTTACTAGGTTTTGAACTCTTATACTAGAATAGAGAACTTAGTTTTTGAATTCTTTTGTTCTCGATTTTCTTGAACTTCTTTGATGGTTTAACATGTGAAATTTTAAATGTGTCAGTTGCGCCAGATAGATATGCATCGGGATTCGAGCTTGTCGAAGACGAAGTATATATTTTAACATATTTTCTGAAAATTCTTTAATTTTTTGATATATTTCTTGAATTAAATTTTTATCACTCTAAAAATTTATATATTTTTAGAATTTATTTTGTAATTATTTTAGATATTAAAAAAACACTTAATTTAATTATCAATAATCATCCAAACAAGTGATAAAAAAGAAAGTATTTTAAAAATTATTAAATATGATCTACAACTAAATTTATATATAAAGATTATATTAAACAATCCGGTCAACTATTTGGGTCCTAAAAACAAACAATTTGATCCATAATATCAAGGGTTGAGGGAAGAGGGTGCCGAGGATCTGACACCCCCATAATTTACACAATTAGTATAAATTATAATTTTTTTGCTTATATTTGGGAGATATTTAGTTGTCTGTTAACCCTCATAATTTTATTTTAAATATTTGAATCATCAAAAATCTATATTGTAGATATATTTTAGTTTAATTATAAGCTCATCATATTCACTTTTCAATTTGACTTTTTATGATTTCTTTCCTTATTTTAGACTGGTGACGAATGACGATTTATTTTCTTCTTTAATTATGTCTATCGTCATATCGCAGAATTACAAATTGGTTCTCTCTGATATCAGCACCCCAAGTTCAAATCTTGATTCCACACCTACATAACACTATAGTCAAACTCTAAAATTTTAAACTTCAATATTATAAAATTCAAAATCATTGATCTTCTTTACTTCAATGACACTGAGTCAATATAAAATTTTATAAATTAGTGAATAACTGATAGCTCAAGTGATAGTTAATTAAAATGACTTCAAAAAATTATAAATTCAAATCTCCATTCCAAAAAGAATTTTGATCTCTATCCCCACTCTAAAAAATAATTTCGTAAGTTTAAAGTTCTTTTTACAAATTGAATTAGGTATCTAATTCACTATAATAGATTAATTTTAAAATATTAAATTTGATATTTGAATCAGTATGAAATACAAATCATAATTTTTTTTATGGATACATCTCTTATGACTTATGAGTAAAAAAACCAACAGTTCAATTTGATATTTGAGATTTAAAATTTTAAAAGTAACTGAAGAAAAATATAAATTTATGATACGCAAATTTGTAACCGTTGTCAATAAATACGTGGAATTAACATCTCGTGGTCCAATTAATGTAGCCCGTACATAAACTAAAGAGTTCTGACTCCACGATACGTAATAATTTCTTATGTCGTTATTTGTGGTTTGGCTAATTAATTTTCAAACGATAACATCTGCAGTTGATACTCTATTCTGTACATCTATGAGCATATATGACTTCAAATCTGCTGTTATTTTTGTAGAAGAATAGATTCATGTTATTGATTCTAAAAAAATATAAATATTTTAAAAATATAAAAAGTTCATATTTTTTATTTACTTATAGATAGCCCATCAAATTCCATGCAATTGCATTAACGTTTGATAGTCCATCAAAGACCGTTAATCTGGAACCGTTACAAATATTAGTGAAAGACCATTAAATTTTATAATCTTTGATGAAGTATCAAACATTAATGAAATTATATGAAATTTGATGGACTATCAATCTATAAATTAAAAAACATATCTATAAAATTATTTTTTTAGAATTTTATTTATATTTTTTAGAATAAATAACATAATTCTATTCTTTGACAAGAATAACAATAGATTTTGATCCGAGCATATATGTCAGCGGTCTTAATTTCCCTCCTAGAATCTTATGCTCTTTAATATGCCTATTTTTTTAAGTAGTTCTAGCATAGATACTTCAGACTTTATTAACAAAGAAAATATTATAATAAATTAATTCGATTGGTGCAATCAAGTTACGGTTCCATAAAACTCAACATCTTTTAAAGTACTGAAAGCAAACTAGACAAATACAAATACAAATAAACATGAATATGATATGAACACACACATACATGCATATATAAATACATATATATATAGAGAGAGTAAAGATACTGTGAGCTTAACTCAAAAAATATATTAAATCATCTCCAAATTTTAATTTATCATGCTCATTAAATTTTTTATATGAAAATCTTATGGGATGTAAAAATTTGGAGTGTTTTGAGTTTTTTAACCCACCGTTTTTAATTTTCTAAATGATGTTCAAATATTTTATATTTTATTATTATTTTTAGAGCTAATTTTCAAAAATTAAAAACCACGACTTAAAATGCTCAAAACGCTCCAAATTTTTGCATCCCATGAGATTTTCATATAAAGAATTTAATGAGAATGATAAATTAAAATTTGGAGATGATTTGATATATTTTTTGAGTTAATCTCACGGTTTCTTTACTATATATATATATATATATATATATACATATATATATAGAATTAGACTATGGTACTTTACAAAGCACAAGAGCATTGTGTGCTTTGCGCTCTATTATTAAATTTAAGTCAGAAATGACCGATCCAAACCGCTCAATCTAATTTCCATATCAAAATATATTAGTAAACCAAATTATATATATATTTTTAATTCATTTGCTATTTTTTGATGAACCAAAATTCTCAGATCAAGTCATTTTTCTCCTCACCAAAAAAAATAGCAAGAAAATTAAAAAATATATAAATTTTGGATTAGGGTTTAGGGAAAATCACCATTTTTCGATGAACCAGAATTCTCAGATCAAGTCATTTTTCTACTCACTAGAAAAAATAGCAAATTTTTTTTTAAAAAAGTATAAATTGGTTTACTAATAGATTCTGATATGAAGATTAGATTGAACGGTTCAGATCGGTTATTTCTGACTTAAAATTAAAAATAGAGCACGGAGCACACATCGCCTCTGTGCTTTGCAAAGCACCATAGTCGGACTATTTATATATACACACACACTCATATATATATATATATATATATATATATTTATAATTAGGCTATGGTGTTTTGCAAAGCACAAAGGCGTTGTGTGCTTTACGCTCTATTTTTAATTTTAAGTCAGAAATAAATGATGCAAACCTCTCAATCTAATCTCCGTACCAAAATCTATTAGTAAACCAATTTTTTAGATAGGGGGAAAACCGTCATTTTTGGATGAATCATAATTCTCAGATCAAGTCATTTTCTCCTCATCAGAAAAAATAGCAAAAAAATTCTAAAAAAAATATATAAAATTTAGTTTACTAATAGATTTTTATATGTAGATTAGATTTAACGGTTCAGATCGATTATTTCTGATTTGAAATTAAAAATAAAGCGCAAAGCATACAACACCTTTGTGCTTTGTAAAGCACCATAGTCAAACTATATATATATATATAGTAAAGATACCGTGAGTTTAAACTCACGGAGGCCTTCTATGAGTTTAACTCAAAAAATATATTAAATCATCTCCAAATTTTTATTTAACATGCTCATTAAATTTTTTATATGAAAATCTTATGGGATGCAAAAATTTGGAGTATTTTTAGCTTTTTAAGTCATGATTTTTAACTTTTGAAAATCAGCTTTAATAATAATATATTCAATACTTGAACATCATTTTAAAAAAATAAAAATAGTAACTTAAAAAGCTCAAAACACTCCAAATTTTTGCATCCCACAAGATTTCATATAAAAAATTTAATGAGAATGATAAATTAAAATTTGGAGATGATTTGATATATTTTTTGAGTTAAACTCATAGAAGGTCTCCGTGAGTTTAAGCTCACGGTATCTTTATTATATATATATATATATATATATATATATATATATATATATAGCTTGACTATGGTGCTTTACAAAGCATAGAGGTATTGTGTGCTTTGCGCTTTATTTTTAATTTCAGGTCAGAAAAAATTGATCTGAACCGTTAAATCTAATCTACATATAAAAATCTATTATTAAACTAAATTTTATATTTTTTAGAATTTTTTTGCTATTTTTTCTGATGAGGAGAAAATGACTTGATCTGAGAATTATGGTTCATCCAAAAATGACGGTTTTCCCCCTATCCAAAAAAATATAAAATTTGGTTTACTAATAGATTTTGTTACGGAGATTAGATTGAGAGGTTTGGATCGTTCATTTCTGACTTAAAATTAAAAATAGAGCGTAAAGCACACAACGCTTTTGTGCTTTGTAAAACACCATAGCTTAATTATAAATAAATAAATATATATATACATATATGTATATATATATATATATAGTCCGACTATGGTGTTTTGCAAAGCACAGAGGCGATGTGTGTTTTGCGCTCTATTCTTAATTTTAAGTCAGAAATAACCGATCTGAACCGTTCAATCTAATCTTTATATCATAATCTATTAGTAAACCAAAATTTATATTTTTTATTTTTTTTTGCTATTTTTTTCGGTGAGGAGAAAAATGACTTGATCTGAGAATTTTTGCAATTTTTTTGAGTTAAGCTCATGGTATCTTTACTCTATATACATGTATATATATATATATATATAATATATATATATGTGTGTGTGTGTGTGTGTGCGCGCGCTAATGTACTTTATAAAGCACAAAATACTTTGTACTTCACACTTATATCTTATATTTTAAAATTCAAATGGATGATCCAAATTGTTAAATATGATCTTCATATCAAAATCTCCTTGGTGATCAAATTTTATATTTTTTTAGAAATTTTTAATATTTTTTTGAAGGGTTACAAAATTAATTGATCTGACGTCATATGAACCATTCAATATCAACGATTTTCTATCCCTTTAAAGAAATAGCAAAAAAAAAATCCAAAAAATATAAAATTTAATCACCAAGTTGATTTTGATATGAAAATCATATTTAATGATTTGGATCATCCTTTTAAATTTTAAAACATAAGATATAAGCATGAAGTACGAAATATTTTGTGATTTATAAAGCACATTTGCACACCTCCCCCCCCGTCTCTCTCTCTCTCTATATATATAGATGTGTTATGGTGCTTTACAAAGTAAAAAATTCATATTGTTTTGGGGTGAGATTTAATATCCTGAAGACATGAACCCATATTGCAAAGCGAAAAAATCCATATTTTTTAAATCAGTCTTGTTTAACATAAAAAAAATAGTCTATTTCAGGGCTGATTTAAAAAAAAATGTAGAAATCTGAAAAAAAATATGAAATTTAATATCCCACAAGATTTTGACATGGAGAAATTATTGAGCAACTTAGATTGATCATTTATGACCGCGGGATATTAAATCTCACCCAAATTAATATGGGTTTTTTTTGCTTTACAAAACATCATAACACACACACACACACATATATATATATATATATATATATATATATATATATATATATATAGAGAGAGAGAGAGAGAGAGAGAGAGGAGATACCGTGAGCTTAAGCTCACGGAGGCCTTCCGTAAGCTTAACTCAAAAAACATTTCAAATAATTTTAAAATTTTAATTTATCATTCTCATTAAAAACTTTAGATGAAAATCTCATGGGAAGCAAAAATTTGGAGCGTTTTGAGCTTTTTAAGTTGTGATTTTTAATTTTTGAAAATCAGCTCTAAAAATAATAATAATATATTCAATACTTGAACATCATTTTAAAAAATTAAAAACGGTGACTTAAAAACCTCAAAACACTCCAAATTTTTGCATCCCACAAGATTTTTATATAAAGAATTTAATGATAATAATAAATTAAAATTTTGAGATGATTTAATATGTTTTTTGAGTTAAGCTCACGGTATCTCCACTCATATATATATACACACACACACACAAATACACACACATAGAGAGAGAGAGAGCGAGAAATGATCACTTGACAATGAATTTTTAAATAAATATGAAAAAAATTTAAAAATAGAAAAAAAACTTATGGATATGTACTTCTACTTATAAATTGATGGCGATTCAAATTTCATATAATTTCATTATTGTTTGATAGTCCATCAAAGACCGTTAAATTATAATAATTGTAAATTATATAAAATTTTCATAATTTATGATGGAGTATCAAACGATAATCAAATTGCATGAAATTTGAATCGCCATCAATCTATATGTAGAAGAACATACCCATTATGGTCTCTTTTTTTTTCTATTTTTAAGATTTATTTCATATTTATTTTAAAATCCATTTTTAAAATTGTCAAAATAACCCATTATCAAGTGATCCCACCCATATATATATATATATATATATATATATATATATATATATATATATATATATATAGAGAGAGAGAGAGAGAGACACTACCACAAAAAAATATTTTAGAACTGGTTATATAAAGAATTTAGCACCGGTTATACAATCGGTTCTAAAACTATGCGGTGCTAAATATTTTAAAAACCGGCGCTAAGAGGAGCTGCTAAATGGGGTATTTAAAACCGATTATTTCAAATAACCGATTCTAAATTCGAACCTTTAGAACCGGTTATTTCAAAATAACCGGTTCTAAAATCTAACCATTAGAACCGGTTATTTCAAATAACCGATTCTAAACTCTAACCTTTAGAATCGGTTATTTGAAATAACCGGTTCTAAAGGCGACAACCATTCTATTATGCTGACATGCGTCAAATAAATATTTTTTTAATAGATGGCTACTGGAGACCCGTTCATATTTAATATCATATTTTCATATTGAGAATTGTTCTTTTTTTTTCTTTTAATTCTAGAGAAAATAGGTAGAGCATTCTATTAATTAATTTGAAAAAAACTTAATAGTTAATACAATATTAATTTGATAAGATAATCTTTATGTGATGGTACTATTTGCTAAAAAATAGTATTTTTTTTCTTAATATTCTCTAGTTTCGATTTCTTTAAATTTTGATTAAATAATTTAATTTTACCATTAACTAATAAAGTATATTTCATTAATAAAATAATTATATATAATTTAAATATTAAAGAAAATATGAGAAATTTTCTATCTTTACAATTTCTAAAGCAAAAATAAAAAAACTAAACTAAAAACTTCAAATAAACATCAAATCCATTTTTGAGCTTCAAAACGAGTTTCAAATCCGTCTTTCTCTTTCACTTTCTTTTTTCTTTCTTCCAGACGACATTTGCTCTTTCTCTTTCTTTCTTTTTCTCTATCTCTCAATATCTCTTTTATATATGAAATAGAAAGATGAAGAGTGATAATCCGTGGGATATAGATTTTTAAATTTTAGTTTTTAGATCGTCAGATAAGCATGAACCAACGGTTAGATTGAAAAACATAGCAATCCGTGGGAACAAAAAACTGAAATTCTATTGGTTGATGCAAAGAATTTCTTTAGAGCCGGTTTTTATTAAAAAGCGGTTCTAATTCAAATTAATTAGAACCGTTTTTTAAAAAACGGTTCTAATTCATAAAATTGAATTAGAACCGGTTTTTATCAAAAGCGGTTCTAATTCAATTTTATGAATTAGAACCGGTTTTTTATAAAAAGTGGTTCTAATTCAATTTTATGAATTAGAACCGGTTTTAATTAATATGAATTAGATTTTAGTTTAGAACTGGTTTTATTAATAACCGGATTGAATTTTCTTAGAATTTAGAACATATTTTTGCTAAAACCGGTTTTATTAATAACCGGATTGAATTTTCTTAGAATTTAGAACATATTTTTGCTAAAACCGGTTTTAAAATAAAAATTTTAGAACCGATTATTTATAACCGATTTTAATCGATTCAATTGGAACCGGTTTTCATATAACCGGTTATAATAAAAAAATTATAACCGGTTGTTTTACAAAATCGGTTTTAATAATTTTAATAAAATTTTCAACCATGCCACTCTAATCTTTTAGCAGCTGTTTTTTTAAAAAACCAATTCTAAATAGTCCGTTCTAAATCTAATTTTTCTGGTAGTGAGAGAGAGAGAGAGAGAGAAAGAGTGATGCTATGGTGCTTCGTGAAGCACAAAATCTTCGTGAAGCACAAAATCGATTCAATGGATAAAACAATTTACAGCTAGACCTACATTATTTCTTTTTTAAAAAATATTCCAAATGAATTACAATTTTATAAATTTGTAATGTAAATTTGATGCGATGGTGCTTCGCGTTCGTATCTCGAATTTAAAAGTTCAAATGGTCGATCCAAACCATTGAACATCATCTTCATATTGAAATATCCTTGGAGATCAAAATTTATATTTTTTTGAATTTGTTTACTATTTTTTAGATGGGTACAAAATTGCTAATTTTGGATGGTGCAGAAATCATTAGATCAGCAAACTTTGTACCCATTTAAAAAATAATAAAAAATTTCAAAAATATATATAATTTGATCTCCAAGGATATTTCAATATTAAGATGATGTTCAACAGTTTGGATCGAACGTTTGAACTTTTAAATTCGAGATACGAACGCGAAGCACCATCGCATCAAATTTACATTACAAATTTATAAAATTGTAATTCATTTGGAATATTTTTTAAAAAAGAAATAATGTAGGTCTAGCTGTAAATTGTTTTATCCATTCGTTTTGTCATTTGTTTGATCGCTTGACTCAAATTAAAATTGAATAATTAACAATTTAGAACATAAATGCATGCATGACTGATGATAAGATCAATTTCATCATTTTGTATATGCTGTTGGGAGAATTAATCTTTTGGTTTCTGAACTTTCTATAAGAAATAAATTTATCACCCTAGTTGATCCGAGAACTTTAAAAGAAAACAATAAAGTTCATTCATAAATTATGAAGTACACACAATAAATATATATTTTTAAAATAAGAGCTAATTATTCGATCCTGAGTTGAAAAAAAATATATATAAAATTGATTCTTGAACTTACATTTACACCTGATAGGTGTCAAACTCGTGATTCACTTCCGCCAAATAATCGGCTTTTCAGACACAGCTTCTAAAACCATATACATGCATATTTGACCAGATCTTTTCAACTTACAATATGCACTTTTACAAATAAGGCTGTAAGCCTCCAAATCGTTTACTACTATTCCCATTTATTGAACATTTTATGACATGAGATTCTTATAGACACCACATTACCCGGGATTGATTGATAATCCTCGCTGTTAGCGCGGAGGTCCCTAAATAGAACAATGAGCATCACAAAGAGGACAATCAAGCGCTCAAGTAGGATCGCGATTGTTAGAGTAAAAGTTTGACGATGTGAGAGTTGGGGGAGACCACCGCATGGCCTCTCCGACGGATCTAGAATTTCAGATGGAGAGAGCAAAAAGCAGTAGAAACAGCTTGAAACTCAAAAATGATTATATTCTCTCTCTTCTCATTTTTGTCCATTACAAATAAGTATATAAATAAATATACAAGTTCAACGGGCCACAAAATAATTCGGATCATATTCTAACAATCTCCACCTTGGACTGAATTGTGCCAAAAATAAACTAAGCATAAAAGTTAATCTAAATAAAATGTTAAAAACATAAAAATACAACTAGCAAAATCTAGCAACAAAAGTTAGAACAAAGATAAAATCAAGCATCACAAAACCCCATTAAAATCCATTTTAGCCGAAATAATGCTCCAAGCAAACATTGTTAGACCAAGCATAACGAACACAACACCGAAAGATGATTACAACCTTATGAAATCCGAACGAGACTCAACACCTTTATAGCCTCAAATGATTGTCACAAACACGATCTCAATGATTGGCCATCGATGAATAAAGGGTTAAAATCCAAATTGTACAACCTCCTGAGTGACAACGACATAGTCTCAAGATGAAACACCCGCATCCACACAAACCATTAGGTGGCAAAAATTTCAAATCACATGAAACACACACATCCCCAAATTCGGGACAACAATGGTACCTATCCAAATCTTCAAATCCTTTGGAGCATCAACATTTCAAAATCGGGACAATAAAAGTACCATCCACCACACTAACAAAACTATATCAAGTGGGAACATCCGATCATTCCTACTGTCACTCCTTCAAAACCGAAATGGAGATTACAATCAACATTCAAGTACCCAAACCACAAAAGGGCAAATGATGTCAAGCTCTCATAATACAAAACTCAAGTCAACACAACTCCACATTTCTGATGATTATCTCAACTCCTTAATGGTCGGTTATAATGTACAATTTCATGCCTTAACACCAATCCAATAAATATTGAACTCAATCCCTAAGGTGATAAATGCTTAGTATCACAAGAGAGCATAAATATGGAACCAACAAGACATACACATAAACAATGTTCCAATGGTGCTAGGAAATGTTACATCAAGGTCAATCCAAAAATAAGACAAACTCCAATCACAACTATCATCACATACCTCAAGTTCCACAAAACACCAATACCCGATTCACCAACCGTTAATTCAACAAAATACTACAACAAATCCAGAAACACTGGAATCACACGACTCTCACTAAATGATCAAAATCTGAATAAAAAAAAAGAAATACTGACCATTCAAACAGAAAGTAAGAGTCTACTCACATGATGCATGAAGTTTTTACGTGAGCCAAGTAGTGTATAACGATAGAGAAGGAAATAACTTGGTACATAATCTGAGGTAGTATTATCAATGATAAATGAACTTATTAAATGATCTTACCTGTCTTTCAAATATAAATGCCGACATATCCAAGAACACTCAAACGCAGATCAAGTTCTTCATCAAAATTGGGAGGTGCCTCACTCCCGTCAAACATGTAACACCCACTATGCACCATAATCACCACCATGACAACATCAGCCTAAAAAAATAATTATTGTACAAAAAAAATTATCTATAAATCGGCTCAACCGGAAATATAATCACAATATCCCGAAACAAAACCCTAAAAAATCTCAAAGACATTACATAATTTTCCGAACTGTTGGAGTTAAACAAATCTCATCAAAATTACTCTACACAAACCTTCAGCCAATGCTCAAATCAACACATTCGTCATCAACAAAATTCATGTCCATCTCCAACCAAATAAACACCAATTAACAAATCCTCAAATTACTTAATCAAATCATCCAAAACCACGCATATCAAGATTACCGCCAAAAATACCATGACGCCCAACTCCTTAATTACCAAACTACACTGTTAACTAAATGCCAAAACCTACAAGAAACTTCAAAGGTACTAACCGAGCAAAGGCTATGTAACAAACTTGATCAGGGAAATTGAATTTATGAAGTTGGTTCACAATCGTGGTTCACAAATGAATTTGGACAGATGGTAATCACTGCTCACCATAAATTTCAGATGGAAAAATTACACCTGGTCTTTGCACGGTACACAACACAAAAACACGAAAGGTACAGTTGGTGTTATCGCGGTCCATGCAAATCGCCAAAAATGGAGAGTAGTTCACCATCGCAGATCGCAGCTCATAGAGAGTATCGCGCATAAATCCTCACCAGGTCTTCGCGCGATACACCAGAACGAATCTCCAAGTAGCAGTTGAGCACACACTGTAGCGGAACAAATCCAGATCACTGATCAGTCGATCAGCAAGGATGATGATAAAACTTGGCTGAAGAAGCAGAAGCACGAACCAGTGTTCTGATACTAGTTTATTAGTGCGGAGGGTTCTAAACATAACAATGAGCACTACAAAGAGAATAATCAAACGTTCAATTCGGATCGCGATTGTTAGAGTAAAAGTTTGACGAGGTGAGAACTGGGAGAGACAACTGCACGACCTCCCCAATGGATATAGAGTTTCAGATGGAGAAAACAAAAAAACAGTAGAAACTACTTGAAACTCAAAAATAATTATATAAATAAATATACAAACTCAACAGATCACAAAACAATTCGGATAACATTCTAACACTCACTAAATCTTAAATCATATGAACAAAATTACATAAGGCAAAACAATCTTTAATCTAATATAATAGTATAAACCGGTTGGTGCAAAACATTAAATGGAATTCGGCAAAACAATCTTTAGACAATTAAAAGAGTGACAATTCATACCCAGCTATTTGTCAGTCCATGAACAGCGTTCTTCAAATTAAAAAAAATATTGTGTAGGGCTCGGACCAAAATAAGGTAAATCATAAGACTCGAGACCATAATTAAGTTGTTCCTGCGTCCCAGCATACCTGTTAGTTATATAAACGGGATTCTCCATGCTCATTTGCCACCCAGAGATTGAGAGAAATTAATAGGGACAAGAAGGAGATAATTAAAATGGCAACTAGGTACTTGGTTGCGCTAATTTCTGTTGCAATTGTTTCTTCTGCAATGGCACGAGAGATTCCTTCTGACGAGGCAGCATCTCAAATTGGTAACAATATAAAAATACTCAAGGTTTAATAATTTGAGCGTGCAATATATCTTCAATTCTACTCTGTCTGGCTACTTTCGAAGGCCAGACTAATTTTACCATAATATGGTAAAGTAGTTTTAATATGTTGCTAATTAGTATTGCTAATGTTGTCAGTAATTACTATTACATTATATATATAAGGTACATATATAAGCCCACTATTTTCTCATGTAACTATATGTACTAGAATGTATAAAAACAAACTTCCAATTGGATTTTATATATGGATCATTTAGTCGGCCAATAGGTCATCGGCTGACGTATGTAACAGATTTTAGTAATAATAAGTTTTATTAAATATAAGAGTGAGAAACGTAAAATTTCAAATATACGATTCGAATATTTGAAATTTTATGTTTCTCACTCTTATTTTTAATAATATTAATTTAATAAAACTTATTATTACTAAAAACTGTCGTATGTAATTATAGCAGTTGCGAGCCACGGAATGGGGTATTGTATTTATTAATCAAGCAACTGTAAGATACCTTATAGTAAATTCGGGCTCGGCAAATTACTTGCATAATAGAATATATAGCTGTTGAGAAAATAGAGAGAAATTATTACGTACTGAGTAATTAATGACAGGACTTGATTCGTGACCATGCATAGCGTCGCTCCTTACGACAGGACTTGTATAAGCTTGCTATATATCTAGCTGCGGATGAGCGGATCCACTAGTGCAAACTAAACTATATATACAAATATACAATACATAGTTAATAATTTTAGACGTTTGGTTTAGCGATATGACACTGTGAGAGGTAAGAGGTGGACAACCTAGAGGCATTGGACACCCACAGTACTGTCCTATGAACGCCCTGTGTTGACCCGTTTGACATACATATCGTTTTAAAAAATATATAAAGTAATAGAAAAAACAGTAACATTAATTGTGTGAAATCTTCCGACTTTCAATTGGTCTAAAATTCTGTCCCTAGCCTGCTACTAATGTGTGTGTGTCTCTCTCTTCTTTATAAACGATTGGAAAAAAGTGGATGTATATGAACTATTCATACATATGATCATAATTGATTCATTATTATTAATAAATATATTAATCCTCGAGTTATTGTCTATGAAATAATCTTTGTCATCATCTATCCAACATATATACTTCTTCAAAACTGATATTGTTGTGTTATCATCTTTTTAATGTAATATATACTACAGTTCTTATTATTATCTAGTTTAATATAACTGTCAATATTTTTCCCTTAATTACCTGAGCTTAAATTTTATGTTCATAAATTTGATATTTACATCATGCATTGAGTATATAATTTAATAATTGCAATTTACTTTTCGAGTCACAGGTGTTAACATAAATAACGACGAGGAAGGCTATGTGCCATTACATTTCAAGTTGACTAAAATTTGTCAAATCCTTAAAAATAAACCTCTTAAAATTTGCTCCCCTCCACCGGCAACCCCAACATCACCGCCTCCATCAAATCCTCCAACTGCACCCCCAACATCACCACCTTCATCAAGCCCTCCACCACCAGGAAATAGTGGCAACAACAATGGGAACAATGGCAACAACGGGAATAATGGCAACAACGGAAACAATGGAAACACCTCTACTCCAGTATCAACTCCAGGTAATAATGGCAACAACGGGAATAATGGCAACAGTGGTAACAATGGCAACACTCCTATTCCAGTATCAAGTCCAAATAATAATGGTAACAACGGAAACAATGGCAACAATAGTAACAACGGAAACAATGGAAACACCCCTACTCCGGTATCAACTCCGGGTAATAATGGCAACAACGGGAATAATGGCAACATTGATAACAACGGTAACACTCCTATTCCTGTATCAACTCCAAGTAATAATGGCAACAGTGGTAACAATGGCAACACTCCTATTCCAGTATCAACTCCAAGTAATAATGGCAACAGTGGTAACAATGGCAACACTCCTATTCCAGTATCAACTCCAAATAATAATGGAAACAACGGCAATGGCGGCAACAACGGAAACAATGGCTTTGGAAATATTGGAGGCAAATAATTATTCAATTCAATGAGAACTCGTTAATTAACTTTGAATACTTTTTCATTTGTTAACGGGTTCTTTCTGGATTTTAATTAGAAGGGAGTACGGTATGATTGTAGTATGTACTCTATTGAGTAGTAGAAAATAAATTGGATCTCCTATGTAGCTGTATGCTATATATAATGAAGATCAATGTTTTAAATTAAAAACGAATATCGTTCGAATTTCGACTGATAATGAAAATAAGTTGGATTTTCTATATATAGAGAGAACGAAACAGAGAGTGAGTTGGCTCTCATAGTCCAAATCAAATTTCACCTGTTGATGGTCAAACTTTTGTTGATAGAGCTTTGCTAGCTATTACAATAAAAAAACATTCGTGCAAAACTGTATAGTAGTTGCAAGTCAAGTTCAATTGTGCAGGTGACAGCAATGGGTACTCATTGAATTAACCTCCTTGTCCTGCCGATGCATTTTTATCTAATTAATTAATTTGGCTGACAAACGATACATAATCTATATATAAATAGTTGTGAGTAGAAGTAAGCTATGAGGAGTTTCGTTATTTCAGCGGATGTATGAAAATTTCCCTCTTATCATGAAGAGTGTGATGTGTGGTACATAATTATTTTAGATTACATATCTAATAAATAATATATAAATCATTTTAATTCAAATTCATTTGATGAAATTGTCTTATTTATAAATCTATTAAATTGTACAATAATTTATTATTGAGCTTTATAGTTGATTCTGTTTTATTTTTTCTTTTATTCTAGACGACGCAAATCGATGGACTATATGAATGCAAAAATATTGTTTTATAACGTCTTGATCCGAGGCGTTGCACTAAGCTCACTCAGGATTTTGATTTAGCGTTGTGACCCGTAACTTAAACCTTACTATAACATGTGTTTATTATTATCAGTATGCATAAGCTTTCATTTTATTCAATCTTCATCAAAATACATCTTTTTCCTTAAATTTAATGATACTTTTTACTTACAACAAACTTTTCTTTGTAAACATGTATTTCTATCATAAAAATAGGTAAAAGAAAACATTTTTACTGTTATAAATTAAAATAACGTCCTCTTCGTTTACAAAAGAAGCACTTACATTGCATATAAATTACGAATTGCCCTTCATAACAAAGATATAATAGTATGAGCTTTCTTAGTGGCTTATTTTATTTCTTTCAAAATAAACTCATAAAGCAATATATAAAAATAGAAAGCACAGTTTGTTTTGCCACATGCTATAGGCGAAATATTTCATCATATACCAATACACATAATTGAGATTTAGTAACACTTACTGTTTATACTGAAAACCATTAATGAATTTAATTCATGACATTTTTTAAAATATTGATGAAGTATATTTGTAATGGTTATTGAGAAATAACCGTTAAAAAAATAATGTCAGAAGTGTTAATAAATTTAAAGGATTTTGTAACTGATCTTCTAAAATACCGTGATTCAGTAACGGTACTTCTTTTCATCATCGAGTCCTTTGAATTTTTATTTTCACGTTGATAGAAATTTTTTGCAAAAAAAAATAGAGCTCGATGTAAAATAAAAAAATCACTATATTTGCGTTGAGAAATGTTAAGATATAGAAATTTGGAGTTTGTATATTAAAACTTGAAAACATTTTAATCAACGTTTAATGTTAATCTTTATCAACTCTCAACATTTTTTTTTCGAGAGAACACCCTTAAACACTGAACCATTCACCTCTAAACTTAGGGGTTTCAATTATTGATAAGAACCGTCAGTTAATCTGATCTGATCTGATCCGATATGATTCGAAAATAAATGAATTGGATATAGGTTGAATTTTTTGATCCAAATCGAGTTGGGTCAGGTTCAGATCAACCACACCTGACCTGCTTAGTTGTTTTTTTTTTATATAATTTAATGATTTAGTACTAATTAAAATTTTAATATATATTAATATTTAATTACTTAAAATAATATTAAAATATTTAATTATTTTAAAAAAGTCGGGACAGATCATGTCAATTCGTAATCAGGTCAGATCGGATATAGATAAAAATTATTTTTACACGAATGTAATCAAATCGGATAAAAATAATACAATAATAATAATCCGACCACATCCTATAGAATCATTGACACCCTTACCTTAACTACAGTGCTTTTCGCGTTGGGTTATATACTTTCCATGTGGCCTAATCATTTGCTCATAATTATTTGCTTTCGAGCTACTTGCATTTCATTAATTAGGAAGCTGGTTTTTCTTTTTGTAAGTTTCTATGATTGCATCAGCATTTATCTTATAAATAAAATCGCAGTAACTGAAAAAAAAATGGAGTCGTTATTAGTTGCTATCGTTTTCTTGAAGAAAACAGTCTCTCTTACTGGTCTTGCAAATACAAAATTTCTTACTAAACACGTCAAATATAAATGATTAATCAATTAATATATACAGCATCCGACCGTCCTTCCCTAGTCTCAAAGCAGACAATATAAACACAATATAGATAAACTTATTTCCAGTACCAAAAAGTACGAACAAGAAAATTTTAAGCACCATAGCGGTACAGATTTGTTTTGGTCTTATTACACTGAGGAAATATTAAGCACCATACTTGTACAAAATTTAATCATGATTGGCAAATAAAAATTTTCAACTTGAAAGTCTTAGTCTCGATCGAATTCCTTTCGCCATTCCCTGAATGAGCAAGATTTCTGACGATTGAGAACTAAATTATCATCCTGAAGTGATTCATGATTCAGGACACCAATTATTTCGTCAAAATATTAAACAAAATCCTAATTATTATTGTGAAACCCCATAAATTTTAAAATTTTAAAATTATAAAATATAAAAATATATAATTAAACGACATATGGGAAAGATACATATAATAAATTTTTTAATTTAGGAAGATGAAATTGAAAATTTAGTATAAATCCCAAAAAAAAAAATTAAAAATTTATTAAAATATAAATTGAGTAGATGAAAGAAATATTTTAATCCATTGAAAGTTGATGGAATAATTAAGAACAATAATATTAAAAATGATGATTAATTAGTTAAAGAAACATCAATTCTTTGAAATCTAAAATTTTAATTTACGAATATGAATTTGATAAATATCGTCCCGATTTATAACCAAATTGATATGATGATAAGTACTTGATCAAATAAACGTTCTAGAAAAAATATTTAATTAAAACGGATGGAAAATCTCAACCCGCTACACCGACAATCTGCTACACGAAAGCACACACGGGTTGTCACACTGAGATTTTCGATTGCACTTCTATTTTTCCCTCCCTCTCCCGGGCTCCATGCCCACCAGCCCATCCCATCCAATTAATTCTCAAGCTTCATTTTTTTCCTTCCCACTCCCCTCCTCTCACTGGTCACATCTTCTTCACTTTCCTTCCTGAGATCCATCCCCTTCCCTCTATTACCATTCACCCCTTATCTCCCCCATAACCCATGACTCTCATGTTTCACTCTCTGTCTCACGACAAAAGAAAATGAGAGCAACCTTGCTCTCTTCTGTTGCTCTCTTCTACCCTAACGACGCCACACAAACCCTCCAAAAGACCTCCATCTCTCGCCCCCCTTAGCACAGGCAGCGCCTCTCACACCACTAGCCCGACGTCATGTGATTTTGATACCCAAAACATTACAATCTCATACTTTATTTATATTTGAAAATACTTCAGTATAAAATTCACAATCATGCATTGATCTTCTTTATTTCAATGCGAGCGAGTCATCTTCAAGCTGTTTCAATATAAAATTTCATAAGCTTTAAGTTCATATAATTTTACTATTTAAATTAAGCATCTACTATAATAGATTAATTTTAAAACATACATTTTTATCTAATTATTTATAAATTAGAATCAGTACTATGAAATACAAATCATTAATTTTATATGGATGCATCTCTTAATTATGAATACAAAATCATAGATTAAATTTGATATTTGAGTCGTAGAATCACTAACGCCAAAATACCTCTTTTGCAGCGCACCATTTACAGCGGTTTTCAGTTAAAAACCGCTGTAAATGGGTTTACGACGGTTATTAAAAACAAACCGCATTGCTAAGTATACAAATGGATTTTAGCTAACAACCGCTGTAAACTTAGCAGCGGTTTGCTTTTAACAACCGTCGTAAACTCATTTACAGCGGTTTTTATTTAACTGAAAATCGCTGTAAAGTTGCTAATAAGTACTGCTGCTCTAGTTACAGACTCTCTCTCTCTCCCCCCAACCAGCAGCCGCCACCATTAAATGAGATTCGAATTTGAGCATTTTTTTTAGCTCGAAATAACACAAAATTCCACCAAATTTGATCAAAATTCTATTCTCTTCTCTTGATGTCTCAACAACGAACTTTTCTTCTATCTTCTCTCAAACGAAGTGGAAGCGGATCATAGTGGGTGAATGGAGAGGGTTCGGAGTGGGCAACGACAAGTAAGACCTCGGCAGCAGCAAACGATACCGGGCAGTGGCGCGTAGCACTACGGCGAGTGTTAATGTTAATTTCTGAAATCTTTAATTGATTTGCTTAAATAAATTTTTGATTTTATTATGCATTAATTTTGTTAATTTTAGAACATGTGACGAGTGTGGCATACTTGATTCGGATTGGGCAGAGTTCAAACTCGCGAAACAAACCTCAGAGTTTTTGGTATAAATAAAAAACCTTATTTTCTAATTTTTGTTATATCTAACAACATATATATATATATATGTCCAGTTTGTCTCTTTGTTTCTCTTTTACGCTCGAAAACGTTATAACGATTCATAAATCGTTATAACGTTTCATAATAAAAGTCTTGAATTTTCAAGAATACCCCTTGTCAGAATTATATTGAAACGTTATAACGATTGAAAAATGAATAGGATGAATCGTTATAACATTCTACAGAGACGTTGAACGGTTTACAGAACCGTTACAACGTTTTGACTTGTTTGACCAACCTTCTGATCTTCAGAAATGTTATACTGATTCAGTTGATCGTTATATGTTTCCTTAATCATTGAATGCTTTATGAAGCGTTATATAACGATACACTATATTAATTTTAGCTTATTTCTGCTCACAAAGAACTTAGAATATTTTCAGTAAGTGTATTGAATCGTTGTAACGATTTATGAAGCGTTACATAACGATACAGTCTGTTAACTTTTGGCTAATTTCTATGCACAGAGAACTTAAAAAAATTTGAGATATGTATTGAATCGTTATAACGATTGGGGAATCGTTGTAACGGTTCTCTGCGACAGAGTCTCTTCCTTGCATTATTAGTTTTTTTGATATATATTTACGTACTAATCATTTTCTTTTTTTAGAGTATCAAAACCTACAATCCTTTAACATCGACCGAGTACGAGAAAGTAAAAATACTTTGGATTGAGTTTGTGATTTTTTTGTTTTGATATTTTTTATCAAGTTTTAATATTTTATAAATATTTGTTATATTTTGTTGTATTATGTGTGTATGTTAGATATATTAGTTAATTAGATGTAGTTAATTAGTAACTAAATGTAGTTATTAATATTTTGTGAAAATGCATGTGACGAAAATATTATATATGGCTAGCATATATGGGCTAGTCACAGAAATAAAAAGGACAATTAAAAAAAATTATTTTTACAGCGGTTTTTTCGAAGAAACCGCTGCAAAAAATTTTAAAAAAAAATTACAGTAATTTTACAGCGGTTTTTATCTAAAAAACCGCTGTAAAAACCGCTGTAAATGGTATTTGGCAGCGGTTGTTATATAAGAACCGTTGTAAATAATTTGCAGCGGTTTTCAACAAAACCGCTGTAAAATTTTGCAGCGCTCCCAATAACAACGGTTGTACAATCACTGCTAATTGGGAGAAATAACCATTGTAAAAGCTTATTTGTGGTGTGAATTTAAAAAGGCAAATGAAAAAATATATATAAATTTACGACATTTTGTGCCCTTGTCCACAAATACGTAAAATTAATGTGGCCCGTTTTTATAAATTAATGATTCCTGACTCCACGATATGTACGTAATAATTCCTTACGTCGTTTTGTGATTTGGATAATTAATTTTCAAACGACATATAAATTAATGACTCCAGACTCCCCAATATCTATGAAGATATGAGCATATATGTCACCCTGGCTGCTTGATTTCTTCCCTAGAATCTTATGTTGTTTTGTCTGGGCTTTCTTTTTCGGAAATACAGGTCAAGTATATTTCACAGTAGTGTGTACAATAAGTTCGTCAACTAATTTAACATACTCAATTTATCAGTCACGATTTACTTTTTACTGGATTGAGAAATTATCGGATTAATTATGAGTTTGTTTTTAGAAACTAAGACGGAGCAGGTTGTAATAATCATATATCATATTTTTTTAAATATTACATATATATAACTTATTAATAATCAATAAAATAATCTTTGAAGAGTTAAAATTTTACATTGTATTTTAATTATTATCAAATAAATTTTGTTTTATTTTTATTTTAGATGTTATATATCACTTTTCTTATAATATTAATTATTTTTTAAAAAACATGATAAAAATTTAATTTAATCCATTAATCATAATTAATGTTAACAAAAATATATAATATATTTTTCAATTAAAATATCAACCCATTTAACTCTATAACCCGTAAAAACCGCAAAACTAGTATGTTAAAAATTATATTTGATCAATTGAGTTACGGGTGGGATAGCTTATTTTTTTAATCTGGTATAACCAGATTCGGTTTAAATTTTTATAAAAAATCATTAACCCGCCATTGTATACCCCTACTCCAGAGTCCAGATTTTAAAACGCAATGTGGAATATATAGATTTTGCTACACTGATGTAAAATTTATGGATCTTAATGAATTTTTTATATTAAAATTTTGTGGGATACATTTTTTTTTATATTTTTTAAGTATTTATTTTGAATTCAGTCAGAAAATATGTGTAACACCATAGCTCATTTCTCTATATATTTTGTGATCGAAGTTGCTACAAATTCAAGAAAACATAATAAATTATCTTCAAATCTTGATTTATTTATCTCAATAAGTTCTTTATATTAAAATCTTATGGGAAATAAGATTTTTCTATTTTTGAGATTCTATGTATTTTTTTTTAAAATGATGTACTTCTATATGAAAATAAATATAGCACTACTACAAAATCTGTCTTTAATAACGATCAAAAACCATATTTTATAGCGGTCCAAGGTGGGCTGTAACAGGGGGTGCTATAAAAAGTCTTGAGATCCGCTATTAAAGAATACCATTTAAAAGCGGTTGTTATATAACAACCACTATTAAAGGCACCCTTTAATAGCGGTTCTTATGCAACAACCGCTATTAAAGGGTTTGCTTTAATAGCGGTTATTATATAACAACCGCTATTAAAGGGTTGTGCCGAATTTTTAAAAAATACTGACAGATATGACAGCTGTACAGCTGTCACATCCGTCGGCTTTTATTTTTTTTTTTTTTTCATTCTAAAACACAAATTTTAAATTCAAAATTTAAAAATTAATTTGAACAAAAAAATTAGAATCAAAAATAATTTGAACAAAAAATTTAGAACATAAAATCTTTTGAGTTTTAAATTTGATCACAATTTGAATTTAAAATTTAAAACAGAAAAGTAATTTGCATTCAAATTTTGAAAAAAAAAATTAGAATTCAAAATTTGAACAGAAAATTAAAAATAAAGAATAAACAAATAAAATTAAAAAGAACAAAACAAAAATTCTGTTTGATATTTTGTGTTTGAATTTTGAGAAATTGGGAAATGAAAAGAAAATGAGAGATGAATGGGGGGTGAAGAGTGATATATATATATATGTAAGAAAGGGATGAATCTGTAGGAATTTTTTGAGTGATTTATGAGCGTGGATCGATTATAATGGACGCTGTAGATTTAAAACTATATTGGCTATCCGTAGACAATGTTGCATATTCGTAGGACCCTTTTATAGCGGTTGCTATTGAATACCCGCTATTAAAGGTTGACATTTAATAGTGATTTTTTGGAGGGACCGCTATTAAAGGTACCCTTTAATAGCAGCTGTTTAGTAGAACCACTATAAAAGACTTTAATAGCGGTTGTTTAATAGCAACCGCTATAAAAGCTCAGTTTTAATAACGGTTGCTATTAAACAACCGCTATTAATGTCTTTTATAGCTGTTCTATTATATAACCGCTATTAAATAGGGCTACAAAATATTTTTTCTGTAGTAGGTTATTTTCAAAAATACAAAAGTTTACAAATCTAAAACTAGATTGATGCAATCAAGTTTGTAATTCCCCATAGCACAAATCTCTTAAAATGCTGAATGCAAACTAGATACGTGTAAAAATAAACAAGAATATGATATGAACATAGACATATGGACATAAACAGTTTATAAATCGATCAAGTACTTGATAAACTTAACTAAAAGAATAATCAACCCGAGTTCATTTCAAATGACAAATTCAAACCATTAAGCTCCATTTATGTCATAAGTATTATATTTACGTTAAAGATTTAAAAAAATTTCAAAGTCATTATTATACAGTTAAATATAAAAAATGGAGTTTATAAAGTTGTTTTAGTTTTTACACTAATTAAAATTGAAAAAATTAACAATTTATCACATAGACGCATCACTGATAAGAAGATCGATTTCCAATTTTCCATAGTTTCAATATGTTATTGGGAGAATTTATCTTTTGATTTTTAAACTTTTGAAAAAAAAAATATTAATCCTGAATTTTTATATACACTGAACTTCTTTGGAGAAACTAATTAAGTTCATCCTTAATTAACTTTAAACTACACCAAATAATCTGCACTTTTGAAATAAAAAAAATTATTTTGTCCTCGAACTTTTTCAAAGATACTATATTAGTTCTTTAACTTTGATTTGCACCCTATAGGCGTTAGTTCTTGGCCCGACTCGACGAATCGAGCTTACACAACCTGACATGAGCTTCAACTAATAGTTTTCAAAAATGAAAATCGTGTAAATAAAATTGAAAACGAGAATTTCTTGGACCAATTTAGTTTTTTTTTTAAGTTCAGAGAACAAATTATTTTTTAATCAAAAGTGTAAAGAGTTATGTGATATAGTTAAAGTTTAAAATCAACTTGGATATTCTGAAGATGTTCAAGAATTAATTTAATATGTTTAATTAAAATAAGGACCAATTTAATTCAATTCAAAGATTAGGGGGAATGAGACTATATTATTTGAAGCTTATCCAATATTTTTTCCTGTGGGCTCACCAGAGTTCTATGAGTTTGAAAACACTAAATTATTTACTATATATAAATTAATATATATTGTAAATAAGTATATACATAGCAAATGTAAATGTTACTTTAATTTCAACACTATTTTCCCTGTTTTCACCCTACTAACATGCTCACTGGGTGAATCCACGATTTGTATTTATTCAACAGTTTACTCATTTATCTCTGTCCCTATGTCCCTTCATGTAGACATGTACAACTGTTCCGCACGATAACTTGTCAGGAGAAGTTGACATAATGACATTTATATTAGATCATAACTATTTGAAAGCTTGTGCACGCCAATTTGGTCATTTCCTACGATCCGAAGAACGTTTTGATCTAATTTAAATCTTTTTCTTCTTATTACGCTAAAGACTTTTTTTTCCTCCCCCAATTTATTTCGGAATAAAGGCTTTGTTGTTGTTATATGCTAAATAATTTTTTTCATATGATCATTCGAAGCAGATGATTCAAAATATTGGTTGGTTTGATAAATTAAGGAATAGTTTTAAAATAGTGGTAATTTTAGAAGAGTGATAGAATAATATTTTTTTAGAAGAGTGGTAGAAGAATGATAAAATAGTATCTTTTTAGAATAGTGATAGAATAGAAGTGTGATATTTTTTACTATTCGGAAGAACAAAAATATCATTTGACAATTATTAATCAGAATAGTTAAAATATAGATACTAATAATGATGATGATGATCATAATAATAATGATTCTATAATAATAAAATAATAATCATAATCCATAATTATAATCATAATAAATAATAATATTCATAGTTGTAATCATAATAATTCAATAAAAATATAAAGATAATCATAATATAATAATATAGAACAACATAATAAAATAATAATAGAAATAAGTAATATTAATCATAGTCATAATCATAATAATATAATCATAATATAACTATAATCATAATATAATAATAAAAAAATTATAATCATATAATAATAAATAATCATAATTATAATAATCATAATCAGTTTGTTTAGTTAAGAGTTTAAATATTCCATGCTTATGATCAATTAGTTAATTATCAAAATCATCAAAATAAGATGTTTTTCTATATATCCTTCTTCAAAAGTATAATTAATGTGCAATACAATTTAAAATATTGTTCTCATCTAAATGAAGAAAAAATTATTTATTTATCTTGTTACTTAACTTAACATCTTCCTTAAGTTTTATCCAAAAAACATAATATTTTCCTATGTGAATTACAAGTCTAGATGTAAATTAAATAAAAACCATGACAAAACATTTCATGTTTTTATTTTACTGCAATTTTTCTTTAAAAACATCAATTTTAATTTTTTTATTAATTCATACTTCTTTCCTATTACTATACCATTTTTTATTTTTTGACGATAAAAGTTACAATATATTTTTGGTGCCTGCATTCCTTTGTAATTTTTTGTAACATCATAATGTTTTCACATATAATCATGGACTATTACATACAATTTCATTATTTGGGGACTGTTTGCAAAAATAGCAAAAAAATTATTACGAAAGGAAAAACGTTGATGGTAAGGCACCCACGGTTCAAAAAATTATTGCGATAAGATGGCGCATGAACACTCATGTAGATATCCTCAAGGATCCGATTTTAAAAAGACTTTTAAAAAATGAGATTCAAAGCACTTCATTTTTAAACAGTTTAAGTTTTTTATACTATCAGAACCGGACATGAATCAGATAAACATCGATGAATAAAGGCTTGATGTTTTTTTTAACGATTATGCTTTTAAAATAATAATTTATATTTTTATAAAAATATTTAATGATATTTTTCTATTTTAACTTTTTATTTTATTTATTTTATATTTAAAAATTTTCAGTTTAATTAGTATATAATATAAATTATTAACGAAGGATCTAGAAAGGGCTGAAAATAGACATAACCTATAAGGACTCAACTCTTGAACTCGGACCGGTCGATCCTTCAAAAAACTCAGTCCTTACCCGACTCTCATAAATTCACCCTGATCCTTTCTAATAGTAAGAACCAGATTTCTCAAGGACCGGACTCAATTTTTAAAAATAAGTCCTTCTGACCCAACCCTTATCAAACGCGACCATTTTCGGTCTTTACTTGCCCTTCCCAAGTTTTTTCTATAGTATTTTATATTGTATATTAATTACACTTAAAAAATATGAAAAAAATTAAAATAAAATTCCAAACAGAAAATATAATTTAATATCTTTATACAAAAATATAAACTAATATTAAAAAAATACTTAATCAAATAAAAAATATATATATCATGCCCTTAGTCTGCTCTCACCCGGCCCTTAGATCCCGGAGAGCTTAGTAAAGGCTAGGTTTCTCATAGATCGGGCTTACCTTTTAAAAATCAAGCCCATTGAACACGATCCTCTAAAAATCCTTATCAAACACGGCCTTTATCCGACCCTCTCATAGGCCCGCTAGGCTTGGCCCTCGAGAAGCTCGGCCCGGCCCGACTCTTAAGGACAATGCTTAGTCGAAAAGGAGGGTTAGGAGGGTCAGCTTTTTAAAAGTTATGTTCAGCCCTTGAGAAATCTGATCCTAATTATTAAAAAAGACTGGGTCGGACTTATGAGGGCCAGTTAAAGGCTAAATTTTTTGAAGGATCAACTGGACCAAATTAAAAAACTGAGCTCTTATGAAATATGCCTACCCAAAATGACACACCACCTCAAACCCACCCGACCTCTCTCTCGTGTATAAAATAAAATAGAAAAGGAAAAAAATAGATCATGAAAAGAATGAAATTTGTCACTGATCATTAAAAAAGATTGGACCGACTTATGAGGGCTAGTTAAAAGCTAAATTTTTTGAAGGATCAATCGGACAAAATTAAAAAACCGAGCTCTTATGAAATATGCCTACCCAAAATGGCACACCACCTCAAATCCACCCGACCTCTCTCGTGTATAAATCAAAATAGAAAAATGAAAATAGATCATGAAAAAAATGAAAACGAAAACGAAAACAGGACATCCGAAGAGGGAAAGAAAATTTGGAAGAGAAAAGACATAAATAGAAAGAAAATCATTTTTATGAACATCAATTAAAGTCGGGTAGATGTCGTGGTTTGGATTCGTAATCCACAATGTTGTGGTAGATTTAAGTATCTTTGTGAATCTAGTTGTAAATTAAAATTATATTTATATAAGATATTTGGACTTTTTTTTAATTTATATTTCATTTTATCAATTTTATTTGGGTTGATTAACTCATGGCTTATGATATAGATGACGATCTGAATTGTCTAAATTGATTGTCATTTTGTACATTGAATATCGATTATAGTATTTTTAAAATTGCATCATTTGCATTACACAATAAATAAATATGAATGTGTCATTTTGTCTAGTATTCATTTAAATCATTTCGTAATTAAACGTTTTGAATGAAATGGATATGTACCCTGTGGATCTAAATTTTATATGTAAAATAATATATATATAGGATGGCTAGAGTCGTAACTTAACTGAAAAATAGTTGCACTTTAGGCATCTTGAAATTGCCCCTTTGTGTGTCCAATACTGAATGAAAAAGTGGGTTATATTACTTCTCTGGACCTGAACATACCGTTGGATCAAATTGATTTGGTATGTCCGAATATATTTTTCTTGATATGTCAGAATAATTATGTATTTGAGATCTGAACTAAAATCAGACTATTAAATTGTATAAGCCCTACAACATATGTGAGTTGAAAAGTCTGAGCACATCAAATATGTGTACTAGATCGAGTAATTTATATCTCAACATATCTAATATGAGCTATATGATTTTCGATTGTCTCTGTTAATAAAATTAATTTGAATAATGTTTTAATTCATGTACATACATTATACAATTAAAGGCGGAGCCAGAAATATTTCATATGGGGTTCACTAATTTTAAAATAGAAAATTTTATTTTAAATTAAAAAATTTCAAGCATAATGATATATCACAATTGGTTTGTGCTTTTGAATTTTTGGTTGATGTAGACTTAAATATAAGTAAATTCTTCTAATTTTATTTCAATCATTTGGATAGTACTCATTACTCAAAAATCTTATTGCGCTTCCATCATTAGTAGGATAATTTTTTCGACTTAATTAATTCCGCTTAGCAACTTGAGAGGTCGAAAAATTCTTTTGTTGTCATTGTGTTTGATGAAATTCATTCATAAACAATTAGTGATAGACATATCAAAATAAAATTTTAAATTCATTTTACATTCACATAACTAACAACAAGTATCCCCTTAATAAAAAAATTAATTTTTAGTTTTGCTAATACTTAATTTATTTTGGCTAGTAAAAAAATAAAATTCATTTCAGCTAATAATAATTTTTAATTTTCCTAATAGTTAATACCAATCATTGGCCAAACTATCATGATGAATTTAATTTTGAATACTACATAATATATATATTTCTCACATTTAAAGCACTCCTTGATTTTATATTTTGGAAAAAGTACTCTACTTAATTTCTAAAATACAATTGGGGCCAATTTATATATTATAAAAAAAATATTAATTCTATATTAATATTTAACACAAAATTATTTACGTGGACCATAATCATAAAGAGAAAAAATAGAATTATGAATTAGAAATTAAGAATCAGAATAAAAAATCAAAAGATAAATTTATTAACTTAACAATAGAAAATACTAAATTATATGATGTATTGCTTAGGATTTTGTTTTTTTATGAATTTTTCTTAAAATTTCTTTTGTACTAACCCGTAAAATGGATAGCAATGGAGAAGTTGCTAGTTATAATTCTTTAGAAGGCTAAAAGACATTAACTAGGGGCGAAATCAGAAATTTGTCAAAAGAGGGGTCAACTAATAAAATTTACTTTTTTAAGGGAGGCCAAAGAATATTTATATTCAAAAATATGCAAAATATAATGGATAAAAATATATTTTTTTATTTATTGGGGGGGTGGGGGGGGGGGTTGGTCCCCTTTTGTTTACCTTTAGTTCCACCCCTGACATTAACAACTATAGTCTTATGAAAGATCATGAGACTTTGTGTTAATGACTGATGTTGCTATATATTTTTTTAATTTACGAAAAAATGAGTGGTGAAGATCAATTTTAGATTTATAATTCATTAATTCTAGCTATCTCTTTTTTTGTGTGAAGATCAAGAGACTTCACAAAATTATAAATGCAATGGGGTTCAATAGTGAAATTTCTAATAAAATTCAATGGGTTCATTTATGTGGAGATGTAAAAAAGTCCACTATATATATATATATATATATATAAAAAATATATATGGTTCATTTTAAAAATGAATGGACGGCATTGACCCCCATTTGACATGTTTAAATCCGTCAATGTATACAACGATTAATTTTGAAAATTAAAAAAAAATAATGTATTTAACATTTATATGATATGTAATAATTATTGCATAAAAAATATGAATTTAGTTAGAATGTGAAAGTTTGCATGATATTTTTTGATATATGATACATGTAATTAGTTGTAAGAAATATTTTCAATCAATAATAAAAAATATTAAACGTTTTATTTTACTGTTGAAATATGTATTTTATTTTTAAATTTTCCTATAGAATATTTATTTAATTGAAATGTTAAATTATATTATTTTATGTATAATTCTATTATAGAGAGATTACATCGTACAACAATTAGTTACTGAGTTCTTTACTTGATTATATTTTGTTTTTGTCTCTAGTATTTTTTTTTTTGTTGATGACATAGATTGGCTGACCGTCGGATGAATATAAAAGATATTGATACTGTAACATGTCGATCTGAGCTGTTACATTTATTCTTCGAAAAAGGCAATTAATAATGCTAATACTTTTTTTCTGGGTAAAATATTTTACGGTGTGTTGTTATTTCTCTCCCTTTGACACCTTGAATGCATTGAACTCATGGAAATATAATTTATACGATGGGTAAATCCTTATTTTACCCGCTTAATATAGCTTACTGAAAATAAGTGATATTGCTACTAAATGTTTTCATGTTATTTATTTTACTGGGTTTTATGTATAATCAACAACATTTTATCTTCAATAAAACGGAATAAACTATTAAAAAAACCAATAATCGGAACAACGCACTGGCCATGTGAAATCAAATTCACTGTTTTATAAATTTCACTATTTTAAGATGTATTAAAATCAAATTCACTGGCCATGTGAAATTTACTTCTGGATATTTAAATCTTTCAAATCATAACAAATATACTTCCGCAGATTATGGACCACTAATTAGTCAGGTACAACTAAATCCGCTTACTGTTTTATATCTGTGTTCAGTCAAATAAGATATATTTTTTTTTTAATTTTTGAAAATTATCATATAAAGTGTTTTTTTTTTTTTTTGCTTCATTTTTTTGTTGATTGAGAAGGCGCCGGCCCAATGTGCGTAGCAATAGTTGTTTGAAGACCCGCTACTCCGGTATACCGAGTCGCCCGAAGATCCCAAACTGTACACAGAAAAGACAACTTAATTAGGTTCAATCGCCATTGTGTTTTAAGTGAGCAGTGTTGGGTTTGCAAAAAGATTTCATCAATGCCAGTTGATGGCTGATGTACTGGCATCTACGCCTCTTCAACCTATGACCTCACCAATCACCATGGCCATTTGCCACCAGGACTGGATGTCCGTTCACTTCCACTACACAGTTCATCGTATTCAAGTCCTCCTCTCTTTTGCCATACCATCAACAAAAGTGTAAGGACTCGTCTACTCGGCTAGGTGCTGTGGTGCATGAATAATGATTGTAACTGAACTTTCGTAAGGTACAAAAGATCGTAGATGGATTAGATACGGATGTATAATAGTTTTATCGTATGTATTTGTATCTGTTAAAAAATTTCGGATATAACTTCGAATACAAATAGTCTAGATGCAGATAATGATCGAGTATTTGACGGATATCCAGATACAGATCGAATATCGGACATATACAAATACAAATATAATTATATTATGGATATTAAATAAAAATATTATATATATTATTTAAAAATAATTGTATATTTTTTGATAGAATCACTAATTATAAAAAATAAATATTAATTGTAAAATTTAAATACTAAGTATTATTATATTAATAATTCAAATGTATCAATGAATTATAAAAGAAATATGATATATTAACACAAATTGAATATAAAATAAATTAGATTTATAATGTTCTAATTAAAAATATATAACATAAATATTTCAAATACTTATTCGGATAAAATCGGATAATATCGAATCAGATATCTTCGGATAGTGTTGGATATTGATGAATAATAGCAAAATAATCGGATACGGTTAGGTAATAACCAAACTGTATTCTTATCCATAAAAAAAATTCCTCAGATCAAATTACGGATAAAATTGGACATTATCCAATCTGTTAACACCCCTAAGTACAACCGTCGAAAGAGGATTGACGTGTTCTTTTTATAATTTAAATTTTGCAAAGGAGCCGATCGATAAATTTGTCAAAATTATGAAATAGTTCAAAATAAATTACCATTTTTTGGGACGGTATATTTTCTCCCCTTTAAAAATGAATTTCGTTCTTCAGATTTAAAAGAACTCGGTGATATATTTCTAAGATAATTGTTTCATATTTAATCCTCAATATATATATATATATATATATAGTTGGGCTATGGTGCTATGCATAGTACGGAACGTCCCTGTGCTATGAATCGGTTCTCCATTTTCAAAGTTCAAATGGTCAATCGAACCCTACGAAAATGATTTTCATAGAAAATTGAACCCTACGTTTTTTTTTACTATTTTTTAAAATAGTTAGAAAATCACTTGATTTAGTTATTATGATTCATTTAAAAGAAAATAAGTTATTATGATCCATTTTTTTAGATTTTCTTACAATCTTAAAAAATAGTAGAAAAATTCTAAAAATATAAATTTCGGTCTCTCTCTAGATATTCATACAAAAATTCTTTTTTACTATTAGATCGATCATTTACATTTTGAAAACAAAGAACCGATTCATAACACGAGAGCGATCCGTGCTATGCATAGCACCATAGCCCAACTCTCTCTCTCTCTATATATATATATAGTAAAACTAACGTGCTCCTAGGAGTACGGAGCCCTTACATGATTCTAACTAAAAAAATATATCAAATGATTTTTAAATTTTGATTTATAACTTTTATTAAATTCTTCATATTGAAATCTTAAGGGGTACAAAAATTTGGAGTGTTTCAAGTTTTATAAGTCTCTTTTTTTAATTTTTGAAAATAATGTACAAATATTAAATATTTTATTATTATTTTTAGAGTTGATTTTCAAAAATTGAAAAGAGTGATTTATAAAACTTGAAACACTCCAAATTTTTGTATCTAATAAGATTTCAATATGAAGAATTTAATGAGTGTGATAAATCAAAATTTAGAGATCATTTGATATATTTTTTGAGTTAGAATAACGGAAGCGCTCCGTGCATCTAAGAGCACACTAGCTATATATATATATATATATATATATATAATATTAGTTCAAGATGTTTCGTGTCTATATGAAAGTAGTTCATGGTGTTTTTCGCGGATGTCAAGTTGTCATGGCCTTTTTGTATGAGCATCTCTCATTATTTTACCCTTATTAATTATGGCCACCTATTTATCAGATAAACACTATTGGTATGTGTAATTGTACAATTCATAGGTTTTTAATGAAATTATATACTAATCTTAGTGTATTGTAAAAGGACCACTGTAAATTATGTTTAATAATTTGCATATATCAATTAATGGATAAATGAGTGAATATCGGTTCCGGGTCACTGATGAGGCTCAGCATTTAAATACTGCTTATTTATTATTATAATTGAATGCTCTAGAGCCGGGAGATAAATTTGTAAATTACTAAACTGGGCTTATAATCTTATTTTGTGCATAGTGTAATTTTGGGGACGGTTCCGTTGGCAAATTTCAATTACTCATAAAAAATCCTTTTGTTTTTATAATTTTAAACAAGATTTTCTTACAAAAATATATTTATGAGATAAGCCAACGACGTCAATTACCACTTAAATAAAACGTGGGAACGAGAGAACAAAAGTTTTCCAATTTAGGTAATTTTTATTCTCATTGGATATCTTGATAGACACTCCAGGATAGCGTCGCACTAACATCTGACAGATCAGATGTAATAAATATTATTTACATCAGTAGGCTTATGCTAAAAATCTTTAGCATCCGAAAGCTGATGCAAAGCGCAGATGTAAATACGCTTGATGGTGATAATCAATTGCATCCGATTTTTTATTTGCATCAGCATTTTATTACATCAGGAAAGACAGATGCAAGATTCATTGTCATTTCCATTTGTTCCCTGAAGCAAATATTATTTTTTTGCAGGCATAATACTGATGTAATTATTGATATTAGCATCTGTTAATATAATGATATTTTCTTTTATTTGCATCTAATAACAGATGATGTCTTTCATTATTCTTTCTAATAACAGATGATGTCTTTCATTTCTATAACAAACGCTAAACCCACCATTTATGCCAAGATTTTTCAAAATCCCAATATTCATACCACGATTTAAACCTAATAGATCTGATATTAATAACAAAATTTCTCAAAATATTCACACCAACATTCACCAACATTCAACTAGTTTACAATTAAGAATTTTCACACACTAACAAATCCAACTAGCAAAATATCACGTGCTAACCATTGTCCAATTACTGTATATCAACTTGTCATACACTTCTTCTTTCAAAAAGAAAATAACATAATAAATAAATTAATAAGCATGCCTAGTGCCTGGAGCTTCACGATGAATCGGAAGGAAATGGCTGGTCTCTGATGAATAATATCACAAACAACGTTAATAAGTAAATGCAAAAAACATAAAAGATAAAGCTTTCCCTTTCAGTTAGCCTAACTAAACTATAAAGAAGACATCCATATTTTTATTGTTTTATTTGTTGTCAAAGAAAATTATTGTCAGCATAATCTATTCCATAAGTATTTAATGAACTCACTGATATGACAAGATCATGCTGCCTATTCTGTTTATCCAGGTTACGGTTCAATTCTTGTATGTTGTCATAGCTATGAATCAGTTGCAACCCCTTCAAATCTATCAATATGAACACAAGTTTAATTAATGTTGTCAGTAATTACTATTACATTATACTTATAAGGTACATATATAAGCCCACTATTTTCTCATGTATACATGAGAAAACAAACTTCTAATTGGATTTTATATATGGATCATTTAGTCGGCCAATAGGTCATCGGCTGACGTATGTAATTATAGCAGTTGCGAGCCACGGAATGGGGTATTGTATTTATTAATCAAGCAACTGTAAGATACCTTATAGTAAATTTGGGCTCGGCAAATTACTTGCATAATAGAATATATAGCTGTTGAGAAAATAGAGACAAAAATTATTACGTACTGAGTAATTAATTACAGGACTTGATTCGTGCCCATGCATAGCGTCGCTCCTTACTAGCTTGTATATTAATCCTCAAGTTATTGTCTATGAAATAATCATTGTCATCATCACCTTTTTAATGTAATATATACTACAGTTCTTATTATTGTCTAGTTTAATATACCTTTCAATATTTTTTCCTTAATTACCTGAGCTTAAATTTTATGTTCATAAATTTGATATTTACATCATGCATTGACTATATAATTTAATAATTCCAATTTACTTTTCTACTCACAGGTGTTAACATAAATAACGACAAGAAAGGCTATGTGCCATTACATTTCAATTTCACTAAAATTTGTCAAATCCTTAAAAATAAACCTCTTAAAATTTGCTCCCCTCCACCGGCAACCCCAACATCACCGCCTCCATCAAATCCTCCACCGGCAACCCCAACATCACCGCCTCTATCAAATCCTCCAACTGCACCCCCAACATCACCGCCTCCATCAAATCCTCCAACTACACCCCCAACATCACCGCCTCCATCAAATCCTCCAACTGCACCCCCAACATCACCGCCTCCATCAAATCCTCCAACTGCACCCCCAACATCACCACCTTCTTCAAGCCCTCCATCACCAGGAAATAGTGGCAACAACAATGGGAACAATGGCAACAACGGGAATAATGGCAACAACGGGAATAATGGCAACAATGGAAACAATGGAAATACGCCTACTCCAGTATCAACTCCAGGTAATAATGGCAACAACGGGAATAATGGTAACAGTGGTAACAATAGCAACACTCCTATTCCAGTATCAAGTCCAAGTAATAATGGTAACAACGGAAACAATGGCAACAACGGAAATAATGGAAACACTCCTACTCCAGTATCAACTCCGGTAATAATGGCAACAACGGGAATAATGGTAACAGTGGTAACAATGGCAACAACGGGAATAATGGTAACAGTGGTAACAATGGCAACACTCCTATTCCAGTATCAAGTCCAAATAATAATGGTAACAACGGAAACAATGGCAACAATAGTAACAACGGAAACAATGGAAACACCCCTACTCCGGTATCAACTCCAGGTAATAATGGCAACAACGGGAATAATGGCAACACTCCTATTCCAGTATCAACTCCAAGTAATAATGGCAACAGTGGTAACAATGGCAACACTCCTATTCCAGTATCAACTCCAAGTAATAATGGCAACAGTGGTAACAATGGTAACAATGGAAACACTCCTATTCCAGTATCAACTCCAAATAATAATGGAAACAACGGCAATGGCGGCAACAACAGAAACAATGGCTTTGGAAATATTGGAGGCAAATAATTATTCAATTCAATGAGAACTCGTTAATTAACTTTGAATACTTTTTCATTTGTTAATGGGTTCTTTCTGGATTTTAATTAGAAGGGAGTACGGTATGATTGTAGTATGTACTCTATTGAGTAGTAGAAAATAAATTGGATCTCCTATGTAGCTGTATGCTATATATAATGAAGATCAATGTTTTAAATTAAAAACGAATATCGTTCGAATTTCGACTGATAATGAAAATAAGTTGGATTTTCTATATATAGAGAGAACGAAACAGAGAGTGAGTTGGCTCTCATAGTCCAAATCAAATTTCACCTGTTGATGGTCAAACTTTTGTTGATAGAGCTTTGCTAGCTATTACAATAAAAAAACATTCGTGCAAAACTGTATAGTAGTTGCAAGTCAAGTTCAATTGTGCAGGTGACAGCAATGGGTACTCATTGAATTAACCTCCTTGTCCTGCCGATGCATTTTTATCAAATTAATTAATTTGGCTGACAAACGGTACATAATCTATAAATAGTTGTGAGTAGAAGTAAGCTATGAGGAGTTTCGTTATTTCAGCGGATGTATGAAAATTTCCCTCTTATCATGAAGAGTGTGATGTGTGGTACATAATGATTTTAGATTACATATCTAATAAATAAAATATAAATCATTTTAAATCAAATTCATTTGATGAAATTGTCTTATTTATAAATTTATTAAATTGTAGAATAATTTATTATTGAGCATTATAGTTGATTCTGTTTTATTTTTTTTTTATTCTAGACGACGCAAATCGATGGACTATATGAATGCAAAAATATTGTTTTATAACATCTGTTTATTATTATCAGTATGCATAAGCTTTCATATTATTCAATCTTCATCAAAATATATCCTTTTCCTTAAATTTAATGATACTTTTCACTTACAACTAACTTTTCTTTGTAAACATGTATTTCTATCATAAAAAATAGGTAAAAGAAAACATTTTTACTGTTATAAATTAAAATAACGTCCTCTTCGTTTACAAAAAAAGCACTTACATTGCATCTAAACTACGAATTGCCCTTCATAACAAAGATATAATAGTATGAGCTTTCTTAGTGGCTTATTTTATTTCCTTCAAAATAAACTAATAATGCAATATATGAAAACAGAAAGCACAGTTTGTTTTGCCACGTGCTATAGGCGAAATATCTAGAAAATATTTCATCATATACCACTACACATAATTGAGATTTAGTAACACTTACTGTTTATACTGAAAACCATTACTGAATTTAATTCATGACATTTTTTAAAATATTGATGAAGTATATTTGTAATGGTTATTGAGAAATAACCGTTAAAAAAATAATGTCAGAAGTGTTAATAAAGTTAAAAGATTTTGTAACTGATCTTCTAAAATACCGTGATTCAGTAACGGTTCTTTTCATCATCGAGTCCTTTGAATTTTTATTTTCACGTTGATAGAATTCTTTTGCAAAAAAAATAGAGCTCGATGTAAAATAAAAAAATTCACTATATTTGCGTTGAGAAATGTCAAGATATAGAAATTTGGAGTTTGTATATTAAAACTTGAAAACATTTTAATCAACGTTTAATGTTAATCTTTATCAACTCTCAACATTTTTTTTTCGAGAGAACACCCTTAAACACTGAACCATTCACCTCTAATCTGATCCGACCCGATCCGATATGATTCGAAAATAAATGAATTGGATATGGGTTGAATTTTTTGATCCAAATCGAGTTGGGTCGGGTTCAGATCAACCACACCCGACCTGCTTAGTTGTGTTTTTTGATATAATTTTATGATTTAGTACTAATTAAAAATTAAATATATATTAATTATATAATAATTAAGATTAATTATAAATTAATTAATATTTAATTACTTAAAATATTATAAAAATATTTAATTATTTTATAAAAATCAGAACAGATCAGGTCAACTCGTAATCCGATCAGATCAAATATAGATAAAAATTATTTTTATACTAATATAATCAAATCAGATAAAAATAATAAAATAATAATAATCCGACCCGATCCACCCTTACCCTTCACTACAGTACTTTTCGCGTAGGGCTATATACTGTCCATGTGGCCTAATCATAAATGTGCAGAGATCTTCCAATAAATCCGTACAATTGGACGCCCCCACGCTCATTTGCTCATAATTATTTGCTTTCGAGCTACTTGCATTTCATTAATTAGGAGGCTGGTTTTACTTTTTTGTAAGTTTCTATGATTCCATCAGCATTTATCTTATATAAAAACAATATCTGTGATCCGACGAAGGGAACCTCGGGTATAAATAAAATCGCAGTAACTGAAAAAAAAAATGGAGTCGTTATTAGTTGCTATTGTTTTCTTGAAGAAAACAGTCTCTCTTACTGGTCCTGCAAACATATGGGTGGATACAGAATTTTAGTCGGGGGGTAAATATCGGATTGTAATAGATTATCGGGTTTAAATCCATTAACTAATCGGGTACTAAATAAAATAATAATAATTTAATATATATTCTTACCTAATAAAAAAATTTATTAGAATAATAACATTTTATATATTAAAAATAACAATAAAATAAAACTCAAAGTAATAGATAATCAAATTGATGAAAAAATTTTCGTCTATAAAACTTTATATTTTGATATATCTTTGTATAATTATTTCATTATACATGATATTAAATATTTTTTTCTCAATAAAATTAATCGGACAATCTAGGGGGGGCAAAAAAAAATTTCAGGGGGGAGAAACTACTGAAAGTATTACTGAAAAGCATTGTTTTTCAAAATCCAGGGGGGCCGCTGTCCCCCGTGGGCTATTGTGCATCCGCCCCTGCCTGCAAATATAAAACTTCTTACTAAACACGTCAAATACAGATGATTAATCAATTAATATATACAGCATCCAGACCGTCCTTCCCTGGTCTCAAAGCAGACAACATAAACACAATATAGATAAACAGATTTCCAGTACCAAAAAGTACGAATAAGACAATTTTAAGCACCATAGCGGTACAGATTTGTTTTGGTCTTATTACACTGAGGAAATATTAAGCACCATACTGGTACAAAATTTAATCATGATTGGCAAATAAAAATTTTCAACTTGAAAGTCTTAGTCTCGATCGAATTCCTTTCGCCATTCCCTGAATGAGCAAGATTTTTGACGACTGACAACTAAATTATCATCCTGAAGTGATTCATGATTCAGGACACCAATTATTTCGTCAAAATATTAAACAAAATCCTAATTATTATTGTGAAACCCATAAATTTTAAAATTATAAAATATAAAAATATATAATTAAACAAAATATGAGAAAGATACATATAATAAATTTTATAATTTAAGAAGATGAAATTGAAAATTTAGAATAAATCCAAAAAAAATAAATTAAAAAATTTATTAAATTATAAATTGAGTAGATTGAAGAAATATTTTAATCCATTGAAAGTTGATGGAATAATTAAGAACAATAATATTAAAAATGATGATTAATTAGTTAAAGAAACATCAATTCTTTGAAATCGAAAATTTTAATTTATGAATATGAATTTGATAAATATCGTCCCAATTTATAACCAAATTGATATGATGATAAGTACTTGATTAAATAATTTTTTTAGAAAAATATTTAATTAAAACAGACGGAAAATCTCAACCCGCTACACTGACAATCTGCTACACTAAGTATATACATAGGTTGCCACACTCAGATCTTCGATTGCACTTCTATTTTTCCCTCTCCCCCGGGCTCCCTCCCCACCAGCCTATCCCATTCAATTAATTCTCAACCTTCATTTTTTTTCCTTCCCACTCCCCTCCTCTCATTGGTCACATCCTCTTGACTTTCCATCCTGAGATCCATCCCCTTATCTCCCCCATAACCCATGACTCTCATATTTCACTCTCTGGCTCATGACAAAAGAAAATGAGAGCAACCTTGCTCTCTTCTACCCTAACGACACCACACAAACCCTCCAAAATACCTTCATCTCTCGTCCCCCTCAGCACTGGCAGCGCCTCTCACACCACTAGCCCGACCCTTTCACTTCTCCTTGTATTGGCGCCTTCACTGCCCGATCCGACTGCTGCTGGTGTAGTCTCGACTACTGGCGTCGGGACCCACCTAGCAACTCTTCCTCCTTCCTCAGGCATGGGCGGATGCAGGATTTTAGTCAGGGTGGGGCAAATATCGGATTGTAATAGCTTATCGGGTTTAAATCCATTAATTAATCGGGTACTAAATAAAATAATAATAATTTAATATATATTCTTATCTAATAAAAAATTTATTAGAATAATAACATTTTATATATTAAAAATAACAATAAAATAAAGCTCAAAATAATAGATAATCAAATTGATGAAGAAAATTTTCGTCTATAAAACTTTATATTTTGATATGTTTGCATAATTATTTCATTATACATGATATTAAATATTTTTTTCTCAATAAAATTAATCAGACAATCCGGAGGGGGGCAAAAATATTTTCCAGGGGGGTAAACTACCGAAAGTATTACCGAAAAGCACTATTTTTCAAAATCCAGGGGGGCCGCTGCCCCCCTAGGCTAGTGTGCATCCGCCACTGTCCTCAGGCGATCGACCTTGCTTCTTTAGCTCTACTACAGTGGTCCCTCTCTGATAGCAAGCCAAGCACAGCTCCCCGCCCTCTCTCATTCCACACTGCCACTAAGCCGAGCAGGGACGCGCGGATCCAGGCGGGCTGGGTAGCCCCCCCCCCCCCCCCCCAACTTTTCAAAAACGTTCAAAAATTATGTATAATTTCATAAAAAATTTAAAAATTTATATATTCGGTCCCCTTTAATATTTTTTCTCAGTAATAAATGTCTGACCCCTTCAGTTCCGGCCCCCCTCAATTTAAAATCCTGACTCCGCCCCTGAAGCCGAGTTGGCCAAGCCACCCGACCTTGCTGCTTCCTCTCTGACCATGGAGCCAAGCACATGCTCTGTCGAGTTGTTACCGTCTCGAGTCAAAAATCTGGTATCTTCTTTTCTTCTCCTCCGACTATATGAGCCGTGTGCCGGGCAAAGCCTGTGCCTTTACTTTGTTTGGTTGTTGTGCTTTTGTTACTCTAGTATTGTTATGAATTATTGTATGCCCTGTTTCATTTAGCGATTAAGGATAATTGATGAAAAAAACTCTTAAGCCTTCACGTTAATACTATGTCACTTAGAACCAAGGAATAATATTTATTAGTCCCTAAAGTAAAATAGTTAAATGATATAAGTCTTTTTTGTTCTCATGGAAACTAGTAGACAATGAAACACTACCAACCAGTTCCATGATTCTCATTAATAACATATGGCATGTGATCGCATTAAGTCATTAGATGTAAGTTAAGCTAGAATAATGGCGCCGATAGGCCACAACGAATATTCTACACAATGTCCTGATTTCATACTTAGGAACATGAAATTTTGATGAGAAAAGTTTGTACTGAGCCACAATAAAAATAATATTAGATATAAATATGATATATTAATAAATTTCTCTGTTTCTAAGTAATTATAATTCGTCCAAATAAATTAAATTAATTATATTAATCCAAATAAATATAATCTAAGTACAAACTTTAAGTAATATTAATCACGACTCCGAGTCCGGTATATCTTCACCCAACCAGACCAAGCATAAATAGGATGCCTGTAAATTTAATTATTTTTGGACTTCATAGGTTCTCAGAAATGTCCAGATAAGCCGATAATCGAGTACACTCAAGATGAGATGACTGATGAGATCGTGGATCCCGTTGGAGACCGAACTATTCAGATGCATATTGCACCGAGATTTATGAATTCTTTAGATACGACTTTAATTATATTTCGTAGTATAGGAATTTATTTGCATTCATTTCATATGCATTTCATTTAACAATTCATTGGTTTATTATTAACTAAATTACTTTAGAGTACTAAATTTAATATGATAATGTATCTTATGTAGAAATATTGATAGATAATAAAATATTTATAAAGTTCAAGTAATATCTTTAATTATATTTTAGAATATAATATCAGTGATTAACCTTTAATTATATATTTATATTATATTAAGAGTATTTATTAAATATCTATTTAAGATAAAATGCTTTAAAAAGGTATAATATAAATTAAAGTGATATAAATTATATTTAACGGGATTAACATCTTATTTAGCACATTTAATTAATGTAAAATAGCACTAAGAATTTAGAAATAATAAATGTTATTGTTACAGTAAATATCTTCTTTGATTCATCGATTTGCAAAATAACTTTGAAGATTAGCATTATTGTTTCAGAAACAATATTAGTGATCATAATATGTGATTACAAATTGATAATTCATAAACTAAAGGAGAGATCAAAAAATAAAAATATATGACAAGAACATAGGAATATTTTGTACACCTAAGGACATAAAAAGTATCCTGAATGCAAATAATGTATGACCCATCCTGAAAAACATCAAGTATAATAATCATTTTAATTCCTTAGGAAACAACTCTATGCTCAAATTAGTGTTTATGTTTTCAAACAAATTGGGGGAAATTTCGGTCCTCATTCCCACTCGAGTGAAGTAGCAGAGGCATGATTGAACCCTTTGATAATTTTTGAGTGATGCAATATGACCTTCTTTAACTTAAACTATATCTCTTAATTAAGACATTTGAATTCTTAATTTTTGATTTGTTTTAATTAAAAACTGTTGATTTCTTTAAAGATAATTTTCATATATCAACTCCGTTGTTTTGCTACTTAAATGATCAAATCTTAATTTCTATCATGTAGTTCCGTAGACATCTAGCTACAAGTGAACCCTTTAACGTGTTACTCGATTTTTATCTGAACATTCCTTCAATTTTTGATGTACATAGGATTGTTAATTTGATTCTTAATGATACAAATGACTAGCATTAGTCCGAATCAATTTCAATTTGAGGAAATTCTCTTTAGTCGAATTGGCTTCCACATATCTAGTATAATTTTATTCATCCCGTCGATCCAATGGTGTAATTGTGGTTCGTTTGAGTTATTTGCTTTCCGTGCACTTTTCATATAGAATTTTGATCCAATATAATTCTGAAATTCATGCCCTTGATAAAAATCTGTGTTTGACCTTTGTTTAACCTTGAGTTCTGAGCAAAAATAAAATTTTATTATTTGTCGATTATCCAATTCTCATCTCCTAAGAAAATAAAAATTTATAACTTTTGTAAATTGTTTATCAATAGTTGATATTAACAGAGATATTTTTTTGTGGACATAAAGGTAACCACTCTAATCAAACTAAGATAATAATAAGAAAAAAAATGAATACAATACATAAAAACTTAATCTAAAGATCAAAATAAAACTTATAAAAATATAAATAATTCAAACTCCTAGTTAGGTTGATGAAACAAACTTCTTGGTCAATTAAAATTGATAAACAAATGAACAACAACCGATACTAGCCACAGTAATAATAATAATGATAACTACTGAATAACTAAAGGGTAATCAAAGTTAAGGGTTAACTACAGAATAAGAATTTATTAATTATAGTCGGACTCAATAACCACATTAGCATGAAGATAAATAGGTCAATCAGACATTTCCTAATGGTCTGTCTCACTCCAGTAATTTTCATAATGTTTTTCCACGCTTGATATGTGGCATGCGCGAAAATTATCCTGAGTTGTTCATCGCTTAATCTATATTCGTTTCACGAACGAAACATCTTTTTAAGGGGGGTTGGATGTGAAACCCTATAAATTATAAAATAATAAAAAAAAGTAAAATTTAATAAAATATAAGAAAATACTTACAAATAAAGTTTTAAATTTTAATAAGATGAAATATGAATCGTAAGAATAAAACTCAAAGATCAAATTTAAAATTTATGGAAATATAATTAATTTAATTTCAAAGCAAATAAACAAAACATGAATTCTTGACAAATTAAAATTTATTTAAGGCAACCCATAAAGTTAAACTCGGTTTATCAACACCTAAAATTATAACTAAGAAATGTAAACGGACTAATCGATTAAATTCAAAAATTGATCAGACATAATTGTTTATTCGATGTTGATCAATTTGACGTATAACTTCTATTAATTTAAAATTTTGAGAATCAATGATTTATTAAAATTTATCAATTAATAAAGTTTGAGAATTATATAGTTACGCGGATGATTGTATGAATTTGATTATGAAAAATCTATTTGATTTCAAAGTCAACACTTTCTCTTCTTTCCTTCCTTTCCTTTCCTCTCTCTCCCTCTCTCTCCTTGTGTCCCTGTCAGCCCATCCCTCTCTTTTTCTTTCCTTCCCTGACGACACAGGAAACCATTTCCTCTTCCTTCCTTTGCACAAAAATCCATCTCACCTCTCCCATTCGACACAGCACCAACATCACCCCTTGAGAGATCATTGTCTCTCATACTTCTATTGATTCACCGAGAGCCGAACACCCCTTCCCAGCGCCTCCCATCATCTGCTCACCTCCCCCGTCTGCCATCAGTGGTCGTCGACGCCACCATCAGCCCAATATCGACTTCATCGGACATCCAGCGCTGCTCTGACATGCTCGCGACCCTTCCTCGTCGGTGTTGCTGGCCATGGCCCTCGCCTCCGGGGCTTTGGCTCGACCGCCTAAAATGCTGCCCCCTTGTTGCTGCCTTGTCAAAAGGCAGATCCCTTCCACGCTAGTCTCGATCAAGCCCTCCACTGCGACCTTGCTGCCTTTGCCACCTCTGTCCTAAAAAGAAAAAAAAGGGTACTATCCTCTCTTATTTCTCCGGTTGTGTAGGCCGTTAGTTGAAACGAGGCTGAGCCCCACGCATCTTTCTGTGCTGAATGTTTTCTGTTGTTATGCTTTGGGTTGGATTACCTTGCCAAGTATGGCCTTTCCTGATTTCCTGATCTGTGTACCTCATTGTTGCCGGTTGATTTGCTTTTCACTAGTATGGCTTGTTGTTCTACTAACCCATTTTGTTCCTCTGTTGAGTTAAAACCGAAGTGATCCCCTCTGTGATTATGATTAAGGCTTGCTCCTTTTTTTTATTATGTGTTGTGTGTTGTTTAACCATTGGACCAAGGTTAGAGTTGTGATGATTAATATCCTTGCAAATTGCTATCTATTGAGATGTGAAATTGCTATCAATTGATTAATATCCTCTGATGATTAATATCAATTGAGATGTGAAATTAAATGAGGATCAAATAAGAACACATGCTATACCTGGATCAATTGAGAAATAATACTTGTGGGCTAAAAATTTCTAATGATCTAAGCTAAGTGGGTCGAAAGGTTTTGCGGGATAATAGTGTAGTTATTTAATTAGCAAGTGCTTAGTAAATTTAAAAACGTGCGCAACTAATAATTAATTAATACTTAAAGAGAAATTGGGAGATGATTACATGATCTGCCTCAATAATGAAAATCCGAACGTATACGATGGTTTCGGAGGCGACCTATGATCCCAAACACATTAAAACACCAACACATTTAATTAAATAAAAACATTAATTAAATTTAAGTTTAATTGAATTTCTTTTCTTTTAATTTGATTTTTATTTTTGATTCTAGTTTTATATAATATATTTTCTAATTATTGAAAATAATATTAAAATATAAAATGAGATATAATTAAAGAATATGATATAAATAATTAGGGGTTATAAAGTAATAACTAAAGGATAATAATAATTTATAATATAAAATATATATTAATCAATTTCTCTATTTTAATAATTGAATAACATTAATTAATATATATAAATACCTATTAATCAATTTCTCTATTTAATAATAGAATAATATTAATAAATATATAAATATATATTAATCAATTTCTCTATTTTTAATAAGAACAATATTAATTATATAATATTATATATTAATTAATTTCTCTATTTTTAAATAATTAATTATCATAATTATAATTAAAATAATTAAGTGATAATGATTAAGTTAACTTAATAAATCTAAATAAAATTAAGTTAATTATATTAATTAAAATAAATATAATCTTAAAACACGAACATAAATAATAATGCTACCGTCTCCGAGTCCGGTATACCCTGACCTAACCTAGACCCAACGCGAATAGGATACTCGCCAATTTAATTTATTTTGACTTTATAGGTTCTCGAAAATATCTTGACGACCCGACAATCAAGTACACTCACGATGAGACGGTTGACGAGACCGTGGGCCCCACCGGAGACCGAGCAATCAGACGCTATCAGCCTTGCCAAATTATTCAGGTGCGGATTGCACTGAGATTTATGATTTCTTAGGATATGACTTTAAATTATATTTTCTTTTCATTTGATATTGAAACTTGTTCATATCATCCGCATTTCATTTGATATGCATTTCATTTTGATCATTAATTAGATTAACATTTAAAGTTAATTAGTTGTAGGATAGATTATCCTAGATAGAGTAATTAGTATTTAATAATTTAATATAATTAGTTATAGGATAGATTATCCTAGATAGAGTAAGTAGTATTTAATAATTTAATATAATTAGTTATAGGATAAATTATCCTAGATAGAGTAAGTAGTATTTAATAATTTAATATAATTAGTTACATGATAGATTATCTAGGATAGATTATCTTAGATAGAGTAATTAGTATTTAATAATTTATATTAGTATTGATTAAGTACCTTGAAATTTTATTATGTAAATAATGTGATTTTTATTAACTGGATTGTTATATTGATCAAAATAAGCTTAATCGAGTTATCACTAAATTGAATTAAGATTTGAATTTGCATATTATCTGTTTTCTATAATTTGCATGTTGTTATGAAACTCAAGGAAAATTTTAAGTTAAAAATGAATATCTAAATTTGGGTTTGGGAAGAGTGTCAGTACCGGCTCGATTTCATAGTAAAATACACTTTAAATTTATTATTGAGGAACTATTCCGTGGTTACAGTGATTATTTTATCACTTTATATTTAGATGTGACTATTTTGTCACTTTATATTTGTTCGTGATTGATTCACTTCATTTCATATTATTTTTGGATAGTCTCCTTCAAATTTGAATTATATATTGATAAAAATCGAGTCGTTGTTCGTTTCATTATAGTAAGGGACTGAGCGGGATAAATTAGGGATGGTTTTGATAGTGAATGATGCTCTCTTCTGTAGAGCGGGCTAGAGCGGGCTCTCTTCTATAGAGCACTGGTTGAGGTCGGTTCTTTCTGAAAAGAATTTATCCCGCAAAGTCATTCGTGTGATATGGGAGTTTGAACCCGTACCTATTATAGTATAATATCTCAGAATGATTCATTTTGGGTTTATCCTTGATTTAAAATATTCATGACATTCAAGTAGTGCATTTTTTTTATTATAAATCTCTTTCGGTTCTTTTTATACCATACTAATATATGATTAAATCAATTTTGATATTTAAACTAAAATAAAATTATGTACTTATATGTTGCTACTATATTTATTATAAAAATAAATTTTTAATGGTTTTAAGTCTAAGCCTAGAGATTTATAACATCTCGGTGCTGGACCTAAAACCGCACTGAGTGACTTATCACTCACGTTTCCACGGTGGTTGTGGGGTCCAGGTTTTACAGGAACGGGATCGAGTTTTTGATGAGAGTGCTAGGTGCAGTCTTGCGTGGTGACAGAGATGCTTCGCCGCTTCCGCATGTGAGCAGGGTAGTGGATTAGGATCTATCGGGTTTCGAGTTTTATTCCTTCTTTTGGGTTTTTCTTTGAGAGATTTTGCTGCCCATTCCGATGGAGCTAGCCCCGCCGATGTCGGCGTTGTATTCTATTCTTTGTTCATTCTGGACTGTATGGTCATGTATATTATATTATTATTATTTTGTTTATTCTGTGATTTTCTTATTTTATTTATTTAGCCTTTCGTACGCACGTCTTGTCGTGCGTACGTGGCGAGATTTAGCACCCCTGATCCATTTCATTTATTCTGGGGTGTGACAATTAATCCCACAAAGAAATCCTAGACAACAGTCAGAGGTATAAAAGCCCTGCCACCTCCAATTCATTCGAGGTGGATGACCCCCAGGAGATTCAAGAGAGAGAGATCTCCTGAATTGTCATCTATCTAATTATTCTTCACTAACAGGTGAGTCTCACACCTCAGCGATAGAAATCAAGGAGAGTCAAGATTAAATCCTAAGAGACCAATCCCTAAGAACTGTAGCAGTACAATCCCTGTACAATAAGAACTGTGTTATTGCCAAGACAGTATTTTGATACAACCAACTATAAGAAATTTTAATGTGATTTTGCTTTCATGAACATAGATTAAAAGTCAAGTAGCCAAGTGCGTTGAGTTTAACTTTGTGCGTGTGGTAATTTTTGGTTCATGAATTGGCCCGGTACTTCAGATCATAATCTAGAAGATCAGTAAGATGTGCATGTGAGTTAAATTCGCTAATCTTCTGATTTACCAAGCTCAAGATCAGCTGACATAATGCTTTAAGCTAGGTTTTATGTGATTGGGTGGGTAGTGTCGCCCTGAATCAAAAAGACACACCTAGGTTCATGAATTAGCTCAGTGCTTCAGATTCATAATCTAGAAGATCAATAAGATATACATGCGAGTTAAGTTCACTAATCTTTTAATTTACCAACCTCAAGGCCAGCTGGCATAGCGCTTCAGGCTTGGTTTTGTATGATTTGATGGGTAATATCGCCCTGAATCAAAAGGACACACTTAGGTTCATAAATCGGCCCACCGCCTCGTATTCATAATCTAGAATATCGGTGAGATGTGCAAGCAAGTTAAATTCGCTAATCCACTGATATACCAATTCCAAGATCGACTAACACAGTAAGTTTAATTTTGTATAATTGGTCGGGTGTTAGCTACCATATAAAGGCTCACGCTACACATTTCGGACTACCAAACTCATAAGTCCTTAACTTAATATCCATGATCCGACGTTTCATTAATCACACCATACTCCATATACCAACGCTTCACGATCACTCGACCACTTATATCTACATAGCTATTGTATTTGCTTTCCCTTTCAAAATCCAGAGGTGCCTCGAGATTAAGAGCCCGGGATAATTAACGGTGGGACTTGCGCCCATCCGAATCTGTAAGAACTGACAATCTCTAAAAAACCTCTAAATGTGCATTTCACGTTCACGATATATCTCAAATACACGCTTAGAGGTATCTCTGTGTCCTTCTTCCGTAATCCATCGCCTCAAACGGTGAGGCGCGCGAAAAAGGGTCGCACAATAATATAAATACAATCTAATTAAAGGCAAGTTTAAAAAATAAATTTCATAAAGAAATAACATTTTAACATCCAATTCACATTCATCAATAAAATAATACCACCAAATTACATAATAGTTTGTAACATATAACTAACTAATATCAACTGATTCACTATGCTTGCACTTTTTATTCTCCGAATAACATAGCTCCCTCATGATTCTCATATAAAACAACAAGAAAAGACAAAACACTCAATAAATCATCATGTTGATACTACAAAATTATCAAGCACTTGCCCCATAAAATTTTAATAGCGTCCTTTATATATTTACCAATAATTCTAAAATTAATACATGTGTATAGCTAAAATCGAATAAGCCACAACATCTTTATTGCATTTTTTGGTTCATAAATCATCACCTACTTGGATCAGATAAGGTACATATGTACATATGTCCTAATAAAAGATCATCACATATTAAGTACTTTGTGAAATAAATTTTAATTTTATTTTTTAAGAGATTGCTTAATAAATATTTCTCATCAAAAGTACAGATAACTTATAACATATGTGCAACTCATGAAATTCACAAAATATTTTTTTAGCTATGACTAGTTTTACGTGGATATTTTTAAGATATTAGGTGAATTTAACACCGCAAAAAAGTAAACAGTTTATAATCAGAAAAAAAACATCAGTTTTATCAGTTTTATGGAAAAAAAATCCAACAAAGATTTTGATTACATTTATTATGTAAAATAAAACCCAGTTAAATCCAACCAAATTTTTCTGGAACAGACCAGATAAAAACAGTTCTATAAATCATAACCTGAAATTAAGTTACTCACTTGGTTAGGCGTTTGAGGATAAGAAGCGAGAGAGAGCGGTGAAAAAAGGGAGAGAAACAGTAAGATGGATGAAAGTTCTGAAAATGAAATTTCAGTTCAATCGGCATATATTAGTCAAAAATGAAATATTTAGTAATTTATGGAGGTGGAGCAAAAGGTGGAGAGGAAGGGGCGAGGCATGACTGAAGGGTTTACGGGAGTGGTGGTGTGAGGAGAGGGAATATATCATAGAACCGATGGGACAGGTATTCTTTGCGGAAAAAATTTTGTGCGGAGATCTAAAAAAATCTCGACGGCTCAAATTAATCTGGACGGCGATGAGAAGATATAAACTCGAATTTTAATGTGTGCAATATTTATTATTAAATCTAAACTATTAATAGATGATTTAACTGTTAAAATCAAAGCAACTTCATGTTCTTTCAACTCCGCAAGTGATGTGAATTCAGAATCGATGGAAGTCGTCAGCAGTAGATGGGATCAATTGCATCCAAACCAAAGGGGAACCTTATATGCTGTTATTCTCAATAAATAACAGGACTCTGTTACCTATCATCCACACCATCTATTTCATTGAATGGCGGATATAAAAAGCTTCAGTAATAATGTATCATTTTTTTCTTTTATTTGGACTTTATAGCACCCGTTTTTCATTTTCAGAATATTTTTTCATAATAATATAAAAAGTAGTAATTAGAGATGAAAAATCTACTTGAGATTATATCATGAGAAATATGATTGTTGACAATTTTCTAATTGAAATTTTAAATTTTAAATGCAAATTAAAAACAATTTGAAGTGATACTTTTTTATGATCTTTATTGAAGAAATAAAGAATATACATGATCGAACGTCTGTAATTAATTATGTGAATTCATTAATAGTATTTAATACAATTTTGTAAAAGAAATTATTTTCTGAATAAAATAGGTAGGCACAAATTGCTGACCCTATTTACCCATCGTTCAATGAAATTAATGGTTAGGATTTTCAGGGTCCTGTTATCCATTAAGAATAACAGCAGATGTGGTTCCAACCAAAGGAATCCATATCGTTTCCGAACCAAACTCTAAGGGGTCTATTATTGATCTGACGAGATTTGAATCCAACTCGATTCGATATGATTTGAATATAAATAGATTAAGTATGGGTCTTGACTCGAATTGGCTCGGATTAGCTTTGGATCAACTCAACTCGACCAGAGTAATTGTGTTTTTTGAAGTAATTTAGTGATTTAATATTAATTAAAATTTAAATATATATTAGTTATATACTAATTATGATTAATTATAAATTAATTAATATTTAATTACTTAAAATATTTTTTATTAATTATTTTACACGATTCAGGTTGGGTCAACCTGTAATCTGGTCGAGTTAGATATGAATGAAGATTTTTTTAACCTAAATGTAACCGGGTCGGATTCGGATCGGATTCGAAACAGATTAAAAATAATAAATAATAATGACATGATCCGACCCATTGACATCCCTCGAGGTTTTTTTTTCATATTTTAGCCCCAACTATCACAGTCACAGGCATTTCAGCCCAAATATTAAATATATGTTTATCAAAATTTTGAGATTCCTGTAATTTTCAGTGATTTTTTAACTACGCTACTTCTTGTAAATTTGCTTATCTAAATATAACCAATATCGTCACTTATGTCATGTTTCAAAGTTAATTAATATAATTTATAATATGTAAAATTTCCTAACACCCGCCAAATTATTGTGTTGTTTCAAGCAGAGGCGGAGGGAGAAAAATATGCCAGTGGAGTTCTGTGAGGTTCAATAAGATATTTTAGCTTTTTCTAAATAAATTAATCAACTATAAACGTATTAATTAATATTTTAAGAGATTGCAGTGGGGTTCTGTGACCCCACTCACCTCAACGTGGCTCCGCCACTGATTTCAAGTTGACATCGAAATTTTTAATTTTGACAAGTACCCAAAAAATTCAATTTATGATGAAAATGACGGCTGATAGCAGATAATTATTATCTAATTTTATTTAAAGTTACAAAATGATCAAATTAACCATCTATGTATATGCATTGATATTTAAATGAATCATGTTTCATAAATTTTTAATTTATATAAAGTTAGAAACAAGTCAATACGCATGAATTACATATTCACAATACATAATATTTTTATTATTTCAATTTTTATTTTTATAATTATGTTCCTTTTATCATTATGAAAATATATAATTATATAAATAATTAAAAATGATTTGATTTTTCATATGTAAATAAATATGGAAAAAAACAAATACTATATAAATAGGAAATCAATTTATTAATTTTTAGCAATTTAATTATATGTATGATAATATCTTTCTTATAAACATAAATTAAACATATATAAAAATAAAAAGGAAATAAAAGATATATTTTGTAGTATGAGTATTATATTTTTATATATATAAAAATTCATGAAGTATAATATTATTAAATAGCATATATATTCATATAACTGCAATTTTGGTCATTTTATGATTCTAAACAAAGTATTGCATAGTAATTATTTGCTGGGATCATTTGTCATGAATTGAATAGTACAGTGATGTTTTTCCAAATTAAATGCTCGATAATCAATTTGTCACAACACAAAAAGTTGAAAGAACACTTTAAACATTAAACAATTATAAGCATTGGACAGTAAGAAGAAGACATCATCCACCGAAGCGGTTTTCTTTTATAAGCATTGGACAGTAATAGGAAATAATAAACTACATCATTGCTTACATACGTTTTAATTTCATCATTAATATTATTAAATTAATTTGCTTGCAACTTTCCTTGCCAAACTACTGACCATCACAAAAGAAAGATTTTATTGAGCTTCGAGAACATGATTCTGCTAAACATATGATTTATTTACCGTGTTATACTCTGTAATCATATCCTGAGAAAAATGTCAAATAGCAGTTTATATAATAAGCCAAGAGTATATTTTTCCTGTCTGCAAATAAATTAAACATCCCTTCCAATTTTAGACCCAAGCATTTATCTTTTTTTTTTTATATAAATTTCCACTGTTGGTGTTTTTTAAAGGTTCGGCTGCTACTTTTTTTTCAGTTATTGTGCGACAAGTATTTCGCGAAATTTTTTCTAGAGGCACGTCTAGAATGAGTTCCAATTAAAGATGATTTTCCGATTAAATTTGGTTAACTAATTTAATTACATGTTCTGACTTCTAGCTTTCAAATATTTATCATCGTGAGTCATTATCATCGGGTCATATTCGTCTTATATTTTATAAATATACTACGTTCTCTTATTGTTTCCTCACCTCATAATATTGAAATTATTGATATGAAAATAGCGCCCCCGTTTTCTTATTTTTTACATACACCTCATATGCATGCGTTTATAATTTTTTCAAAGAGAAAAAAAAATTTTGTTTCTAAAAATATGTTATAATGTTATTTTGATCAATGTCGAAAATTATGTTGTTACCTATACAGAATATCTTTCATTTTAATTTTCATATGATTATATTTATAATTGTTATTCATCAGATCTTCGAAATTTTATTAAAAACTTTTAGAAATTCCTTTTAAATTTTTTGGTTGGTTACATTCTTTTCTTTTTTAGAAAAAAAAATGAAGATGCCACGTTTTATGAATTTGTCGTTTTAAGAAATTGTGTGGCGATTTATAAATTTATCACACTTTTGTTTTGTAGTTAAGCTTACAGTGAAATGAATTTATATAAAAATCAGGCTGGTCCAATTTTTTTTTAAGACAGCTTTCCAAACTATCTTTTTATTTGTTGCATATAAATTTATAATTACTTTTTTCTATTTTAATTAGATTTTGATAATATTTTTCGGTGATATTTTAAAAATATCAACCATAATTTATATATTTTATCTGTGAAGTGTGGTGCAATATTATCATATGAACGTTAAATTTGCGAATCATATATAACTTTATATATCTGGACCATTAAACCTTCAAAAAGTGTGAAAAAATAAATATTTCTTCGGACTAGATGATAATGACTAAGACAATGTTTTGTTTTGTTATTTCCATTACTTTTAGTTTTGGCGTATCCCGATGGTTGCGACAAAATAAGTACATCGATACATGGAAGTTACATAAACATGCAAATTTCACAACAATCATTTTGGATAATAAAGTGGGCAAAATCATCTAAATTTGACACGGAACTCCATAATTTTGGCGTCAAACATCCAGTTATCTCCTAAAGAAATATTAATAAGTAATAGTATATTTTGTTAAAAAATTCTATTAGTTACTAGTAAAATTTCCTGAGGGCGTTTGCAGGGTAAAAATTAGTAAGCAAGCATGTCCATTTTGTAAGAAATGACGGTTTAGGATGCATTTGGGATCATTTTTTTCCTTTTTTTTTTGAAAAAAAAATCTATTTTCTTTGTTCATTTGTTTAAAAAAAATCTTATTTTCGTTTCTGAAAATAAAAATGATATTCACACGGTAGTTTACAATTTGTACCGCGTGAGATCATAACTTAATAAAAAAATAATTATAAAAAATTCCCATATAAATAATTTTGCATTGAAGTTTCTGAAAAAAATAATTATAAAAAGTTCCCTAATATTGATCAAATATTTTATTTCATCACTATGACAGATTTTGAAATAAATAACATTTTTTAATGGACTTTAATAACGGTTCTCAATCATTATTAAAGATGTGTTAGGAAAGAAATTATAGACAATCATTATTAAAACCCTTAGTTAAGGAAGCAGAGGAGCACCTTTAACAATGATTAATACAGAAGAATCATTGCTAAAGGCCTACTCAACAACGGTTATTAAGTTATAAACCGTTGTTAAAGGTGTATTCAATAATGATTCTTCTAAAAAACCGTTGTTAGATGACCTTTCAACAATGGTTTTTCAGAAGAATCATTGTTGAATACACCTTTAATAATGGTTATTTATTGAATATCGTTGTTAACTACCTTTATTTATATTGTATTTTTCTATTTTGCAACGGTTATTGAAATAACCATTGTTGAATCTTTACATTTTTTGAGTAATTTCTTTATTTTCTATGCTAGCCCACTATTTCTAGCAATAATAGGATCTGCATATATTTCATAATATTTATACAATAAAAAAAATAGCATTTAAAATAATATATTCTATTTATATATACATAACACACACATATATATAGAGAGAGAGAGAGTAAATCTACGGTGAGTTTAAGCTCAAGGAAGACTTCCGTGAGCTTAGCTCAAAAAATATATCAAATGATCTCCAAATTTTAATTTTTCATTCTCATTAAATTCTTCATATTGAAATCTTATGGGGTACAAAAATTTGGAATGTTTCGAGTTTTCTAAGTCACTCTTTGAACTGGTAATATACAAACATTGAATATTTTATCAAGCGTCCATTTCTATTATCAGTAATCATAATTTGAACTGGTAATAGAAATGGACGCTTGATAAGATAAGGTACCAAAATCTTTCGCACATCGGTGTAAAGTATGTGATTGATCAACTGATTATGTTGTCTTGCACGCATGTCAATTGTCGTCCGTACAAGTTGGGACGTCATTTCTTGTGGACGTTGGTAGATGACTGTGTTGATTTTTATACTTATCGGTTTTTACTTATTTACTTTTCGATAGTGGAGTGATATTATTCAGAGCGAGTCATGCGATAATTTGGCTTACATAAGCTAGTACCTCCTCCGCTTCATAAGGTATTCTATCATATGTAATAAAAATAAATGTAAATTGTTTAGTGATGTAACATCTTCTGGTGACCGACAAGTTCTCTAGATCTGATCCTTGATTAGGAATCATCTTTGAAGCCCTAACTGTCTGTAGGTAACCGCTATGTCCGTGTATGCTTGATCGGATGGATGGGTGGTGGTTATTTTCCTAGATTGAGAGATGAATACCCTCTTATAACCTTTAGTTAGTTAGGTTAGAATTATGATTTTTGGTTATTCTAGATGAATTCTGGATTACTTGGCAGTTTCTAGCCTGTACTGGACAGTGTGGGTGCTACTTTGGGCAGTATGGGGCAATATGAAGTTGGTTCTAGTTGAAAGAAGGTTGGCTATGGCCGGCACGGGATCGGCTCGGTCGGTGTGAGTCAGTCTTGGCCAATATGATTCGATTTCAGCCTCAAATCCATTAATTTCTTAGTCAGACTCTGTAAAATCAAATAAAAAAAGCAATACCTAATTCTCAACATAAAACTAATCAAACCGAATTATTTTTCAGGTTTCAAGACCAAAACTTAACCAAAATATACGCATTTTATTGGTTCATCGGGCTAAAAATAATAATAATTTATAAATTTTATGTTTTTTCACCAAATTCTAACTCGGTAACCCTCTCTCATTATCTCCTACAATCTCAGCGGTTTAGCAGCACCTCTTATTTGACTCGAATATCTAGTTTAATAGTTTTTTTGTCAGTTCACCCGTTCAAATTAGTACAACAAATATATCGTTCAAGAAAAATATAATTTGTTGATATATGTAATTTGTATCAATTATTATATTAATATTATAGATATATCATCCTTATAGTTTGTGAATATATCAAATTTAAACGTCATATTATGTTAAAGCACATATATGCATTAACTCGTGAGCCAATTCATAAAATAATGAACTTAAGTTCAAATGAGGTCTTTCGACTCATAACATTTTACAAACTTAATTCGAGTCAAATCATATTTTTATAACCTGAACTACTAAATCCAATTCGCTCAAGCTCAACCATTTGAAATCAACATTGAATTAAGACCTCTTGTCCTAGGACAAACGATTTTATAGCCTGACTCGCTCAAACTCCTGTCGTGCAACTTTATCTAATTAATTTGGTCCGACAAACGATTTTATAACCCGTGGTCCTCGGACCCTCCGCCGCAACTATATTGGCCCGTATATACGCTCAGTCGCTCATTGATTGCTTCTAGAGGTGGCAATCGGGCGGGTCGGGTCAGTTTGATTTTCTAGAAGAAATCGGATTAGGTCGGGCTGGGTTAAGGTCAGGTTGGACCGGGTCAATTTATATATTGTGTTTTTTCAGATCGATGATAGATTTCGATTGGATTAAAGGTCATTTGATCTCGAAGTCGAGTCGAGTTCGGATCGGATCGGGTCAGTTTGACTTTCTTAAAAAAATGGATCGGGTCGGATTCGGGTCGGGTTCAAGTCCGGACGGGTCGGACGGGTTTCTCGGATCGGGTCGGGTTCTGCCAACTCTAATTGCTTCCTTTATTGCATTTCTTTAATTAGGGAGCTAGGTCATTTGGTAAATTTCCGTGATTACATCGGCATTTATATCATATTATAATGAACAAATGTGTTATAAGTTAATAAATAATAGGTAATTTGGCAGAATCGTTTTTTTTTTGTAACCTTAATTAGAAATTTCCCAATTAATAACCTGGTTACATAATGTACACTAGCATATATCTGTACATTTTCAGGCTACGGCGCTTGCACTGTTGGCTATAATTTTTCTCTGCCAACCCATATGTTAGGTTTTAACATTTATCATTGCTGTGATAAATAATAAAGTTTGTTACATTGTCGCTGTTAAAAGACAATGACTCGAATTTTGACAGTTTTATGGTCGGAGATATTCGTCATTCATCACAAATGAATATTGAGAACGTAGAATTAATCTCAGTACATAATTTTTAAATACGATCAAAGTCTACGTGTAAGTGAACGAACGGTTCAACATAAATTTTCATTTGGGTGGGGGAATATTATATATTTCAATCGACGAGCACCCGTTGACATGCTTAATTAACTGAGCAATTTTGATAATATTTAAAATAAAATAAAAATACAAATGATAGAATAGATATCTAGAAATAAACACTTGAACTAAAACATAACCCGTGTTGCAAATTAACTTCGACATATATATATCCATACCATGGATATCAACCTTAAAAGCACTCATGTAATATTCAGGTGTCATTATTTTTTTTTCATCAAACAACATTAAATTTCATACTAGATATCAAATTTAATGAGTTTTTTATATAATATCTAATGACACAAAAATTAAAAACACAGTTAATATATGAACTCCATACTTTGAACATAGTAAAAAATAGCGTGAGTTTAATCTCATAGATATCTTTTATGAATTTAATTTGAAAAATATATTAATTTATCTCAAAATTTTGATATATTATACTCATTAATTTTTTTCATATTAGAGCTTTGTGGGATACAAAAATCTGAGGTGTTTAGATTTTTCTAAGTCATTATTTTTATTTTTTAAAAAATCAATTCTAAAAATAATAATAAAATATTTAACGTTTGTATATTATTTTAAAAATTAAAAACAGTGATTAAAAATATTTAAAACACTCTAAATTTTTGTATCTCATAAAGTTTTATATGAAAAATTAACGAGCATAATAAATTAAAATTTAAAAATAATTTAATATATTTTTTAAATTAATTTCACATAAAACAAAACTCACGCGATCTTTACTCCTTCAAATATGACAATTTTTGCCAAGTTTATAGTGCATAAAGTGCGAACAATTGCATCATTGCTCTCCATCAAATAAAATTCTGTGACCGCGCATCCATATACCTCCAGAATTTAATGTCGAGGAAGCTTATCCCTATTGTGGATTTCATATAGAGTACGTAGCTATTTAAATTCAAACCAGACAACCGTCGATCGATTTCATATTTTGGCTGGAGATGATGCCAAGGTTGGACATCAATTATGCACAGTGCTGTTTCATTCTGCGAAATGTGTACGGTTAAAAAACGAACAGTATTACGACCACTAAATGCTAGGATTTAGTTCATGCACTGTACATCATTTAATTTATACATTTACTTTGGATTTCCTGCATGTGTTTTGCAGGAATTGACCTATGCAGAGTTTCAAAAAGGAAAAAGAAGTTTTAATGATATAACTGTTGCAATGAATAACATGTGGAAGCATTCATAAAGCATGCATGGATTGCCGGCATATCATAATTTTCATCATGGATTCAGGATTTAAATCGGTAGAAAGAAGAAAATCATGGTATTTTCATGGGTTTTTTATTTTTCTCATATATTTTTGACTGCGCTAGCAATGTACAGAATTCTTGTATGAATTTGCCCACAAAATCTGGGGTCCCCTAAGTAAAATAGTTGCTTTAATTTTAATGTCCTTAATTTACTTTTACTCTTAAAATTATTTTGTTAAATAACTGAGAAATATAAAGAAAATCTTACTTAACAATTTTCCACCCCTTGATTTGAATTTATGGTTCAAAAACAAGTTCACGATGAATGATTTAGTTAAAACGAATGTATCATTGTTTTAAATTGAACTCACAACTTGTTTTATATGAGGCTTGAATTCATACTAATTTTGCGGGTGGAGGTGTGGGTTGTGAGATAAAAAAATTAATATATAATATGAGTTGTTATTGATTTATTTAAGAATTTATAAATGTCACTATACAAACTGAGACCGCAAAAGATTCAATAGCTAGCTAGTTTTACTGAATTGCAAATATGCACAATGTCTGTTATCTATTTGTCTAATTGATTTCAATATATATATGAGTTATGCGTTTATGGTATTAATCACCATAAATTCATTACATATAGATATAGTACTCTGTAAAAGCATTTGACAGACGATATGTTAATATACACACAATGAAACATATATAGTTGAATTTTTATTTTAGTTTAGCCACATTCAAAAAGCGAATTTTATTAAATTTTCATTACAAACAACATATGACGTGCATGAAAGTGAAATATTATTTATAGTATTCTACTTGAAATTTTACCGACGAGGAGAGAACGAATGGTTGTCAACAAATATAATATTTTTACTAGTGCATATGACACAAATCCTCATATAGGTGGAGAGACAATAGTACTTTTAGTCCAATGTATTTTGCATTATTACTTTTAAACTTATCTTAATTACATTATATATGCAGTTATGTTAAATTGATGCTAATTTAATTTAATTAAATATTGCTATTAGCTTGAAAGATTATGCAGTTATATTAAACAGATGTTAATTTAATTAAATTAAATAATATATTGCTATTAACTTTGAAAGATTAAACTTTATCCTATCGGTTTTAAACTTTTTTTTTATCTATTATTATTTACAAATAAAAAAAAATCTAACATGGGCGCATCCACAGAGAAATGAAATCACCTTACTTTAAACCTTAAAGGCTGGAAAATAAGATTATAATATTTTAATTTGGAGCGTCATATTAAAATGATTAGATCAATTAATTTATCTAACGCGTATTGTCAAGACGATGGGATACGTCTATCGTGTAAATGTGCTCACTGTTCAGTTCATGTTTGATGCATAATCAATCTAAGCATGCATGTATGATATGACTGGTTACTGTCACCGAGTTTCCTATTTTATTTGAGAATGAATTATAATATATTGTACAGAGCATACACTTGAATACGTGATTAGTTAACAGATCAAAGTTATAATATATTGCGAATTTTGATTCTGATCCAGCTCAAACGCATATTATATTGTCAAGTAAAAGGCCCAGCCCTGGTTCGATTCATATTCACATACGAAGCCTGGACTCTGCGCTGTCCATTTGGAGCTCAAGGCCGGAACAAGCCTGTTAGAATCCTAAAATACTCCAGTTCAACTAAAATTAGCAACCCAGTGAGTCAGCTCTTGGTCATGGATGATAGCAAAGTGTTCAAGGGACAATCATTTTAATCCTGCAACACAGAGGAAGAGGAGAGGGAGAAAAAATTGGAAGAGATGGAGATGACAGTAGACCTAGTATCAAGAAACGGAGCGTCTCCATCGTCCATTTTAAAGGAACTGTGACTGAAGAACGCCATACAGACCAACTTTGGCGATGATTTTTTTTTTTTTTTCAAATTGTTTCCAGGTGCTTTTGCTCTCTAATTTATTCACTCTTCACCATACGAAATGAGCTACTAAGAATACTCGTTTTTGAAGATTATAGATCTTTTTTGAAGCAAAGAATGTCCACTCAGTGGTATTAAAGATTGAGTTGGTTTTGTCAGTCAAAATTTAAATACTATCTACGCGTGTCAATTAAACGTTAATTGATTATTATATTAGTCTCTTTCATTTAAACCTTACAAAATAATTTAATTTACTTAAATTCTCTTATTCTTAGTGAATCACATAATGTAGCATTCCTTGAAAAAAGAAATATAAAACCTAGAAAGATGGCTCAAATGTGGCCAAAGAGCAGATTGTATTCCTGCGAGCTTTTTATTAAATTAAATTGTTTTTCTTCAGGATCAACTTCAAATCTGTATTTATTTGTATATTTTCAATTATTCCTGACAAAGCTTGCTAATAGTCACATCAACATACCTTCTTCTGTGTACTACAAATTGGGTGTTACTATACTGGATTGTGATGTCCAGTGTTTTATAGATTCTTCCTCCTAACGTTTATGTACTTGTCTTTGTTTGTTGTTTAAAAAAACAAAGCCATGATATACCAGCCCTCCCTGTTCCTCTTCCAATAAAGTATCATATTTACCTTTTTTAACTCTTTTTTTATTTTATATTTACCTATCAACTCTTTAATATATAATATTTACATGTTAACTCTTTAGATCATTTCATATTTATCTACGAATTCAAATAAATAATATGAAATGAATTCATATATATTCAATAATTATTTTAAATATTTATATACTATTTAACTCTTAAAATCTTTTCATATTTATTTATAAAATTAAATTTATTTAAATCTAACTTGGCAAACATTATTTAATTTTTTCAGCCTACCTAAAACTAAAGCAAACCGATCAAATCAATTAGGTCAAGAAAAAATAATTAAATAATATCTACCTAATTGATTTAAATAAAATTAATTAATGAATAAATATAAAAAAATTAAAGAGTTATAAGCTATCATAAATAATTATTGGGTATATATAAAAATATTTTAATAATTAAAAAATATTGATATATTTGAGAGTTCATAGTTAAATTTGAAAGTTTAAAGTGTTTAAGAATATATTAGATATGTTAATGAATATATGGATAAATATGCAAGGATCTAAAAAGTGTTGATGAGGAAATATAAAATAAAAATGGAGCTAAAGATAAATATGATATTTAACCTTTTTATAGATGTGATAAAACTTTACTCTTAGAGTCCGAAAAGTATTTTGGAGAGTGTAAAGAACATTCTTGATGAATCCTTGAAAATTTCTTTTCTACCTTGTCTCACCCCCCTATATTCTTTGTTCATGCTCATCTGACAGTAATCAGAGGCTGGGATGCAAGAAGCTTTTGGCAGGTAGCTTTTGGTAAATACTAGCTGAATGGAGAAGTGCCCGCATGAATGTGGGTTTATTGACTTAAACCATTGAATTCACAGCCATCTATTCACGATTTGGTTAGCAGTGATTGAGCTAGTGCTTAATCCCGAGGTAGTTTCTATTCTATTAACAAATAGGTGCCTATATGTGCAGGGCTCACCAGATCGATTTCAGTTTGTAAACCCACTAACATGTCCGACTACAGAAGATGATAGGTGCCGTCTGCACACGTTGTTCTCTTTTGTTAAAGACTCAGTGGTCTTTAGTAAATATAATTCTACCAACGTAGTTTTTTCAAATAGTTAGGAAAAAAAGCTCCCCCTTGACGCCAGAATCCCTCAAAAACTGTTTGTTCAAACGCTTATATTTTCATTGCTTTTATTGTGATTATCCATTGTTCTGATTAATTAACTGGATTGAACAACTCATTTGGTTCACAACAGAATAATATAAATATTAATAGCTTAACGAGCCTATTAAATTTAGCGAGCCGAACCAGACCTAATTCAAACTCCGTTCATTAACTTAACGAGCTTAACGAATGAGTCAAATTCGAGTCAATCTTAAGCGAATCACGATTCACGCTATATATTTTTCTACCAGTCCTTAACTTTCTATGTGTCTCACTTTCCAATCATGTAAACGAGATGAGGTATCAGTTATTACTTGTCCCCCTTTTCTGGTTTTCTATTGTAACACACTAAAGGATTTTCTTGTCATATTTTGAAGGTTCTTTTCTGCGGCTGAAGAAAAAACCTTCAAATTGCGTGCTCGGAGGAATCCCTGATGTTACTCTTCTAGGTACAAAACCATCTTCGATCGGTTGAATGTTTCTTTAAATGGTGTTTATGTGTCACTTTGCACGAAAATAGAGGTAAATCTGGGATAAATTGAGCATATATCAACATAAGTTATTTATAATTGATATTTTGGTTATTTTGCTAGTAGATTATTAGCAATCTTTTATCTTTTTAAATTTGGCAAATTGTACGTTTCAACTTAGTTTTGTTGTCTGATTACTGTAGGTCCAATTTGTACCAGGTCAAACAAAGCAAACAAATTTTGATCTTCCATTGACGAGCTTTTGTGTCTTTTTGACACTGATGGTTGTGGAAAATAAACTCAAACAAAAAAAGGATAGATTTTAAGATAATATTAAATGAGAAATTGAAGGAGTAATTCTAGATCATTATGAGTAAATGAAGAGTCTATTTCGTATGTTTTTAATTTTAATTTCTAATGATACAGATTTCAAGTCGTTTGAAGTTCTCTACACTAAATTATGACAGTTTTAGTAACTAAGGGTTAGAATTAATTGCTATTGTTTTAATTTATTTTTACATTTATGTTGTATATGAATTTTAAGAGTTTTAGAAGTTTACAAATCGAGTTCTATTCTATTGTAAGAAAGTAGTAGAGAGAGAAATACAAAAGATAGTTTGAATAATATAAGAGATTTATGATAATTTTTGCCTCTATTTTCCCCACCATTATATATATTATATATTAACAAGTTGGTATCAGAGCCTCGTTAAAATGGCCACTAAAAATCTAAATGTCTCATTTCAATATCTAATTCTAACCAAAACCAACTATGATCAATGGTCGTTGCGAATGAAGACGATCATTAGTGCTCATGGTTTATGGAGCATTGTCGAGAATGGTGTTGAATAACCCGAAGATGATAGCGAACTCACAGTAGTTGAGTTAAATGCTTTGCAAAAGAAAAAAAATGGAGATCAAACTGCGCTAAGTATCATCCATCATGGATTGGATGACGACATGTTTGAGAAAATTATCAATGATACTAGTTCTAAAGATGCATGGGAGATCCTTAAAAGTTCAACGTTTAGAGTAGACAAAGTGAATAAGGTACGATTCCAAACTCTAAGAACTGAGTTTGAGTCGCTCATGATGAAAGAAAGTGAGTCTGTTGGAGACTACACAATTTGAGTGTTGGTTGTGGCAAATCAATTGAAGAGGTTAGATGAAAAATTGCAAGATGTGAGAGTAGTAGAGAAGATGTTACGTTCTCTTAATTCGAAATTCAATCACATAATGGTGGCTATCGAAGAGTCAAAGGACACAAAGTCCATGACGATTGATGAAATGAGCGAGTCATTGTTAGCTCATGAAAAAATATTAAAAAGAACTCAAAAAGAACCAGTGGAACAAGCCCTACAGACCAAGACAATAATTGCAGATGAGAGAGTTCCCAAGATAGAGGAAGTCGGGACAGAGGAGGTCATGGAAATGGTCGAGGTGGTAGAGGCCGAGATCAAGGTGAATATTATGAGGAAAATGGGCAATCAAACCAACATAACTTGAGAGGCCGAGGATGAGGTCGCGGACGAGGTGGTCGGACAAATCACTAGAATGTCGAGTGTTATAAATGTGGCAGGTATGGCCACTATACGAAAGACTGTAATCCAGACGAATGTTATAATTATGGAAAAATCGGGCATTTCGCAGGAAATTGCTACGCCGAGAAGAAAGTAAAAGAAAATAACAATCTGGTCACAAAAGAAGAGACGAAAGAAGGGTTCTTCATGATGGCTTACGACGAGAAGGATACCAATAACGAGACAATTTGGTATCTCAACACTGGTGCGAGCAATCACATGTGCAGATACAAGCACTTGTTCACAAAAATGTGAGTTGTCGAAGATATACACGTATCATTTGGAAATGCATCAAAAATCCAAGTGAAATGTCAAGGTACAATCTCTTATTTATAAAAGAATGGCTTGACGGGACTGATTGAGAATGTTTATTATGTACCTGATCTTAAGAGCAGCATCCTGAGTATGGGACAACTCATGGAGAAAGGATACTCGGTGTTTATGAAAAATCGAGTATTACAACTGAAAGACAAGAAAGAGCGTGTAATTGCACTAGTTGAGATGGCGAAAAGTCGAATGTACAAAATCAACCTGTGTTATGTGCAAGAAAGGTGTTTAAGAGTTGATATAGAAGATAAGGTGTTCCTATGACATTTGCGATATGATCATTTGCACCATGGTAGTTTATAAAAGTTGTCGAAGAAATGAATGGTACATGGGTTATTCGAGATATATTACATTGAGAAATTTTGCGAGGAGTGTGTACTCGGGAAGCGCTTGAGACACTCATTTCAAAAGAAGGCAGAATACCAAACAATCGATCATCTCACATTAATACACACCGACATTTATGGACTAATCACTCTCGACTCATTCAGTGGTAAAAAATATTTTATTACATTTATCGATGACTATTCCATAAAGACTTGGGTTTATTTCCTGAAAGAAAAGTCTGAAGCATTGAAATTGTTTAAAAAGTTCAAAGTTATGGTGGAGAAAGCAACTGACAAGTTTTTTAGAACTCTACGTTCTGATCAAGGTGGTGAATACAACTCAACAGAATTTGCGAGATACTGCACAGAACATGGAATAAGAAGGTTCCTAGTCGTACCGTACTCTCCTCAACAAAATAGTATGGCAAAGAGAAAGAATCGGACCATTCTCGACATGGTTCGATCAATGCTGAAAAGAAAGTTGCCAAAAGAATTTTGGGCAGAAGTTGTGCAATGTGCAATTTACATGCAAAACCGATGTTGACATGCGAGTTTGGAAGGTAAAACTCCACAAGAAGCTTGGAGTGATAGAAAACCGACAGTCTCACATTTTAGAATATTCGGCAGTGTGGTTTATGCACACGTGTCGGATCAGCGAAGAACAAATCTAGAAGATAATAGCAAGAAATTTGTGTTCATTGGTTATGACGAAAGACTAAAGGTTTCAAGCTTCTCGATTCAATTAACAAGAAGGTAATGATAAGCCGAGATGTTAAGGTGAATAAAGCTAGTGAATGAAACTGAAAAACTCTTCTGAGGTGATAGTAGAAAGGGGAGAATCATCAACCACATTGACAATAAGCTCCGAGATCGAGATAGCAAGAAGCCCTTAAACAACCGATGATGAGGAAGAACCTCGAAAATGCAGAGGTACATCTCATGTCTTCTTGTAGATGCGGAGAACATAAATCTTGAAGAAGCAGTAAAGAACGAGAAATGACAAGCAACCATGGATGACGAGATCAAGTCAATCGAGAAAAATAAGACATGAAAACTCATAAAACTACCTAAAAATAGTCGGTCTATTGGACTAAAGTAAGTATACAAGAAAAAAATGAATGCTCAAGGCGAGTTAGAGAGGTACAAGGCACGACTTATTACAAAGGGCTACAAACAAAAAATGAGGATTGACTATGATGAAGTTTTTACCCCGGTTACAAAATGGAAATAATTGGACTTCTCATCTCACGTGCAACACAGTTCGGATGGCCGATATACCAAATGGATGTGAAGTCGACATTCTAAAATGGAGTGCTAGAAGAAGAAGTATATCTCGAACAACCACCCGATTACATGAAAGTCGGAAAAGAACATAAGGTGTTAAAGTTAAAGAAAGTGCTTTACGGATTAAAGCAAGCACCTCGAGTGTGGACACTCGCATCAACAAGTATTTCAAGGAGAACGTGTTCATACAGTGCCCGTATGAGCATGCATTGTATATGAAGAAAAAAAAAAGGTAAATTATTGGTTATCGTTATCTATGTCGATGACCTTATTTTCATGGGAGATAATGTCGAAATGGTTGAAAAGTTCAAAGAAGAGATAAAGAGAGAATTTAAGATGACGGACTTGGGGTTGATGAAGTATTTTCTTGATCTCGAGGTTCGACAAGGACCATCAAGAATTGTTGTGTCACAAGAAACATACTCGAAAGATATCCTGAAGAAAAATAAGATGACAAATAGCAAATCGATTTTGACACCGATGGAAATAGGTGCAAAGCTCTCAAGGTATGATGGTGGAGATCGAGTCGATTCGATAAGATACTAAAGTTTGGTAGGAAGTCTGTGTTATCTCACATGCACGAGATCGAGACATATCCTACAGTGTTGGAGTAATATGTAGGTTCATGGAAGAATCAATCTATACACACTGGAAAGCATTGAAGATAATTCTGTGATATATCCGAGGTACAAAATCACTTGGATTATTTTTCTTGAGAACAAATGAGTATAAACTGGTGGGATACTCTGACAGTGACTGGTGCGGAGACATAGATGATCGAAAGAGTAAATCGGGATATGTAATCTTTATGGGAGACACAATTTTTATATGGTTGTCAAAAAAATAACCCATCGTGACACTCTCAACATGCGAGGCAGAATATGTGACAACATTATGGTGTGTGTGTCAAGCAGTTTGGCTAAGAAAATTGCTAAGTGAGTTGAATCACGGACAAAAAGAAGCAACCGAGATCCGAATTGATAGCAAGTCGGCAATCGAACTCGCAAAGAATCCAGTACATCATGAAAGAAACAAGCATATCGATGTTAAGTTTCATTTCATTAGAGAACAAATTCAGAAAGGAAGCGTGAGATTAAATCATGTAGCGAGTCATGTTCAAGTAGCTGACTAGTTTACAAAATTGTTACCCATGATTTTGCTCGATAAATGCAAGATGGCAGTTGGCATGAAGGATGAAAGAGATTTGAGTTTAAGGACGGAATTTATGGAAAATAAACTCAAGCAAAAAAACGGATAGATTTTAAGGCGGTATTAAATGAGAAATTGAAGGGCAATTCTAGATCATTTTGAGCAAATGAAGAATCTATTTCATATGTTTTTAAGTCTAGTTTCTAATGGTGCATATTTTAAGTCGTTTGGAGTTCTTTATAATAAGTTATGATAGTTTTAGTAACTAAATGTCAGAATTAACTGTTGTTGTTTTAAATTATGTTTTTACATTTATGTTGTATAGAAATTTTAAGAGTCTTAAAAGTCTATAAATTGAGTTCTATTTTATTGTAAGAAAGTAGTAGAGAGAGAAATACAAAAAATAGTTTGAATAATAGAAGAGATTTGTGAGAATTTTTGCCTCTCTTTCCTCCACCTTTATATATATCATATATTATCAATGGTGAAATAATTGATGACCGTCTTCTCTTTGATTATTTTGATCCTATTATGTCAAATGAAGTAGCAGCATGAAACTGATACACATGGATACTGGCAAACATTTATAGTTTTCGATGGATGAATAAATTTTTTGGGGATTTTTGATGAATTGCATCAAGTATTGAAGCTCCTAAAGAAAACCCAAACGTTGTACACGAACAAAAATGTAACTGATGGTGTTTTTTGCATTGATTTTAGGATATAAATGAGGAAACTTCTGTTGCAAATGTCAGGTTCTTTGGAAATGAAAATCATGAGCTGTGCTGTTTAACTTCCTTGAGTGAGATTATTTCACATGTACGGAGAAATTTGACTTTCACCAGATACAAATTTCTCTGTTTCAGTTTTTGGGATTTGAATGAGGGGGGAAGAGAAGCCAATTTTGGACAAGCTCGGTCTTTGTTTTCAGATATATGGAACTTAAATAATCTGTATGTATCCATTTTGTTCTTTTGTGGTGTATTAGTACAGGTTCCATATTCGGTACCTGAGCCAACAATTCTATACTGTTTTGAAATGATGTATACAGGAATTTTTATTTTGTTTTCCCTATTTTTAAATTTTTTAACAATAATATCTTTATTTTGAAATTTTTAACAATATTATCCCTATTTTTTAAACGCATGAGTTCATAAATTATGTGTGAACATCTGTGTTCAAATTCGATAAAAATAATAGAAAAAAAATTCTAAGAACTAAAAATAGTTCTATGAACACACCGATTTTGAACACGTGTTCATAATGAATTGTGGATGCATGCGTTGAACAATTCAACTTGAAAGTATGAGCCTATAATGAATTGTGAATGCTTGTGTTTACAGTTCATTCTGCGTTCAGAATCGGTACATTCACAAATCCATTACGATACTTAAAAAAATATATCATTTTTATCAAATGTGAATGTTGGTACTCACACATAACTTGTGTGAACACATCATTTCTATATACAGACATGTAAGGTGAAAGTTGTGGTTTGCGACTGTTTTAATTACTTTCTGGGAATATGTTTAGCTTATGGCTTTACTGTGTACCCGTCTCACTCAATGTAAAAATTGGCGATGAATAAGAAAAGAAGATTAGAATTTTACGCAAAAGTAATTTCGCTAATTGTAAAAACTATATACGCTGTAGTTTTTTAGAGAAAGATGAGAATTTAGCTCACAAATTTTATTTTGTGTCTATGAAAATTTGAACCTATAATTTTTTTAGAGGTCATCATAGTTAGTTATTGCTTAAGCTAGATCATTTGCTACTATGTCCTTTTTAGTTTGAGTTTGATTCGATCTTGTCCAAGTTTATTTCTTTTTTCTGCTGGTAAATCTCGATGGCAGAGATTTACTGAGGTTCCTTAGAGCAGCTCCTTATATTATTGTCTCAATGGATAATCTTCGGTTGTTCATCTTTTCATCTCTGATCTTCTGTCAGTATCTCTGAGATCTTTCCTTTTTGGACAAGCAAATTACAGGGGTCTTGTTAGAGTTGATGAAGGCAATAAACCCTTCCATGCGCAGGACCCCTGTCAGAGTGTATGTTAGCAATATCAATTTCATGCCCAGGGGATTTTGTGGACTTGTCCGCTTTATTCAATCATTTCTTTCTTTTGGAGCATCTCCTTGAATAACAATTTCTGAAAAATTAACTGTCACACCCATGTGACAGTGAGATGCTTTTGGTACTAGAATGAGTATACTAATTGGAGTATACTAATTGATCCCTTGGTAGTATTACATATTGCCGTTTTTTTTTGTCAAAATTATTTTCAGATTTCCTCTGCCTTTGTTATACTATGCAGAAGCACTCTCTGTATTGTTGTTTAATATCCATACTAAGCTGATGTTTTGTACATTATTTCTCTCTGAAAAATCTACTGCACCTTTCTTTCCATATCACAAAACATATTGTCGTTTGTAGCATCTTGCATTTTTTGTCATGCCCTTGTAGCAAAACCTCTTCGTAGTTTACATCGATGAGTGTCTGTGATATGCCGATGCTAGCGCTGAAATCACTAATTATCATGTTTCTGACCCGTTGTGTGTATTCACAGTTTGTAAATAAATATTGTGTCGTCTCCTGTTGTCTTCAGTAGAGATAGCACATATTGGGTAGCAGCCACCCCCTTTTGATGAGATTATCTATAGTAAATATTTTGTTTTGCAATAAAAACTATGCAAAGATTTCAATTCTCCTTGGCATTTTTATGTTCCATATTACCCGGAGTGGACTGGTTATATGAGGCCCCTCTTTAATTGACCGATAACATGTCTTGACAGTGAAAATCCCATGTTGTTGCCATTTCCATGTTATGTGATCTCTTTGTTGAGGCTGTATTTGAACCTGTTGTAGTTGTTGCAGTAATTCCTCTTTTTGTTGTTGTGCCTCGTTTGTGTGAGGGGTCGCCGTCGAAACCGAGAATCCCAGTCTGTGATGTATTTTGCTTGTTTAACTCGTCATGTGCTTGATTGTACACAAAGGTGTACAATATGCTTAGTGTTTCTCTGCGGGGGGGGGGGGTCCCCGCCAAGCATCATGCCATAATCTGACAATCTCTCCATTTCGGATGGTGTAATTCAAGGAGATGCTGAAGAGAGACTCCATTTGTTTTAAGCTGTTCCAAAACGGAGTGGCATGAATATTCAACCAAGGTCTTCCATGTTCATTAGAATTCTCAATTTCTTGCAAAGTCCTCCTTACCAGGAAGTGTCATATATTCTTGGGCATTAGTGCTTGATTCATTATTTTGAGATCTAGAACTCCTAACCCTCCCATATATTTCGGTCGAGTCATCATATCCCAAGAGATTGGGCTCATGTATCTACGTTGAATTTGTTCTTTATGGCCATGCCAAAGGAACCTCCTCCTTATTTTGTCGATTTCGTTGATGACCCATATGGGAAGCATAAAGGTGGACATGAAGAAGATAAGGATAGTGCTCAGTGTGGAATTTAGAAGTGTTAGCCTCCCTCCACTCGATAACAATGATGCTTTCCATCCTTATAGCTTGCTTTGTATTGCCATTATCAATGCTTTGTAATGCTCTTTTGTGAGCCTTCTATCCGACAAAGGCATTCCTAGATATGTGATTGGAAAATTGGAGGGCATACACTCCATGATATTTGCTAGCATCTGCACAAATTGTTGATCTACTTATGTGACTAGCATCTCTGATTTTTGTAGGTTTACTTTGAGTCCTGAAATTTTTCCATAAATGTTCAATAGCGCTTTGAGTATTCTAACTTGTTGTACTTCTTGTTGTATAATGAAGAACGTATCATCGGTATATAAGAGGCACTGTCTGCACTGGGGGAATGGTTTTATAATTAAGTTTTGTCTCGATAGTGCTTCAAACCACACCGCAGAAAGTCTGCTGCCAATATGAATAAGTAAGTTGACAACGGGTCCCCTTGTCTCACCCCCTCTTTAGTTGTATTTTTCTCTCTACCATAAAGTTTACAATACTTGCGATGTACCTTTCAACACCGCTGATTTAATCCATTGCACCCAATTTTGAGAGAAACCTTTTGCTTTGAGTACGTCAATAAGGAAGTCCCATGACAAGATATCGAAGGCCTTGAATATGTCTGCCTTAAATAGACCAATCTGTGATTTTTGTTTTGTGGCTTGGGTGATCAGTTCTTGCACGTATAGGAACCCTTTATTTATATGTCTGTTTCTTAGGAACCGAGTCTGCTTTGTTCATACCAATTGGTCTATCACCGTTTGCAGCCTATTGGTTAGAATTTTGGAGAAACACTTTTGCATTGAATTTATCAAACTGATCGGCCTCGAAGTCCTTTGATTTAGATTCAAGTTTGATTTAGTTTGTTTGGTTTGCAGCTCTAATGGTATGGCATGGCTAATTTTTTTTTTTAAAACTAATCCTTTCTCTGAATGTAGAATTAAAAGAAAAGTAATTGATACGTTGAAGAGTTAAAATAAAATAAAAGTGAAAAAAACTAAAGAGGGTTGAGTTAAAAAAAAAAAAAAGCAAACCACGCGAAAACAAAAACAAAAATAATGCCTAATGTAAGGGGGAAAACAATGAAAAGAAATAGAGCAAAAGTACTAGGCTTCAGCCTCCATTAGTATAATGATATTCTTCTTTCAATTGCTCTAGTGGCTTATCAATATAAATTTATTATGGATCAGTTTCAGTGAATTAAATTCGGCGAGCCTTCAAAAATTACATGCATTCAGCTAATATGACTCGTTATGCACATAGAGACAAAAGCTAAGCCCATCGAACAAATTTTATTTTATCTATTAAATCTGATTAACCGACATCCAGCTGCAACGCCTGCCATCTTCCCCTCCTGTCCGCTGAAAGATTGCCCTGTGTTTCCAAAATTATTTAAGCACAATTAGACTTGCGTACTACTCATAACACCTTTGATCTAGTAACAATAAAAACAGCTGTCCCTGCTACTACAATTGGTGTGCCATGACCCTACAACCATTATTGGCCAAGAAAATTCTCTCGCATCTCATTACAACAAAGATCAACGTACGACTTTGGTTGCAGAATTGTTTCATTCAACTCTACACACCTGACTTGATTAATTGGTTGACCATTTTGTCTTCCAGGTCTTACTAAAGTAAATTAAAGACGATTTGGGTTTATTTAAGACACATGAAGATTAACTGCAGCCTCAGTAATAAGTTGATTGCACAGTAGTAAAAGTCCAATGGTAAACACTGCATGAATCACAATGACATTCAAGCTTTCAGAATGCATATTCCGCACCTTGACGTTTGATCTGGTGCTTCTGTTAGCTGTTGTTTTTAACTAATTATCTCGATGTGGATTACCTCGAATATATACTTTAAACTCTTTGAAATCAAAATATTATCTCGAGGTTTGTCATAAGTTTCACTAAACTGAATTAAAATGAAAATAAAATAAATCAATTCTAAGAAAAGAAAGAGAGTATTGTGAAAACTATTTTATTTATAACTCAACTATGTTTATAAAATATTTTCTCTTTTATTCTTCTCTACTCTACTCCTCTATATATACTATTTTGATATCATAAATGCATCGGCTACCTACATAATCAATCTAATTCAAACTATCATAACTATATAACGGTATTAATTGCCTAGTTTACAAAAACTGTTGCTTTTGCACCGGCCAAAATAGACTTATCACATCGACTTTCCCCATGCAAAAAGCTACTGGCATCGGCCAGGCGATACTAATAGACCGACACAATATGTGACGAGGCTAATAATCATTTGTATCGGCTTCCCACATTAGCATCGGCCAAGACAATAGCATCGGCTAAGCCCACATAAAATGCCAACATAGACTTGAAAATTTTATATTAATTGCATCGGTGAAGCTGATGCTGTTGATTTTATGCATGAGCCTTATCGATGCCAATATTCACCATCTGCATTGAAGCAGCTGATAAAGAAGATTTTTTTTTATATGAGGAATCTACTAGAATGAGCTAGGCTGATGTAAATGACGATTTGCATTGACCGTGACTGATGCAAATGACAGTTTATTGCATCTGCTAGGCTCATACAATAATCATTTTACATCCACTTGGCTGAATCAATGCTATTTTTTCTTTTGACAATAACCCAACCGATGTTATAATTCATTTTGGCATCAGCCCAATTGATGCTATTGTTCCTTTTAGCTTCAACACAACTGATGCAGTAACAATTTCATTCATTTTACTAATTTTGGTGTGCTCTACGCAATGAACATCCATTTTGTTAATTCAGATTTATAATAATCAATCATAATTGAAAATAACACAAGACAATAATAATAAATTTATAATTTACAACATTCACATATAAGATACAAGAACTATAATATCTTGAATTTTTTCAATAAAATAAACAAACAATGTTAATACAAAATTTATCACTTTTAAGAGAATATAAAATAAGAGAAGGGATCTGGTGCCGCTAGTTTTAGTGGCATCCAATATCACTAATTTATCTTTTAAAATTTAATACTTAAATTTTTAATTCAAATCACTGATTTTGTTCATTTTAATAATAGATATCTGCTCATAAAATTTTATGATTTTTAAAGATTATTTCATACTAGATCAAATGATAATAAAATGAGTGAACCTAATTAATTATGATTGATTTATTTTTATGCATTCATTCTATTGTTAATTGATCTAGTATGAAATGATCTCTAAAAATTATAAAATTTTATTTACATACATCTATCATAAAATTTTCTACATTTTCCTCCCATACATTTTCAATATTTTCATCCGGTACATTTTCAACCAGACTACTCGTCCCGAATACTTCTGCCGATATTTCGGCCTGCTCATAAATCCATACTTAATCAAATGCAGCTCAACTTCATCCACCTCCCTATGCCTAATCAAGTTCTGACATCACAAATAAGGACAAAGAAGTGACTTTTCACCCCGCAATTTCATATAATCCCTCACACACTTCATAAATTCTCCAACACTTCGATCCATCTGAAAAATAAATTATTCCCGTGTTAATTACAGGTTAAGGGTTATCAAGAGCTCCATATAAGGTTTTGGGCTTACCAACCATTCTAACCCACTCTTTGAACACTCTGTTTGATTAGTGAATATACGATAGTTACAATCTAGTGTTTGTGAAAAATCCTACAGTATTTCCCCTCAGCTCTCCGAATACGCCGACACACATTTGCATGTGCGCACGCATTCGTGGGAACAATTGGGAAAATGCCGAACTGAATTCTCCGCAAACACCAGATTACAATTATCATATGTCCACTAATCCTAAATGAGACAGACTGTTCAAAGAGTAGTCTCATACTGGGGACTATTCAAGATTAATCCCTATTGGATTAATCCCGAACGGATACCGATCTAAATCATTTTATGTACCGACCTAAATCATTCTATTGGATTAATCCCGGACGAACTATATGCAATGCATGCAAATAATTTGATCTACTACAAATAGAAATAAATTAAAGAGTTAAGGTGATAAAAAATAACCATCAATCAATTGCTAACTGATCAATAAGCTACAGCTAATGATGGATGACGCTGAAATACTATAGAATCCAGCTGCAATTTAATACAAAAATTACATATTCATTACAAATATGGAAAAATAATCAAAAGTACTAAAATATATATTAAATAGAATAATTAATTACCTCAATAGTGATACAAACAAGCTCAAGTATATTGATCAAGATAGAAGAAGAGATCGAGCTACTGCAGCAAAAAGTAATTTATATTTGCAAAAATGATGAATTTAATTGATATTTTAATGAGTAGAAGAGAGGTTGGAGGTTGTTGAAGAAGTAATTAATGGTCATGTAAAAGTTAAAACCAATTAAATTCCATTGAAACCTGCCCCTAACCATTGAAACTCGTTGAAACTCGCCTCTATTAATCCTGTTGAAACCTGACCCCAAACCGGGTAAACCGCCCCAAAACCCGGAAAATGCAACCCATCACCCCAGAAAAAAGCATAGCAACAGTTTTACAAAATTGAAAAAAAAAAAAAAAAAAAAAAACGATTCACTTGGACCAATCCGACCTGGTTCCCCTTAACCATCCGACCCGTTGGACTGGTACAACCCATGATGCTATGACCCTCCCAAAAGAACCATCCTAACACAGATCGGCCGATTTGGACTGATCCGACCCGACCACCCATGTGTAATACAATACAACTAGCCACTGTGTTGCGCTATTGCAAGTGTTAATTTCTTCTAAAATGGCACGACAGGTTCCTTCTGACGAGGCGGCATCTCAAATTGGTAATTAACCATATGAAAGTATCAAGATTTATTAATTTGTCTCATGGAATAGCTTTTGAGAAAATAGCTACGTACAAAAATATTTTCCTGCAAGTCTCATATAGGACACTATCTCATGTATAAATAATGCACGAACGTATACGAATATGCCAGTTTATAACGTACACGAGCCATGTAGGCTTATTGAATTTAATTGATCAATTTATTGGCAGTACTTGCGCGCAGGACTTAGTTCCTGCCTATGCATGCATAGTGTCGCTCAATCGCTTTTATAAGTGTGCTACCTATATCAATTTAATGCAAACTATGCTTCTACATAGTTAATAATTTTAGGCGTTTAATGGGCAAGGCTATATATATGACACCGTGAGGTTTATATATGGGCAGATGCAAGATTTTGGTAGAGGACTAGAGGATGGAGGATAATTATCGGATTTTAAAAGTTCATTCAGTTCAAATTCATTAATTAATTAGGTACTAAATAAAAAATAATAATTTAATATATATTGTTACTCAATAAAAAACTATTATAATAATATCCTTTCAGGTATTAAAAATAATAATAAAATAAAATAATAAATAAGTAAGTTGATGAAGAAAAAAAAATTCTATGAAATTTCATATTTTGAAATCATTTCATCACGCATGATGTTAAATATATTTTTTCTCAATAGAAATAATCAAATAATTTAGGAAAACAAAAAAAAATTCAGAAGAAATATATATTATCAAAAAAATATCATTTTTTAAAATTTAAAGCAAACAATTGTTCCTTATGTGAGTTGAGAGGCATGACAACCTAGCTAACTAGAGGCTAAAATACCCACGGCTGTCGGTCTATGGTTAGCATGCACATGCACCTCTACTAATGCCCACGGTTGCCAGAAGAATTCTGTCGTGCCATCACAAAAGGAAACTAGTGAAATAATGCCTACCAGAATAAGCAAATTTCTCGAAGCCATTCTCACCTCTCCTCTCTTTTTGTCTTGATTGATCTCTCAACTGCGTTGGAGGCAATGAAGCAGTAACGACTAACGAGTGCGATTTTTTTATTGGAAAGGAGGTATGTTGGGATGCTGGTACAACGTTGGCCGAGAGATTCTCAGTTAGGTGAAAGATTAATTTTAAGTATGACCACATTCTGTCGTGTAGTAATATCTTTTAAATTATTTTGTGCCCAAGAAGTTATTCTCTCAAGGCCTGTTGGCACGTGAAAACTTTTAACCTCAAACTTCTGACTTCTGAGAACCATCAAACTTCTGACGGCATATAGTCACCAATTTCTTCCCATAAATATCCCTTTAGCTCTCCCACATGATTTTCTGCTCAAGATTAATTTCTTAATTTTTAGTTTTTTACTTCTGGTAAGAAAACTTTCACTAAGCACCGCAACTCCTACTGTAAGGATTTACATGGTGTTTGGAGGTCGACAGTGATTTGACATTCTCCGCGCCATCAATAATACACTGAACAAGTGAATAGAATCCGTGAGAGCTGTCTATCTTCTATGAATTTGCTTGCACGTAATTAAAGCCGATCGGACGTTTCAAATCATGCATGCACCTGATTTTATTTCACGAATTGTGATATCTGATCGATATATACTTGTTGATTTCTCACTCGCTCGAATATACAAAATGTTGGGATTTTATTTCTTAGGTGTCTCTCAGTATATAAATTTTTTTTGAGAAACTTGGCAGGGCTGCCAAGCAAATTTCATTAAACAAAGGAGAAACTGCAATTAATACGAAGGGTCTTGCTAAACAGAAAAACGACGGTCCTAGAGGGAGGCGGCAAGTACAAGGTGTCTATCCCGACTGATGAGGAGGAGGAAGAAGTGGAGGAAATCATGAGTACATTTTTGTATGGCCGAGACATTTGGTGTTTCTGTCCGGTCATGTAATTAATTTTTTTCACTAAACTCATAAATTTCCAAACATGCACTTCTTATTTATTTATTTATATATATATATGTATATTATTAATTATGTGCAGGGGACACCAAAAAAGACACGAAAGATGGCCAAAAAAAATAAGAAGCCCAAAGATAAGATGGCGTCAAGCGCGGGGTCCGAGATTGGGCCACAATCGCTGATTCTTGATGAAATCATGGCCGGAAAGGCGAGTTATTATCATACCCTACACTCTGTTCTGATGTTCCAGCCCCCAGGTGATTTGTCAAGCTAATTGGGTCGTTGATAATTATTTTTATTCTCTACAATTCATTTAACAATTGATTATTGTTACCCAGGTGAAACTCAGTTCACGCTAACTTTCCCCGTTGATTTGTTCTGTGTGTATGACAAGGACACACAACCTTACCAAATGTTGATAACCATGAATGAAATCATGGAAGTCTTCACGGATGATTGGGTCTCCACACAGACCATGCAGATTTGGTGTTGGTGAGTAATTTCAAAATAACTATATCGATTGTTAATAATAATTTATTATATATGTGGTAACAATCGATATATGTATATGTATGCGATGTAGTTGAGGAAGGAGAATCAGCTGGTCCACGAACTCCTCTCCCTTACACTGTCTAACTCTCTCCTGATAGTTTGATCCAAACTCGCACTTTGATAGCTTCGCATACAACTGGTTCTCAGTCGTATGTAGGTATTGCAAGAATTTGATGGATTTCATTACTTGCAGGAGATTTAAGATTATGGATCATGTCTTGTGCTCACCTGAACTAATGAAGCTGGATCATGGTAAAACAACGACGAGATACGTGTTACGAGTTGCAGAGTTTACGAAGGACGATGAATACATCTTTTTACCGTATATACAGGAGTAAGAATTACTCGATCTTATTCTAAAACCCTAGTTAATTAGCCTTTATATATATTTTGTATCTAATTAACAAGTCTTTAATTGTAGCAAACATTGGATTCTTCTTGTTGTGCATTACCATAGCTGCATATTGTATTATGTGAATTCAATGAACCTCATAGTCAATCCTTCGGAGTTGACGCTCAAGTTTGCTCTGAATGCGTAAGTATTCTTATACTTGTTCAATTTTCAAACATTTGTACAAATCTTAAAAATTCGCTTGCAGATGGTGCAAGCGTTATTGGCAACTGCGCAACTCAAGTAAACTTGTGGGAGTAAATGATTCATTGGTTTTTCATTAGATTCCGGTATGGTTACATATTATATAATTAGCATTACGATTAATTATAATTAATAATGTCCTTCTGCATGCATGCATAATTATGTGTATTAACCTATTATTGTTATATTTATAATTATTATTAGTGCCCTACACAACCTAGCGGCAGCGAGTGCGGATATTATGTCATGCGGAACATGATTGAAATCATCAGGAATTACCTATTATATTATTTTCCTAAGGTGAGTAGGAATTTAATATATATATAATTAAATTTATTAGTTTTTTCAATATATATTTACATACTAATCATTTTTTTTTCCAGAGTATCAAAACCAACAATCATTTAACATCGACCGAGTACGAGGAAGTAAAAAAACTTTGGATTGAGTTTATGATTTCCTTGTTTTGATATTTTTTTTATCAATTTTTAATATTTTGTAAATATTTATTATATTTTATTGTATTATGTGTGTATGTTAGATACATTAGTTAATTAGATATAGTTAATTAGTAATTAAATATAGTTATTAATATTTTTTTGTGAAAATATATGTGATGAAAATATTATATATGGCTAGCGTATATGGGCTAGTCACAGAAATAAAAAGAATAATTTAAAAAATATATTTTTACAGCGGTTTTTATGAAGAAACCGCTGCAAAACAATTTTCAAAAAAATTACAGTAATTTTACAGCGATTTTTATCTAAAAAACCACTGTAAAATGTGATATTTACATCGGTTTTAGTTAAAAACCGCTGTAAATGGTATTTGACAGCGGTTGTTATATAAGAACAGTTGTAAACAATTTGCAGCGGTTTTCAACAAAACCGCTGTAAAACTTTGCAGCGCTCCCAATAATAGCGGTTGTACAACCGCTGCTAACTGGAGGAAATAACCGCTGTAAAAGCCTATTTGTGGTGTAGTGGGCGTTATTAGTGCTCTCGGGCGATCCCAAAATAAGCCTAAACAACAACATTAGCCCCAAAGCCAACAGTTTACGGCGATATTGTTCCTTGTAAGTTGTACGTCCAGACGGTCAGCGGCGGTCTCGAGATGGCGGATGGATGAATATTTCTTGAGGCTTCAACTGTTCACTGCGAGCCACTTCCGATCAACCATTACACAGTTAGTATTGACAGGGTTTATGTTGGTTGTCGGGAGTTCAAAGTGTCATATCCGACTAAAGAGGAGAGATGTCTAGCTGATTTGATGGGTGCCCAATATTATATGGCTTGCATAACTCATATATCATGTTGTGCATGTAAATTGAAAATTTATGAGTTAATTTTATTTCTACTATATTTGTGTAACTGATAATCTTTGAATGCAGCTTATCCCGTAACAAAAGGCACAAAATCCAAAAAAAAAACTCCTTTAAAAGAAAAGACAAGGAGAAGGTGTCAAGTACATCGTCGGGTGTTTATGTCGAGCCGCTTCTCGACGAGACAACTTTGCAAAGTCTTGATTATGATGCATGCTATCTTTATCAAATTTTGACGATGCAACCCTTTGACAAGACTTTGAAGTTCAAAAATGATGAGGATATGTTTAGCTTTGTAGGAGACGTGGATGTCTTTGTGACCAACATAATCGAGCTTTTGAGAAATGAACGGCTGGACATCGCAATTCTTCAAATTTTCTTTATGTAAGAATTTTAAAGCTTAAATTAAGTTAATTAAATTAGGATTTAGATATATTCTTATTATATATATGTATATATATTTGCAGGGCACAAATACAGTGTTGTAAGGATTTTTTTATCACGGACTATTAATTTCTTGATTCATTCATCTGCTCGGAGGCTAATTGTAAGCTCAACTTCTCGGTGGTTTTGAATTATTTGGCTGAAATGTTCAAAAAGTTCGAGGATGTGTCTTTCATATTTCTACCGTACCATAAAGGATTAAAATATTTCATTCTTATAATAATTAGCCAATTATTATAACGATTTATAGATAATATTGGATTCTTCTTGTTGTCAACTTCCCGGAAGAAGTTTATGTCATGGACCCTTTAATAACAAATCAATGGGGGGCATTGGCAATCCAAAATGCATTAAATACATAAGTTTCCTAATTATTCAATATTACATCGACAATATAATTAAATTTATTATCGATATGTGGTTTTATGATTTTATTGTTTGTGATATATGTTCATATTAATTAAATTTATGAAATATGAAATATTATATGCTAGCAATCTAGGCTAGCATCAGAGAAAATAATATTTTTTTTAAAAAAAATAGCTTTAACAACGGTTTTAATGTAAAACCATTGCCGAATGTAAAAAGACAAAAAAAAATCAGGCTCTAACAATGGTTCCACGGCAAGAACTGTTGCCGAATGTAAACAAAATAAGATTTAACAACAGTTTCATACCAAAAAACGTTGCTAAATAAGAGCTGAATAACGGTTCTCAGCTCAGAACCCTTGTTAAAATCCTATTTAGCAACGGTTCTGATCTTGAAACCATTGTTAAAATATTATTTTCTTCGCTTCTCAAAGCAGGAAGGCCAGAAATTTGGCAACGGTTCTTTTTTTTTTTCTCTAACACCATCTTTTAATAGCTGTTCATTAATAGTTGTTAAACTTCATAAATAACCGTTGTTATTCCTCTTTTCTCTCATATTGAATCATTGAAGTGACTAATTAAAACTAAGGACTGCTTCAACAACAACTGGAGCAGCGAAGTAACGAGAGAGTAAGGAACTGATAAGCCATTGCAAGATCATTTAAAAAAAAAAAAAAAGAATACAATATTATTACCAATTAATCGCTTCGCAAGTACGTCATTGCTGATAAATGATATGTGAAGAATTAAAAAATATGAGAAGTATTTGAGAGAGTAAATAAGTGGTTTCTAAAACGAGGAAGTTGATTGGAGGCTCAACGAGAGCGCGAATGATAGCGCGAGAATGAATGGGCTAGGACAATTTTTGAAAATTGAATTAATGAGCCACATGGAGTTGTAAATTTTTTGGACCTAAATTTATAAGAGGGATGGACCAATGCAGAGCAAATTGGTCGCAATTTGAGGAAGTAGATCGATACTACACAATTTTTGGGTGGGATGTACACTGGGCTGGAGGATGACAAACATCAAATTAATGGTCCATCCAGGGTCCTATTCTATTAATTATTCTGACTTAATTAAGATCGTCTTTAGTTTGCATATCTCAACCATTTATATTTTAATGCTTCTGCGCACATTATTTAGTTAAGGGGACCGAATCTGCTGCACTAGCAGAGCTTCATTGTGGCCAACGTGGATCAATGATCATGCCTCTATAATTTGAAAATTAATAAGAAAATAGTAACTAATTTTATATAAACTACGTACAAAGGCCCCCCCCCCCCCCCCCCTATTTGTTTGTTGGTGAAGCTCCGCTAGTGATAGCATGACACTATTGAGAATGACATGAGAATCAGAAACAACTTGGTTACAAAGACTATTTTTTTTAAGCAATTTTAGTGCACATGATGAAAACAATTTATGATATAAATCCAATACAATATATTTTTTGAAAAAATATTATTAAATATTATATCTAAAATTATAAATAATTTTGTAGTAACTTCGATAAATTTTATATCAAATTTGAAATAATTTAGTAAATAATTATAATGCATTACAATGTCATTGAAATTTGAACATTAAAATTTAAAATTGTATGATGAAAAACAAAATCTTTTCAAATGACTTAATCTTGACACATTCTAAGTCACCAAAAAATACTTTTAAGAATTTGAAATCTTCATTTTAGTAAGTAATATTTTCTAAACAGATGTATCATAAATAGGGGGTCTCAATTTTTTATTCAACCTAACTCAATCCGAAATAATTCAAGAATAAATGGATCATACCTTATTTGATCTGTATATAATTAGATTGGGATACAGTTGATCCAATCCGGTTAAATATTTTTAGGATATATTTCTTGATTTAATACTAATTGAAGTTCATATACATACTAATTAAGATTAATTATATAATAAATGGCATTAATTTATTAAATATGTATTCCTAATTTTCACTTGAGATGCAGGTATGAATCTAAACTAAAAGATTTATTCCTGAATTTTCTCAAAGTATGCATAATCTAGATCAGTGCAGTCAGAGACGCAAAAAATGCTCGCTTAAGTACAAAGGTGAGGCACAAAAGTAATCTTCGCTTTTTTGGGTTGAGAGGCGGGCGCAATTATAAAAGCGCGCGCTTTGTGTGTTTTTTGGCGAGGCACAAAAAGCGAGAGGCGCAAGGAGGCGCGCGCCTGATGATTTTTTTACATCCAAGTTCAATTTATTATAATATTTAAATTTAATATGACTTTAAAATATTTAAGCTTTTTGATTTAAAATTTATATGCCTTCAAAATGTAATTTTGATGAAATATTAATAGAGATGACAACAAAATAAAGAAATATGAAAAATAAAAAGAAATAATATTAAAAATCCTATCATATCTTGTTATAATATTAAGTTTTCTTTTAGATTAAAAGTTTCTGAACTACCATAATATATAATGTAAAAAATAAAACTTGAATAATAAATTAATAATCAAATCTATAATTATAGCATATAAATAAATTAACTTTACTTTATTAAAAAATTTAGTGAGATGATGAGTAATATTGTATATGTGTACATATTTTATGTATATCATCGATATATTTATATTTTATAACAATTACAGTGAAACATAATCGAAGTTTAGTTATGTTCTATTGAGATTTTAATATTAAATATTTAGAATATTATTAAATTACAATGCAAACTTTTAGTTGCATATTTTTATTTTATTTGAAATGAAATTAAGTATTTTATTTATATTTTTGTATTCTAAGATATTATATATTATTTAAAAATAAGAAATAAAGGTAATGATAATAAATTTCTATATCAATTTTATTTTTATCAAGCATTTCATTATATTAATTATATCAAATATAATTATGCGCCTCAAATTACTCAGGCGCGCGCTTTTTTGTGCTTTGTTTTCAAATGATTTCAACCATTTACGTTTTGACTGCGCCTTTCGCTCTCTGACTACCTTGATCTAATTTAGTAGTATGTGATACATATCATTAAGCAATCGGAGTAATTAAATGGGATGCATGTTATACATATCATTAAGCAATGGAAACAACTAAAGTTCTTTTACTAAACTTTGTTTAGTTGATATTTTGTTATGGGAAAACCACATCTAACATATGCTAATAAACGAGAAGGTACTGATCCTTCCAAAGCAATAACCCAAGAGTTTCAAAATATTTGGGGAGCACATTTGCAACCAAACAGAGCTGCCTTTTTAGATTCAGTTCATTTTCCTTTGATGCTTTGTTGAGTCTCTTGACACTTACGTCGAAGTAATTCATATACCCTACGGTTATCAATCAAAAAAGAAAAAGAATTCACATGCAAAAAAAAAAAACGAGTTCCGAGACTATCTTCCGAATCTGAATGTAAAAGGACTCACAAAGAGTCGAAGACCACTAGACCACGTTAATTAATACCTAAGAATAAGGGATGTATAAATGATACTGGTAGGACTAGGTTGGCTTGTATGAGTTAGACGATCTTGATCTTGTCCCGACTCCCACAATCCGACCTTTCCTTTAAACTTTATTAATCGTAAATATTAGATGTTTATAAAGTTTAATTTACAAGAAAAAAATATTTTCTTTTAAGAAAAAACATACTGAAATTCTTAATAGGTGAAAATTTTAATTTTTTTTTTTTTTTTGAAGAAGCAGACGAAAAGTCTACTATATTTTCCAAAAATTTTAATTTGAAATGTGGTAAATTATGAAGTGAAGCAATAGGCATAGTAAAAATATAGCAAACACTTCAAAACTCATTAAATTATCAAACAAAAGTGACAAAGTGAAGTAAAATTAAAGCTTTTTCATATTTACTTTAAAATTAAAATATTTTTTTTTCTCATTCGACATTTTTTAAAATTAAAGCTATATCATTTACTTGCTTCAATATCATAAACATCATTATTTTAAGATGATGTAAATTTACTACGCTTATCAAATGGAGGACCAATTCAATTCTACTGGATGTGCACAATGAGTTTGAGTTTATAATATGATGAGGTTATAATATTTCGTAAAGTATAAAATCTTTTATACTTCACCTTCATATTTTGTTTTAAAAGTCTAAACGAACAATCCAACTGTTGAAAATAATTTTTATATTAAAATATCTTTAGAGATTAAATTTTATATATTTTTTAGATGGATACATAATTTATTGATCTAATAATGTCTATACCATCCAAGTGATTTTTCACCCATCTAAAAAATAGAAAAACAACAACAACAACAACAACAAAGACTTTAATCCCAAATAAATTAGGGTAGGATAGAAATCAAATCCAATCCAAAAGCATAGAGGTTAGAGATTTCAAATGTAAAAAAAAAAATCAATGATAGTAATGATGATGATAATTTGATGACAATAATGATGATCATAATATGATAATCATAATAATATAAATATAAATATCTATAATAATAATAATACTAATAATTATTATTATAGTAATGCTAATAATAATAGAAGTAGTAAATATAATAGTACTACTAATAATATTAATAATATAATAATAGTCCTAATAATAATGTTCACACTAAATCTATACTATGAAACATACTCATAAAATCTAAAATTCTGAATCTTAAATTATAAACCCTAAAATTTTAGAATTTGAAAACTAAAAAAAAATCTAAAAACCTAAAGTCTATAACTCTACTGCTAGACTCTTAACTCTTATGTTATGATTCTGATACATTAATCGCTATCTTTCAATCACTGATATCTACAGCAAGCTCTTTAGGTATACTTTATTCATTCAAATATTTTTTTATTGCTTCCTCTCATGTCTGTCTTGGTCGACCTCTGTGTTTTCAAGATGACTTAAAATACCACTACGTACCGATGTCTCAGGAGATCTTTATTGGATGTGACCAAACCATCACAAACGGTGTTACACCAACTTCTCTTGAATTAGTGATAAAATTTTAAAAATGTAAAAAGGTTGGGATCGGCCATTTGAACTTTTTTTTAAATAAATATATATATATATATATATTTGAATCTCTAAAGATATTTTAATATGAAGATCCATATTTAATGGTTTGGATTGACCGTTTAAACTTTTTAAATCGAAATATGAATATGAGGTACAAAAAATTATATACTTTATGAAACACCATAACCTCACTTTCATAATATTACTATAATGCGTTATTCTTATTTTCTTTTCTTTTTACCCCCTCTTTTCATAAATATTAAGTGACCACAGCCACCGTAACTCTCCTATGTTTTCTTACTCGTGCATCTTGTAATTTTCCATCTATCAAATTATCTGCGAACTTTAATTATCAACTGCTGAAAGAAAAAACTTTGAATTAATAATTCAATTCATGTTCAGCCGTGGCAACTTCCTATACGGTGTAGCGTGTAGATGGAGCGATTCGTCAAATTTTATATATTTTGAGATATCATTAATGTTACACTATTTTTAAGTATTAATCTAAAAAATACTATTTTTACACTAAACATTCCACCATCCAAACACACCTTAAGCTTCAAGAGAGGAACTGCTACGAGAGGAAGATCAGATTACAAGCCTCAAAATTTTAATATTTAACTTTTATAATCAGCGGAACTAAAATGCACAAAACAATATAATTGGTAGATGCATAATTTTTTCTTCTTTTTCATTGATCGAGAGGGATAAATGTCAATTTATATGCACAGAATGAAAACGCGTCTTGTTCTATCGATCCAAACTGCTCAAAATATTTTTCATATGATTATCTAGTTAGAAACCAAATTTTATATTTTTTTTAGAATTATTTTATTAGATAGTTAGAAAATCAATCCTTTTAAATAGCTCATAATAATTAAATCAAGTGATTTTCTAATTATTTAAAAAATAGTAAAAATATTTTAAAAAATATAAATTTGATCCCTAACTAGATATTTATATGAAAAATATTTTAAGCGGTTGGATCAACCATTTTGACTTCAAAAACGAAAAATCATTCATAGCACAAAGTCAATCCGTACTATACATAGCATCATAGCTCAACTCTTATTATTATTATTATTATTATTATTATTATTATTATTATTATTATTATTATTATTATTATTTGAAGTAACAGGTAGAGCCTGTTGTATTAAAGCAAAGGATTTTACATACGCCTTAGTCTACTCGCATTGTTTTATTATTTTTAAAAAATAGAGCTTTAAAATTTTGGAATATATATTATATCTTTTATGTCTCGAAATTTATATATACTTATTTTTTTAATATGTAGGCTTTTGGTGAATGCATTATTGAGGGAGCAGGGATGCGGACGGGTACACACAAAAGCTCTGGTTGTTCACGAAGTAATTAACTGTTTGATTACTGCAAATTTTAAGACTCAAATTCTCATGCAGAATTACCAAGCATTAGAAACTGAAAAACCAAATGACAATCAAATGTACTGTAGACATAGGCGGGACCCACAATCAGAAAGAGGCGTATCCGCGTATGAACTATCAGATCGATCATCGATTTTACTATTTTTCCACTACCTTTTTATTCTCTGACGTTATGAACTATGAACTATCCGAGAATAATTTCCCTGGGCAACAAAAAAATAAAAGAATTACTACACTGCAGAATGTGTCATAAATCAAATTAAATCTTTCACCTAACTGAGATTTTATCTCTCGGCCAACGTTATACCTGCGTTCCAACATCAAAAGAATTTGCTTATGCTTTTAATAACGCTTTTAATATAGTATTTAACTTAAATACTATATATTACTACACGGCAGAATGTGTCATAACACATAAAAAAAATTAAAATTTCACCTAACTATGAATTTATCTCTCGGCCAATGTTGTACCTGCGTTCCAACATACCTCGATCCATTACTATAAATTCGAACTTGTTACTGCTCCATTGCCATCAAGGCAGTTGAGAGATCGATAAAGACAAAAGAGAGGCAAAGTGAGTATGGCTTCCAGAAATTTGCTTATGCTCTTAGGCATTATTGCACTAGTTCCTTTTGTGATGGCACGAGAGAATCCTACAGGCGAGGAGGCATCTCAAATCGGTACCGTTTCCTAACCTAAATTATGATCAAGTTGCGTGATTGCCCTTGAAAGAAACTATGTATATTGTCAACCATATATAATGTTTACATACACTCATGATATGAACAAAATAAGCAGTGCTTGCAATTGCATACAGAGTCAGTTGACCGTACATGCATATATATAACTAATATTTGCACGCAAGCTGGTCTGAATGCAATCAGAAAAGATTTACGGAAGCTTTTATAGTTCCCATATACAAAGTTATCCTAATTTATTGAACTATGTTGAACATCTTAATTTCACAGAGCTTGCTCAGAAGGATGGATTGGACAAACTGGAACCTCTAGGCTTGTTTACTCCCAGGCCTCCTCTTCCTCGCTGCTGGAACAAGCCCTGGCCCCCACCGGGAAATAAAATACCGAGATGCCCCCCGCCACCAGCTCCCGCACCAGTACCAACACCCAGTCCAGCTCCTGCACCTGCTCCGGCTTCAAACCCAACGCCAGCACCTGCTCCGGCCCAATAAACAGCATGACCGGGTTCTTGAAATGAACAAGGAGATTACGTAATTAGCTTATGAGCCATTAGATAATAATGTACAACTATTGCAATCGGTAATGTTATTTGCGAGCAGTGTGTTGCAAATAGTTTTAGGATTAAATAGGATGAATAATTGAGCTCACACAACTGCAATGTTTATGACTTTGCATGCAAACAAAATAATTAAATTAATGGCATTTGTGTCATGACTAATTATTCTCTGCTCTGTGTTAAAAATTTGGAGCAATTTTATCATTCTATTTTTTCTGTACAAATTCTGACATCTAAACTACAGGAAACTGCTGCTTCACATCGGCCAAAATAGACTTATCACTGGCACGACAACAATTTGTTACATTAAATGCTAATTTTAATGAAAAATGTTCTGAAAAATACCAAAATTAATATTAAAAACCGACGCGCATATTAATATTTATGTTAACAGTTCTATTATGTAAATTATTTTGTACTTTAATTTATTATTTAACTTAAATACTATATATTAATATGAATAATAACGCATTTAATATGAATAATGATATACTGTACAAAATAAATTACGTAACAAAATCAATACTATTAATAATAACTAATAAAACATGAATACCAAAGCCATTAATGTTAATTTTAGTATCAATTTTAATATTTGCGTGTCAGCTCTGAATTTAAGTAACAAATAAGTGAGACCAAATTATTGCCTTTTTACAATTACTGTGAGCTCAACCGACTGCACCTGCACCTTGACTAAACCCAACGAGACATTAATTAATATAAATAGTTCATATGTGGAGATTATTATTATTATTATTATTATTATTATTATTATTATTATTATTATTATTATTATTATTATTATTGTTGTTGTTGTTGTTGTTGTTGTTGTTGTTGTTGTTGTTGTTGTTGTTGTTAAGATATTTTTACTTTTTTTCTATTTTAAGATATAAAATTAATTTGGAAGAGATGATTGAAGTAATAGTTCATTTAGATAATAATAAAAAGATATAGAATTCTAGAATAACTCTTTATATTCTTGCAAAGGACAAATACAAAAATAAAAATATACATATTTGTAGTACAACTAACACATATTTGGGGGGAACAAAAATAAATGATCAAAAAAATTATTGATGAGATAGAAGGAATTTTCAATAATAATAATAATAATAATAATAATAATAATAATAACAATAATAGTCATAGTAATAGTAATAGTAATAGTAATAGTAGTAGTAGTAATAATAATTAGGGCTGGCAAAAAAACTCATGGCACATGATTCGCTCGTGACTCATTCGGGATCGATTTATTATTGGTTCATTCGTTAATGGAACGAGTTGTTAACAAGCCAGCTCGTTAAGTTAATGAACTGAGCTTGAGCTTATGTCGGCTCAGCTCGTTAGTCTCATTTAGTTCATTAAACTATTAATATTTATTATTTTTATATTTTTATTATGGAATTTTAGTATAGTAAATAGTTTATAATATGATATGTACTTAAATTATTATATTAAATTGTGTGAAATATTTTGTCTTTAGTTATTTTAATAATTTTATATAAAATTAAATATAAAATATCATAAAAAATATTATTAACTATTAAATTAGCTTTAATTAGCCTTAACAAATCAGCTCAATTAGCTCATTAACTTAACAAACCAATCTCAAACCAAAACTTTTGGCTCGAAAGTAATTAGCGGACCAGGTTGGCTCGGCTCAGTAAGTTAATATGTCGAGTATGAATTTGACCTAACTCGACTCGGCTCGATTCGTTTACCGCACTAATAATAATAATCTGCACATACTGAACTATTTATATTAATTAATGTCTCGTTGGCTCATTGGGTTTAGTCAAGGTGCAGGTGCAGTCGGTTGAGCTCACAGTAATTGTAAAAAGGCAGTAATCTTGCCACACTTATTTTTTACTTAAATTTAGAGCTGACACGCAAATATTAAAATTGGTACTAAAATTAACATTAATGACTTTACTATTCATGTTTTATAAGTTATTATTAATAGTATTCATTTTGTTACGTAATTTATTTTGTACAGTAGTATCATTATTCATATTAAAAGAGTTATTATTCATATTAATATATAGTATTTAAGTTAAATAATAAATTAAAGTACAAAATAATTTACATAATAGAACTGTTAACATAAATATTAATATCCGCATCGGTTTTTAATATTAATTTTGGTATTTTTCAGAACATTTTTCATTAAAATTAGCATTTAATGTAACAAATTGTTGTCGTGCCAATGATAAGTCTATTTTGGCCGATGTGAAGCAGCAGTTTCCTGTAGTTTAGATGTCAGAATTTGTAGAGAAAAAATAGAATGATAAAATTGCTCCAAATTTTTAACACAAAGCAGAGAATAATTAGTCATGACACAAATGCCATTAATAATTTTTTTTTGCATGCAAAGTCATAAACATTGCAGTTACGTGAGCTCAATTATTCATCCTATTTAATCCTAAAACTATTTGCAACACACTGCTCGCAAATAACATTACCGATTGCAATAGTTGTACATTATTATCTAATGGCTCATAAGCTAATTAAGTAATCTCCTTGTTCATTTCAAGAACCCGGTCATGCTGTTTATTGGGCCGGAGCAGGTGCTGGCGTTGGGTTTGAAGCCGGAGCAGGTGCAGGAGCTGGACTGGGTGTTGGTACTGGAGCGGGAGCCGGTGGCGGGGGGCATCTCGGTATTTTATTTCCCGGTGGAGGCCAGGGCTTGTTCCAGCAGCGAGAGAGAGGAGGCCTGGGAGTGAATAAGCCTAGAGGTTCCAGTTTGTCCAATCCATCCTTCTGAGCAAGCTCTGTGAAATTAAGATGTTCAACATAGTTCAATTAATTAGGATAACTTTGTATATTGGGAACTATAAAAGCTTCCGTAAATCTTTTCTGATTGCAATCAGACCAGTTTGCGTGGACATATTAGTTATATATATGCATGTACGGTCAACTGACTCTGTATGCAATTGCAAGCACAGCTTATTTTGTTCATATCATGAGTGTATGTAAACATTATTCATGGTTGACAATATACACAGTTTCTTTCAAGGGCAATCACGCAACTTGATCATAATTTAGGTTAGGAAACGGTACCGATTTGAGATGCCTCCTCGCCAGTAGGATTTTCTCGTGCCATCACAAAAGGAACTACTGCAATAATACCTAACAGCATAAGCAAATTTCTGGAAGCCATCTTCACTTTGCCTCTCTATTGTTTTATCGATCTCTCAACTGCCTTGATGGCAATGGAGCAGTAACAAGTTCGAATTTATAGTAATGGATAGAGGTATGTTGGAACGCAGGTACAACATTGGCCGAGAGATAAATTCTCAGTTAGGTGAAAATTTAATTTGATTTAGTTATGACACATTCTGCCGTGTAGTAATTCTTTTATTTATTTGGTGCCGTGTAGTAATTCTCAAGGTCCATTGGTACGTGAAAACTTCAGCATATGAATTTTCTTCTTTCATTATCAGATCGAGCTTTAATTTCCTTTTCGCAGGCAACGTGCATATGATTTTCACTCACCAATTAATATTTTATTTCCTGTATTTTTTTTCTTTCTCGGAACCCACAAAATATTAATAGAATCCTCACATGCTACCTATCTATCCTGCAATTAAACTTTGCTTGTATGTTGATGGTACATCAGATTATGTGACGGATGATTTAACGAAGGGATGGGATAACGGGTTATTTTGATAATTTTGACAATGAATTTCGAAATAAATATGATAAAATTTTATAGTTATATTCTTCTACTTAATTGATAGTAGCTAGTGATTCAAGTTTCAAGTGATTTTATTATTGTTTGCTTGTTCATCAAAGACCATCAAAATATTATATATTTTATATCGATTTCAATTTAATAATTTTTGATGAACTATCAAACGATAATGAAATTATATAAAATTTGAATCACTATTAATCTATACGTAGAAGAATATATTTATAAGATTCTTTTCGTATTTATCCGAATATCCATTGTTAAGTGATCCCTTCTATTTAAAGGAATTGCCATTCGATATTAGTGAGCATAATTCCATCGAAATTGCAAAGTTGTTCAAGTATACAACAGAGCATTTTCTATCTAAACTGACCATAGTTTCAAGGTGTTTGACAAAGTTTGACCACAAGGGAGAAGCATCAGATTGGACACGTTCTATAGTGGAAAGAGTTGAAAGATTGGAGTTGGGCTCTCAAAGGAAGAGCTCGATTTGACTCCTGACCTGCTGCACATATATTCAATGAATTTGAAAGGTGTACTGAGCAACAAACAAGAGTTCAAAAGAAAATTATATCAAGAGCAATGAACATAATTTATCCAAAAACAAAAAGCAATGAACATAATTTATCCAAAAACAAAAAGCAATGAACATAATAAAAGATCAAGATACCACTTCTGGTTTGTGAATAGCGTCCATGATCCATACGGCCCATCAATCTGTTTAAGATCAGACAATCCGAAGGATGCACATGAAACAAAAAATTGCTTTAATTCTTTTCAGGACGGATTTAGGTTTTGCCCTAAGAGTTATGGATGAGTTGGATTTTAGTAAAAATAAATTATATTTTATATAATTATTATAAAAAATTTGTGATGATAAAAATTTGCTATGAACAGTTCAGTCAGATAATATTATTACTGATAAAAATTTACACAATCAATTTACTGATAAAAAATTACATGCAAAATTCGATCAGAAAATATTTTGCTAGTAAAAATTTAAACAATTGGTCATTTATTAAAAATTCAGTCAACATCTATCTACCGCCAACACATCAATGTATAGGGGGCAAAACATAGAACAACTTATACTTATTCTTCTTTTCATTGAATGAATAATTGAATTTAAAAAATATAAATGTCCCACCAAATCTTCATCAATTTCTCTATCATGACTGAAAAATGAACCCGTAAAAAACTAAAGCATATAGGACCCATATATAATGATAGAGGGAGAAATGAGTGGACAATACTAAGGACACTGTATCAGCGTCCTTGAATTTATAGACCCGAGATGCACTGACTTTTACCTTCTTTTATATTAATAGTAAAATAATTTACTATCCAATTTTATTTTGTATCAAATTCTTAAATCCAAAATTACTTAGTGCAGCAAATCTTGCACCCTTTTCTGCACCAATACCAACCCCGTTTATAGTATGGCCAGCCAGGTTCTTAAAATGAACAAGGGAGATTAGATAAAGGGTCTGCGATAATAAATCAGACCATTGGAGTAATAAATCGGCTGTGCTTAAAATGATATGGTAGATTAGATATTGCGCACTATTGTTTATATGGTTTGTTTATGTTTATGTGTGTCACATTATATGTATAAGAGCATATATCCATCAATAAAATTAATCATATGATATATTACAAGCCAAAAAAAATTAAAATTATATTAATAACTTATTATATTTTTTATTTTATATTAAAATTTCTCAAAAATAAATTATCAGTTCAAATATTTTAATATTTTTTTAGAATATATATTCACACATATAATCCGCATATACACTTGTATGTTATATATATGTTATGTTTAACCGCGCACATATTAAAATGCGTGTTTTAAAACCTTGAGAAGTAAAGGGCTCGAAATAAAATTTTCGGATCCTTAGAATTTACCCAAAGAACCAAACATTTCCCATCGGACCTTTCTACTTCATCAAAAAAAATCCTTCAAACTAAAATCCATGAAAAATATTTACGCTTTTCTAAAAATAAAAATAAAATTGAGCATGACAGGTCTGGTGGGTAATTTTTATCATCAGATCATCAAATTTAATATAATAGTATGCACGAATATTTAAGTATCGGAATAAATGTTCTATGAAAATCTTAATGTTGGGTCCGGAGTGGGTACCCATTAATGGGCACAATTTGATGGTCCACATGAAATCCTCATCGTCCGATCAATTTAACTTTTCGAGATTCGTGTACATTTAATTCTCCACCAGCTGTAAACATGTTTACTTTATCGTCTAGCATTTAATTCTCCTCTATTGCATTCTTTTTCAAAGCTCTCTCAGCGAAAAATCCAACACAAATAATATTTCATCACCTCTGTTTTACAGATTTTTCTATTTAAAATTATAAAAATCATATTATTAAAAATAAGAGTGATAAAATTGTAATTATAAATCTACGAATGATATCGCACCACTGGCACTGGTGTGGAGCAAACGCGTCACTGCCAGTGGCGTCTTCTATAAAACGTGCCCTTATGTATAACGCGCCAATGGCGCGTTTAGCCCTTATATATAACAACGCGCAGATGTCCTCTCCCCCTACGTGTTTGTTGTTGAAGAGAGAGAAAAAAAGAGAAAATAAAAAAAAAAAAGAGAAGAGAGAGGAAGAGAAGAGATGAAAGAGAAGAGAGAGGAAGAGAAGAGAAGGGAAAAGAAGGAAGAGATGAAAGAGAAATAAGAGAGAACGTGCGGGATGAGATCGAATGCGGAAAAATTATTGAATTTTTCTATCGAAGGTAAGTTTTATTTATATAAATAATTAGAATTATAAAATTATACATATTTATTATAAATTGTAGAATTATAGATTAATTATAAATTATAAATTAATTTGTGAATGAATTATAGATTATATGGATTAATTATGAATGTTAATTAATTAATATATATAGATTAATTATAGTTTAATTTTATTAATTAATTATTTGATAGATTAAATAAGTAATAATTGTTGATTAATTATGTAGAATAATTATAAATTTTATTTATTATTTAATTATAGAATAGATTAATTAGCTTTTAATTTAGATTAATTATAGATTAATTATTAATTAATTATGTAGAATAATAGTAGATTTAATTTATTATTTATTTAAATTAATTATAATTTAATTATAGATTAATTGTTGATTAATTGTGTAGAATAATTATAGATTTAATTTATTATTTAATTATAGAATAGATTAATTAGGTTTTAATTATAGATTAATTATTAATTAATTATGTAGAATAATTATAGATTAATTTTATTATTTAATTAGATTGTTTATATATTATTTTTATAGAATAATTAGATTTTTTTATAATAGATAATGGCAGACGGGCAACGCAATGAAAATGTCATCATTTTATCTCCCTGACGATAAATATCGGACACACTATAATCAGACAGAGGTACATTATAATTAAAAAAATTATAAATAAAATACATATATATGAGAAGCTAATTATGAAATTAAAACTATAGAGAAAAACTCAATGTCATTCATATCCGCACTCACCATCCGACGATACTATACATCTCGTACATTCATGATAGGTTGCGAGGTATGAGATTTCTCATCTCACCAGACTGCACAAGATATATGTTTAAGAAGCAGAGGCCCATAACTTGAAGATTGATACGGGTTTATTGAGCGTGTTAATAGAGTTTTAGAGGTCAGAAACTCACACGTTTTACTTTAATTTTGGCGAGATGACTGTCACTCTAGAGGTAAATAGTCAAATATTATTTTAATTTTATTATGATATTAAAAAGGATTTATAGTAATAAAAATATTTTTTTATGACGTCGCATGTTTGTGGGGTGTATCCACGATTGGTGAGCCGATGACCGGGTACACTGACGGATATTTCTCGGCATATATCCATCAGTTATTTGGGCAGGATAATATATTAGCATTCAGTATTTGTTTACATGAACTTCAGTATTTGTTTGTTCACAAATTGTGATTAAACTGAATATAAAATTTGGCAGACGCATGTCACGTGAAGTACGTGATGGATCAGTTGTTGATGTTGCCTCACACACATGTCAATTGGAGGTCGTACGAGTCGGTACGTCACTTATTGTCGATGTTAGTAGATGACTTTGTGGACTCGTATACTTGTCGGCTTCCACTTATTTACTTTTCGGTAGTGGAGTAGTACTATTCGGAACGAGTGAGGTGACAGTTCGCTTACTTCAGTCGGTACCTCCTCCGCTTCCCGATGTATTCTATCATATACACTAAAAATATATAAATTTTCTGCTATTATTTCTTATTACTAACTATTTTTACAATCATTTGTGGAGGAGTATCAGAGATTGTTCGTGTTTGGGTTCAAGAAAAAGAATATCAACTATAGACAATATTATCAGGCGTATGTGGACAGATGGGATGAGCTGCCTCTACGAGTTCCGATGAAAAAGAGTGAAATGCGGAGGACTATGGGAGGTATCGATGGTGGTTCGACGACTATGAAGCCGCTAGGAGACCACTTGATTCGGGTGATACGATACCTCATGTACCATCGGCAGCAGAGATACCTGATATGGGCTATATACCTCACGTACCTCACAGGACAGCGCACGGTATACTGAAATTTATAAAGTTTACATATCGATATACATTAATCGGAAATGAGTAGTATATGTGTAATCAATGTGTAATAAATAGATCATTAGGTTACCAAGAGAGCACTAAAGACGGTCCGATGGGCGGTCACTATGGGTTGGAGACGGTTTGGCAAGGTTATACTCTCAGAGTGCAAGAGAGATTTTGAGGATGCAGACATGCCTTATAAAATGGACGAGCTTCTACAGGTGGCGGGATTACCCATGGATATTGATGTTATTCCGATTCGATGGGTGATTCGAAGGCTCCACCGACCCCACATCCCCCATATTTTTCCTATGAGAATGTCGACTTCACGACTATCCTCGACAGCGTAAGTATTATAACTTAATTTAAAATTTTAAAATATGAACAATATAATTCTAACAACTTGAACTATTTTAACAGTTGTCAAATAACTACGATTGGAATGACGTTATTACTACGTTATCTACTGATATTTTTGATCTCTCAGGTACATAGTTCTCAGATCCATTCGGGACTCAGCATTTCTTGCAGACCCAACACATATCGATGGATCCTGTATAGCCACCTCAATAGTACGATCAGCGGTACGGACCGCAGTATGATCCTCATCGGTATGATTTTCCATCAGGACCTGGAGAGTCATTACATATTCGAGAGGATGTTTGCGAGCTGCACGCACGACAGAGATTTCACCCCACTTGCTTTGGTCGGGAGCATCGTGACGTTGTTCCACCACGTTGATATACACCTGGTGTGGTTAGTTGTTTGTTTTATAACTTAGTAAATGCTAATGATAAAAAAATTTAAACATCTCACTGATGTAATGTGTTTACTTTTTTGCAGGGATGACGAGACCTCGTCGACTTGTCAGGCGTCGTCGAGTAGTGTTTTATTTTTTTTTATCTTTATTATTGTATTAGGACTGTATTATAAAGATTTTATTGTGTTATTTTATTTAATATTTTATTATATCTTGATTGTTGCATTTTATTTAGTACTTTATTATCTCTTGTATGAGACTTGATTATTATATTTTTTTTATGACATTATTTACTTCACTATTATGACTTTATTTGATACTCTATTTTTAATACGATAAATAATATTTTTTTAATTTGATAAATAATAATTTTATATATCAATAATATGTAACCTCTTATAAAGAAATAAAAATGAAAGAAAAAATAAATTTGATTTTGATAAGAGAGAATTAGTCTCAAATTTATATATTACCATATTATTCAATTTAAATAATTTATTATTCTCAAATTGAATAATAAAAATACTACACAAAATAAATTATATAATAAAATCATTAATATAGATTATATAATAAAATCATTAATAGCAAAAGCGTCACTAGTAGTGTCGCGTTTATAGCAAAGACGCCACTACCAGTGGCGCGCTGTCATTCGTAGATTTCTAATTACAGTTTTGTCACTCTTATTTTTAATAATATATTTTTTTATAATTATTAAATAAAAAATCTGTCTTTTTTACGATTGAATGAATATGAACCTCTCATTCCTCTGATGAGTATATTGTTGGCCGCCTCTCTCCATTTGAATGAGATTGCTTTTACTTGTTTTTGAATTGTTTAATAATTACTCAAGTATTAGCCTTTACTTGATTCTTAGTTTCTTCCTCAATTTTGGACCTTTGAATGAGTTTCTTCTTTTTTTGAATTGCAGGATGTGAAAGTTAAGAATATTGTTGAATAATTTATTTAACAATATTTTGACGTAAAATTAGTATTTTTTTTATAATGGATACACATATGAACTATATTTGCTTTTCAAGTCTACTAGTATTTGTTCAAGATAAGATGAAAATGTCTTAGTCATGATAGGATGCAAACAAACTCTCTGGTAAATTTTATTGATTTCTTAATGAAAGATCTGAATATCTTTTGTACAAATTTTTAATATGTTAGATAATTAGTTATGTATTTTTTTCATAGTGATATTTTGAGAAAGGTATGATATGCTTGAAACTTTGAATTAAAAAAATAAATTTCATCAGGGAGAACTTGTGCAGAAATAATTAATTTCAATTTTCTCAAGAGATAAATACATAATTTATTTGTGCCAATTTAAATAATAACCCATTTATTTTTCAAATAATAAAAAATCAATTTGTAAAATCTAAAATCTGAAGAGGTAAAATACTTAGAAAATAAAAATTTCCGATTTGATAACAAAAAAGTAGTGTGCGATATTAATTATATTAGATACAGTATAAGTAACTAAAATACACAAAACAACTTACAAATTAACGCATAAAAAATAAAATAAAATAAACTATCTAGGCAATTGAACAAAAAATAAAATAAAATTTGAAAGACAACTAATAAAGAGAAGAAAAAAAAAAAAAAGAGGAAATGGCACAGGAGTGAGGGGAGGCCAATAATTCACCTCTCCCACATCAAGAAAATTTTCTTTCTAGACGCGATTAGATTTTCTTTTCTTTTTTTTGGTAGAGGCGAACTTTTTTTACACGCCCCATAATGTACATATATGCACAGAAAGTGAGAAATCAATCAGTACTATATTATATAGCATATAGTCCGATCGTCGACACTGTCGTTGATATCAATTTCATTATTTAAGTTATGTATATTATTTTGTATAATATTTCATTATTCAATTTAAATAAAATCATTATTCATATTAATGATATTTAAGTTCGATAATAACAATATTATACAAAATAAGTTGTATCATAGAATCGTTGACATAAATAACAACTTGTTTAATTTGAACAGTAAAATTGATATTAACTAGAGTGTCTGTCAAACATTTTCCAAGATTTTATTGTCAGGAAAAGGAAAAAGAAAGCTCTAAGAATGCTTAAAGCCGAAAATCATATGCTGCAGTTAGTAGAATACTTATATATATATATATATATATATATATATATAGAGTGGAGATAGCGTGAGCTTAAGCTCACGGAGGCTTTCGTGAGCTTAACTCAAAAAAAAACATATTAAATGATCTTAAAATTTTAATTTATCATTCTCATTAAATTCTTTATATGAAAATCTCATGGGATGCAAAAATTTGGAGCGTTTTGAGCTTTTTAAGTCGCCGTTTTTAATTTTTGAAAATGATGTTCAAGTATTGAATATATTATTATTATTTTTAGAGCTAATTTTCAAAAATTAAAAACGGCGACTTAAAAAGCTCAAAACGCTTCAAATTTTTGCATCCCATGAGATTTTCATATAAAGAATTTAATGAGAATGATAAATTAAAATTTGAAGATCATTTAATATTTTTTTTGAGTTAAGCTCACGGAAGCCTCCGTGAGCTTAAGCTCACGCTATCTCCACTCTATATATATATATATATATATAGAGAGAGAGAGAGAGAGAGAGAGAGAGTGGAGATAGCGTGAGCTTAAGCTCATGGAGGCCTTCCGTGAGCTTAACTCAAAAAACATATTAAATCATCTCGAAATTTTAATTTATCATTCTCATTAAATTCTTTATATGAAAATCTCATGGGATGCAAAAATTTGGAGCGTTTTGAGCTTTTTAAGTCGCCGTTTTAATTTTTGAAAATGATGTTCAAGTATTGAATATATTATTATTATTTTTAGAGCTGATTTTCAAAAATTAAAAACGGTGACTTAAAAAGCTCAAAACGCTCCAAATTTTTGCATCCCATGAGATTTTCATATAAAGAATTTAATGAGAATGATAAATTAAAATTTTAAGATAATTTAATATGTTTTTTGAGTTAAGCTCACGGAAGGCCTCCGTGAGCTTAAGCTCACGCTATCTCCACTCTATATATATATATATAGAGAGAGAGAGAGAGTAATGCTTATGGTGCTTCGCGAAGCAAAAAAAATTTTGTGCTTCGCGTCCGTATCTCGAATTTAAAAGTTCAAACGGTCGATCCAAACCATTGAGCATCATCTTCATATTGAAATATCCTTGGAGATCAAATTTTATATTTTTTTTGAATTTTTTGATATTTTTTAGATGGGTACAAAGTAGCTTGTTTTGGATGGTGCGAATCTTTAGATCAACAAACTTTGTACCCATCTAAAAAATATTAAAAAATTCAAAAAATATAAAATTTGATCTCCAAGGATATTTCAATATGAAGATGATGTTCAACGGTTTGGATCGGCCGTTTGAACTTTTAAATTCGAGATACGGACGCGAAGACAAAATTTTTTTGCTTCTGCACAAGACCATAAGATTACTCTCTCTCTCTCTCTCTATATATATATATATATATATATATATATATAGGATAAAAGTGGGGGACCAAGCCGCTCAGAATCAGAAGTTTGAGATTAAAAGATTTCACATGCCAATGGGGACCAAATGAATTTTTTTTTTTTTGGGTAATAATAACTTATACCTTGCAGAATGTGTCATATTTGAAATTAAATATTTCAACTAACTAAGAATCTTAGGCCAAAGTTGTACCCGCGTACCAACATACCTCCATTACTATAAATTGGCACTTGTCCATTGCCACCAAGGCAGTTGAGGGGATCGACTAGGACAAAGGGGAGAAGTAGGATGGCTTCGAGAAATTTGGTTTTGCTGATGGGCTTTATTGCACTGGTTCCTTTTGTAATGGCACGAGAGAACCCTTCTGACAGGGAGGCATCTCAAATTGGTACCATTTCATTTCCCTAAACTCTGCTAATCAACTTGCGTACTTGATTGCTTGTAAAAGGAACTATACATTTCAATCATGGATAAATGATGATGTTTGAATACGCTCACAAAAGTAAATAAACAAACAGCGGTTGCATGTAAGCACCAGAAAAATTCACAGATCTTCCTCAGAAGGATGAATTGTATGAACCTTTAGGTGTTGTTTCCCCAGGCCCCCTATGAGACCTCCCTGTTGTTGCCCGAGGCCCTTGTTCCCACCAAGTAATAAAATCATGAGATGCCTTCCACCGTTAGATCCCACACTGTCACCAACTCTCAGTCTGGCTCCAACCAAAACCACCTCCTACCCAACCCCAACTCCTACACCTGTTCCAGCCCCATTAGATAATAAAGTACCACTGTTGCAATCAGTAATGTTTTAGTATCAAGTAGGACGAATAATTGAGCTCGCACAAGCGAAATGTTCAAGACATTGCATGCAATGAATAATATTCTACTGTAATGCATGCGCTGTTCGTCTTTTGTAGTGTGTTACTCGGAGGGTTTTTTCCTGTTCTTTATATACCAGCTCTACATTTAGCGTTGAACTGATTTACACTTAACATCAAATAGGGAGAGCAAAAATGTACCCAAAGCAACTAGCATTGGCACAACAAAAAGCTGTTTGACAAAATCTATTTCAACTGGCTGAAGAACCAATTCTAATGGGGACAAAAGAACTCACTTAGATCCCACATATTTCGCACTGAAATTAGAAAACAGAAAAGTTGCTAACATTTCAGTGAGCAACTCTCAGTAGCAAGCATCTGTAGCATTGTCAATGTCCATGCCATTCTCAGGTAACAACAACTAACAATCAACATATATAGCACTGACAGAATTAACCAGACGTCACCGTTGAGATAAAGGATGTGGAACTCTTGATCAAAAGTATACAAATAACTATTCACTATGGGTCCGGGTCCGTTTGGCAAATCAAGAAATAGCTTTGGAAGAGTAGTAATTTTGGAAGAGTGATAGAATAGTATTTTTTTTTTTGAAAGAGTGGTAGAAGAGTGGTATTCTTGACTATTCGGAAGAGCGAAAATATCGTTTGACAGTTGTTACTCAGAATAGTTAAAATATGAATAATTATGATACTAATAATGATGATGATAATAATAATAATAAAATAATAATCATAATAGTAAGATAATAATAATAATAAAGTAATAAAAAATAATCATAATAAATATAATATTATAATAGTAATATAATAAAAATATAAACATAATCATAATATAGTAATATAATTATAATAAATTATAATTACAATCATAATTATAATAATATAATAATAATAATAAGTAATCATAATTTTAATAATATAATCATAATATAATCATAATATAATAATCATAATCATAATCATGATAATAATAATTATAGTCATAATCATAATAATATAACCATAATCATAATCATAATAATATAATAATAAAAATATAATCATAATCAAAAAAATAATTATAAATAATTATAATTATAATTATAATAATAAATTAATCATAAATATAATCAATATATAATAATATAATACAACGTAATAAAATAATAATAAAGTAATAAAAATAATCATAATAAATAATAATATTATAATAGTAATATAATAAAAATATAAACATAATCATAATATAGTAATATAATAATAATAAATTATAATTACAATCATAATTATAATAATATAATAATAATAAGTAATCATAATTTTAATAATATAATCATAATCATAATAATCATGATAATATAACCATAATCATAATCATAATAATATAATAATAAAAATATAATCATAATCATAAAAATAATTATAAATAATTATAATTATAATAATATTATAATAAATTAATCATCACTATAATCAACATATAATAATATAATACAACATAATAAAATAATAATAAGTAATAATAATCATAATCATAATCATCATAATATAATAATATAATAATAAATAATCTTGATCACAATAATATAATAATAAAATAATTATATTTATATTCATAATATAATAATATAATATTAAAATTATATTTATAATAATAATAAATAATATAATAATACTAATGGTAACGATAATATAATAACAATAATGATAATAATAATTTAATAATAATAATAATAAATAATAATCATAATATTAATATAATAATAAATTATAATCATAAATATAATATAATAATATAATAATACTAAATCTTAATCATAATCATAATATAATAATATAATATAATATAATCAAACAATAATCGCTATTCCGACGAGAGCTAATTCGGTATTCCATCTATAAATTGGTATACCGGATTAGCACTATTCCACACTCTTCTACTTAGTCTAAAATTCATTTGGCAAATTAATTTGTCGGAATAGTTATTTTATTCCAACTTTTTGCTATTTCATTGAATGACAAACACTCCCTATATTCTTACTAGTATTTGATCCGACTTTTAACGCCAAGATGCAAAAGCAAATTCTACGCCCGAAGGTGCAACCCTGAAAAGCTAGAGAAAAAAAAAACAAAGTAGACATGGAAAAAAAATTTGCAAGCGTACAAAAAATTGATTTGGTCAAAGACACTGAATATCCAACTTCGGAAAGGAAAACTGAATAAAAAAAATAATGGGTTGACAAGTATTCTGAAACAAGAAAAAGGGTCGATTATCAATGGAACAAAATGAAATTTTCAAGGAATATATAAAGCAAAAATGAAGACAGCGTTTGCTATAAGAAATGTACCTTAGTATCACTACGATAGTGTTCGCACTAAAAGCAGGGCTATTTTTTGTTCCTTCTATACAGTCATGCATACAAATGTACCGATAAAAGATTACACTTCCACAAAAGAAGTAATTTAAGGAATACTGTTCTTTTATTTAGGAGATTCATCGACCCCCTTGGACTTACCCCGCAACATATCCCCAAGCCCTCCTCTCATAATCCGTCGAAATGCAGTGTCATCAGGCGATGAGGCTGCCTGAGGAGAAGGCTGAGAAGAAGGGCCCACAGGAACCACCTCATGGGATATTTGATCTGTAGTTACTCCTGAGGCAGCTTCTTTCTTACCTAGAAGTCCACTGTCACCAAAAAAGCTGCTAACAGATGAGGCGAGCCCAATGTGGGCCCCCATAACCTTACTGCTTATGCTTTCAAAAGTGAGGCCAGATCTCTCTCTTATGATAATTTCTAGAGCTTCTTTGTGGGCTGGATCAAGTGCATCGGGATCCTTCAGCAGGTTTTGAATCGACGGCAGGAGGAAATCTCTTAAATTTGTCGTGGAGATTTCTTTCCACAGAATAAACACAACAAGTTAATGAACAAATAGATACCAATCTAGCTAATTAACAACAAATAGTATTCTGTTCTCATGAGATCTTGCTGATGTTTTATCCAAAACAGAGGGCTTAAACTCACTCATACCGAACAGTTCAAGTATCTGTTTAGAATTTTGTGCTAGGCCTCTTTAATTCTGATTTCTTCTTTTGAGAACGGGATATCAGTCATACCCCCCGTTTTGCCTATATTAATACTAATTTAAAAAACATAACCTAGAATAAAGGTGAACTAGTATAATTTACCCTCAATTATGCAGTTAAAGTTCAAAAAGAAAGCTAATACAATGCAGAATATTGGAAAAAAAAACGAGGATATCAATGTTTACAAAATGAATTATTTTGAGGAATTCAAATGGTAAAAGATAGGAAAAGAAGGAAACCAGTTGCATCAAGTGCACGAATTGCTTCACAAAAGGCGTTAGCTTTCTCATGGCACTGTCTGATATCGCTCCCTTGAGACAGCACACTTGTCAACTTGAATATCTTTGACAATAGATGTTTTCTTTTGTCAAGAAAAATACTTTAGTCATTGTAACAAAACTGTTTCTAAAAAGCTTCTTAAAGTCCAAATCCTCATAAAAGAATTTGTAATATAAACAACATCAATACAGCTATACTTTTTTGTTTTATTATAGAAATATAAATTCTTCATGTACTTCAGCAGACTGTCTTCTACTAGAATGGCATGAATGTCAAGCTAGGATGCTACAAACAAGAAATTCTTATAGAAGCTAAATACATAATTTAGAAAAAATAAAATTCAAAAGGATATATTCACGAAGCTTATCAGTTGTATGAGGCACCGCAACAACCAGTGCACGTATAACAGAGATGGTAGCCTCATGGGATCCATCTTCAAGGAAGGCATCCATTTGTATCTTTATCTTATCAACAACCTATCAAAAAATTGTAAATCATCCAGGTAGAAAATAGGAACAATGATTCATGCTGAACTGGAGTCCACATTTAATACCTCTGCTGCTATTCTGAAGTTCTAACTGGTACTTGCTATACATCGTACTAAGAATTTATATTTCAGTGCCTATACAGTTTGTTAGTCGCATCATTACATGAAGGACACGGATGACATTCTTTATTCAAACTTCTTAGTTTTAGCTTTTTGCTTTTATCCATTTTATATTTCCTTCATGTAAATACTAAACCGCGCACTTGTTTTCTGTATATAAATGTAAGTTACAAGAAGGTACTTCACCATCTACCTTTCAAATAGAAAAGATATTTTTTACCATTTTGCGGTAGAAATTTGTGGAATCCGGATAATGTTAATGTAATATATATTTCTCATTCTTCCCTTTAACCAAAGCTGAAAAAGTTTAAAACTGGGTAATGTTTTGAAGTATAATAATACCATTTCATTTTTGAAATGCTGTGCAACTGCTCCAAAAGCATCAATACTTGCATATTTCACATTCAAATTCTGGTCAGACCCCAAAGTTACCAAAGCTGGCAATACATGAGTTGATGTGACTTTCACATCTATGTATGGTACCTACATTACATGAGAAACTATAAGAACAAAAGAAATTGAGAACTAAACACCAAAAAATCCAAACATAGACTTGCAAGCTTAATTAAGTATCATTTCGATAAAGCCATTTGTCAGAGGGAACAGTTATTTTATCACCTAACATATCACATTTTTCATTTATTTAGTCGATCTTTATTTTTATTTTATATTTTGTGTTTGGATAAAGGTCGTACATAATCCTATTTGTATCCTTATTAAATGAACCACCTGAACATACATATCAGTGCTAACTGCTAACAATGAATCTTTTCAAAACACAGCCCATATAAAACCTATCTATATCTCTCCCTCCAAATTGTGTCCCTCTAAAGCCAGAAAGTCACTACTGAGCTGGCCTCCTAGATTTTGCAGATTCCATGATTGAAAAAAAAAACATGTGCCTGCCTCCGCATCTCCATGATTGACTACCCTTATTTTTGTATCCTATATGTATACATTTTACTCATATATTTATTATTTGTTCATGTAGTTACAGATTTACTTTCTTACATTTTATTTTGATTAATGTAATTTGTTTATTTCACTTGATTCTTAACTAAGAATAAGATGATAACGACAGTAAATTTTGAGATAAATTGATATTTCTTTAGGCTCAATAAGAGTAAACTTAGATTTAACTAGTAGGGTGTTTGTCACCCTGTCAAAGTACTGGTCAGGTCCTGAACTACTTTTAGTAATTGATGAAAAGCTTACTAGTGCTTTCAAAAGAGCAGCAGCATTGGCCTTCAGATCAGGGTCAGAACTGACGACCATCTCCCACAGAATATTAAATATCGTCCCATGATGTTCCTCAAATGTACTATACATCAAAAGTTATAAAAATCAAATAAAGCTCACACGGTTTCAGAGCATTATGTGCTGTGCATTATCCAAGTAAACAAAAAGGTCCTTGGTGTCTAAAAGAGTTTTGTTGTGGTTGTTGATTGTTTGTTGTCAACTCAGCATCAATATTAGGGTCAAGCAGAAAAGAAAAGCCTACAACTTGAACACCAATTAGTAGTGATGCCTACATGTGTAAACATTCTACATTTATTCCTCCATATGGAATGGGATGTTAAACTCCAATTCCAACATATATATTTCTCACACATAACTCTTATGTTAAAAGTACACACCAAAGGAATCGAACCGCATCTCTGAACTCAGTGGTTTGGTGAGTAGAGGAAGGACCATCTCTTGTTGTTTGTAAAAGTATTTTTCTGAGATATGCAGCCAGCTTGTCACGAGTCAGAGGAGTGCCTAAAATGCCAGAGAGTAGCAAAGGAAGTATGCACATGGTTGCCAACTTTTCCACGATCATGTTTTTTGGCTGTAACCCTACAATTTGTTACAACTTGCATTTGGTGAAATTATCTCATTTATAAGAGAAATATATCGACTGCAGAGAAAGATACGTCATCTGTAAGAACCAAGTATTAACCAACCATTTTGCACAGCTTTGTTGAATTTTTCATGGCATTATGGTCGGAAACTCAGAACACAATTCATGACTAGTTTGCGCTGTAAGTATTGGTTCCATAGCTGCTAGGTTGGAATAAATTGAGGCCTAATTGTACATTTAAGGCCTATTGGGTCAATACAGAATCCTTACATTTCTTGCTAAACCAAAAAAAGAAAACATGACGACAGAGAACATGAAAAAGTTCTTAAAACTTGATGGCTAAAATGAAAAAAAACAGTACCCTTAACTCTAGACTGGATAGCAAGGGGCAAAAATGTAAAATCAGCACTATCAGCATCACCAACTGCTACAAGAAATACAGGCAGCATTATATGCTCCAGATAATCTTTCCCATATCTCTCAGATACATTCAACAGGTACTGTCAAAATTAATTAAAATAAACCAAACAAATAGAAGGCTGATCTTAGTTACAGAAAAAAGACAAAATGTTTGTTAATAATAACATAAACTAAGCAGCAATTTATCTGTTGGTTCTACACTTAGGCTTAGAAACCAAAAAATGAAGATAATGGAAGGATACTCCTGAAAAGGAAAAAAACAAATGTACTACGTAATTAACAATAAGCAGCAAATAATCCAAAATATGATTTGACCTCAAGTATCCCTGGACAATATACAATCAGTTAATTCTTGACCAACAGAACATGAGAAGAGCTAAAAACCAATGAAACCAGTAGTCAACTCAATCCATCAAAAAATCTAGTTAAGCAGCATCTCATCTTACAGATTTGTGTCATGATTATAAAAAGTGACTCTACTTAACAAAACAACATAAATAAAATAATTACCTTCACAATTCGAGTTCTCAAATTATCTTCCTTCTGTGGAAGAAATGTTGCAAGTTTTATTAAATCATGAAGACAGTCCATATGCATCCATTCAAAAAGGGGCCACTCCATATGTCCTCTGTTGATAGCAAACAGCTAATAGTAAAATTTGTGTACATCTGATTCATTGCTCTAATTGTAACATAGTACCACCATTACTCATCAGCATGTGCTAACATGAAGCTTCACCTTTCATTGTATTTCAAGTTAATATAATGAGAGGAAGGGAAATTGGGGGTTTGACTTCTTTACATCTCAAATAGTTACCTAATTCATGTAAAGCTCTCTAACAGCTCTCACTCTCTCTAATCTCATCAAGGCCCGGGTGGGTTTTTGTGTTTTTTTATTGGGTTGAGCAGCCTAGTCATTAATTTGTTTAAAACTGATCTGGAACTTGTGTTTTATACAGTTTCATTTCAACAGAATCAGCAGCCCATAAGAAATTAGGAGAAAAGAAAGTCATGATATAACAACAGCAGAATGAATTCAACCCAACATTGAGATTTAGCAAACTAAAAAAATGAAAAAATGTAAACATGTGGAACAAATAGACAATACGTGGCATAAAGCATAAGATGGGAAGTGGAGAAACATGACTTGTCCTTCTCAGGGCTTGTAAGAGGTTCTGCTGAAGGGTTAAAGGGGCAGGTGTCAACTGCTTTCTGATATATAAAGGGTAGTAGGTCAGTCAACATGCGCAAGAGCACATCTATATTCCATCTCTCCCTTTCTCCTAATGCACGCAGGTATGAATCCACTGAACCACCTACTCCCGAAATAGGCGGACACCTCTGAAATTTTAAAATTTGAACAGAAAAAATGTAAAATTTTAACCCATAAAATTCTGAACCAAGAATAGCTCACCATTCTTGGAATCAAAATCTTCAAAGATCCTGTTCAAATGGAATGTTCTTGCCCTAGAGAAGTATGATAGATAATAACATTGCATTTTTCTTTAGTAAACAATTAGAGATACTTTCACAAAAAAGCATCATATTTTGCACTTAAAGATAGCATCTTGATTACAAAGGAAACAAAACAATTCATTTTGGAAAACACAGTGTGTTCAAAAAGAGGGCTATACTTGAGCAGATCCCAAGATATGGGAGAGAAGGACACGAAGAATATGGTCCAATTTGCCTCCCCAATTTATAACAGCTGGTACAAGCTCCTTAAGTGCGGTATCTACCACCAACCCCGAGGGGTCACATACCAGTTGAAACATTAGCTCCTCAACCTATCAAATGAACAAAGGTATGTTTGCATTATGTATATTCTGTTGGAACTATCTCACATGTTTGATCTGTTAGAACTATCTCATAAGTGGAGGAAAATGTATAGAGCCCACAATTTACTCTATCAGATGATGAAATGTAAACAGTCTAGAAAGTAACTGTTTTTCTGTAGCAGCAATCTTATATTTAAGTCGAGTTAGCTGGGTAACATTTGAGTGCATAAAAAGTTTATTTTCTAAGCTCAGTCATGTCACACAAACCAAGCAAACAATAAAAGGCAACAAAAAGAAAGGGCGATTATTTTCTTAATATATAAGAAGCAAAGCAGTACAGGTACCAAGATGAACAACTGTGCTAGAACAGGTCAATAGCAATAAGATGAGTTGCTCTATAAACTTACATTTAGCATCTCATAATTTCTTCTGGTAAAGTTGTCAAACCAGACAGCAGAATGCTGTTTGACCCAATCAGTAAAGTGTCCGAGTTTAATTTAAGGTCTTTGTCACAAAACATACAAGAGAGATTTGGTACAACAACCATGGTACTAAGAGGGTAACAAACCTTAAAATACTTGTCGTGATTGGGGAATAGTGGAAGGAGGAGAGCAAGGTTGTGGGCTGCAGCCTCACGCACTACGGTGGCCGTGTCTTCAACAAGTTGTTGGACAATGGAGAGAATAAGTGAGTCTCGTATCTCCGGGCGAACATACCCAGCTAGCTCCCCACATGACTGTGCTACCAGTAGCCTTCTCTCCTCGTTCTTGTGGTTTATCTGAGTAGAAAGAATGCAAGAGGGTAGAAAATTATTGTCAGAAATCAATAAAGAAACAGTCTCTTTTTTGGGTTGGGATACATTGATAGTGGTTCACTTGACAATCTTCACGGTGACATTTTCAAATAAACTTTTACAAATAGAAAAGAAGTTCATTCACATATTCTTATACTTATAGATTGATTGTGTTTCAAATGATATTTAAATTGCATGAAATTTGAAACACAAAAAGGCAATTGTTAATTGACAATATTGATTTTTTTTTAATTTATTTGAGAAACCCTTCTTTTTATGAATTACAGAAACATAAGTATCATGATTCACAAAAAGGCAAACTGATATATACAAATAAATATAGAAGAACAGTTGCAAAAAAACTGGTACTCCACTAAGATTCATAGATATAAAAGTTGATAGTTCTTCCTGGAATTACTGAAAATAAATGATCCAGATATGTAGATTAAACAATAGTAATACCCATTTATCAATTATTCAATCCATTTCAAAAGATACATTCAAAAGATCTCCATCATGACAAAGCTCAAAAATCAAACTTTTCATATGTAAATAGACAAACGATAATCATAACTAAAGTCTCAATTTTTTCTTTCAAGCTTAAAACTTCCTATTTTTTATTTGTGAATTGTGAAAGGTATAGATGATGGAGGTGCGGGAGTAGAGGTACTTGAATTTTCCTCATTCAGCTTTGACCACTATGATTACCAAAGTGCAGGTGAGTTTGACAAAATTTCATCACGGTGAGACATATCTTTTCATGCCAAAATTTTTACTATAATTTTACCTGTTCCCAGCACTGAGGTAGCAGCTCTGTTTCAGTCCTCATCTCTCCTATATTCTTGGCTAGGTTAACACAAGCCTGGTACCAAAAAACTTTTGTTAAAACAGAAAGAAAATTAAAAATGTGAAATGATGCACGCCAAGAGAAAATTAAAAATGTGAAATGATGCACGCCAAGTTTCTCACCATCCAATTGCTTCAAGCTTGTTTCTAGGCAAAGGAATATATTATTGCACTCACATCAGTATGTACCAAGATATACAATGCTTGTACTATTTTAATTACAATGCTGACTAAGCTGTCTTTCACTTCCCTTATTCTGTTTCATATCACGTTTAAAGTCTTAAGTTAAATCAATAATAATTTAAGCAGTACATTTTACGACATTTTTTGAGCTAAGTAATCGTAATAACATGAAAAAGTGTTCAGTTGGATAAACCACATAAGCAGTTGCACAATTAAGGCCCCACCATAAAAGCTGGTACCATGCAATGTATGTAATCAGCTTAGTACTGGAATACTGGTATATTATAATTCACTGAGTATTCTACTACTGGGTTGGTGATACACACAAAGATAGGTGTGTATATATATATGTGTGTGTGTGTGTGTGTGTGTGTGTGTGTGTATAGAGAGAGAGAGCTCATACATCCATGATAACACGCCTTTGTTGCTCATCAGGCCGTTTGATGAGATTGAAAAGTGTGTGGGTAAGTGAATCCCGCACATTGCCATCCGGATGACGCTCTATAGCACACATCATCAATGGAAGAAGCTCCTATTGAATGTTTCCACATTACACTGTTAGTTACACTCATGTACTAAAAGCACCTCATTTTGGCGCACAGCTGAATGGTACATGGATGCCTCACAAGGAGCTCAATTGAGGTTTTACATTATGAATTTTACCATAATTCAAATGAAAATGCACTGTTCGGTACAACAGCACAGAACAAATTTTGGTGATAAATAAGACCAACTTAAACAAAATAAAAAAAAAATTTATTCACAAGAAAAAAAGCTCATCCCAAGAGCATCTTGGTAGATATGATACAGTTTTTTTGTAAATCCAATAAATCAGTGGTTTAAGAAACATAAAATGATTAAGAGATAAAAAAGAAAGATAAATTAGATGGAAACCTCACGGTGGTTGATGAGGACATATGGTACGATCTTTGGCAAAGCATCTGCCAGTACTTGTATTGTTTCCATTGCCTGTACAAAATGGAAGAAATAGTTGAAATTTATAAATAATACCAATTACAGTTCGAAAAAGAATTAAATCTTTTGTTGTGCGGAAATAACAGTCAAGATATCCAGTTACAAATGAGAATAATAACAATCCAGAGATCCATGAGTGGAACTTTTCTAGCAACATGCATTCCATGAATTATAATTAGAAAAAAATTAATGGTTACATGCTATTTAAGTTAAAAAATATATAAATCAAAAGGATGGAAAAATAAAATATTATAACCTAACCATTTTGTGAGAATCATTTTCCTTATTTGAGCTCTGTATATTCTCCAATATAGACTCTGACTCCTGCGGTGCCAATGCAAGCATATCTTCTTTTGATTCCTCTCTTTTCTCTCCACTAACATCACCATTGCAAGGAACAGGAACTGAATCAGACAGACCGTTGACAGAATCAGATTCCTCAGTTCCTTCGTGCAGGATGCACTCAGTTGAATTTTCTGTCACAGGTTTGTTGATTTGTGAACCCAATGATCCTTCAGTGTGAATGGCATTAGAATCAGAATTGGAACTAGGGTCACAATCAAGCAGCTTTAGATTTGTATCTTCACTTCCATTAGGATTTGACCATGCCTTGCCCGACCGGCTACCTTCAATGTGCATTTCTAGAGCTGTGATTTCCACCCGACAGTTATTCAACTCCTTTCTCTGAATCTCCATTGCTTGCTTCAGATCTTGGAGCTTCAGATCAGAAATGGTCAAAATGTTTTTTTACATAATTGTTGCATTATAAGGTTTCCAATAATATTAAATTCAAATATACCATTCACGAAGAAAAGCAATCAATGTATAACAGCATGCGTGTCCATATAGACTTTTGCAAACTGTTGAACTAGCTTGTAGATTACCTGTTTGTCCTTATCTTTAAGATCCTTCTGAGTAACTTCCAACGATCTTTTAAGTACAGATAATTGTCCCTCTGCCAGCTCCGTGCTTTTCAGAAGCAAGTCTTTTTCATTTGTAAGGTTCTCCTTCTCCTTTAACAATATTTCGTTTTCTCGTAAAAGAGAAATCTTCTCCTATATATGTATAGAATTAAAACACAATAGTTCTGAATCAACTGGAGGTGTAAGCACCACTATATTTTACATGAATATACACCACTGGTGATAACCGGCCAATTTCATTCTAGAAGAACTTTTACAAAACAAAATGGTCCTTGTACATACATAAGACAGAATACAGCACATGCTATTGCACCTATGAATCCCAATCTGGGAGGAACATACTATTGTACTTGTGAAAATGGATCAAGATACAATAAATAGTGGTCAGAGCACATCCATATCCATTTATATTTTTGGAATACAGATTGGTTATTAAATGCACAAGGATACAAATTGGATATTAAACAGATATCAATACAGCTAGGATATTACCTCAGCTGCCTCAGAGGTTGAGGAAAGGTACTGATAGTAATAACGGCGCAAGGCATCAGAGACAAATGCTGAGCTGTTTGGCCATACGTCAAGGTTCTGATCTGTGACCTATACAGGTGTTAAAAAAACATTAAAGTTAAACAACAACAACAACAACAAAGCCTTTAATCCCAAATAAATTGGGGTAGGCTAGAAATGAAACCCAATCGGAAAGCATAAGATCAAAGATCTCAAATATCAATGATAATAATGAGGATGATGAAAAAATAATAATAATAATAATAATAATAATAATAATAAATAAAACATTTAGAGAATTCAGCCGAGTTAATCTAAACCAAAATTCATGGCAATAATCTTTTGTGCATAAGAACATAGGCAAATAATCTCAAATGGCAATAAATAATAATAGTGAAATTAGCCCTAGCTGAACCTCAAATGTGCATTCAAGTGTCATAATTATCATTAAACCTGGAACAATTACATTTAATTTTCAAACATTAGTCCCCTAATTCATCTCAAGTTAACTTCAATTGTTAAAATTAGAGAGCAAACCAACCAAGAACACACACAAACCTAAATGGTAGTTTGAACAAAAGAAAATTGGCACCATGATTGATATGCATCCTATGTTCAAAATTAGATAGAGACTGGAGACACATTACCTCCTCAATAAAAGTCATGGCAGTAAGTCTATATCCAGCGAAAAGCAGATATTCTTTCACAGCACAATTTAGGTCTCTTTTCTCAGCATCCTTTAGTGGGCCCAGGGATGAAAGAGTAGTTTCTTGTTTTGCTTTCTCACTAGCAGGTGCATCAGATAATAGTACGTCCAAAGGAGGCCCTACATTTTTTCCCTATCATTCCATACCACAAATTGTTTTCTCTCATTGTATGAGCACGTCCTATGGTTAAGTTAGGTGTTATTTCTGAACTGGTATTCTAGGAAGTGGGGCAGAACTAGTAATGAAATCTGTTGATTTATTGAGCATATGACCATTTAACAGGTTTTTTTAAGGTATTGATATATGTACCAAGAATACCAACTACTGATAAATCAATGACAACATAGATAATAAAACAAGAAGCAGAGAAAAACAAACCATTTGCATCCTGAGGGGATGATTCCTTTTGCTTTTGTAACTCTAATGTGAGCCTCGCCACATCCTCTTGAGCTAATCTTAGGTCGTACTCAGCAAGTGCCAATTTTGCTTCCGTCGATACTTTCTCTTCTAGCAATGTCTGGGGATCTGCCACTGTAAATACACCAAAAACTTGTCTAATCTTCATCTGTTACCCGTAATAACAAAGACATATTTGTCAAAGCTGTTATCACCTTTTGAGCTATTGAATCTAGCAATCTGATCCGGAGGGAACCACTCAGGATCAGAGAAGAAATTTTTTAGCCGAATTGCATGGTCATGGCGACCATCTTCAAGCAATTCATGCAAAAGCTCGAACGCAGTCAACTGGTAGCCTTCTTCTAACAAAAAGTTCACCACGCAGTTGCACATGGATGCCCATTTTCCCTCTTCTTCAATTGATCCCTTTCCCATATTACACGAGAGGCACTACAATACCCCTCTCCTCTCTCCAGTTTCGACTTCTTCAGCTAGAATCGCTCAGACACATGTCATATTTCGAAATCTGAAGCGAAAGAACCTAGTGGAATCCAACTGGATGTTAGTCTGACTGTTAGTGCTATAATCTTATATACAGCATTTGGTCGAGATCAGATCTGAGAGCAAAGATCGGAGTTCGGAGAACCTTGGAGAGAAGCCGAGAAGGTAAGTTAATTGGCGGAGCTTGTTTGTATTTCTCCGAAAGGTCAATGCCAGGAGCGTGCGGGTTCAGATCCGATTGAGGTAGATCCAAATTCAGTCACGAGATATCAAAAACTTACTCGTTGTATAATGTAAAACAATCGGATCCGATTCTGAAATGTGAACCCGAACTCGAACCGAAGGTCGAGTTTAAATGGGCCGTTCTGGGCCTAATTCGGTAAAAGAAAACCGTCTTGGGTTAACTTTGAACTGCCTTCTTTTTCCTTCGCTTATTGGATTTTTTTTTCAAGCTATATTGGGCGAACAATTTTACCCTTTTCCTTGAAATATATTCTCGCAAATCATATGCGAAGATATATTTCAAGGGAGATTATCAAAATAATTTTAAATAGTTCAATTGCAACTCGAGCACTTGCCAGAATATATCTTTTGTTAGTCGTCATAGTTACAAATAAATTCTAAAATTAACGTATAGTAGAATCAACTCTGATACAGACAACTGGACTTGGTACCTTGTGTTATAAACTGATCAATCAATGAGAAGACACAGCAAACAGGTACAATATGTACTCTCCATTCTCTAACAGTGCTGGGTTCTGTAGCCATACTTTTTGGTTCAGTAAACTAATCCTCGATAGAAATAGTTTTTTCTTGTATTACAATTTACATACTGCATCTGTAGAGTGTAGAACGACGACCAGCTGAAGAACCCACCCTACAATACTCCAATGTGCTGTTTGAATATGTTACCTCCGTATATGACACATGGTATTCATCAGGTCACTTAATAGTTCACATTTTCTTTTAGATTAAATTTACACTTAATAGAAGTCCGTATGATTTTCTTTTTTCAACAAGCTCATATTTCCAAAAAGGTGGTTTTTAACTCAGAACGGCTAAAACAAAAATTAAAAAGGACCATGGCTAGGTACCTCATAAAATGAATAATGATTTTAAAATATAATTACATTTCTATCTATCCGAATTGACCATATATAATACAGATCTTCTAACAAGTTCTACCAGTTTACTATCTTTCACTTGAATGAAATTAATTAGAAACCAAACAAAAGAGAGGAGTTAATTAATCTTAAGCTTGGTTAGACATTGTAAATGAAGAATCTCATTCTCATATGCTTGCATCTCAGTGCTGTTGTTACTAACAAGAGAAGGACACTAAACAAGAAATAGGAAACGGAGAGCGTACTGTACGTATTTGGAAAGATTAGACCATTTTTGTCTCTCACATTTCATCTCAATTTGGCTTAAAACCGAAGTGTGAAAGCTTATTGTTTTGATTTTACACTAACGAGTGACAATTGTGTGTTAGATGTCTAGAGTGAGGAGAGAGCTAGAAAGGCGACAACTACTTTCAATTGTCTGGATAAAGAGAGAAGAGGTAACAACAAATGGATTTTAATTTGCTTCATGTGTCTCTATGTGAGTGCAATTGAAGAAGAAAAACTTGTGAGGAAAAATAATTGTCCGAGTGGATTTTTTTTTCCAATCAGTTTCTATATATCTTGTGGGCTGGGACGGGAAAACGAACCAATTCCACTAGTAATAAACAACTCACATACATTAAAATTCATATTTAAACTTCCCACAATCATTATAATTTTCTTGAGTCATTGTGATTTCCATGCGGAGATCTCCGCGTGAAAATTCTCCGCAAAGAATAAGCTCACGGATCTCAAAGTAGATCGATGACTGAAGTCATATGTCGGCATAACATCTCTCCATCTCTTGCGCTTATCACGGTTTCAAGAATTTCAATGATATATCAAAATCTATACAAATACAAAAATTTGTTCAATATTAAATGTTCTCAATTAATGAGCGATGAAAACTTTTATCATGTTATAACGTTTTTCATGTATGTGATATGTTGATATATATATATATATATATATATATATATATATAATGTACAGTACTTGGTCATAATTAGTAATTAGGTCAAATATTTAAAATGAAACACTAACGGCTACTTGGTCGTGTAATCATTAATTATTTGTGTTATTTCAATGCTAGTAATTTGATCACTTGGGTGTTCATCATTAGTTGGTGAGATAGGTTACATCAAGTCTTCTCACAAACTTGGATGCTAAAAAGCATCATTATGTCTACGGTTATCAAAAAAAGGATTACATTATTTATTTAGGTGTGGCTTTTTAGGATCCATTGTATCGAGGAGTTTTCACCAAAAAAAAAATATTTATTTATTTCAGGATGCTTTCTTTTTGCTTGAAAAGAGAACTTCACAAAGTCAAAGGTCTTACATACAAGTACGTATTACAAAATTTAAGAAGTTAATTAAAGTATACTCCCATATAGTCAGTAGAGACTAATTAGATGTATAAATAAAAATCACTTTTCGCCGCATGCTATGCCATTCTATCTATTTCTTACTAATCAACCAGACATATGGAAGGCAACCTGCTGCTAATTACGATGGAATTTCACAAAAGAAACATGTGGTACCAGTGAACACAAACGCGGATGCAAATCTGTTGTGATAGCAGCATATTCGAACGCCACAAATGTTGTGGAAGGTCAAACTCAGCAATTCTTTTTTTAATCATTTCAGGGAAATTGTTCGTATTTTTCTATTATAACAACTTGAAATTGTTGAACTTTGCTGTTCTTCAGAATGAAGAGCGAGATTGAGATCAAAAGGTTCTCTTTAATTTAGTACTATGGTGAGTTTGTCTTCATCGCTTTTCAGTCGTTGAATCGAAAAGGACAGAATCCTACTCTTCGAGAGAAGCAGCAAATTTTCATGCTGAGTAACACCACCAATCGTGGTTCAGATTTCGACAATTAGACCCAATTCAGTAGCCCGGGCATGCGTGGGAATTTTAGTTTTGTTGGGTTTTCTTTTCAACGTTTGTTTGGTGAACAACCATGCTGCCTGGGTTTGGGCAGCCACTTTAGGGGAAAGAGTGAGCAACTATTATACGGATGAATAAAATAGGGGCAGTTTTGTTATTTATGCGTATTCATTTTAGAGAAGGATCGATTGACAATGGTTTATTTTGATAATTTTGACAATAATTTTTTAAATAAATACAAAAAAAAATTTAAAATGAAAAAAAAATAGATGTTTATGTTACTTCGATAATGCATAATCACATTGAGAATTTGTCATAAGCAATAAAATATTGATTAATTTATAATTAATCTTAGTTAGTATATATTTAAGTTTTAATTAGTACTAAATCATAAAATTACTTTAAAAAATATAATTAATCGGGTCGGGTCAAGTTGACCCGAACCCGACCCGATCCGATTCGAGTCAAAAAAAATTGAATCCATATCCGACCCTTTTTTTTCGGGTCGGGTCGGATCAAGAATTGACACCCCTAGTCTGACATATATATTTTAATGTTACGATTCATTTCTTTAACTTTTTTATTTTTTTATCATTTATTTTTATATTAAAATTTATTATATATTGCGGTACTCGTAATCAATTTTTTTTAAAAAAAAATTGGTGTATGCGGCATCAACATATCGGTATCATACTCGCATTCACATTGTATCTATGTTTTTTTTAATTAATGTATCACTACATCAACATCGTATTAGATATCACTACACTAACATCGTATTAGATATAATATTCACATCAAGTTTATATCCTCTATACTTCACGAATGTGAAGTAACTGTTTCTGATTTATGACCGTCATATTAGTTCGATAGTTGTCCACTATCACGACGACAATGGCTTAGATTTAGGGGCCGATTAATAATGGGCACTTACAATGTGAATTCATCTGCACCTGCACGTGCAACATAAGTTGAGGTCTATCTAGGAGTGTGTAAACAGGCAGTTCAACTCAAACTGAAATAAATATATACATTTGAATTTTTTTCAATTTGTCTAATTATGAACTGAATCAAACTTTTAAAAATATTAACCGAATAAATTGAAAATTTATTCTGTTAAATCAAAATTATATTATTTAAATAGGAATAAAAATATCAAAAATTATAAAAATTGATAGAAAATTGATAGAAAATAAATAATTTTAAAAATAAAATAAATAACTAAATAGAAAATAAATATATTTGAATTATCTTTGGTATAGTTTTATTTATATGAAGTAAAATAAATTTATTTGATAAATTTTATACTATTCGGTTTATTCAGTTTATCCGATTTAAAAAAATAAAAATTAAACTATTTAAAATCTTCAACTGAATCAAAAAATTAAATTAAATAATTCAAAATTTAATAATTGGCTCAAAATCAATTTAGCACACCCCTAGATGGATCTATCCGTTTATCGGTCTACAGCGCACAAAATGACGAATAAGCCCGGTCCATGCAAATTTTCTACGTTCGAACGGTAACTCTCGTCCTCAACTCCCGAGTCCCGCCAGCCTTCATGTGCTAAGCGAGCAAATAATGCCACGATGATGGTCCCATTCTCTCTGCATTATTTACTTCTATAATTCTATTACCAAACTAGCTCGGACTCGGAGCCTCCGACCCCGAACCTTCTGCAGTACTGTAGAGCACGTCTCCACCCTATGGCAGTAGGCGGTATAGTAACAAATTTGTGATTCAAAAAATATTTTATGAAATTAAAAATTTGATGTTCAGATATAATTTGATAATAATTTATTTTATATAATATAAATAAAATATATATTATAATAATAATATATTAAAAAAATATAAATTTTTATTTAAATAATATATAATATATATTTTTGTAGAATATTAAAAAATATAGTGTATATTAAACTGATAAATTATTGATGAAACATTCTAATTAAGATGAAAAATAAATTATTCACGAATCATGAAATCATGATAGGTAGAAGCAATCCAGAACTTCAGACCGTTTGATTTCAATCACGGACGGTTCTATAGAGGGACGGGCATGATAAATAACCAATCAAATTCACCCACGGACCACTTCACGTGGTGAAGTACCACAGGGTGTGTGAAGTGAAGTTACTAGCTGCTCTGATCCTTTTCAGTTTGCAAACGTAGCTAAGGGCCGCATCGAAGTTACTATTTGCTCTCATTGTTGTTATAAATTTTAGATCGTCCGATGATATTTGAACGATCTGAGTTAAATTTAGGACTGTATTATTTGAGTAAGGTAGACTCTCTATAGACAAAGAAAAACTCTGTCATTATTTGTCACAAGATTCTAGATAGCGCCCTAAAGTGTTTTTCAACCTCAAAATTTATATTATGGATTAACATTATGTTATTTCAAATTATGACCGCTATAGCGGGAATAACGACCGCAATAGCACATAGCACGCAACAACAAAATAGCACGTTATTCAATATAAATTATATTTTTTGTTCAAAATTTATTTTGTTCAAATTGAGAGACCCAAACTTATATAATTATAGTATTTTTGTCATTTTAATGAAGAAAATAATATAATTTATGATTATTTTGAATAAAAAATTATTTAAGTTTTAAAGCATCAATGATATTTTGAATAGCAACTTCAAGTTTATACTTATTAAGCATAAATTTATAACTCCTTAATCAATTTATTGTTACTTAATTACTTTAAGGAAGTCTAGCTTATATGAAAATTAATAGAGAATGTAGAGAAAATGTGATGTACGATAGTTTACGCTATAGCATATTATAGCGTGATAACTTTTTGAAACGCTATCGCGATGATATGATAATTGTCATTTAAAACTTTAATTTGTCAATAAATAAATACAGCGGATACATTTTCATTGTAATACAAATACATCCTCCACGGCGTCTAATTATATTTTTTTTACTGGTCAGTGTAAAATGGAAAATATTTTTCTTCCTTTTTTAAGCACACAATCTCAGAAAATTACACCCACATAATATATTGTACAAACTATTTTTAAACTAACACTACCAAAAACACACGATTTAGAACCGACTATTTAAAATTGTTTTTTTTTAAAACAACTTGCTAAAGGATCAGAGTGGCATTTTTATAAATTTTATTGAGATTATTAGAACCGATTGTATGAAACGACAGGTTATAAATATTTTATTAGAATCGATTTTATAAAAATTGGCTCCAATTGTTTTGATTAAAACCGTTTATACAAAAACCGGTGCTAAACACTTAGAAACTTTAACAACGGCTATATTAAAATCGGTTCTAAAATCACAACTAAAACTAGTTATCTTAATAATCGCCTCTATAATATTTTAACAAATTTTTTTCATCCTGACTTGGTAATAAAAACCGGCTCTAATCAATTAGAGTTATTTTTCTCTTTCCTCGTCACAGCGCCGCTCTCATCTTCATTTTCACTATTCACCACTACACTCTTTGTTCCTTCTCACTAACCGCTATAGTATTCAACAGCAGCCATAATATTCATCACAACTACAGTTACCAATATTTCGATCTCTCGAAGGTAATTCTTCTTCACATAATTTAAATTTAAGTACATTTTTCTTATTTCTATAGATTAATATCCTTGTTAATCTTAATGACCATTAATTTACATAATTATTATATAAATTAATTACATATATATAAATAAAATTATATATGTATAATTGATAGTATTATCATATAAGACCAAACTATCGGAACTTATATTAATTTAGGTCGGTACTCATTCAAGATTAATCCAATAGATTAATCTTGAATAGTCCCCGATTTGGGACTGTTTTTTAAATATTTTGTCTCATTTAGGATAGTGAACATATACTAGCTACGATTTGGTGTTTGAAAAGAATTTGGTTAGTATTTTCTCTATTGTTCCTATGAGTACGTACGTATATGAAAATTTACGTTGGTGTACTCGGGGAGCATGGGGGAAATGCTGTCGAATTTTTTTCAAACACCAAATTGGCTAGTGTATATTCACTAATGAGACAAAGTATTCAAAAAGTGAGTTAGGATGGTTGACCGGCCCAAAAGTAGATCTTAAACCCGAAACCCTAAATTCTAAATCCTAAATTTGAGAGTGGTGTTTTTTTTACAAATGGATCGCGACACTTGGATGTATAGAATCAAAGGAAATACAATGAATACTTGAGAGGGATTGATAAATTTTGGAATGTGCCTCAGATGATATGAGAAATAAGGGTGCACGGACACTTATTTGTCATTCTCAAGATTGTCAAAACTTTACGGAGATTTAAAAATATCAAACAAGTGAGAGATCATTTAATTTATCGTGGGTTTATGGATGGGTACACCTGATGGGTACAACATGGAGAAAATATTGATTGGATACAACATGATTTAAATTTAGAGAAAATATTGATGTGAGAGATTACATCACCAATGCAGATTCAAATAATCTTAAGACTCTGTGTGATGACTTTAATATCACATTGGAGCAGTGGGAAGAGTTTGTGAATAAAAAAGCTAGCAATGAGTTTAAGGTAACCAAAAAAACTTTCTAATGTAATATTTTATATTAATAAATAACATTTTCAATTTGTGTTGACAGGCGATAAGTGCACAAGCAAGAATAAATACTGAAAAAAAATTATATCCTCACATACTAGGTTCAGGCGATTATAACACCGTGGAGAAAAAAATGGAAGGAGAGCGACGTTGTTTCTATATAAGGTGACCATGATACAATCTGTCAGTATGACTTATTTTCCTATCACATTCTCAGAATTATTCGGCTACGATGGCGATGCTTATGTATACGTGACGGATATCATCGAGCTTTTTAAGGATGAATGATTCAATGTCTCGATTCTACAGATTTTCTACATGTAAGAATATAAGCATAATATTTCTTCCAAACAATTAATAATTTGAGAAATAATTATTGTATATATTGTAGGGTTTCCCGCGATACATGTAAGAGTTTCTTAATTAAGAACTATAATTTTATCGATCCATATTTTTGCACGGAAACACAATTACAAAGTGATTTCCAACGCACAGACAATTATCTGGGATAATGCTTTGTTAAATGCGAGAATCCAAACTCCTACATGTTTCTTTCATACATTGAGAAGTTAGAACTTCAAAACTTAATTAATTTACTTATTTATCTATTGCTCGATCTCTTCATATTAATACGTATAAATTATATGGGGCATTGGATTTTTTTTTATTGTACGACTCAAACCTCAGTTGTTTATGTTGTGGACTCCTTGAATCGTGAAGATTAGACATATATTATCCAAGCAGCGTTAAATACGTAATTTTTTTTTTATTTCTGATAATTTAGTATATACTATAATTAATAACTCATATCATTAATTTATGTAAGGGTCTTACGCTATTATTGGATTGAAAAATAATTCGCTTAAGGAAATAATCTCAAATTCACTTAGAAAATGATTTAGGTATGTAATTCAAACTTTAAATTATAATTAGATAATTTATGATATTGATAACTTTTATTATTTTAATTAAGGTTAGGGTTTGATTTTGACTTTTTCCTTACAAAATTTTAGAGTCCAAATCAGTCAAACAGTAAAGAGTGCGGTTATTATGTTATGAGATCGATGCATAATATAATAACTACATTTTCAGCAACAAAAATTTGTCACGGGTATAAAAATTTAACTTCATATTAGTCTTTAATTCTTTTACATATTTTCTTGATTAATCAAACTAATGAAATATTTATTTTTTAACAGGCTATCAAACCAGCTCTTCAATCTTATTCACAAGAAGATATCGAAAATATTAAGGAGATAGTTGTATATTATATTGCATCTAATATTTGATAATTTATTTCATATTTTTTCTGTTATTTGTAAATATTATTTTAATTTTTTTAGTTATGATATATTTATTTGTGTTATTCAGTTATTATGTGTGTTATGTGAAATATGTGTCTGTTTATTTGTGTTATATATTGTTCTGTTTATATGTGTTTGTTTATATATATGGCTGGTATATGGACTGACCACCGAAAATGGGGGAAATTATTTAAAAAAAATCTTGAACCGGTTATAATCTGAAATTGATTTTAATTGATAAATTGAATTAGAACCGATTATGAGATAAAATCGGTTTTAATTATTTGGAATGAATTAGAACCGGTTATAGAAAATCGGCTCTAAAAATTAAAACCTGTTATTAAATAACAAGCGCCATATGCTAACCGAAAATCGGCTCTAACTGCGATTCCTACTCCCCATTTTAATACAGTTATAAAAATGTTTGCACCGCCTACTTTTAGAACCGATTGTATATCCGGTACTAAATTATTTATAAAACCGATTCTAATTCTTTTTTCTGGTAGTGTAAATGTTTTGTATCATTATATGCAAGTCATATTTTTACTTAAATAGTTGATAATATATATTTTTTTGGCGGCGTATAAAAACAATCATAAACGTTTTTTTTTCTATGTGAAATCTGTAATGTTTGAACAGTGGCTAAAAAATTGCTATGTTACGATTTATTTTAGTAAAGAAACTAAGAGGTGAAAAGTTTTAAGTCTTAAACAAATGTCAAAGACCGTTTAATCGATTCAAATTAATGTCTTCGTGTACAATTTAAACTAGAAAACAAATCTCTTTAAGGAAGACAGTTAACACAATATTATGAACCATCTTATCCACGTGAAAAGTCAAAACAATGAAGACGTACGTATTTTGACTTTTTTATTCATGAAACATCTATATACAGTTCCTATTTATTGTAGATTATTTCATCAACCTTACAAAATGTATAGTTTATTACCGATATTAATTAGCGTAGGATCTATAGAGTTTCATAATATAAGTTTTTTTATATATGTAAAATTTTTCAAGACCATCAGATCATTGGCGGATCCAGCATTCTTAACAAATCTAGGCACATTATATGAGTTGGTATTAAATTCTCAAAAATTAAATATGAAAGATATAATTTTTCAATTAAACCTAGACACTCATATAGTTTTGAACTATATTTTTTGATTTAAAATAAAAAATTTACTATTTTACATGTATTTTAAAAAAATCAAATTCGGACACCGATTGCGGCTTACCTATGCATAAGTCTCGCCCGCATCAGACCTTGTAATAGAATGTTACAATAACCCGGACGGATCAGACCCGCCCGCCCCGTGGTTAAACCCATCATACCCATGACCCGTTAGAACCGGCGGGTCTAGCACAAGCGAGTAAAAAAAATTGAAAAAACCCGTAGACCCGACCCGACCAACCCGTGATAACTCGCCCCCGACCCGGCAAACCCGACCCAATACCGGTAAACCCGACCCAATACCCGATAAACCCAGGAAATTCAAAAAAAAAAATAAAAAAATTTCTCAAAAATATAAATAGTTATATATTTTTAATATTCTTAATAATTATTTTTGAATTTTTCAGATTTTTTAAAAATTTATTTGAATTTTATTGGGTTATTTTTTAATTTTGAAAAAAAAAACGCCGATCCGACCCGATGGGTTGCGGCCAACCCGTTGACCCGTCCCATAAAAACCCATTGACCCGTCCCACCAATACCCGCCGACCCGTACAAATCTGTCCCATCCCGACCCGACCCGACCCGCCCCGTTTTTAATACACTACCTTGTAAGATTATATGGGTATAATTTGCAGAAAAAAAAATAGTAATACAATGCCTCTGGTTCTGTCTCCAGCATCATCGATGACGTGGGATCTGGTAGAAAAATGGGTCAGCATTCAGATAAGATTTGGGATGGTTAATATTTGGCATAGATTTTTATGTTATAAGTTCTTATCAGATGACAACACTATGTTCAGATCATTAACTCAAATTACAAATATTAAATTAATTATAATACAATAAAATAATAGCTCATTAAAAAATATCATAAGCATAATTAATATGTTGCTCTGTATTTCTTCTGGTAAATAATTCTTCTGCATTTTTTTTATTAAAGCGCGATAATTTGATAAAATAAGTGTTTTGTAGTTGTTACCACATATAGAGTGATAGGGTCTCTTATTTGACACCGTCTAATGAACTCGAGTAGGTTCGCGGGCCGAACACGGGGTCTTCTGCAAGTTCAGAATTTCTCTTATCCGTCTAGTGGATTGCCGGCGGGTACCGCGCACGGCACGGGCCGGGTACACACCGCGGCGGGCGGCGGGTACGGCGGGGTAGACGGGTTTTTTTTTCAAAATCGTACCCTACCCGTCTCATACCCGTGCCCGTCGCGGGTACCACGGGTACGGGTACGGGGGTACGCGGGCACGGGTAGAAGGGTACGGGTACAATTTTTTATTTTTTATTTTTTATTTTTGCTGTTTTTTTTCTTTTGCTGTTTTTGTTTTATAAATATATATTTTATTTTGAAATGTCGTAAAATCTGAATAATATCATTTCGGCTAAGTACAAATATAAATGTTCATTTTAAAAGAATAATATATTTTCTAAACGTTCATTTTTTCAATTATTTTAAAACAATAGATTAAATCAAAAAATAGATAAAAAATTTAAAATGAACATTTAAAAATCAATTTAAAATATAAATAAAAAATATTTTAAATCAATTAATTTAAAAAGTAAAATAAAAATAAAAATTTAGAAAATCAATTACTTTAAAAATAATTTTGAATTATTTTAAAAAAATAGATTAAAAAATAAAAGTTACCCTCCTCCTTTATTCCGGGCTTGGGACCGGCTATGTAAAATAACATAGACGGAGTTCTAACTTTTTTTTGTTAGTAGTTTTCTTTAAAATGAATAATTTAAAAACTAATTGAAATGTTTAGAAATTTATAATTTAAAAAATAGCCATAAAAATTAAAGGAGGTTAGAGATTAATACCGACACTGCCTTTTACCTATCTAATAGTTTGCATTCATGTACCATTGCTCGCTCTATTACTGCATGTCTCGAATCCGAATTATAACCGGCGCGGCTCTCGTGCATCGCTTTCTTCGGTCTCGACTTCGGATGATTGTGGTTGATCTCGATATTGATTGCGCTCCTCGGCATCAATCCAATCTTTCAAGCACACAAGTCTCTCAAAAACATGTGCACCCAACTTACTACGTTTATCGGAGATAATCCTGTTCGCCGAACTAAAGCAACTTTCAGAAGGGACAGTTGACACGAGTACGGCAAATGCGTCGCGGGCCATCATCGCCGGCGTTGGATAGCCCCTTGCATTTCTCTTTCACCACGTCATGATGTCAACATCTTCATTTTCGTTGAGCATCGACATATAGCTCAATAACTCATTTGTGGATGTGTGCGGTGTGCTTTCCGATTGAAAATCTGCTAACAATCCACCACTGCTAGTGCTCCTGGAAGTGAAACTATTAAATAAAATAATTAGTAGACAAATAATGTAGATATTATAAATAATGAATATTAAAAACACATGTAATTTATATTTTTACCTAGGGGCGCGGCGAGACGAAGACGGATTTTGGTTGTCAACCATTCTTGAGTTGTATATGTTAAACATCTCATCGAACTTCGAATTCACGTATGCCTCCACCCCGGTGTTGGATAAATGTAGATTATCTTTGTACGCTTGAACCATTCTGATTGTGTAATACTTCTTGTATGCCGGATTGAGGCAGCTTGCGATGATGGCCATGAGGGGTATATCTTCCCAATATTTCAAAAAATTTTGCTTCATGGCATCTACGATCGGCGTGAGAGATTTATCCCGGGTTTCGGCTTGTTCCAATTCGCGATATACCTTGGAGATGCTATAAAGATGTTTCAGCAACTCAAATGAAGTCGGTGAATACGAGCAGGATAATTGGATGGTTGCTTTAAAAAAAGTTTCTAGAAATTTTCGAAGTCTTTCTAGTTGCTCACATTCCTCGACACTGGGTTCCAATGCCATTCCCTCCGGGGTGGAGCTTCTCAAAAACTCCTCAATAACAGCATGGTAAGGAAGGCATCGGTGCAAAAATCTATAGGTAGAGTTCCAACGGGTATCTATATCCCAAGGAACTCTCAACTTGGTCAATCCATAGTTGACGCACATCAATGTGAACCGTTGTTTTCTTTCTTGGTTTGAAACAATATGGTTGAGAGCATCCTTAAATTTAATTATCAACAGTTTTACGGTTTATATTTTAAGGCCCGCCTTCACAACGAGGATAAGTATGTGGCAAGCACACTTTTGATGAAACATTGCACCATTCATAATTGGGTTTAGTGACCGTTTAAAAATATCAATGGAAGCTATATTGTTGCTAGCATTATCGAAAGATATAGAAAAAACCTTGTTATCCATATCCCTCTTCAGATTATATTCTTGTAAAACCTTAATAATGGATTTGAAAATTACATTTGCGGTGTGTGGAGAATCCAATACTCTAAAACTTAATATTCTTTTTTGTAATAATTTAAATCTAACATTTGGTTTCTTCTTTGATAATTTTGTGGATAATTGGGTGGTGGCATTTGGGAGGAACTATCAATATAATTTTGTGGATAATTGGGTGGTGGCATTTGTTCATAGTTAGACGGTATGCTTGGGCCAAAAAGGTCTTCAGAAAATTCCGCGGCTTCTTCTTGCACTTGTTTGTTATAACTTGACATTTTTAAAATCTAACATATTTAAAAAAAATCGAAATAATTTAATAAATAAAATCTAACATATTTATTTTTAATAGGTTATCTATGAAATTTAATGGTTGCTTTTTGGGTCAGTTACTATTACACACGAAATCACAACCAGGTAAGTTCCCAAGAAAACTAGGAATCACAAAGGATATGCTATGAGTTCCGATTTTCCTAGACAGAACTTTCCTTAGACATTGTGTTTTCATAGTATTGCAACAGTTCTTACTAGAGAAACCATTAAAACGTCATAAATAACCTATTAAAAATAAATAATCTAACAATAATCTAATTACTTCACATATTCAAAAAAATAAAAATAACCTATTAAAAATAAATTCGAATTAAAAAAATAAAATCTAACCTATTTAAAACAAATCTAATTACTTCACATATTCAAAAAAAATAAAAATAACCTATTTTAAGACCTATTAAAAATAAATCCGAATTAAAAAAATAAAATCTAACCTATTTAAAATAGATCTAATTACTTCACATATTCAAAAAAATAAAAATAACCTATTAAAAATAAATCCGAATTTAAAAATTAAAATCTACTCTATTCAAAACAAATCTAATTACTTCACATATTCACAAAAATAAAATAACCTATTTTCTTAACCTATTAAAAATAAATCCGAATTAAAAAAATAAAATCTAACCTATTTAAAATAGATCTAATTACTTCACATATTCAAAAAAATAAAAATAACCTATTAAAAATAAATCCGAATTTAAAAATTAAAATCTACTGTATTCAAAACAAATCTAATTACTTCACATATTCACAAAAAATAAAATAACCTATTTTCTTAACCTATTAAAAATAAATCCGAATTTAAAAAATAAAATCTAACCTATTTAAAACAAATCTAATTACTTCACATATTCAAAAAAATAAAAAGAACCTATTTTCTTAACCTATTAAAAATAAATCCGAATTAAAAAAATAAAATCTAACCTATTTAAAACAAATCTAATTACTTCACATATTCAAAAAAATAAAAAGAACCTATTTTCTTAACCTATTAAAAATAAATCCTAATTAAAAAAATAAAATCTATCCTATTTAAAACAAATCTAATTACTTCACATATTCAAAAAAATAAAAATAACCTATTAAAAATAAAACCTAATTTAAAAATTAAAATCTAACCTATTTAAAACAAATCTAATTACTTCACATATTCAAAAAAATAAAAATAACCTATTTTCTTAGCCTATTAAAAATGAATCCGAATTTAAAAATTAAAATCTAAACTATTTAAAACAAATCTAATTACTTCACATATTCAAAAAAATAAAAATAACCTATTTTCTTAACCTATTAAAAATAAATCCGAATTTAAAAATTAATATCTAACCTATTTAAAATAAATCTAATTACTTCACATATTCAAAAAAAATTAAAATAACCTATTTTCTTAACCTATTAAAAATAAATCCGAATTTAAAAATCTAACCTCGCGGAAAAATCTTGCGGGAGACGCCGAACTTCGTAATTTCAATACCTTCGTAATTCCGTGATCGTATTTTTATATTATATTTTTTGGAACAATAAATTTAAAAATTGAGAATAATATTGTATTGAGAGAATAAAAGATTGAGAGATTGAGAAAATGTGAAAATGTTGAGAGGAAGAGGGGTGTATTTATATAGTTTTGATTGGAGGGAATAAAATTTGAAATTTATTAAAAAAAAAATTCCAGCGGGTACAACGGTCAGCGGGTACAGCGGGTACGAGTTTGATTTGATGTGAACTGGGGGGGGAATTTTTGAAATTTGAAAATCACGGGTACGCGGGCGCGGGTACAACGGGTTTTTTCCAAAAAAAACTGACCGGCCCTTCTCAAACCCGTACTCGTTTACCCGCCTATACCCGGGCACGGGTACGGTTACCGCGAGTACACGGGTACGGGTTGTACCCGGCGGGTTTAAAGCGTCATAAATGTCCAGACGCGACATTAAACGTCATGAATGCCCATGCACGAAATAATGTGCCATGAATGCACATAGATTATTAAAAGTTTAAATATTAATGAACAATATATAACAGTAATTAATGATTTAAAATTATCTGATAATGTCATTAACCAATAATTAGTAACTTAATTGTTATCTTAATAACTATCAATTATTGTATAACACCATTAGTTCTGATACAAATATAATCTACTGAAGAAAATTAATGGTGACTGTCATTAAAAAGAACAACTTTAGCACCCAACAAACTTAATAAAATTAAATAAATAAAGTGGTAGAAAAGAGCAAATACTACTATTATTTCATCACTCTTCGTTTTTAATATAAAGATTATATTAGTTTACTGTGAACTCTTCAATATAAATATTATATTAGTTCACTGCCAACTCATCAATGATCTTGGCGGAAGAATACAGGGCACTTATATTTATTAAAAAAAATTAAAAGAATCTACAACTACACATGCCGCCCATTCTTTTTTTTCATGATATATTTTTTTCTAAATAAAGAGCATTATTTGTAATCAAATTTTGATCAATTCATAAAATTATACAATCAAAAACCTCCGTAACATATTGAATTTGTTTTTACAATATGATTATGCTGAACTATTTGATCGATATCAAATATAATCAAATTTTGACCAATTCAATAAAGATTATATGATAAAAAAACTTTGTAACATATTGATTTTTTTTTTTACAATATGATTATGCTGAACTATTTGATCAATATCAATTAAAACTATTTGTTACAATCTAAAAAACCAATTCGATAAAGATTATCTGATAAAAATCTCCATACATTTAAGCATATTGATTTTTTTTCATAATATAATTACGCTGAACTATTAAATCAATATTGAATATGGAATATTCAAATATAACTATTTGCTACAAAATTTTTTAAAAGTACACAAAGCTGCTGTTTCGAGCCCTATGGGGCCACCACCTACTTTTCTGTTTTGTTATTATGCATCTACTTTTGACAAATAATGAGGTGTAATGAACTTATCTTAACACATGCAAATGACCCCTTGCAATATGGACTTCAAAGATAGGGGGAAAAACTACAATTCGCTTAAACTTATGATGCTCTATCCATGCAACTTTTCAAGAAGATCTCACAAAAACAATATATTTAGCGGTTCAATGCAAAGTCCTCGCAAAAATGCAACACAGAAAATTCCCCTTCCCACTAATTTTCTCTCTGCCTAAACTCGTATGGTGGAAAAAAAAAAGAAATTTAGGAGATGAGTCACAAATAGAGCTCATTAACATGAGTTAATGAAATTTTAATGTTAAAATTATGATATTAGTGTGTCAGATCATGTCCTCGATTATGGATAACGATTATGAGATATGAAGAATTAATGAAAATAACGGTCATATTCGAGGTGATTGTCGAGTAGTTCGAGTTCGAAATTGTCTAACTCGAGAATTATTCAGAATAAATATTGGATAAGATGGATCTAATAGGGCCTAGTTAATTAGCATGTCCTAGGATTAAATGTTTGGCCTTAGTTAATAAATTAATTGGACTTTCGAAAATATAACTCTGTCATTATAGATAGATATAAATATTTTAGAAGAAGATGATTAAGCACAATAATAAAATATAAAAAGTAATAAAGGTATACTAATACAAAAAAAATAGAGTGGTATACTAATAGTTGAATATCCTACTGTAAAAGTTTTACTCCTTTTTTGTTGAGTTTCCACTATGGCATTATCTAATGGGGAGAGAGATCTTTTGACAATTTTGACAATATTTTTTATAAACTTAAAAAAAAAATAAAAATATATATTTTTATTTATAAATTGTTAGTGTTTTAAATTTTATATAATTTTATTATCATTTAATAGTTTATCAACAACCGTTAAATTGGAACCGTTACAAATTATGTATCCTCCAAAAAACTTGCATTTTGTCATAAGATATTTTTTGGGAGTTTTAGGCGGGAAATAGTGCGAAAACTGGTTCAGTGTTTCCTTGTTTGTGCTTGTACCGACAGGTCAAATATATGATGCTCAAGTTCACTTTTACTACTTTTACATGATAAAATTCTTTATGCATAAATACATCCGTTATTTTTTTATAATTAGTATTAATTGATTCTTAATTTTAATAATAAATATTAGTTAATTAAAATTTTAATAATAGATATGATAATACGTAGGTGAGGTTGTGCGTTAACAATGCGCAGTTTTACTGACTAACGGTTTGTACAAATGTGTCAGTCCCATTGACATTTTAATTGAAAACGTTAATGGTACTAGTGTCTTTCATTTTTTTTCAGTTGTCGCTGACATATAAAAATTTGGAAATTAATAATTTTCATTTCCTTCATTAGTACAACGTCACTCTCATTGATATATATATTTTTTTAAATGATGAAATATTGAACTGCAAAGATGTCAGTCCCAATAGCAAATTTTGGTATGCATCAATCCAATTACGCATTGTGATATTTATTATTAAAATTTTAATTAACTAATATTTATTATTAAAAATCACGATAAATCCATTCATACAGTGAAGAGTGATGCTTATGATAAAGAGATTAAATTGCTTTAGTTTGTTACACCGAACAAGCCGATTCAAGTCTTTATTATTTCGTACTGACCTCTTCTACTTTTCTCGCCTTATTTAATAAATTTTACCTTCTACAAGTTGTTCGTAAATTTGATTTGACTGCATACCATAATAATGTATACTTGTATAGTTATATGGTCAACAACATTTTTTTTGAAATAAATACGCTCAACAATTTAAAAGCCAGCTCTGATGAATTTCATCCCTACCATTCTATTTCCCAACTCTCGGTCACTTGTAATATTTTTTTTCATGTACTGGTAATTACACTTAATAGCAGTGGAAAACAGGGGACAATATCATGTACTTATTTGTCCCAAAGAAGGCCTAAATAATGAATATACCTGTGACTAATAGTTAGATTTGTTTTTGCGTAAATTACACTTTTAGACAGCCGCCTAACTCTAATAATTTTATTTGGACAGTCCATCAGTCATTCAGTCCAGTGGAGCTCGCTCTACCTTTTCTCTGTTCTTTTTCTCCCTCTCCCATGCACTGACACCATACACATTTCCCAAACAGTCTCTCTCTCTCTCTCCCCCCCCCCTCCTCGTCTCCTCTCCGGTTCCCTCTCCCTTCCTCCAAAACCCTTCTTTAACCCCCGCTCTCTCCGACCTATTGCTCTCTTCAAACTCCGGTTCTTCATTTTCTCTTCAGAGAACCCAAGTTCTCCCCTTGCGTACCTTTTTGGTTTTTTATCGCACTATGGAGAACTTATAAAGCATCCAACGGTCAAATCGACTCACTCCACTAATGGCTTTTCCTCTTCTAATTATCCTTTTTCTCTTCACCTCCTTCCTCCCTCTGTGTAAACCATTAGACAGTGAAGGGCAAGCTCTTCTCTCATTCAAGCATTCCATCTCCCAAGACCCTGAAAATACTCTCTCAAACTGGAACGCCTCTGATTCAGGCCCATGTAACTGGAATGGAATTGCTTGCAAAGAAAAGAGCGTGATCTCTATAAGCCTTCCGAAGAAGAAGCTTGTTGGCTTCATACCTTCCTCCATTGGAGCACTTCCTTCTCTTAGGCACGTCAATTTGAGAAACAACAGGCTCTTTGGTCAGTTGCCTTCCGGTTTATTTACCTCTCTAGGGTTGCAAAGTTTGGTTCTTTATGGCAATTCCTTTTATGGGTCTCTACCAGTACAACTTGGTAACCTATCTTACCTTCAAATTTTAGATCTTTCTTACAATTCCTTCAACGGGTCTTTGCCTAATTCAATACTCTCTTGCAAGAGGATCAAAACCCTTGTTTTGGCCCACAATAATTTCACAAGCATCGTACCAGTTGGCATTGGTGCTGCCTTAGTTGAGCTTGAGAAACTTGATCTATCCTACAATGAATTTAGCGGTCCAATACCGAGTGATATAGGCAACCTCTCAAGCCTACAAGGCACAGTCGATTTCTCCCATAACCAATTTTCTGGTTCAATCCCTCCAAGTCTTGGGAATTTACCAGAAAAACTCTACATTGATCTCACATACAACTACCTAACTGGACCTATACCACAAAATGGTGCATTAGAGAACCGTGGGCCAACAGCATTTATCGGCAATCCAGGCTTATGTGGGCCCCCCTTGAAGAACCCATGTTCGGCAGAAACACCATCTTCTAATCCATTTCTACCAAGTAACTATTCACCAGCTAATTCCATTGCCAATAAAAATGGTACCCGAGGAAACAAGGGTTTGAGCCATGTTGCTGTGGTTGCTATTATTATTAGTGATATTGTTGGTATCAGCTTAATTGCACTGGTGTTTTTCTATTGTTACTGGAAGGCTACCTCCAACAGGAATAAGGTGAAAACAGAAGGGGGAAATGCTAGCTGTCCTTGTTTTAGTAGAAAGGATGATAGTGAGAGCTTGTCAGAAAATGGCGAACAATATGAACTGGTTACCTTAGATAGAAATGTGAAGTTTAGTTTGGATGACCTTTTGAAGGCATCGGCTTTTGTTTTGGGAAAGAGCGGGATCGGAATTGTGTACAAAGTTATTCTGGAGTGTGGGCCCACCTTGGCAGTGAGGCGGCTGGGTGAAGGTGGATTGCAGAGGTTTAAGGAGTTCCAAACAGAGGTACCTCTTTTGTTTTTTGTTAGTTCAGTTTTTCTGGTTTGAGAAGTTGGTTTATTTCATTTTTGTAGTATTAAGATTTTCTTTGATACTTTGACTATAATATCTTTTAAACCAAGGAGTTATAATCTTTATGAAAATATGCAAAATATGTAATATTATGTTTTAATCAAGTCTGAAGTCGGTTCTAATTTTGAATCAGGTTGAAGCTATTGGAAAGGTGAGACATGCAAATATTGTTACCCTAAGGGCGTATTACTGGTCATATGATGAGAAGTTGCTGGTTTATGATTTTATACCTGATGGGAGCCTCTCCTCTGCAATTCATGGTAGATGATTAGTTCATAGAAAAGCTAATTTTATATATCCTACACCAGCAAAAGCCCATGGAAAATAGAAAAACCGTGCAAAATTTAATCACGGAGTAAACTTGAAGCAGACAATCTTAGATCAACAATACAACAACAAACAACAATAAAGCCTTTAGATCAACAATAAAAGAATCACATATATACCAACTTAGATTTGGATATAAGCTTTTCAAAACAAAGTTGTAATAAGAAGTAAACAAAATGAATTTATATGGCCACTTATATCTTTATTTTCTTTATTTATTTGGCAATGAATCTCTGTTAGCCTTTCTGATAAAATAGTGAAGAAACAATAATTGATTTTTTTTTCATCTTTAAGAACGTAGCATGACATGGGCTCCAATGTTTCCAACTTTTCAAGATGAACATAAAGTGTAAACTTAATATTTTTATACTTTTAGTGTCATTAAATTATCATTGGTGCATTCATTTTTTAGGCAGGGTAGGTGGAGACATTTTTGCAAGAGGACCTTTGTATTAGAATATTAAAACCAACATCATTTTGCCTTAAATGGTTACTGGTTTAGCATTTGAACTTCCATCATGCATTTATGTCCCCAAGTAAACTTAATTGCAACTGCCAGATTAGCTTCATAATTCATCATATGTTCAGTAGTTTAAAACTTCTTCAAATGTATAACACTTAAAAAGGTAAAGCAAAATTACAACATATATTTAATCTAATCCAACCATTACTTGTTGTCTTTTCTGACTTCCAAAATCTTAGGAAAACCCGGGGCTGTATCATTTACACCTCTTTCATGGGATGCTAGATTAAAAATTATGAAGGGAACTGCTAGAGGTCTCCAATTCCTCCATGAGTTTAGCCCCAAGAAGTACGTGCATGGTGACCTAAGGCCCAATAACATTCTACTGGGCCTGAATTTTGAGCCCTACATCTCAGATTTCGGCCTTGCCAGGCTGGCTACAATAGCTGGTAACATATCCCCGTATCTCCAGTCAGATAGAGTCGGTACAGATAACAAGTCCCTGTCAGATGCATCTGTTAGCCCATTAATCACAAACAAGGGTAATTTGTACCAAGCACCTGAGGCTCTGAAAACTCTAAAACCATCTCAAAAATGGGATGTCTATTCGTATGGTGTCATTTTGTTGGAGTTGATAACGGGTCGAGCACCAGTAGTCTTACTGGATAATTTCCAAATGGATTTGGTTAAATGGGTTGAGTTGTGCATTGAGGAAAAAAAACCATTGTTGGATGTTTTGGATCAGGGTTTGGTCAGAGAGATAGAGCGAGAAGATGAGATAATTTTGGTGCTAAAGATTGCTTTGAGTTGTGTACAAGTAAACCCTGAACGGAGACCCAGCATGAGAAGTGTAGTTGACACACTTGAGATAGTTGGAGAAAATTAAGAAATCCTGGAATATGTACTAATGGGTATAAAATGGATAGTTGGGATCCTTTTTGTTCTATTTTTATTTATTTATTTATTTTTTTTTTTTTTTTTTGGGGGGGGGGGTTAATTTTTTTCCATTCGAGCTCTGCTTTTATTACCTATAATAATGGGGGGCAGCTTTGTTTGTAAGGGTTTTATTAGTTCTGTTCATGAGTTGTGTGTAGTTATGATGGTGTTTTGTCAATGTTGTAACTCACAAGTTGAAAATGAAGAGGTAAAAAAATTTCAGTTGAATCCTGTTGCCTATTGGGCATTTGAGCATTGCATTTAAGTGATATTTACATAAAAATTTTCATGGACATTTATTTCTCCATTATGCAAATATAATCCACCATGATTGTTATTGAAAATTGAGGACCAAAATAGTGCAGCATGTGGGTGTTTGTTCTGTTCTGTTGTTCACTTTAATTTTTAGCCTATGCGTTTTCACACGTCTCTTCATATTGTAATGAAATATTTTTTTCTGGCTACCCTTTTCTTCTGCCCCCCCCCCCCCCCCCCTAAAGCATAGCTTTATTTCCAAAGTGTGACAGTTGCGAAATATACTGCTGAGAGGCACTGAAACGTTGATCATTATCTAGCAAAGAGCTAAAGGATGAGTTCTTAGTGGTCACTTGATCTTTTTCTTTGAAAAATTATGATTAAGTGACCTCTTATAGTGAGCTTAACAGGGCTTATTCTTTTTCCTGCAACGACTAGCTTGCCTTTTGTGGGTTGTCTCATGATTGTCAATTAGCCACATCAAGGAAGACTGTCAAGTGGGTGTGCCATCTTCGTTTGGTTGACTGTTAGCTTAATTGGCGTCAAATTATATTGAAAATGTTTTAAATACCTGTGTTACTCTCTAATTGTTCAGTATATCACTAAAACTGAACTGACTGATGCTCGACAGTTTTTCATTATAATAATTATTTAAATAATCCTAATTTTAATAATAAGAGTGATAAAATCAAAATTTTTAAGAATAATGAATGATGACACATTCTTGTCGATGTGGGCTATCGTGACGCGTTTGTGCAAAGACGCCACTGAGAGTGACGTCTTTCAATTTTTTTTTAAAAAACTTAAGAGTCACGTAAGTTATCACTTTGATTCCAGTGAGAAAAATGTCACTTTCACTGGCGTTTTTTAGTTTTTTTTTTTTTTAAAAAAACTGAAAAGTAAAAAAAAATAAGAAAGATGTCATTGGCAGTGACGCGCTACCATTCGTATTCTTAAAATTTTAATTTTATCACTTTTATTATTAAAATTAAGATTATTTGAATAATTATAATAAAAAAAAAACTGGATGCTCGACGAAGTGGTTGCCACCTAGATTTAGTAATTGCATGCTCAAATTGTCAAAGAAGTGGTTAATGATAACATTAAAGATTTTTTTAAATCATGCTTTTAATAACATTATTGCAACTTGCAATGAACATTTTGTCAACTTAATAATAATTTGTTACAAAACCAACACAGGTTAAATATCATGTAAGATTGGGACTGGAACCAATTTGCATGAATACTTCGCGAGTTACATTGTTACTTTTTATGTCCTAATCGTAATGCCAACTCATCATCTTATGATATGTATTGTTATAAAGTATAAACACCAACCAACAGCTTATGATGGTGCCAAAATAACAAGACCTAACTTTAAGTTCTCTATTAAATATAGGTAGGTAGCTAGGATGACTCCCACCATGGGAACCTGTGATTGCATTTAACTATAAGGACAGTCAGATATAAACATGCAATAAATGGGGATTGAGGACCCCCACCTTGGTAGACGCCATTTATTAACATCGTCAAAAGTACTTCCAGTTCCAGTTAATACATCAAAATAATATTACATGGTTCGAAACACACGCCAACCCATGCGGAGCTCTCTCGGCACGATACCTTCATACATAATAAGTTAATAACATAATAATACATCAAAAGAAAAGAAGTAGATAGATAGCATGAACAAATAAATAAAATTGTCACTGTGTGGGTTCTAATATTTTTATTCAGAAATCAAGTTCAGAGTGCGTTAAGGTAAATTCCTTTTTCCTTCCTCCTCTGTCCTTGTACGATGAAAGAATATTAAAACAAAATTATTTCTGAATTCCTGTTTAGTCATGGGCGACACTTGCCACTTGCCACACACACTCAGCTGGTAATCATATGACCCCCCGGTCCCAATGGCTCTGCTACTGCAAACGACACCGACACACTATTCGGTGCGTGATTTCAATTTCTAACAGTGTACATTCTCAAGACATGCTTGGATAGATAATTAAGTGTGAAAAGAAAATCACCAACAGATACCTTGAAATTGTTACAGACTTACAGGGCAACATTCAACTAATTGGTCGTTATGAGAATTCACATCCGCTCATATTTCTTTTATGCCACCGTCGTGCCATAACGTTTTGTACATAAGAGTCAAGAATAACAACGGAGATCAATCTAGGTACGAAATTCTATCAATCAATTCGTTCCTTTTTCTTTTTTTTTGAGGCCAGCAGGCCAATAGCAAGAATTCTATCAATATCTTCCTATCCAAAATCCTACCAGAAAATTACAATAAGCACATTGATAACAATTTTGACAGTGATATATAATTCTCAGCTTCACTCCTCTAAAAGAAGCACCTCATTCTGCAGCGGATATGCTAATAAGAGAGAGGATGCATTTAGCAATGTCCATGGATGCATTGGGTTTTGCTACACTCAGTGCCTTCTCACTTATTTCTTCTCTCAGTTCCTCATTTCCTGCACCATTCAAACATACACATTAATACTTGTTCACCAGATCTTGTACTGATAACTCCCCGTGTTACAATTTTGGAATAAGGCGCCTTTTCAATCAGATTACAAAGTAAATATCAGTTTGTACCAGCTGGAAATCATCTAGTGTTTGCTGAGGAAATGCCTTCCACCTTTTTTCTTTCTAATAGGCTAATTGGCACTTCATCGTACAATTAAGGCTCGCAGGACAATTTCCAATTTTCAGTAACTGCTGGGAATTGCTAGCATACTGCAATAATCAGGTGCAGTACCAGTATTGCTAAAATCTGTACATGGTTGCAATCCTTGATCTAACAAAGATCTTCCAAAATGGCCTAACCGCCTAAGTGGTTATGCAATTCAAATGTAGTACCATGCTTAAAATTGTGCAGGAGACCTTTTCCATATACTAAAAGAATTATATGATATATATAATTACCTAAAATTTCATCAATAGCAAATTCCAGACTGGATGAATCGATTTCATCTTCAGTTAGAACTTTCGATCCAGCAACCTCTGCCATGATATATGCATTTTTTGTCTGATGATCATTTGGAGAAATAGGTAATGGTACCTAAATCAAAATGGCATGAGATCAGATACTTTAAAATCTGAAAGGAATGATTGAAAGAAGACATATTGTCATAATATATAGTTATATACATTAAATATGACACAAGTATGCAATCAAATACACTATATGCTAAATCAGTGAACAAATATTAAATATACAGATATATTGAAGAACAAAAAATTCTTGAAACTTTTATTTGCAAGGTACATGAAAATAGTATTCATAATGTAGTAACAAGGACCAATTACCAGAATAGAAGGTTTCCCTGTCACCAATATCTCGGTACAAGTCATGGCCCCAGAATGAGAAATGACAAGATCAGCAGCAGCATATGCTAAATCCATTTCGTGTATGAACCTAATTGGTTCCATGAAAAGTGCAACTTTCAATCTCACAAGCAATGACTAAAAGCAAAATGTAGAACTAAACTAGCAGATGGGTACATAACAGCACATGGACGGGAAAGCAGAAAGCTCTCCAGCACTTGATCCTGAGTTTTTTTTTTTAAAATAAAAATGAAAAAAAGAAGAGTGGTTTAAAGCATCGCTTGCTTCACTTTATGATCAATGAAACATTCTAGTTTTTCGTACAATGACACTATAATCCCCACATTCCAGAATCTATATTCTACCTCTACCCTTATCTCTTTCCTTCTTGTGATGACAACAATACCAAAAAAAAGATCTTCATAAAGCCTCAGAGGATATCCTCGATTGAAACCTCTTTCCATCCAAGCAAAGGAAGGAAGAGACCTTGTCATAATCTCATGTAATCAACCCCCCAGTTCAATTTTAGGAGATGATTGGTAAAAAGGAGTAATAGAGTTACATAGTGAGGGTTAACTAAGGATAAATTAGTTTAAATTACGGCAAAATTGTATATCAAACGAGTATTTATATCACAAATTCAAGCATCAAACACAGAAGAACACCACACTCCCCAAATCTCCCTCCCTTAATTTTATTTTCTTTTAAAATTCGTTCTTACAATCCTTCAAGATGAAATCATCCTTTATAGAATACTGAATAAAGGATACAATCTAGATCTCTTTCCTAATTACTCTTTTTTCATTATAGTAATGTAATAACACAAAAAATCAAATAAAATCTCAATCAGCTATCCTAGGCGCCTATCAATTCTGAAAATATATTCCATCTTTGCTCCTGTAGCAGCTCATTTCCACAATTTAAAGATTAATTCATTATATGCAAAAAAACATCATCATTCTCGTCCAATCTTTTACTGCCACATACTGCCTACATAAAATAAACCAACCTAGATTTTGGTTAAGAATTGAACATAGTAGATGGATATGCCACTTGTTGTAAGAGGAAGGAGTTCCAAACATATGAATAAAGTGTGGGAAGTAATTACGGAGTGAGGAATAGACGCCGATGCCTTCTGACAAGACTCTCCATCTCCGCAAATCTGTCAGGCCCTGTCTGCCAGATGATGAATCGATTTTTGTGTTCTGTCAGCATGTCAGCATACATGTTTAATACTGTGTAGTTGACCGCTGGAGCACCAGTTCGCCCATCTAGCACCAAAATGACCTTAGATGCATGATAAAGTAAGCATCAAAGTTCACTAACTAGTTCACCAATTATAGTTTGTTGGAGCTCTGTATGGTGTACCTGCCTTACATATATGGTGCTACTGCTGGCACATGATTAGCTAGTAAAGCCTCATTTTTCTGCAATCATCAAATATGATACAGTGCAATGCCAACTAATATAACCATGTTTAGAGTCAATGAACCATCAAATGTAAGATAGAACTTTAGTTATGTGCATAATAAATACAACTTAACCCTAAGTGCAATTAAATTCTCTGCCAAAGGTTAACTTAACCTTATTGAACATCAATTATTTACATCCAATTGTGTTACAGCATCTCTGTTAACCCATAATTAACCCATTTTAGCCTGAATTGAACTTCATTTCAAAACAAATCAAAGTAAAAAAGGGCTAGACATTATCATACTAAACTCCAAAGTATTATCATTCAAGCATGATATCATGCGTACCATTACACCATCAGACCATCTAGGTACCAACATCAATTAGACTTAACCTTGATTACAAAAGCTATTCATACCTGTGCTTCACCCTCCCTCTTTTTCATCAAATTAGGAAAGAAATGCAACCTTGCAGCTGCCTTGGAAGTATACTTATTTAGTGAAACCCGGACAGGATTTCCATACACCATGCATTTCTCTTTCTGAAAGTACTTGACACACCCATTAAACCCAAGAAAAATCCGCTCTGCAAAGCGACCCAAAATCCTGCTCTCCATTCCAGGGGAGCTATTCTGTTCTTGAATTACAACTTTTATTCCTAGAATAAAAGCTGCTATGCCAGCTGGCAAGGAGAGGTACCCACCAGTCCCGACAAACATATGAGGCCTGAACTCGGAAAGCAAAAAGAGGCATGAGATGGTAGACTGGAGGAGAGCTATTGGGAGGAGGAGAGAGAAAGAAAGGAAGGGGTTGGGGATGGTAGAGACAGCATAGCCAGAAGAGGATATAGTGGTGGAAGAGAGAGAAGGGGAGGGAGGAGAAAGAAAGCGGAATTGAGCGTTGGGATGAAGGAGAGAGAGAGAATCAGCAATGGCTATTGAGGAGTAGATGTGTGACCCATTGTCAGTCCCGGAGAAGACGACTCGGAGAGGTGGAGGGTTGGCAACCGAGTCGGGAGATGGAGGAATTATAGAAGTGGCGTCGGTTGTAGAGTCTCGGTTGGAAGAGAGGGAGAGGAGAAAGACGAGGCGGCGGCGGCGGCGGCAGCTATCAGAATAAAGAGCATTGTCAGAAAAAGAGAACGCGAAATTAGAGAGATGAGAGAGAGCGAGAGAAGTGTACCTTTGGTAGGTGTGAGATCGCGCGAGAAGGAATTGGTGGTGGAGAAGAGGGACGGAGAGGGGGGCGAAGGGAGGAGTGGCCACGGCCATGATGATCTCAGGCTCACAGCTTTGGAAGAAGAGGTACCATCAATGAACAAAGGGAAGTTCCATTCGAAAAACAAATGATCGAAGGGAAGATCCAGGAGGAGAGGACTGACAGACGGGACGATGCCAAGAACCCAAGATGGACGCTGCAAGTGCCACAGTTGGAAGAAGTCACGTGGCACGTCATCATGTGAACATTCAACAAGTGTTGGAATTTGAAACATCTCCCAGACCCGTGACCCGTTAGAACCGACGGGTTTAGTACGAACGCGGACAAAAAAATTTGAAAAAAATCCGTACTAGATCCGACCCGGAAAACCCGTGCAAACCCGACCCAATACCCGGTAAATCGGAAAATTCAAAAAAATTCAAAAAAATGCGGAAAAATACAGAAAAATGTGGGAAAATTAATTTTTTTTTGTCAAAATATATTATAGTTATATATTTTTAATATTCTTAATAATCATTTTTGAATTTTTCAGATTTTTTTAGAATTTATTTGAATTTTATTGGGTTATTTTTGAATTTTGAAAAAAAAAAAAACTTGCCGACCCGTCCCGTTCCCGACCCGACCCGTCCGATCCGACAGGTCTAGGACGGGTCGCGGCCAAACCCCCCAAAATGAACCCGTCCTAACATGTCCCGTGAAAACTCATTAATCCGTCCCGACCCGTACAAACCAATCCCGTCCCCAACTCGACCCGTCCTCGTTTTTAATACACTACCCAGATCGGCTCTTCACACCCACATTAGAATTAGAATTTGATGCTCCTTCGCAGATCTAATTTGTACATTGTAGACTCGATCCTACGGTTTCATTACTCCTACATTCGATGTAAAGTTGTAAACGAACAGACATATTGCAATTTGTAAGGATCCGGGATCCCCCAATGAGCAACGTTTGACCAGATTTTAATATTAAAAATTATTAGTAAATTAATATTATTAAAAATAAGAATGACAAACGGATAAGTTCAAAAATACAAATCACAACGCGCCATTGACGCAAGTGATGACGCTTTCTTTGAAACGCGCCACTGACAGTGGCGCTTTTGTTTGCTATAAATACCGACGCCCGCTCAATCAATTCCCACAAACACAAAAACAACAAACATCCAACTTCTTCAAAATGCTACTAGATTTAAATTATATTCCCGATGAAGAAAATTATACTGCAGAACAACCGAGCGACAATAATTTTTTGACGGAAATATTTCAAAACCAGAATGAAACCAATTCCTATCAAACCAATTCCTATTAAACCTACGATCAAACCAAATCCTATCCAACCTACGATCAAACCAATTCCTATCCAACCTACGATCAAACCAATTCCTATCCAACCTACGATCAAACCAATTCCTATCCAACCTACGATCGAATAAATTCCTATCCAACCTACGATCAAACCAATTTATATCCGTATCCAGCTATTTACAGTAACAATATAATTTATCAACAACCGAACCCAAATGCGGTGCCACTATATATAATTTTTTTGGCGGTAGTAGTAGTACTACGTCTGGCAGTAATTTAGCTGATAATAATGATGACAGAAGTAGTGTTGATCCAACGATTATGGAATTAAGTGATGATCACGATGATCAGGATGAGCAAGATGATGGTGATCCGTATTATTCAAATGAAGAAGAAACATGAGAGGATTACACCGAGCAGTCAGATTTTTCGATCGATGAATCTGAAGATGAGGAAATTCAGAGAGATGATACCACATTGTTAGTTACTGGACGAACAGAGAGACACCATCCCGTAGAAGCGTTAAATAATTTTGAGATGTTTGACCGTTTAGGCGCGAATGAATCTCTCTTAGGACCCGATGATGAGTTAGCTGAAAATAGAATATTTGCTTCTAAATCGGCTTTAAATTAAGTAATTTGTGATTGGAGTGTTAGGAAAAATGTTCAATGTTGGGTACAAGAAAGTTGTAAATCACGACTTATTATGAAATGCAAAGAAGGGAGTTGTCTTTGGAGATTATACGCTAGACCTGAAGAGGGCTCGACCACATAGAGGATCATCACAAATAAAAACCCCCACAACTGTAGAAGACCACCAGGAGACCGCAAACACTTACAACTCACATCTAATTTGATTGCAGGATGTGTTCGACAATATTTAAAGAATGATCTCTCTCTAACAGTTCAACAAATCAGTATGATTATAGAAATAAAATATCCCGGTGTGACACCAATGTACGGTAAACTTTGGCGTGGTCGAGAAAGAGCAATTGAACAATTATTTGGCACTTGAGAATGATCATATACATTGCTTCCATAAATATTGGAGGCGATTGCTCGGACTACTCCAGGTACAAAATTTAAAATATTGACCTATAAATTAAATATTAGTACTAAAATTATTTAATTATGAAAGATACATTATTTTCAAATCCTTACCGTCAAAATCGGCAGAAGAAACGCCGGTACAGAGTCTCCACTGCTGTCGGGGAATATGATACACCCCGCCAACTCCAAAGCAAAACCGATCGCATATCGATCAAGACCCTGATGATCGTCTGTCTCTGGAGCGTGATCAAAGTGGGACCGTAACTCTCGAAGGGAAATAGAACGTCTGCCAAATTTTATATTTAGCTTAATCACAATTTATGAACAAAAAAAAAACTAAAATTCATGTAGAGTCTAATCAATTATCTCCCATCTTTGCAGAATGCTGATATATCATCCTGCCCAAATAACTGATGGATGTATGCCGAAAAATCTCCATCAATATATCCAGTCACCGGCTCACCAATGGTGGATAAACCCCACAGACATGCGACGTCCTAAAAAAATTATATTACTATACCATCTTTTTAATATTATAATTAAATTAATAATATTTTAGTATTTACCTCTAGAGTTACGATCATCTCGCCAAAATTGAAGTGAAATGTGTGAGTTTCTAGCCTCCAAAACTCTATTAACGCGCTCAATAAACCCGTATCAATTTTTAAGTTATGGGCCTCCGCTTCTTGCACATAAATCTCACGCAGCCTAGCGAGATGAAGAAATCCCATAACTCGCAACCTACTCTGAATGTGCGAGATGTATGGTATCGTCAGACGGTGAGTGCGAAAACGAATGACATTGTTATCTCTCTGTAATTTTCATTTCATAATTAGCTTCTCATATATATATGTATTTTATTATTATTTTTATAAATATAATGTACCTCTGCCTGACTATAATGTATCCGATGTTTGTCTTCAGGGAGATAAATTATGATATTTTCATTTTGTTGCTCGCCTGCCATTATCTAGTACAAAAAATCATTTCATAATTAATTTAGAATTATTTTTTACTTCATTTTTAATCTATCTATTATATAATTAAATAATAAATAAATTTTACAATTAAAAGCCTAATTAAATATATATTATTCTATAATTAAATATATATTATTCTACAATTAAAAGATTTTACAACTACATTATATTTAGATAATTATAATTTATTCTACAATTAAACCCTAATTAAATCAATAATTATTCTACAATTAAATCAATAATTAATATATAATTAAATAATATATAAATTAATTCTACACAAATAATTAATAACTAATCTAAAATTATAATTACACAATTCTACAATTCTATAATTTAATCTATAATTAAATACTTTTTTAATTAAATAGACAATTAAATCTATAATTCATGAATAACTAAATCTATAATTAAATAATTTCACATTTACACCTATAATTAATCTTCAATTAAATTATAATTAATATATTTTATAATTAAATCAATAAATAAATTACACAATTTTATCTACACAATTTAAATCATTAATTTAATCTACACAATTTAATCTACACAACTAAATTATATTTATATTTCAATACCAATTATTTACATAAATAAATTTTACCTTTAATTGCAATACCAAACGCGTTGATGCACTCGTACGTTTTTTCTTCTCTTCTCTTCCTCTCTCTTCTCTTCTCTTCCAATCTCACTCCTCTTTCTTTTTCTCTTTTTTTCCTTCTCTTCTCTTTCTTTCTTTCTCTTCTCTTTTTTTCTTTCTTTCTCTTTCTTCAGCAACGCGCAGATGAAAATCTGCGCGTTTGTTATATATAGAGGCAAACGCGCGCCGCGCGGTGGCGCGCGCGTTTCAAGATAATAAGCAAAACGCGCCACGGCGCTGGCGCGTTTCATCCACGCCAGATGCGATGGCGCGTTTCCATTCGTATATTTATAATTTTACCGTTATCATTCTTATTTTTAATAATATTAATTTACTAATAATTATTAATATTAAAATCTGACGTTTGACGTTAGGACTGTTGGACAGGACCTCACCCTGTTATTTCTTTGAGGAAAATCTTGAATAAATATTATGTGTTGTTTTATCATTAGATAATATTCATTCAAATTTCATATAATTTCATTATCATTTGATAGTCCATCAAATATCGTTAAATTGAAACCATTGCAAATTATATAAAAAATTGATGATCTTTAATGGACTATCAAACGATAATAAAATTACATAAAATTTGAATGATCATCAATTCATAGGAAGGAGAACACATCTATATAGTGTTGTACGAAAATAATGTTGACAAGTTCAATCCATCCGACCCTTGTGACTCAATTCGTTATTTATTGGATTGAGATGTTACCGAGTTTGGTATAGATTTTAATTTTGACTAATTTATTATTTTCAATTGGGTTATAAATTTGTTTTTAGAAGTCCGGGTGTAAATCCATATTCAAAGTGCAAATTATGAAACAGTTGTTACTTCTCATGGATTTTTTTTGTTATATTTTGGCGTTGTTACATGTTATTGACTTTTGTTTCTGTTTTATGAATGCTTTATTTTTTGCTTACGGATGTTATATGCTAAATTATCTTTATTTTACTTGTATTTTTATTTTATTTTTAATTGTGTCCAATCTTAAAAAAATACAATAATTAGCTTGTACAAAAATATAATGCCAATATATATAACAATTAATACAAAATAATTAGGTTTATCGGACCAGCAAAAATATATATACATACTTAGAAAATCTGCTAACACAAATAGTATGATAATTTCAAAGAGGCAATTGGGCGGTGCATATGATAAAGTGTGCATTTCGAAAGAAGAAAATATGCATCAGGACTCGAGTGCAGCGGATTATACAAGAAGTTTGCTTTACTCATAGCTAAAACAATCAATTTTTAATCACGGTTTCATTGTTTGGTAAGTGGAATCTAATTAGCTACAGGAAAGTGTCGTATTTACATTTGAAAATGATCAATTGCATCAGCAAAAAAAATTCTCATCTCGAAATTTTGATTTGAACATATTGCATTAGTAATGTTGATGTAACTATATATTTGTATCTATTTTGTAGATGCAAGTAAGTATAGTTATTTTTTTTTCTGAAAATGAATGGAAGGGGCGCACTAAAATGCTGATGCACATTAGTACTACATCAGTTCTCACGGATGTAAATAAATATGATATTTTTTTCATCAGCTTAACAGATGCAAATAAATTCCCTCCAGTTGGCGCTGAAAAACCAAAAAATTCCCTCCAGTTATCGCTGAATCGTTGGATACAGTTGAAGATGGATCTGCACCCTTAATTCTAGGTTTAAACCTTTTAACTCACTCACCCATCCCATTTTTCTGATTTTTCTCTCTCTCATCGTTCTCTCCAAGGTTATCAGCGACGCCGCTTATTCTCAAATCTCTCTCATCGCTCTTTACTCTCCGCAGAGATCCCAAAGATCCAGGCCGGAGATCTCTTCACTTCGTCTTCCCAGAGATCCAGGCCGGAGATCTCCGCCTAGGTCACCGCACTGCACCGGCGCCGGCGCCAAGACCACCTCCCTCACTCCTTCGCTTCACCCGGTGCTGCCCTCTTCCTTCATACTCGAAGCATCTCGCCTAAGCCCAGCAACAACCCCTGTCTGCTGCTTCTTCTCCTCCCCACCTGGCCAAGGAGTGACCTTTGGGTATTGCACGAAAGGTATTTATTTAAATTCCCAGAAAAAGGAGGCCAAGGTATTAGTTTAGTTTAAAATGATTTAGTTTAAATCTAGTCTGAAATAGTTATCATTTCATGCCAAACTGTAAGGATTCAAACAAATAGATACAAATGGACATTAATGATTATCAAAAACTGTTACACAAAATATGATCTTTTTCCATTATATGAGGATTTGAACTCCAAACTTTCAAGCTCTGGCAAATAAAAATTTTGAACCGGCCATGCGCAACCTCCTTTAGGGAAAGTATATATCATTAAAACATAAAATCAGATATTATCATCTTATAGACAGGTGAACAAAAAATTTGAACTATTTATCGGGAGGGACTTGTCAGAAAGTTTGGGGAATGAGTGTCCATATGAAATTTGAACTTTTAACCATTAATTGAGATCATTATCTGATATGATGCAGTTTTCAGAGAATTGTCAGAGAAGTTTGGGTTGCATCTTGGAATGACAAATTACAAGGATTCAAACAAATAGATACCCACTTACCCAAACAACTAATTATAATCTTGTCCATTGCAGTAAAAGAAAGAACTAACCTGTATTTGGAGGCTTCAATTCCCCTCCAAAGAACATACTTCCCCAAGACACTAGGCATGCTTATTAATTTATTTATTATGTTATTTTCTTTTTGAAAGAAGAAGTGTGTGACATGTTGATATACAATAATTGGACAATGGTTAACACATGATATTTTGCTAGTTGGATTTGTCAGTGTGTGAAAATTCTTAATTGTAAACTATTTTCTGATATGGATTATATTTGTCTGAATATGCATGTTGAATGTTGATGAATGTTGGTGTGAATATTTTGAGAAATTTTGTTATTAATATCAGATCTATTAGGTTTAAATCATGGTATGAATATTGAGATTTTGAAAAATCTTGATATAAATGGTGGGTTTAGCGTTTGTTATAGAAATGAAAGACATCATCTGTTATTAAAAAGAATAATGAAATATATCATCTGTTATTAGATGCAAATAAAAGAAAATATCATTATATTAACATATGCTAATATCAATAATTACATCGGTATTATGCTTGCAAAAAATTAAAATTTGCTTCAGGGAATAAATGGAAATGACAGTGAATCTTGCATCTGTCTTTCTTGATGTAATAAAATGTTGATGCAAATAAAAAATCGGATGCAATTGATTATCACTATCAAGCGTATTTACATCTGCGCTTTGCATAAGCTTTCGGATGTTAAAGATTTTTATCATAAGCCTACTGATATAAATAGTGTTTATTACATCTGATCTATCAGATATTAGTGCGACGCTCTCCTGTAGTGTTATAATGAGAAAATTAGTTTAATGTCACTTCAAAATTTAAAATTAAAAAAAATGTCACTCTAAACTTCAAATTTAGTTTTATATCACTCTAAGCTTAGTTAATTCAGAATTATGCCACTCTGATATAATTATTATACATTTTTAATTAAAAATATATGCATTCGAAATAGTAAATTAGTATTTCTAAAAATATCCTTCGGATGTGTCTTCCCTGATCCTTCACAGCTGCATCTCTGAAAACTGAGCTTCTGACTCTGGAATGTTATTGACCTCACCAATTCCATGGAGATGCACTAGAAGGTTATGTGCTCTCGAGATTGAGACGTGAGATAGAAGGATAGGTCATGGGACTTGCGCTGTCTCGCTGCTATCTGAGGTTCAATACAGTCAAGAAGAAAAGATAAGAAAATGAAGAAGAAAACGGAAAGAGAGAGAGAGAAGATGATGTTGATATACTATTGAAGAGTTGCAAAAAGGGGTAGATGAAGAAGGTAGTGCCTCCGTATATGAAGAGAGACCCAAAGCATCGATTCTCACTCCTCATTCGACTTTTTTACTAGTTTTCCCTTAAATTTCTATTTTCAGTATAGTTTTGTTGTTCTTTCTCAAAGCTTTGATGGTTTTCTAAGTATCAAGCTCAACATTAACAACTTTGTTTAGTGCTGAAACTATGAAATTGACCTCGATATTGCTGTTTAACACTCAATAGTTATGACATGAACATCGGACAAAGGTAGCAAAGCATTTGGGTGGGAGAGAACTGCTAATTTTGAGCTTCACTAACCGGTGGTTTAAGGGTATGTTTGGATGACATAAGAATAGCAAAATAGTTACTGTTTTCAGAATAGAAATAGTAACGTCACAATCAAACACAAATTTGTTGTTTCGAAATAGTGAGAATAACTGTTATTCTATTATTTCGAGAGGGAGATAAATATCTGTTGTTATTCTTAACTCTTCATTACTATTTCAAACAAACAATCCAAACAACATTCATACTATTCAGAATAACATCACCTTTTTAATATTCTCGCACTAACCGAAAATTCACTATTTTTTCATTATTATCACTTACTATTTTCAATTTCTCTATTCTTACGCTATTCTTTGCACGATCAAAATATACCCTAACTATCTAATTTCTAAAGATTATGTATGGAAGTATGCTCGTCTCCGTGACATGAATGTACCAGCTCCTCGCTATGCATTCTATCTTTGGAAGGAGATCAATAGGAATCGACTCACATGGAGTTGGTGAGGTCGATGCACGCATTCCAAAGTGCATTCTAGAGTAAGAAGCTTAATTTTTAGAGATGCGGCTCTGAAGGATCAAGGAAGACACACCCAAGGATATTTTTTAGAAATACTAATTTATTATTTTAAATACATATATTTTTAATTAAAAATGTATAATAATTGTATTAGAGTGGCATAATTCTGAATTAACTAAGTTTAGAGTGGCATAAAACTAAATTTGAATTTTAAAATAATATTTTTCTGATTTTCAAATTTTAGAGTGACATTAAACTAATTTTCTCTAGAATAATAATGCAATTTCCCCATGAAATAGTTAGCAATTGAAGAATTTTTCAACATTATTATTTTGTTTCTTGGGAGAATGTTGTCAAGTTTCTCAAAAATATCTTGTCCATTGAGGCTTAAAAATAAAAATTATGTAGAAGTCAAACAACAAATTGTTTTTATTTCTTGGGAGAACGTTGACAAGTTTCTCAAAACTACCCCATCCATTGCGGCTTAAATATAGAAATTGTGTAGAAGTCAAACAACAAATTGTCAAATTGTGACCTGATCTATTTATTTAAAAAAACTGTTTCGAATTGGCATAAAATATTTGTAATTATTTTGAACCATTTTATTTGACTGACTTTATTGTTTAATTATGTTAGATATTCAAATGCTTCAATTTTTAAAAAAGATATCTATATTTATTTATTATAATTTTATGAATTTTGTTATAAAACTTAACAATATCTATAAAATTATTTCTCCTCTCCTTCCTCTCCCTCTCCCCTCTTACAAACCCTCTTTTCTAGACCTCTCAATCGTATATATTGCGTCTATTAAGAAGTACAAAAAACTATATTTATCTCTACTATTTTCTCTCATCTTCTCTGTTCATCTAATCACTCCTTTCTATTGACTTCCTCTTTTATAAAACTCAAAAACTACTAAAAACTTTAATAAAGTATAGTCATTTCAACATAGTGGTGATTTTAAAGAAAGAGAAAATTATTATCAAGTCAATCACTCTGCTTTCAGTCTCTTATGATAGAGTTGATTTTCTATCAGCATGCAAAACAAATCATTACTCACATTTTTCTTCATTTAGTATTTTTTGGCTGACACAATTGTTTCAAAAATTCTACTAAGACTTCTCATCATAAGATGAGTTATCGATACTCTTTTGGATGATGGGAGGCATTCACAAACATTGAATAAAAAAATGACTATATTAATGTGTTTGTGTAGCGCTTATATTATTTTTCTCCTTTTAATTTTGATTTTTCTGATTTCTTAATGTAAAAATTTTAAATACGGAAAAACCGTAAACACAATTACCAAAATTCATTTGACAAAAATATTTTAATTCAAAACGAAAGTGTATTTAATTCATAACAAATTATTATAATAAATTACAATTGACATATATCATTCATATAAATTGAAAAAAATAAGCAACATTTGCATGACAACATGCGAAACTTTTCCGTCTCTATCTTGTCACCACTCACGCAGGACTTCACACTAAATTTATAATCATACAACAAGTTAGATCATGACATCAGGAAATAAACTTTTCTAGTATGCTAAAGATCATTGGAAAAGAAAGACGGTAGAAAAAAAGAATTTGAGGAGTTAATTTTTTTATAATGATTAGATTATCAATTTCCCAACTTTTAAGACAATTCATCCATTTGAATATAAATCGACAACAATATTTCATCCGCCCCCTATATGGAAAGCATATATAGTTGAAATTTTGAACTAGAGACACTAAAAATGAAGAATATTAGTTTTTTTTCATTTTATCATAATTAATATATATGATTATTTATTTCTGAAATACACATAGCCAATTAACTATTCTCATTTTCAAATTAAAGGACCAATAGAAAAAAAAATGAGAATTTGTCTTTTTAGGAATATTAATAATGTGTTATTTGAAAAGAAACGACAACATGCAAAAATATATCACTAAAATATTTTTATGGTGGATATTTATATTTTTATTATAAACATCTCATATCAGTTAAAAAGATGCAATAGCTAGCTTGTACGGAAGAATTGTCAAATATAAATTATATGATAATTTTCCTTTTAGATTGTTTTACTTTTTAATATTTAAATGTTATTATTTCTGTAACTCTGTTGTGTCCATTCATATTTTTCTTTCCACTCCTATATGCAATAAGATGGCAAGTCCAACGAGATTTGGCAAACCAGGCTGGTCTGGATCGGATAAAGTCATATTTGATTTACTTTCAGATTCATGTTGGTATTGGACTTATCTTGAATCGATCAATTTGGGGTTTGATGGACTAATGTGTTGGAGTAACTATAGGAATCAAATTATGTTGGTTCGGATATTAATGAATTTCGGACCAATTTGGATATGAGTTGACTTAGGTGTTAGATCTTTCTTTTTCCGAATTATGGAACGGGCTTTAGATATAAATCGAGCATGTAAGAGTGTGTTTGAACAAATTCAATTGTTTTGATTAGCCTCGGCTTACCTATTAAATCATATTACATTAGATTAAATTTCTTACAATTTTTTTTTTATATTTTTATAAATAAATTACTGTCATTCAAATCATATGGTTTCAGATATTATCGGGTAAAATAATCAAACTAACTTAACCAAGAGCACAAAAATGTAGGGCTGTAAACGGAACAATAGTCTGAAATCATATTAGTATCCGCTTTTTATTTCACGGATACGGACATTAAATGGATGTCAAAATTCAAAATTAAAACTGCCTTAAACAAATACGGACACAAAGCGGATATTCAATGGATACAGATTTTGTGATGGATATGAAATAAAAATTAATGTATATTACTAATAGCTATACATATATAATAAAAATATATTAACAATAAGTATTTACAATGAATATATTTGTTAATATTTATAATAATAATATAGTATACAAATAAAAAATATTGACAAATTATACTACATTATAAATAAAATTTTATAATATATATTCTGTTTCAGATATGAATAATAGAGTCTAAAATCAAATTTATATCCGTATCATTTATTACTGATACGAATATGAATAATTTATACTCGAATGCGGATGATATATTTTCGGACGGAGCATTTACACCCCTACAAAAATGTCATGGATGTATATCATAAATTGAGTGTTTAATAAAAAAAATTTATGGTTTCGGTCTTATTAGGTCAGAAGTTAGACTAACTTAATCAAATATATGATTTCGGATCCTATCGGATCAAACAATCATACTTAGTTAAGAGCTCAAATATATCATGCATGTATGTCATAAGTTGGTTATGTTTAATAAACAAACTTGCAATTTTTTATTTTATTAAATTCAAGATAACTTCTTACACATTCTTTAGGAAGAAAGATTTGACATTATTATAGAATAACTATAATAACTTAGTGTATATAGAGGCGATTATTTGGAAATATAATATATTTTTGTTTGAAATTGATTACACACAAATATCTTTTGGCGGCTTTTAATATGGACAATTATTTTGGAAATTCAATAGTTTGTACCAAACTATATATCACTAAAATATATTAACAATATCTCATACTAGTGAAAAAGACAATAGCTTGTAGCCTTGTACAAAAAATATAATGTCCAAAAAAATTATATAACAATTACTTAACACAAAAAGGTTTATCTGACCACAAAGAACTATAACAGAGGCACTTCATATGACAAGGTGTGCATTTCGAAACAAAGAAAGTATGAATCAGTACTTGAGTGACTGCGGATTGTACATGAAGTTTGCTCCGCTCAGAACTGAAGAATTTATTTTTAATCACGTTTAATTAATTCCACACGAGACAGCCAGTAATTGAAGAATTATCCAACATTATGATTTTATTTCTTGAGAGAACGTTGACAGTTTTCTCAAGAATATCGTATCAGTGCAGTTTAGATATAGAACTAACAAAAGATGCACCGTTGAGAAATAGAGAATAGGTCTCAGAAGATCATCATCGACCATTTTTAGGAAACAAATTAAACTAGCATCATGTATTAGCTGCAAGCTTTTAAAAAACTTCATTTTAACCGTTTAAACTCCGTTTTAACTTCATCAAAATTTTAATGTTAAGTAAAAAACTTCGTTTAAACCATTAAAACCGTTAAAAGCCGTTAAATAACTCCGTTTAAACCGTTTTAACTTGAAATTATTGCCTTACAGTTAAATCCGTTAAACCGTTTTTTAAAACCTTGATTAGCTGTCAAGCTAAATATAGTACCTAGCAAGATTTGAGCAAAGGAAAATTCAGAAATTGTAATTTAGGAAATTGGCCAACGGTTATAATACCTCTCAATCTATAAAGAGGTTTTAGTATACAGTGTAAGATCAGAACAATTTTGTTATAACAAATTTATTCATCATATCTTTATAAAACTCTTTATGGTATCAGAGCAGAGAAATTAGTACCAGTAACCGGTACATAGCCACAACTAAAATCACCAGAGGCAACAATGACAGAAGAAGAGTCAGCCTCAACAGAAAGCAACACCTCAACAAAGTTAACATCAATGCTACTCAATGGCAAGAACTACATGCCGTGGGCCAGAGAAGCAACCATTTGTCTCAAAGGCAGAGGTAAATACAGGTATGTCACAGGTGATAAACCAAAACCGAAAACAAACTCAGAGGAGTGGGAGACCTGTGACAATAGACTTATGACCTCAATATTGAATTCCATAGAGCCTCAACTCAGTGAACAATTTGTGTACTTAGATACCTCCAAATAAATGTGGGAAGCAATCAAAAAACGGTTTGGTAATCAAAATAATTTCGCACACATCTTCCAAATCAAACAAGATATTGTCCAAATCAAACAAAACCAGAGACCAATCACACTGTTTTTTGGAGAAATGAAGAAAAAATGGGATGAATTAGACATCCACCAACCAGAGATAATAGAGGCAGAAAAAATCCGAGAAAGGAAAGAACAAGACCGCACTTTTCAATTTCTTGCAAACCTGGATCCAAGCTTTGAGCAGGTTCGTCAACAAATTCTTCTCAAAACCTCGCTTCCTCCTCTTGAGGAGATTGTGTCACTGTTAGAACAAGAAGAATCGCGGAGGTCCGCAATGAACTCCGACACACAATCCAGTGATAAGCCAGAGAACCAAGCCTTTCTGTTAAGCAATCAAAATCATAACCGAAAACCTAACAACCCTAGAGGGGAGATGTGGGGAGCACGCAACACGACCAGGTGCGACCATTGCAAGAAAGAAGGCCACGACCGAGACCAATGCTGGTTCCTCAACCTGCACCTCCGCCCGAAGTGGTGGAAAGGCGACAAAGGGGGAGAGGCGCGCACAGGCGGCGGCGATAAAGGAGAAAGAGGGAGAGACAGGGACAGATCGCGTGAAAGAGAAGGGGTCTTCTCTGTGCAAATGGGTCCACCTCATATGTGGGTTCGGGTTCGGATCTTGGTGTAGCTAGCGGGTCCGAAGCAGGCCAGCCCAATTCCCTTCTTTCCCAACAGCAACTAGATCAAGTCTTGGCCCAGATCAAATCTTCCCTTGGACAGAGAGGTAAATTCACAGGTATGGTCTCAAAACAGTGTTTAAATTCATATACAAATAATAATTGGATTGTTGATTCAGGTGCAACAGACCATATGACTGAAAATATTAATCTTTTGACTAATATACAACCAACCAAAAATACTCAAAATGTTATTGTTGCGAATGGTGCCAAAGTACCTATTAAAAATACAGGCAATACCAATTTATTTTCAAAAAATATTCCAAATATCTTGCACCTACCAACCTTTAATTCTAATTTAATATCCGTAAGTAAGATTACTAAAGATTTAAATTGTGATGTCATTTTCTCATCTAAAGCTGTGATATTTCAGGACAAAACAACTCGGATGACGATTGGTAAAGGCCATTTAGAAAACGGGCTTTACATTTTAAATTTTTAAAATAAAGCGTTTGTTGCTAATATTGTAGAACAAAATAAACTGTGGCACTGGAGGATTGGACATCCTTCAGATAAAGTTTTAAATAAGCTATTTTCTTTTTCTAATTTAGATTCTAGCTATTGTGATATTTGTCGATTGTCAAAACAAACTAGATTATCTTTTTCATTATCCAATAGTAAAACCTCAAAAATATTTGAACTTATACACTCGGATGTTTGGGGACCTGCACCTGTAGAATCTTATAATGGTTTTAGATATTTTGTTATATTTATTGATGATTTTCACGTACTACTTGGATTTATCTCCTTAAATCAAAAAATGAAGTTTTTTCTATATTTCAAGAGTTTACAAACCTTGTTGAAAATCAGTATGAAACAAGAATTAAAATATTTAGGTCCGATAATGGAACAGAATATATTAATACTAATTTTTCTAATTTTTTTAAACAAAAAAGAATTTTACACCAAACAACGTGCATTAATACACCAGAACAAAATGGAATTTCAGAAAGAAAAAATCGTCACATATTAGAAGTTACTAGGTCTCTTCTTTTTCCAATCAAATGTTCCCAAAATCTTTTGGTCAGATGCTATCCTCACTTCTATATATCTTATTAATAGATTGCCTAGTTCCATTTTAAATAATAAAAGTCCACTAGAAATTTTAAACAAAAGAAAAATGAACTTAGATCATCTTCGTGTATTTGGTTGTACATATTTTGTACATGTCAAAAGACAAGATAAGTTAGATAAAAATTCAGTAAAAACCATGTTTATTGGATATTCATCACAAAAGAAATGATACAAGTGTTATGATCCTACTAATAATAAATTATACATATCTAGAAATGTGGCCTTTTTTGAAAAAGAACCTTTTTATAAAAAAGAAGAGAATTCTACAACACACCCTAGGGATGACATTATTCTTCCAGAATTAACTTTTTTTGAAGGTACAAATACACAAAGTCACTCAGAAGGAGAGGAGTTACATTTAGGGGGAGAAAATCAAGAAAATGCAACTCAAGAAAATGAAAATCCTAGGAGATCAACGCGGCCAACACAAACATCATCAAGGTTACGTGACTTTGTCACATACAATGTAAGTTATCCAATTCAAGATTATGTTTCTTATAAAAATATTTTTGTTGATCACAAAGTTTTCTTGACTGCCATTTCTAAAGAAATCGAACCAAACAACTTTGAAGAAGCCAATAATAATCCAACTTGGTCCCAAGCAATGGTAGAAGAACTTCAAGCTCTTGAAAAAAATAATACCTGGACTATTATGTCATTACCAAAAGGTAAAAAGCCAGTAGGTTGCAAATGGGTGTATAAGATCAAATACAATAGTGATGGAACTATAGAAAGATATAAAGCCAGATTAGTTGCAAAATGATACACACAAACCTACGGTATAGATTATCAGAAAACTTTTGCCCCTGTTGTAAAAATGAATACTGTTAGAACATTGCTATCGGTTGCTGTGAATTCGGGATGGAGCTTGTCACAAATGGATGTGAAGAATGCATTTCTTCAAGATAATTTAGATGAAGAAGTATATATGACTCTACCACCTGGATATAAAAATGAAGTGGACCATAACCTTGTTTGCAAGTTGAACAAATCAATTTATGGACTTAAGCAATCACCTCGAGCATGGTATGCAAAACTCAGTCACTCTCTTTTATTTCTTCATTTTAATAAAAGCTCAGCAGATTCTTCAATGTTTGTTAAGCATTCAAATAACATTACAACTATTGTTCTTGTATATGTGGATGATATAATTATCACTGGCAATAATGAGGAAGAAATTAATAATGTGAAAACTTACCTCAAAGAAAAATTTGACATTAAAGATCTAGGAAAATTGAAGTATTTTCTAGGCATTGAAATTGCACACTCAGGTAAAGGTTTATTTCTTTCTCAAAGAAAATACACTCTTGATCTATTAAAGGAGACAGGTAAACTTGGTATAAAACCTACAAATACCCCTATGGATACCAACAATAAACTTGAACCGGAAAGTGGTGAACCTTTAAAAGATATAGCACAATACCAAAGATTGGTTGGTAAGTTAATTTACTTAACTGTTACTAGACTAGACATAGCATTTGCAGTTGGTACTGTGAGTCAATTTATGCATGCTCCAAGAACCACTCATCTAGAAGCGATAAACCGAATTCTTAAGTATCTAAAGGGGTCTCCTGGACAAGGGATATGGATGAAGAAAAATAATACTAATAAAATTCTCGCCTACTCTGATGCAGATTGGGCTGGGAACTTTAATCGAAAATCAACCACAGGATATTGCACATTTGTAGGCGGGAATCTCGTAACATGGAAAAGCAAGAAACAAAATGTAACTGCAAGGTCAAGTGCAGAGGCAGAATACAGAACAATGGCATCAACTGCAAGTGAACTTGTATGGCTTAAGCAACTGCTACACGACATGAAAATTTCATGTGAAGGACCAATGCAAATGTACTGTGATAATCAAGCTGCACGACATATTGCTTCAAATCCAGTATTTCATGAATGAACAAAACACATTGAGGTAGATTGCCACTTCATACGAGAAAAGGTTCAAGCTGGAGAAATTGAGACTCCATTTGTGAGAAGTCAGGATCAGCTAGCTGACATATTCACTAAAGCATTAGATAAAGGAACTTTTCAGAAGATATTGTACAAGTTGAATTCTTTTAACTTGTTCGAATCCAACTTGAGGGGGAATGTTGAGAAATAGAGAATAGGTCTCAGAAGATCATCATCGACCATTTTTAGGAAACAAATCAAGCTAGCATCATGTATTAGCTGTCAAGCTAAATATAGTACCTAGCAAGATTTGAGCAAAGGAAAATTCAGAAATTATAATTTAGGAAATTGGCCAACGGTTATAATACCTCTCAATCTATAAAGAGGTTTTAGTATACAGTGTAAGATCAGAACAATTTTGTTATAACAAATTCATTCATCATATCTTTATAAAACTCTTTATGCACGCTCCGTTGTGCAGTGAGAGCTATTAAATTAACAGCTAAATAATCTATTTTTTTAATTTTAATGAACACTATTTGTACTGCTGTGGATCTACAGTAACTTTCTGGAGGCTTGAATATTATTGATACGGTCAATCATTGCATACCACATCCGTATATCATAGGTTTTGTATGTGTATAGATATGTTATGTGTATAGATATGTGCATGTGCATTCTTAAAAAAACTTCAAAACATCCAAATTAAAATCAACCCTTTAAAATATTTCGGACAAAAATAAGAAAATATAATGAGATACTAATATAATTTAGATTTCTTAAATGATAGATGTCATTTAATTCATTTATAAGCTTAATAAAATGAAAATTTTAAAAGTTATAACACGTTCTTAAAAAAGTTATAACATGTAATTTAATTAAGGGAAGGGATCACTTGACAATGGTTATCTTGACGATTGATCTTTAAATAGATTGATAGTGATTCAAATTTTATACAATCTCATAATCATTTGATAGTCCATCAAAGTCCGTTAAATTAGAATTGTTGTAAAGTACATAACATTTTGATGGACTTTGATAGATTAACAAACAATAATGAAATTGCATGAAATTTTAATGATCATCAATCTATAAGTAGATATAAGTTTTTTTTTAAAGATTTTTTTCATATTTATTTGAAAATTCATTGTCAAGATTGTCAAGATAATCCATTATTAAGGGATCCCTTATCTTTAATTAATTAGTTTCTATATGTATATAACTAGATTCATAACTTTGTGACAATATTAATAAAATTTGAAAGCGTGACCCTCAACTTTTTCTCAAAAAAAAAATATTCTTAAAAGCGAATACATACTCTGAAATATGCAATCCTTTATTGCATTCAACTGCATTTTAAAATACCCGACACGTTTGTGACAACTACATATATAATTTGGAGTGAACGTTCACAGTGCAGTATTACATTTTCCGATAGCTTTGTTCTTTCATGGCAAAATTATACATATGAAATTGAATGAATTCTCGAAGTAGTGGAAGTAGTGGAGGCATTCAAAGGGGAGAGTTAAATTTTAGCGACGCTCATTCCCAAATATATATAGAGTGAATTGATAATTTTTCAGCATTCCATTCTCGGAAGTCAGGCGATGACAGATCAAATATAACATATAGGGATGACTATGTGAGTTCATGTAGGGTAGAGATGATGGGCGGGCAGTCTCTGCGGAGTAAATTCTCCGTGAAGATCTCCGCGGGGAAATATAAACAACTCATTTTAATTTTTACGGCAGTGGTGAAATCTAAACACAAATTAGAATCGCACGGATTCGTAGGGAAAACTACTTAGAGGATACCAAATCAGGGATGATGGGTGAGTTTAGGGATGTCAATAATATTTTTTTATTTATTTATTCGATTTGTATCGTATTTGATGAGATGGATATGAGTAAAAAAAATCGTTAACTTATTTGATAAAGGCAAGGATAAAAAAAATTTCGTTAACTAAATGGATAAAGATCTTTTCGCACCTATTTGTTTTATAAGGTAAATTATTAAAAAAATAATAAAATATTTTCAATAATTATCTCATGTAATAATTTTTTTAAGTTAATTGTTTTTGAGTTAATTATTATAAATTATAATTATTATTTTTTCAAATTTAATCATCTTATAAATTATAATATTTGAATAAAATTTAGTATAATACTTATTAAAATGATTGAATGAGACGATATAAAATTTTATTTTAGACAAGATATTATTTTTATTTTTAATATATTTTATTTTCTAGTTGAAAAAATTGACAAGAGACATTTATATATATTTTTAATTTATTTATTTTAAATGACTCAAGTTAAAATTGATTGCATAGTTATACTTTATTTTCATACTAGCAAAATAAAAATATATTTGTATGAAAAAAATGAGTTTGTATGTTTTTCTAAATGATGATAAGCTAAGTAATACATTAATATTATTCGTAAACAATCATTTCTGTTTCATTAACTGTTTATTTTAACGAATAAAAGTAGGATATGAATAAATCTATTTTTAATAAGAATAGAGTATAAACAAGAATTTTTTATGAGTATGATAATAAAAATATCTCTGCCCGATCCATACAGTAACAATTAACACCCCTAACCCTAAGTGAGTTTAAGTTTTCCACATTCCATTCTCAATCATACATATGCACATAATCATATACGCATTTATTTGTTTCTGAGTTGAAATCTACAAAGAGGTGGTATCAGTTGAACACAAGGGTAACAAACACAAGTTCTCGAGTGCTTTTTTGCCCTCTTTCAATTATCTAAATACAATTTAAACCTTTTCTCTGTTGGGCTGTTGACCAAGGAATCCAAAACACCCTCTTCCAACAAATGCCCAACATCACCACTTTTGCAAAATGGGACGCCACAACGGTAAGTCCGATGAAATACAATACATACAACTATTATATTAACAAAAAAAGAAACCTACAAACATACTACTATTTTTCATATGGCGGTTGGATTTTCTCCTTCCTCCACTATCTCACTCTTTTTCTTCAACTTTCTAAGCCTGACACTTGTTCCTTTCACACTGTTCCCTTTTTCCATCAGAAGCCTTGACATGACATATGCCAGTAACTCCTCTCTGTGTGAAAATGTGAAATCCAAATGTGCATATTCAAATTCATTGTATGATACCTCAACAGCTGCTTTTTTCATAAGCTTGTAGTGCTTTCTCACCATAGAAGGTGGCACAATGCGATCTCTCTGCCCAGCAACCAAATCAACTGGTATGTCTATCAGATGGTAGTTGGCCCCTATATCCAATGGTTCAGGGGACCCATAAGCCTCCATATTTGTACTAGCACTCCCATAGTCATACATTCTGAACTTTTTGGATCTCTTTATTTGAGCAAGGTGTAACGCCACATGAAAGGACACTCCAGGCATGTCATACATGTTATAATGCGGTAATCCTATAGCACCGAGCCAATTTGAACTGTCACCACCAACTGCATATCCCATTAGGGTTTGAACCAGACCACCTAGGCCTGGGTAGTTATGAAAATCACGTGCCAGTTTGTTTAGAAGCATACGAAAGAAGCGGGTCGGAATGTACAACCCAGGGAACAGCGGTGCCAAAATAGGACATAACAACACCACAATCTTCTCAACAATGGTGAACACCAGAGGCAAGTCTTCATGGAAGCCAGCAGGAGATAGCATGATTAATCGGGACAGTCGGTGCGGTAAATTGGAGATCTTCTGTGTGACAACATACATCAGCATCACAGCACCACCAAGGCTGTGACAGATTGCAGAGAGCTTATATGGCTGGTCAGGTGTCAGGTCATCTCGGGGACAAGCTGGGGGCATCTTAGAAAGTTCTGATGTCTTAATTTCATGGATTTTTTCTATTATTGCTGGCATATCACGGGTTCCATGTTCATTGATTGAATATCTCCAGTACCTGCGTTTTTCAAGTATTTATCGGGGATTAAACTTGTGCTACAGAAATATGACAAAAAGAAAATAAATTTATTTAAACACAATCACAACAACTTACATGCGGGAAGATAAATTCTTGTCAACATGCTCTCTTGAGACTAGCCCTCTTAAATTCCCAAGAAATACATCATAACCTGAAAGTAACAGGTAAAGAATTTTTAGTTGTTCAGTATAAAGAGAATACATAACAATGTAGGATGAAACAAAAGTTTTCCAACTACAAACCTTGATCATAAGCAGCAAATGCTGGGGAACCTACAACACCATTAGACACCCATCTGGCAATACATTTAATATTTTTAGAAATGTTACATGTGACTAAATACAAAGTAGCCCTTGTTGTATCGCATAAAAAATAATTGACATTATTAGGGGTGTGATAATTGCAAGAGACTCACCCCATCGACGAATCCAAAATTCCATGTTGCAAAAGCACTACCTTCTGTGAATCACGCCTAAAAGTTTTCATTTACATCGCAACTGGAGTAAATAAAATTATAATAAATTAACTTGGATATCTTAAAGAACAATATCAAATTCAAACCTGGGGAGTCTCTCAAGTAGCAGTATGTAGCCATCAGAAGTGACTACTTTTATTGCCTCATATGGGTACCTATAACATCAAATGTATATATCAGTTCATTATTTTTACAGATACATCCCTACAACCTGCTGTACTCATCCCGTGAAAACCTACTATGCATCATCCACAATTTCACACTTGCTCCACATTCTAACATACAACATGCAGGCAGCAATTTTAAGTAGTGTGTGCAAGAATTGAGTGGTGAAACATTTTCAGTGCTTTTGCAGATAAGACCTAACTATCACATGCCTTGATGAGAAAAGACAAATTTGTTAGTATCATATGTGGAGCCGTGGACAACTCAGATATGTCTAATGATACCACTTCCATGAGCCACTTTATGAGACCTACCACATTCAACTGACTTAAAGCAATTATGTCTAAATACATGAGTGATTTACTAATACCTAGTAAGAACAAGAGCCATTAGGCTTTTTGTCTTTTCTTTCTGCTTGACTTAAACTTGTTTCTAACAATGAGGTATCAATTTGTAATTAACACAGATATGAAAGTTACTGGCCATTAATTCCAACAACAAGTAACTAGGTTCTTTTAGCAAGTGTAAATGACATACCAACAATACCACAGCCCCACATAAGAAGAATATATATGTAGATCTAAGTATAATAATAGCAGAATAATTCATACCCGAGCTCATTAATAACATCTTCACAGGTGCGTGAATCAGTATTCAAGTAATGGGGAAATGCAATTTGTCTTTGAGTGGGGATCGGGTTTGCACTCCCAACTGTAGCTGTTGGAACTGGGATCTCAGTATCACTGTCACTTCCCTCATCATCTCTGCTTTCATGAGGATAAAGCCAGGAGTAAACTTTGTTCCCTGCCTCTGTTGGCGACAGAATGAAATGAGCTACCTTCTGCACCGTCTCGAATACAGATTCTATGAACATTTCTATTGCTAGTTGAAGATCCTATTGACGAGAAAAAATTTCCGTTGAGAAACAGTCCACTCTTATAGAAATTAAGTCTCAATTCTCAAATAATGCCTCAAACAAGTTCAACTAACTAGTTTTAGCATGAAAACATCAAAACAACCAGTTGCATGGAGTGATCAGTAAAATAATGAAGTGATCCATGCCTCTAATTTCCATTGAGCAACACAATATAAACCTAAGGAATAGATCATGATAAAATCAACCTAAAGATTACCTCAATGACCCCACGCCTCCTATCGGTGGCCCGCTGAACCACATGCTCCTTTACCAAAAGAGTTTTTCTCCCAACAGCACTACTTGTACCAGATCTCCTTGTCTTTCCCTGAACAACTGAAGCAAGACAAGCGGCGACCAGAGGAGGAGTGTTATTGGCCAAAGCATCCATGAGAGAACATACCTGACAAAACGCACCAGTCTCCTATCATACTTGGAGAAACTACTGGTACGGGAGATACGTGAAGAGGTTGAGAGAGGAGAGGAAGGGGCAAGAGGATCTCCGTATTCTTCCTCTCCATAAGTAGAATACTCTGAGGAAGATTCTGCGTCTGATGCATCAAAGGAGAGCTCATGGATGAATTCGTTGAATGAAGAAACACCACTATTTTTCAAAGAAAGTAAAAGAATAGTTAGGTTTAACAACACTACCGAGCGTACATAAAGTTGTGTTGTTCTAGAATTAGTGAGATTTAATCCTAGAATTGATCGCTTCACAACTAATCATAGAGGCTTAATGACACAAATCTGGAAAAATTGGAAGTAAAACAGGGCCAAAATGAACAATTGATTGAACAGGTCAGTTTAGTTTTATATCAGCAAACTCAGAAGCAGCGTCTCCACAATACCATTTTTGTTTTTTAAAGCAGGCAAAACGCGTAAAATCTTGTAATAATAAGGAAATGCAAGAAGAAGTGTAAGAAGATATGTTAAAAAGAATAATCTAATGGAGTTATGCAGTCACAAAAATTTAGGAAACGTAAAGATATAGAATAGATAGATTACTTCTCCATCCAGCGTGGGAGGCGGGGTCCACGAAATGAAGGCCTGAGTTCCCATCCACTAACCCCTTCTAGGATGTTTGATGTCCCTGGTAAAAGTGTCAGCAATAAAGCTGAAACCCCATTTATCAGCCTAGCTATGTTGTTCAGAGATTCATATGTGAATGTCTTCACAGATCTGTCATAATTAAGAGATTAGAAGAAAAACTTAGATAAAATAAGGAAACGATAATCAGGGACGATCCAATTCTTGCAAAAAATTGTAAATTTTTCGTTTCTATAATTTGTTGGAGCTAGATGTGTCCTAATTACAATGCAAAAGGGGGTGCGACGACCAACTAGATAACTACCCTCAGAAAAGGAACATAGCATTTAGTCCTAATTTGTACACTATATAATCCATATATAACTTAATAAACAAAGTGCGACCGCAACGTTATCAATTTATCATCAATTAAGCTTACCATTCTATGAGCCAAATTTCCATTTTATTACAGTACCCCAAATCTAAATATACCCAGAGAAAGTCGCTTGTTCCCCCCTTTTTCCGTCTATCATTAATTAACAATCAGATGTGCATTCACGAAACCATTACTCTTCCATATCAAACGTATCCTCAATACCCCCATTTAATTTACAATTTTGGAAGCAACCTCCATTTAAATTGAACCCAGACAAATGACTCGCCAAAAACAAAAAAGATCTCAGAATGGGTGAGGAACAACGAGAGAGAGAGAGAGAGAGAGAGACTGACTCTTTAGTGACGGCAAGAATATTATCAACGAACTCTCGCAACATAATAATCAGGCCTGCGCTCTGTGATTTCTAGAGAGAGAGGGAGCGGAGTGCGGAGAGAAGAAAACGAGGGAAGAATGATGGACCTTTTCTCATTAAATTCTGCTTCATGGGAGAAGAAAGGACTTTCGCGTGGAACACCTTGGCCGCTTGCACATTTTTAGTTTTTACCCGTAGATTTTCACAAATATAGTATTTTAGCCGTGTACCCACATAAAATAAATTATCTTATGACCTCACTTTTTTTTTTCGTTGTCGAGATTAGTGAACTGCTGGCTGATGCTATTCGTATTAAATGATTGTCTCTGTGCTGGTGATAATAATATAGTATATAAATAACGCGGTATTTCAAAAAATTTGGCGATAGCAATATAAATTGGCGTTTGATTGTATATCATTTTATGATTAAACTAAATTAATAAAATTCAATCTTTTAGACTATTAATTTATGTTAATATCACTGGTGCATTTTATCAGTTGTTCAATCTTTTACAGAGATAGTATCGCAAAACGCCTTCTATTATGTGGGTTACTTGCGTGGCAGTGGCACCCTGAGATTTCTTGCAAGCATTAACGGGCTATTATTACACGCACACAGCATGACGCCATAACAGCAATCCTCTTGCTTGGAGGCTTGGGGGGAGAATTATTACTATGGCATATGAATTATGATACGAGGGGCGGAGGGGCCGAGGGGTGGGCCGTAAGCAAGGAATCGTTGGTTGCCCCACACCTCCTCTCAGTTTCACCGGCCTAAAATCTCATGTGCGCGTGCAAATCGTTGTAACGGGTTAAGACTTAAGTGTGAGTGTGTGGGATCCACTTCATTTGTGGATGACAAGGAGTTTTATGAAGCAATAGCATGACAACATATATTGCTATACAGATATAGGTCGAGCAAATCAAAGAGTAAATGTGGTTTCAGTCTTTCAGAGCATGGCGTGGGTGCGACGCGGCGCCACGTGGGAAAGTGGATAGGGACGAAGGGAAAGTGGATGGTGCCACGCGGTTCCGCTTATAAACAGATTTCAATCCATTTTATCAAGCCTTGTACCTTCTTCTTTTTCCAGTAAAACTTTAAGATCACTTATTTATATATCACCCTCAGGGGATATTAATAGGGTATGATATGTTGCGCTAAATAATTTTTTTAATTTATTATTTTATAAAATAAAATTTAATTTAATAAGTTTTTCTTGAGATACTTTTTTGTATATCCTAAGATGATTTGACAAGTTGATCAAGTTAGATGCTAGAAGAAGTCTTGAAATTTTATTTGAAGATTTAAGGTCAAAATATGTAACGTATAATTTAATAAATTTAAATTTGTGAATTAATAAGTAAGAGAAAAGCTTTCTATCTATGCGAAATGTTATAACGATTTTCAAAGGTTATAATGGCTCGGCTTGATAAACTCAAAATTTTCTAAGACGGAAAGTTTCACAATTTCACCAGAGACTATCATTATATAATGGTTTAGACAGTTGAACGCTTCCTTGAACCATTATAACACTTCTGGAGACAGTCAGAACTTAATCAACATGGTCAAACTCAGTCAAATTATTGTCAACGTTTTGTAAAACATTCAATGCTTTCTTATATCGTTGTAACAATTCATTTCATTAATTTTTAAACTATAATAACGTTGCATAAAGAGTTATGATAAGGATTATTCTTGTTAATTTCTAATTAAAATTTAATAACGGTTCAAGAACCGTTGTCATGGTTATTGTAGCGTCTCTCTGCGTGAGAAACTCAACTGTCTAATTGAAAGTAGCTCTATTTAAGGGGATTATTTCATAACTTGCAAACTACTAAAACTCTCACAATTTTACTCCCAACCTAATGCTCTTCCTTTGCAAACACATTTAAGAAACTTTCTAGTTTTTGAATCAAGTCAAATCAATAGAAGATCTTGATTATAATTTTTGAGCAACTAGTGCTCCCTCTATCTTTGAGCGCCCGACTCAATTCTTTTTGAGTTTTTGCTCATCATTTTCTTGAGTCTTGAGTGCTCATTTTCTTTCTTTATTTTTTATGTTTATTTTTAGTCTTCTTGCATTTGTTCTTGTGAAGAAGCTAAATTTCAAGTTGTAAAATATTTTTGGGTTTAATAAATTGTTGTTCATTAGTGGAACTTGTCCCGAAGATGTATGTTTTTTATAATCAAATTCCGTTAAAATCCTCATATTCTTTACTTTTTAGTACATATATTTTTTAGTTATTAATATTCTCAATTTAATAAAATTTATATTTCTTATGAAAAGTTATCGATCTATTAGTTTACATTAATTATTCTTCATAGTAATTAATATTTATTCGATTCTCATTATATATCTATATTTTTTGAACATCTTTGTTGACTAGGTTTTTAAACATTCTTGTGACATCTTTTCTTAGTCACCGTTTAATATTTTTGTAGCTGAGAAGTTATCATACCAACCGGTTCTTACAATAACTTGTCCAAACTTGTATATTTGATGAATATTATCTTAGTTTACTTAGGATAAACTAGATTACAAAAGTTACAAAAACATCTAAAATTCTTAGTTACTTAAAAAAGATAGTTTCTAATATCGCATCATTCTAGTTCTTAAAATTTCACAAATTTATCATTTCTTGTAGCATATTACTACTACCATTCTCATAGTAAAATAAATAAATATCCATTTTATATAACATATCTTATGATATTTATGGAAAATATTAATTTTAATTAATTTACAATAGCACAACACAATGTTGATATTAATTTATATTATGTTTCAGTCAAATTTAATCAAATGTGATACCATGAATTTACATTTGTTTCTATATTATTCATCCACAGTAGTTTCATCGGCAAAAGATAATTACATAATAAATGAAAATGAATAAATTTTGTACGTAGGACTAATTTATATAATTTGAAATTTTGAAAAGAGTAAAAGTTTGAAAAGAGTAAAAGTTTTTTTCATCACCTAAGGATGAATTTAGAAACAAGTCGCAATAAATTAGTTTGTTTCCTTTTTTTTTTTATTTTTGAAAGTTGGAATGACTAATGAGATACAAGGAGCAGGAATGTTATGGAAATTTTAGGACATAAAAATATCAACGATGTCTCCTTACTGGGCATGTGGCAATAATAGCATTTTTTATATCTTCGGATCTCATCTACTACTCTTCAAATTTTTATTTTCCCCCGTTCTTCTTTCTTTGAATTTTGATAGCGGATTCTATTAAAGTTCAGAATCAAATAATATTTAGTGAAGAAGAACAGGAAAATTTTTTTAAAAAAAATAAATAAAGAACAATAAATTTTTATTCTTTATATTTGGTGCTGTATCCTAAATAAATGGGTGACTGAGTGGTCGACATGGGAGTATGTACCCTCACTTCCGGAGCTATCCCCATTCCCCTCCGATCGAATTGTTTTTTGTGCCACATCCCACATACACCCCTTGAAAAATGTAACCTATTAAAAACATGTAAGAATCCATCAAAATATTGCCACGTGTTAATTGGTGTAGTAATATAATTTTAATAGATTACCAAGTTGTAAATTACGTGCCTACATTACAAGGCAAATTGACTTGGTCAAATGATTGGAAGGAAGAAGAGAAAAAGAAATTGAGCTGTGGTTTTAAAACTCGGACTCGTGACTCGTGACTCGTGAGGTGTGAGCCAGTGACAACGAAATCTGAGGAGGCGTGTCGCTGGAGAATATTTTAATTAATTTAGAGTTGTATATTTATTATTTTTAAATTGGATTGGTTTCAATTTTAGATATTAATATACTTCGGTTTTAGATATATAGATACTCGTAACTTGTCTGTGATTTGTTATATTCGGTTCGGTTTTCAAATGAGTCCGGTCCGGATTCAAAGTAGAGCATTTAAATTCTTTATTTTTGAACCTATATTTATAATTTTTTTAAAAATATCACATAAAATATTATTATAATAACATAACATAAAATATATTTCAAAATTAAAGTATAATGTTATCAAAATAATATAACATAACATGATAACAAAATAAAATAATAACTCTTAATTAATTTATAATCCATTTTAAAAATACTACTTGATGGTATTAGAAAGAAGAAAAGGTAAATTTTTGAAAACCAAATTAAAAAATACATATTTATTATAATAATTAATAGATTACTAATCTTTCTAAAAATCTTTATAAATATTTGTTGGATTAGTTTTTTCATAGGTCACTCAATTTCATATGAAATTCATATCTGATTATTGAATTTCAAATTATTCATTTTTAATCACTAAATTTCAACATATAATTAGTTTTAGTCACTCTATTAATTTTTTTGATTAAAATCCTAATAATACTGACATGACATCCCATATTATCAGTACAAATTAAAAGCACTAATAAATGACTAAATGAGGAAAAAAAAATAAAAATATTTATTTACCACGCTGCGCGCGCCTCATCTAAAATAATAAAATAAAGTGGTTAATTAAAGCTTAATTCGGCCTAGTTATTAGAAGTGTAATATTATGTATCTAATTTTAATAATAAATTTCTATTATATTCTAACTGTAAAATATAGAGTCCATATAATATGCGATGTCGTTACCATTAGAATATTGAATGAAAAATATGACAAAGTAATTAAAATTAGATACATGTTGAAATTCAATAATTTAAAATTCAGCAATTAAATATAAATTCTATATGAAATTGAGTAACCCGTCAGAAAATTAACTTAATATTTCTTTGCTAAAAGAAATACGCAGACTCATATATCACGATATTTTCTTAGTTGATAATTGCTTTTATTACTTTGAATCGGACAATTAAATTAAATCTACATTCTTTCCATTTTATTATTGATTTCATAGATATAAAAATATAAATTTTGTAACTGTATTCATAATTTAACGATGGATAATTTTTTTAAAACCTGATTCTATTCAAATTAACCGGATGGGTACCAATCTAATCGCGTAAATAGCAACTCCAGGGCCGAGCCTCGCGAAAAGGTCTATGCCTTATTCTTATTAATTAGGGGAGTTCCGGTAGCTACCAGAGTGGATAGGATGGATTCAAGGTAAAAAGGCCTTTAATAAAAGTATATGCTAGTTTAATTGAAAGGCGTGAACCGGACTTGCGTCATTCAAGTATGAATTGAAGGACGTGAGTTGGGCTTACGCCCTTCAATACTGGTTAAACACGATCAGTTATCGGGTATAAAAAATATACTTTGAAAAGTATGAGTTCGGATTGCATCTTTTTTATGATCCTCTGTGAAAATAAATTCAGAACGTGATTCTTGATGAAAATAAATTACTGTTCAAAATCCTGTAAAAAAAAATTCAGTACACAGCAAGAGTTCGTCTCAGATATCCAGTACACAGCTCTAGAGAAAATGAAGAATTAACTGGAAGAAAGAAAAAAACAAATCGAGGTGAAGAACCACCGACAACCTGGCTGTCGTTAGACAGTTGAGTTCTCTCCAAACTTATTTTGATTATAATTTGCCGATGGTTTCATAAATTTGATTAGACCAGTGATTAACTCACAGAATATAAGCAAAGAAGCTGTAATTGGGTAGTCTTTTATGACGAAATTGGAGCAAAGAGACCTTCAGTGCTGCATGATCGTGGTTTGTGTAGATATATTGAACAGTTAATGTTCTGATAAAAAAATAGTTGAAGGCTTTGAAGCATGTTTTCAGTGGTATTTTTAATCAAACAGTTAATGTTCTGATAAAAAAATGTCAACAATGACAATTCGACAAAATTTCTTATGAGGTTTTCTGGCAATTCGTAAGACTGGCTGTAAATTTCAGGTCGAACTTTACTCTATGTACATTCACATTTAAGTGCATTTTTCTGTGAATATTTTCTGGTTCCATATGGACCATTGAAGCTTAATATTTGCATATATGTCCCGCACTTTTGCATGTGTAATGATTTTATAGCTAAGCTATGTCCCAATGATTTTGTTCTGAACTAAACAATATTCAAAATACATTTAATAATTTATCAACTTAAGGTCTATTAAAACAAGAATTGGTCCACTGTTTAAACTAAAATGATGTGTTAATAAATTTGCTGTTCCACATTATAACGTACTAATTCAAATTTAACCGATATGTTCAGAATCAACTCAGATTCAAAAATGATAAGTGAATGTTCATTAGTTAGCCCAAAAAAGGAAACATATGGTACCTTTTCTTGCATCAATTTGCATGCTGGGCCATGTTTTACTTCTAGAATTGCGCTTCTAAGCCCTGTTAAAAGCGACCCGTTAACCTTGTACCATTGGTTCCGACTTGTATTGCAGGCTGCAGTTATTGTTTCACAATTCCACTGCAATTTCAGATTGTATCCATTTATCTGTGGAGGCGTAAGAGAACCGGAGAAGGGCGGGCAAGCAGAGCTCCATTAATGGCGAAAGACAAAGATATACATCGTGGGCGGAGAAGCAAGAGAACTCGCCGTCATTCTTCTTCCTCTTCTTCCTCGCCTTCTCCTTCTTCTTCATCAGACTACACTTCGTCAAGCCAAAGCCCTGACCGTGACTCCCGCAAGAGCAAACACAAGAGATCAACTTCGCGCCGCCGTAGAGAGTCAAGTCACAGCCACAGGAAAAGCCGCAAGAGTTCTAGGAGATCATCTCACAGTGGCCACGGAAAGGATCGTAGAGAAAAAAGCAAGAAGAGGTCGTACCGGCGAAGAGACGATAATTGGTCAGATTATTCTTCGAAGGAAGGAGATAATGTGACCGAGAAGGTTTTAGAACCAAAGGAGGTGGTGAAGTCGATACTTGATCAGTTTCCAGCTGTTGCTTCTGAACTTCATCAGGTACGGTTTCTGACCTACCTTTGCTTTTTTATGCAAATTTTGTTTCCTTTTCGATGTTTTAAAGATCAGGACTCTGGCTTAATGCATATGACTGATAGAACCCAACTATCTAAAGGATAGTAACCTTAGTTTTTCATTCTGTTACCAGCACTGACAGGTTAGCTATGAGTGTATCATAATGGTGAATTAGGCCTTGATGAGACTCTATTTCTGCAATTGCAGATCACTTGTACCTGACCCAACCTTAAGTAAAGCTTGATTTCGCAACAAGTACCCAACACATGAATAAGAAAAATTTATGAAGAAGACACTGGATAATGAAAGAACACCTAGAGCTTTCCTATTTGAGAGAAAACCAGTACTGTAAGATGCAGATGCATGCTGGTATACACTGGTACATTGCTGAAAAACATAGTATAAAGCTGCTACATCTTTGTTTTTTTTAATGGTGTGAAAAATTCGTAGTCGAACAAATACTCAGCAGGTCTAAAATTTTCACATTCTTCTGTTTTAATATGTCTCTTTTTAAATTTTAATTTCACTGATCTCTTTGGATTGTCATTTAGATTCTCCAAATGATAGACAATGGCCAAGGTGTAGACTTGTCAGGGATTTCTGATAAGTCTCTGGTCAAACTTCTGAAGAAACTATTTTCCTCTTTGGACCTGGAGAAAGATCGGACTGGTGTATACGTGCTCCCTCCAAAGGCAGTCCCCACACTAGATATCATGAGTTCAGTACTGGACCAGTACATTAATCCTAAGCATCCATCAGATGGTGAACAAATAAATAGTAGCAAAGGTGATCAGTTGATAAGTTCAAAAGATGAGCACTTGGTAAATCCAAAAAACATGCCAGAGGAAGAACCACAGCTAGCTCATAGAAAAAGGTTATCTTTTATTTTGCTAATGCTTTATATGTTCTCATATTGGTTGGTTTGTTGGTTCTCACAGCATGAATTGATTTTTTCAGGATGATTGGTCCTGCAATGCCATCACGAGAACTTCTAGAAGCTGCAGCTCAGTTGACTGAGGCTGCAGATTTGCTAAGGTACCTTTTTGTTCAGACATGATACAAATGGTGGTGGACCAATAACACCACCATAGGTTTATCATATTGTAATCTTACTGGTGCATTACTGTACATCTTTATCAATGTGTACATGAAGCTCATAAATATTTAAATTTTATACTTCTTTAGGGAAGCTGACATAGGAGAAGAAAGTGAGGTGCTGATAGGACCCCCTCCACCAGCCTTGGTTTCTGAGGTTGAATCGGCTAATGAAGCTGAGCGTTTCGAAGAGGTCCTTATCTTTATCCTTTTTTTTTCCTTGCTTTTCCAATATGAACTTCTGCTAAAAAACATCATCATGGATGCTGGAATTGCAGAAAAAGCCATTATTGATCAAAAGTTTCAGTTGATTTCTTGTTATTTTAATTAAGTTGTGGTACCTTACTCTCACCATTTGATTTGATCACTGCCAGGGAATAGGTATTTCTTGGATACTGACCAAATTGCAAGCTTTTTTCATTTTTGTGCCCTTGGGTTCTTGATGTCTAATTGAGGTTCAGATTTTAGACAAAGTAAAGGCCTAAACATTGTTGTGAATTTGTAATGCCTATACCAATACCTGGTTTATGATAAACCTTGGCAGATCTCATGCCATTTGAATACTTTTGATAGAATTTTTTCTCCATTAAACTTATATTTGGACATATTTTGTTTAGCTGATGTGCTGTGTTTTAATATTATCAATGATAGGTGACTAGAATAATGGCTGCGGATGTTAATTCACCATATGATGTACTTGGTATTAACTGGAAAATGGCATCTGAGAACATCAAGAAAAAGTACATGTTTTCTTCTGTCAAATTGGTTTGCTTGTTTTTATTTATTTTTTTGTTGATATCTTTATTATTTCGTTCAATTTTGCCTTCTTGCCTAAGTAGCCCTTCTGTCTTAGAAAAAAAAAGGATGAGAAAACTGAAATATAAGAGCTATGGCTATGAGAAGATACAGAGAATAATGCAGTGCACTAGAATATCTGGTAGAACCTGTACAATGACTATACTGTTTTAGGTCGTTGTAGGGATCTTTTTGGAATACTCAAACAGTCACTTTAAAACATCATAAATATGAGATCCTATTTTCTTTATACATGCTGAAGTACCCCCTTTTTTTCTCAATGCATTAGTAAGGAAGCAGTAGTTTAGTTTCTTTTTAAGTAGATGAGATAAGGAGGAAGATAGGATTATCATATTCTGTGGAGGGTATATATGATCTATAGTTTTATTTGGATATGCTTAATTTCTTTTCTACTGGAGATTACAAAATGATTTTCTGTAACTTCCCCAGAAAAAATATGAAATTGTGACCTTTTCTACAAATTTTGCATGAATCTACCAATTTTGAGGATTTGCATGGATCTTTCAGAACTAGAGTTGACCCTATCTTCCCCTTCTTCTAACCTGAGTCCTGGCCTGATATTTCCCTTTTAAGTGGTTATTGTCATCTAGTATACTCTGTCTATTTTCTTAATGACTTATTAAGATGGTTATTAAATTAGGTACTGGAAGTTGTCTCTTTTGGTGCATCCTGACAAGTGCTCCCATCCTCAAGCACAACAGGCATTTGTTATATTGAACAAAGCTTTCAAAGATTTGCAAGATCCAAATAAGGTACATCTCTAGCATATCTGTTGTACATTTTTTTTTCTTTCGTTCATTTTGAAAATAACATTTCTAATGCAAACACTTTATGGTGCGCAGAGAGGAGCAATAGATGATAAGCTGAAAGCTAAAGAGGAGCAAGAGAGATTTGAGGCATGTTGATTACTGTCTACTAGCTTATAATACAAATGGTTTATCAGAAGTCATTTATGATTTATAATTTTTTGTTTCTGTTGCCTGTTTATAATAATATAGGTTGAGCTCAAAGCAATGCGAGAAGCAGCGCAGTGGAGAAAGATACAAGGTATCTTTTTTTCTTAAATCTGCCAGACTAACATACAAAAAGCAAGTTAATATTTTGCCCTGTGAAATTCAAACACAATTATATCCTGGGAAAACCAGAAATATAATGAACACAACTGGTTGTATAATTAATGGTAACTCTTCAAGTACAAACTTGCCCCTACTAAGCCTTCCCCAATTTACATCAAGCTACCCCCAAATTACTACACTTGTTGAGCAAAGTAGGGAAAAAGGGACATCATTTGTTTATGTTGAAGGAATTGAGGACTGTTATTCTTGTGACGTTAACCTTGTTTTCTTGAAGCATGAAAGATCACTTCAAGAATATGCCAATATATTTGTGTTTAGGCGGTGTATATGCAATTATGCATAGTAGCAAAATGGTGCAGTAATTTAAACAGGAAAGTTTAAACAAAGTGCTTATGATGGTGCAGGTATATCAATGGAGGGTGATGAGGAACTTCTGGCTGCTGGCCCAAAGGAGGCCCCAAAACGTGAAGAGTGGATGACCACTTTGCCCCCAGAAAGAAAAGTAATTTTGTTTTTTTCCCTCCTATTATTACATAAATTATGCAAATGGTTCCTGAAGACTGAAGTCTGACATTTTAATTTTGGTTCTCAAATTTAGTAGCATCCATTTCAGGCCCTAAATGTTCAAATTCGAATCACTTGTTGTTATAAATAAAGGACACTTGTCATGATCTTGTGTCAAATTGAAATGAATTCCCTGGAATGTTTTTATTTGATTGGCGGGGCATATTTTCATATGAAAAACTATCCATTTGACATCAGACCTTGCTACTATTTCTGTTATGAACGTAAAAACTGCTACCTTACAAAATTGAAAGTATCAAAGAATGATCAAAATGGAAGGTGGGTGGTATTAGCTTTAAAGTGTTTAGGGCCAATTGTGTGATTTACTTTTTTCTTATTGTGCTCTTGTGTATGTCTGATGGTGTATCAAACTTCTGTTGTACAGCCTGGGATGCCTATGCACTCAACAACATCGTTTAGTAGGTCAGGGAAAGAGGAGAGGGGAGATACAAGTGCTTGGACTGACACTCCGTTTGACAAAGCTAATAAAGCTAAGCAGAAGTAAGAGATCTGTATTTCAATTTTTTATTTTGCATGCTAGCACATTCACAATGATTAACATATAGAGAAGCATGCTTGCAAAATATAGCAGGCAACTGCAGGTCGAGTGCCAAAACAGAAATTTCATCATTGTTTGGGAGTTCCAAATGCTGAACTAGTTATTTTGGGAACTCAATTAGAACTTTCAATTCTGTTAGTTTAAAATTATGCCAGTCAGTGAAATCACCCACTTAAATTTTGTCACTTGCAGAACCCAGTTCCTCCATCGTTGTTTTTCTTTCCGAAATTTTCTGTTACAGAATGTACCAAAAGTTAAAATGCTCACACTCACTGAGTGAAAATGAAATACTCTAACAACCAATTTGCTCACCGGTACACGCAGGTTGATGCAGACAAAATACTGAAAACATAGTTGTTATTAATGGAGTAAAATTAATTGTTACCAATTTTAACTTCCCAAGCCTGATATCATTAACCATACACTTCACTTTCATGCAAGTGCAGTTACCTGGAGGCATACGACAAGGCAAAAGCACTTGCTGATGCTGAAGAGGCTAGGAGTCAACCAAAACCAACCTCTGATGCCTCCTTGGTCGATAAGTACAATGCATCAAAGCGGTCATTGTCTCTCGTAGAAAAGCACAGAGAGGAGAAGAAAAAAGAGAAGAAACTGAAGAAAGAGAGAGATGGCAAGGAGAAAGATAAAGAGGAATGGGTGGGGAACCATCCTTGGAAGCCATGGGACCGTGAAAAGGATTTGACTGCTGGGAGAAAAAATGTCAATCTTGATGCGAAGAGTATGTCACAGGGTTTGTCTTCTCGTTTTTCAGGTGGGACCACACAAAGGAATTTCTTGTGAAAACAAGAATATTTGGGAAGAAAAATTGATAATAAAGGAAAAATGAGCTCGATTGTTTCATGATAAGATATAAGTTCAAGTGCTGATATCAATTTCATGATAGCATGGTAAATGTCAGTGTTCTGTAATTAAATTTAGATGTCGTAGATTGAGAGGTCATGTTTTGTTCTTTAATTCCACTGTTACAAATTTCTTAGTAGAAAAAACTGAGATCACTCGGGAACTAAAGCTGTTCTGATGCTCTGCGGATTTGTTTATTCATGTACTATTTATTTCTAACGTATATAAAGGAGAAGCAGAAATTTAACTGGTTAAAAGTTATATATTGTTTAAGAACTGAGCTTCTCGGCCTTGTTTCAGACGACCAGTCTCAAAAGTTTTTTATGCAATCTTATATTCGCTTAATTTCAAATTAATATTACTTACATTTAGAAAACTATTCATATGAAAATGACGATCAAATTATCATAAAAAGGATGTAAATTAAACTTTCAAAACATATATGAAATGAGAACTTCATTCTGAATTTCCCCTCCAAGCAAACCAAGATAACAAAACACTGGATAAGAATTTAGAACTGCAAAGCGGCAAAGCATATTATCACATAAATTTCTAGAAAATTATAATAAATAATTTATATAGGTCTTTGATAAAACGCCACTTTGTGAATTATGGGGATTGTAATCATTAACATTTACCGACCAATGTGCATAAGGAATTCAAACAAGATCCTAAGATATAATAAATCAAGCACTCCCAAGTCCCAACTAAAGCGGGATGTGTAACTAAGAATTCAACCACAAAAATTAGATGGTCACAAGCACGAAAGCACCAAGCACTGGTTTGATTAGATATCTTACATGCATGCAATGAAATGTTCTGGTAAATTAATACTAGACTTGGCGCATATCCATATATAGGTTATAGTGTATTGGGTTGAAAATTCTACATCTCTGTCAACAACAGAAAATAAAAAAAAAAAAAAAAAAGAATGTATGAGATAGGGGCAAAAGTGAAATTCTGCAATTATAAACTAAACTGTCTCCATGCTTCATGGCCGTTTGGCACAGATATGTGACCTACAAATAGGGCAAGTCAAGCTGAGGTGCAGCCATGGACCGATGCACGTCTGATGAAACAAATGGTTACAGAATTGCATCCGCACAACCCTCTCTCCTTGTTGCAGCTGACATAAGCATATGACACAGTTTGTGTTCTCGTCATTTAAATTCATTTGGTAGATGGAACTCCAAAAAGCTGTTATTACATCTGAAGCTAAATGATTGAATGTCTCTCGAGGTAGCGGAGCAGTTCTCGGCTGTGATAGATTGGATGATCGAGCTATGCTAGCGCTGCTAGCAGCACCTAAATCATTAACCGGGTGGTGGTGGCCGATTCTTTCAGCTTCCTCGATTCTGCAGCAAAATCTTACAATGCAACTATAAACATTTGGCGAAAAGAAGATCAGGGCGCCGACAAGTACAATAGTTCCTGGGTATACAAGGAGCAGATATAAATTCTCCATAATATTAAGGATGTTAAAAAAAATGCAGCGATGGCGAAGATATTGTGCTGTATATGAAATGAATTCTTCATAAATGACTTGCAAATGAATTAGCTTCCTTGCTTTTATTTGTTGTTTATCTCCAAAGCAGATCGACTTAATTATCCAAGAGAAGAGAGGTATCAGGTATCACCTTTTTATATTTAGTTAATGTCATAGGACTCGACTCGACTAAAATAAAGAAGCATAGCCGGAGTTGTGTAAATTTAATTAGCAAGGTCGATGCCTCGATGGGTAAATTTCTAAGATAGGTCTAATTAGTTTCTAAAGTAGTCAAATTTTGAGTTTCTAATTTTATTTTTTTATTTTTGATGAACAATCGTGTACTCTGCTTTAACATCGATATATCTATATATTGGTGTACTATTTGTAACGAAGATAATGTTGAAACATATATAAACTTCTGATGTGTTAAAGTTTTACTAATCTTGAGTCCGACGCTTCTCAGGCTTGTTTCGCGGTGGACACGTTTGCCACTGTGTCTCAAGAGAAGCTAAATTGCATTGTAAAGTCATTAACATGAAAGATAACTCATTTTACTTGAATAATAAAGTCATTATCCATGATAATATCTTCTAAATATTTTCATTATAAAATATATTATGACATTCTAATTTTGTTCTAATTTGTATAAAGTGTCAATAAAATCAATGTTGCCATTTTAATGTACAATTTTGATAATTTATATTAGATGAAAGGATGAATTAATGGAAACAGGTAAAAGTTTAATTAAGAATAATTTGTAAAATTTGTGGGTGATGGTTCTTTTCCTTTCAACGAAACCGTGAGATCAAAATGAAAGAATTGAATTAATCTAATCTATCTTTCTTTCATCTCAAGATTTTAGCCAAGTGGTTGGCACTTGGCAGTTGGGTGATCCCTTCATTTAATTTCAATTTGGTACGACTTTTTTGTTCAACCAGAAGAGAGATTAAAATGTCAAATACGCTATTTTTCTTCAAATTTAATTTTTGCGTCATATCAATGACTTACAATGCAAATTAACTTGTCTTCAGGGTATCTATAAAATTTCTTGTACATATAATTATACTTAACCAAAAAGTTGGTTTCTGGTGTTTTAAAAAGATTTTGTTTCTTTTTTGTGAGAATGAGTTAAAAAGAAAATATTCATCAAAATTTATCATTTTAAATTAATTTGTGTCTTATGTGCAATCTTGACCCGTCAACGTAGTAGACATGCTTGAAAAGTGGATGTTGAAGATACGTCTTCAGATATTTGGTGACGTATATAAAATTTTGCTTGAAATTTAATTATTTATTTAGAGAACGATTTCAGAATAACTGATAAGCTTGATTAAGTGTAATGAAGTTCGCCTTGACGGTTCTGATAATGCTATTTCAAATAAATTCAAAAAAAATAAAACACAGAAAAATAGTTAATAAAATTTACTTTTGAACTTATATATAGATAATGTTTGCATAATTGAATTATTAAATTTATTTTTGAATATAAATTATATAATATTTGAAATACAACCCATTACAAATTGAACAATATTTCTATAAATATTTTTTTCATTTAGAGTATTTTAAAGAATTTAATTCAAACTCAAAATAAAATACGCATTGTGAAGTTATATTTAATTAATAAAAGTATCTTTAATTATATTATACTTTATAGTGATTAATTTGACATTGTTGACGGTCAATATGATAATATATCCCTTCTTTTATTTAATGGGTGGAATCCCTACAGTCAATTATCTTAATAATTTTGACAACCAACTTCATATATAAATTCACAAAAAAATAAAAAAATAAACTTCACTAACAAATTCTTACACTTTTGGATTGGTTGTGTTACATTTCATACAATTTGATTGTCATTTGATATTTGATCAAGAGCCATCAAAATTATATGATAATTTTTATAGTTTAAATTTAATGATCTTGGATTAAATATAAAATGACTTTAAGTTACATAAAATTTGAAACACAAACAATCTATAAGTTTAAAAGTGTGTTTAATTATTTGTAAGATTTTTAAATTTATGTTAAGTTGATTGTTAAGATTATCAAAATAATTGATTGTAACGTATCTTGTGATTTTTTCTGCATTGAAACCGTAAATAGTTAATTTTGTTCGCTTGCTACAGTACACCAAAGGTTACACTATCAACTAGAGTTACACTATCAACACGGTCCACGGTCCCGCACGGTCCACGGTCACGGTCCCCTACGATCCACGGTCACGGTCCCGTACGATCCACACGGTCCGGTCCAAGGTGGTCCAAATTCAAAAAAACCGAATCTGTCCCACCGTTGGCCCCCGGGGGCCAGACCCCCATGGGACGGGACGGGACGGTCCACGGTCCGGTCCGGTCCAAATTTTTTTTTATAAATTGAAAAAAATAATAATTTATCATATTTTTTAATAATAATTTTTAACTAATTCGAATTATTATTTTTAATTGTTTAAAAATCTAATAGTACTAAAAAATTAAAAAAATTGTAAAAAAATAAAATTTCAGAAAATTAAAAAAATAATAAAAGTTGAAAATTGCATTGGTCAAGATAAATTGAGCTTAAACAACAAGAAAATTGCATCTGCCCAGGGAATCGTTATAACGATTCAGTAAACGTTATAACGGTTTATCTCAATACTCAAAAATATTCTAAAAGAAACCATAGTGTATCGTTACGTAACGATTACTGAATCGTTATAACGTTTCAAATTTCGATTGACTTGATCCAACGACTATTCTTTCTAAACTCGTTATAACGATTCGTAAACCGTTATAACGGTTCAGGCCGAAAAAGAGTTTCTTCAGAATCGTTTTTGACTTAGTTTGAATAATTATGTATTTTTGAATAATTTAAAAATCAAATAATACAAAAAAATTATAAAATAAAATTTGGATAATATTTTAAGTTACCCTCCTCCTTTAACCCTAGGGCTTGGGACCTATTATGTTAAAAAAACATAGGCGGAGTTATAATTTTTTTTTGTTAGAAATGTTCTTTAAAAAAAGAAAATTAAAAAAATAATTAAAATATTTAAAAATAGATAAAAAGATTGATATGGTAAGAAATACCAAACTCCTAGAAGTCGTTGTGCATATACCATAAATCGTTGTCTTGAATGTCAATTGGGTCGTCGGAATCATCTTCTGAGAGATATCGGGGATATTGATATCGCTTTCTTGAGTTTCTATGGCGGATGTTGCTTTGCCTCAAATGTGGTATTATGTTGCATGCGACTTTCAGCATCAATCCAATCTTTATTGCACACAAGTTGTTCGAAAAGTTTTGAACCCAATTTTGTACGCTTATCTGTTAGGATCCTGTTTGCCGAACTAAAACATGATTCGGAAGGGACGGTTGACACAGACACTGCAAATACGTCACGCGACATCATCGCCAATGTTGGATAGGCAGTTGCATTCCTCTTCCAGTACTCTAGGATATCAATTTGATCATCCTTCATGCTTCCCAAACAATAACTCAGTAATTCGTTATTGTTTATTTGTTGATTTTCAAAACAATCATCATCTCGCAACTCATTTAGCAATCCAGATGAACTATTACTTCTATACGATTAAAAATGAACACAATATAAGTGAATAAATTATGTAATAGAAAGAATGATGATTAAAATTCATATCTAATGTTGCGATCAGTAGTAGAAGGATTATCAGTATTTCGTCATGAGTTATAAATGTTGAACATCTCCTCCAATAAGCTATTTATGCGATTATCTTTTTCATTAGTGCATAGATGTAGATTTTATTTGTACCTTTGAAGAAGTCTTGCGGTGTATTTTTTCTTGAATGATGGATGAAGACAATTTGCGATAATTGTCACGGCGGGTACTTCCTCCCAATATTTGAGAAATTTTTTTTTCATTGCTTCTACGATTGGAAAAAGAGAGGAGTCGAGACTTTCTATATTTTCCATCTCACGATAAACCTTTTGAGAAAAAGAATATAAAAAAAAAGATTAGATAAAAAAAAGAATATAGAACAAAATGTGATAGAAAAAATAATATAGAAAAATATGAGATAGAAAAAAGATGAAAAATTAAAAAAGATGAAGTTTAAAATGAATCAAATTAAAAAAAAAAAGATAATTCATCTTCGATATACGATAAAGATGATGAAGTAACTCATGTGTAGACGGTGTATACGAGCACGATAGTTTGACAGTTGCCATGAAGAAGACACCGAGGAAGGATTTTAACATCTCAAGTTGGTCCCATTCTCCCTCGGAGATAAGCAAATGAATCCCCTCGGTTGAGTTATTCAAGGTTTCGGTTATAGCATATTTGTAAGGAAAACAACGATGAAACATCATATAGGTCGAGTTCCAACGGGTATCTACATCCCATGGTACTCTTAACTTGCTCAAACCCAACCGGGCACATAAGGCGTGAAATTCTTACTTTCTTATATTATTTGAAAAAATATGGTGAAGACTATTTTTAAATTTCACAATTAATACATTAACACTTTGTGTTTTAATACCCGCTTTAACGGTAAGGTGAAGAATATGACAAGCACATTTTTGATGAAACATCTTGCCGTCCATGATAGAGTTTAGTGATCGAGTAAAATAATCAATTGACTTTATATTATTATACAAAAAAATTTAACATTAAATCTAATATTCTAAATCTATTAATCTAACAACATAAAACTAAAATATAATATTCTAAGAAAAAAATAAATTTCTACAATTAAAAAATTATAAATAAAAAATTAGATTTTATAAATAAACTAATTTCTACAAATTTCAAATAAAAAATTATGAATAAAATCTAACAACATAACTAATTTCTACAAATAAAAATTACAACTAATTAAAATTAAAAACTAACCTTGAAGGGAAAATATTATCGCAACGATGAAATTGAGAAATGACGAATACCGAATATTATCCTTCTAGTCTTTTACCTTCTTCGATTAGTTAATTTTTTAACGGACTAACAATAAATTAATAAATCTAAACTATTTTTTTATTTTTTGGAATAACAAAATTAAATTTGAGAATTTGAGATTAAATAAAAATTTGAGAATGTGATAGTTTGAGAAGAGATGGAGAATGAGATTTTGATGTGTTTTGAGATGTAAATGGGGGTGATATTTATAGATATTTTTGGGAGGGAAAATTTTAGATTTTTTTTAAAATTTTTCTGCAAAAGTAAAAAAAGTGTTTTATTTTTTTTATTTTTTGGGACTTGGGGGTATTTTTTTTGGGGGGGGCCTAACACTTTTTAGGGGGGAGGGGGGGGTCGCCCACGGTCCCGCACGGTCCACGGTCCGATTCACGGATCGACACAGTTCATTTTCGGGCGAAGGGAGTACCGACCTATCGTTGGACCGGACCGTGATAGGCCACGGTCCGGTCCGGTCCACGGTCACGGTCCGGTCTGGACGGGTCGGACCGTGTGGTCCATTTCAATACTCTACTATCAACACGACAACACCTAACCTAAGCTATAATGGTCGATACTTTCTCTTTAGACCAAATAAGTTCTGATATTTCAACACTTTTTATCGACTTGATAGAAATATCAAACTGAGTTACATTTTCCCAAATGCTCGTCCAATTTTGGTGAACAATGTCCCATATCGAATTTATTTCGATGTCATATGTATAATTTTCTATTTTGCATAATCCTAGATTCCTAGTAAATAGGAACATTTTTTGTATGCATAAGATTTGTTTATTTACCATGATTATTTTCATTTCTCTATCTTTGCAAATTCCTTTAGAGAAAAATGTTTTATTTTGATAGAAATGAGCTATTAAGTAATGTCTGCTCAGTTTATTTTTGTTATTTTTCCCCAGAAAACTTTTTTTTGCGCCTTGAAACTTTTTTTCCATGATGTGTGATTTTTTCTGAAATAAGAATTTCTCATAAGTATCTGAATATTTTTTGTACGTTATGCTGGTCAAATAATGTAGAAATAAATGAAATGTGCGTTTTCTAAAAATCAACTGATTAACAGTGACTAATTTTATTTAGCTATTCTGAATAAAAAAAGGATTTTCTTAGAGGTTCAGAATCTGATCCGAGTCAAAAATTTATCTGACCTATTTAAATCTGAACTCACTCTAATTTGATCTAAACCAAAATCAAATGAATTATAATTCAATCAAAATTAATGTATAAATTGATCTGATTTGATCTGATTCAATCCTGAATCGACTCAATTTTTTTTAAAAAGTCAAACTAACTCAAACCGATCCGTTCCAATCTGAACATGAATCTGACCTAGCCGCTTGCCACTCTAGATTTGATCATTTGAATAGCGAATTGAGCCGAAATAATTGATTACGAAAATGGGCTTATTAATCAAACAATAACTTCTTGTAGCCGTGGGATTCTGCCACAAAAAATACTGTCATTTACTGTCACAAAAAATACTATCATTTCTTGTAGCCGTGGGTATATTATTTTAGTGGCGTTTCGCTGCCATTGGCCGATTCGCCGATAGAAAAAGGTACGGCGGTGGATACGTTTCCGTCTAAAGCCTTTCCCAAATCTCGAAATATAATAAGCATTAAACAACGAGCCAACATAGCGAACTCCGTTCTTTACCTTTTCCATCCATCCTGCTTTCCCATTCCAGAAAACACTTCGGCACTTTGCCTAGAGGCAGAGAGACAGAGAGAAAGTGAAGATATCTCCGAGAGATCCGACCCAGTGATTTTGAAATTGTAGAGCGAAGGATGGGTGTGACGAGACTGACAAAGGTGGGGAAGTACGAGGTGGGGAGAACGATCGGCGAAGGAACATTTGCCAAGGTGAAATTCGCGCAAAATACAGAGACGGGAGAGAGCGTCGCGATGAAGGTTCTAGATCGTGCTACTATTATCAAGCATCGTATGGTTGATCAGGTTTGATCTTGACTGGTTTATTCTGTTCAGTTATTAAACAGGACACATGGATGGAACTGAACAGTGCTACTTTAGCTGGTATTTACCGGTACTATTTGGTACCTAGATAGAAATTGAATGTTTCTATGCATGTTCTCCAAAGAATGCATGATTCAGTCGGTGCCGCTATGGCACCTGTACCGTACTGAATCATGCACTAGTGGTTAACTTTATTTTAAACTTTTAATGTTATTTGGAAAGCAGCTGATATTTAAGAATCAACTGAGCTGTCACTCTTTCTCTATTCTGGTACTTCATTTCTTTGAACAAAAGGAATTAACTAATGCCAATAGTACAGTACCAAATCGCCCTATTTGGCAGTCTGATACCTGTACAGTATGATGTGGTAAATGTGTTTTATGCTGAAGTTGTTCTTTATACTGGTATTTCAGTTATAGATCCCTGTCCCCCCTCCCTTCCCCTCTCTCTCTGAATTTTGTGGAGAACCGATTTATGGCTCCATTGATGTGATATAAGATGTCAATTCATCAAAATTAACTGTTAGAATTGCATTCACAAAACTTGTGACTTTAGTTGACCTTACAAATTCCCCTACGATTGACCATTCGCATAAAGTCATTGTGGTTTTAGATCAGGAATCTACTGTAGGACTGTAACAGATACGTGTTGTAACTCTGTGCAGAAATGTGGTCTGTATGCAAGCATTGAAAAGCTTTCTTGTTATTTTACATTGTCCGTGTTTTAGTCTTAATTTTATTTCACTCCTGATTCCTTTTCAGATAAAGAGAGAGATCTCTATAATGAAGCTTGTTAGACATCCACATGTCGTCCGCCTGCATGAGGCATGTAACTGTTATATTTCATTTCTATTATTGCATACTCACGCTAACATCCTTCATGAGTTGTGAAATTGTAACTGCAGGTTATTGCTAGTCGAACAAAAATCTACATAATACTGGAATTTATCACTGGCGGTGAATTATTTGATAAAATTGTGAGCTCCTTTTTTCTATCAGCTATCATCATATTTCATTTTTCATGAAGCTAACTACTAGCATTAAATTTTGGAATAGATGCGGCATGGTAGGCTGAGTGAAAATGACTCGCGCAAATATTTCCAGCAGTTAATAGATGGGGTTGACTTTTGCCATAACAAAGGAGTGTACCATCGTGACCTAAAGGTTTTGTAAATTTTCTTACTGGTAAAACTCTACAAATGGAAAAAAGTTCCATTACAAGATTTTGGATGATTGATCTGTTTGAGTTTATGTGTGGGCCCATGTCTGCAGCCAGAGAACCTTCTTCTCGACTCGCAAGGAAATTTGAAAATTTCAGACTTTGGACTTAGTGCTTTGCCAGAGCCGGTATTATTACTGATCTAAGATTATATTATTTCTTTAACATTGTACTATAGAACCACTATATCTTTATTTTTTTTTTCATTTTACTTTTGTGCAGGGAGTTAGCATCCTTAAAACTACATGTGGTACTCCAAATTATGTTGCACCTGAGGTATTAATTAATGGAAAAGAAGCACATTCATCATTTTTCTTTAGAGTAATCCTGACTCTCTGATAAATGCACATGCAAAGTTAGGTTATTAGCCACAAAGGCTATAATGGCGCACTTGCTGATATATGGTCTTGTGGTATAATTCTATATGTTTTAATGGCGGGCTATCTCCCTTTTGATGAGGTTGATTTGACTACTCTCTATGACAAGGTACTAAAAAGTAAATTGGACCAATATTTTAACATTATGTTTGTAAGACCCAACATTTTTATTTTTTGTGAGTAGCGCCAATCTTGGTTATTTGCAAACAACATCTAGTCTTATGAACTGAGGATAAATCTGTTTTAGTGTTAAACTTGCCTCTTAAGTTAATAAAACTCGACTATAATTAGCTCAGAGGAATAGCAATATCCAATAGTAGTTTAATTTAGGCACAGAGATAACTTAAGAATAGTTGAAATTAGGCATGCTATCTCATGTAATGGAAGTAAAAGTTCTATATAATTTAATTGTATTATCTACTTGTTGGACAATCTTGAGTCTTCATCGCCACTTTATCTGTTCAGTAAAATAGAGTTTAATTTACCGCAAGAAAAAAAGGATGTCTTCCAAACCAAAATTTCGTTTCTTTACTGAAAAAAGGCTGAGTTTGATACATCAACCTTGTAATGTCATGCAGATAGGGAGAGCCGAATATTCATTCCCTAGTTGGTTTTCAAATGGTGCAAAATCTCTCATAAGAAGAATTCTAGACCCTAATCCTGATTCTGTAAGTGCTGTATCATTTTGTTGTACATTTGTTATATCCTGATACTGTATGTAACTTGCTCGTTTAGAATTTTTTTTTCTGACACAAGAGTGTTCTTTGTTTTGATTGGATTTTCTTAATTTTGCTTTTTGGTAGTTCTATGTTGTAAACTGGATGCTTTTTGGGAATACAAAAGCAGGCAGCTGTACTGCTATATATATATATATAGAGAGAGAGAGATATCGTGAGCTTAAGCTCACGGAGGCCTTCCGTGAGCTTAACTCAAAAAATATATCAAATCATCTCGAAATTTTAATTTATCATCTTCATTAAATTCTTTATATGAAAATCTCGTGGGATGCAAAAATTTGGAGTGTTTTGAGCTTTTTAAGTCATCATTTTTTATTTTTAAAAATGATGTTCAAATATTAAATATATTATTATTATTTTTAGAGCTAATTTTCAAAAATTAAAAAATATGACTTAAAAAACTCAAAACACTCCTAATTTTTGCATCCCAATAGATTTTCATATAAAGAATTTAATAAGAATGATAAATTAAAATTTCGAGATGATTTGATATACTTTTTGAGTTAAGCTCACGGTATCTTTACTATATATATATATATATATATGCTTTCTTTTGTTTTAAAAAAAAAAAGTTTTGCCGGTTTATAGTTGTAATGGCCGATTGAAATTTTGTGTAGAGAATAAGAATAGAAGACATAAAAGCTGATGAATGGTTTTTGAAGAATTACATTCCTGCTAGTGAGGTTGAAAATGAGGATGTGAACCTTGATGAACTCTTCTCAATTTTTGATGATCCTGAGGTTTGCGCCATTTCTGTTATCATCTAATTAAGAGTATTTTTATTTATGGATGGGCATGTGGAGTTGTGAGCAAGTTGGTAGAAGGAAACATTTGGAAATTTCGATATCAAATCAAAGCTCTTTGGTTTTGTCACAAGCCTGTTCGTGACTAATATGAGTTTGTTTTGGTTCCAGGAAGCTGTTGAGCGACCCAGAAATGATGATGAGGGACCACTTAATCTTAATGCATTTGACCTAATAATGCTTGCCGAAGGTCTTGATCTTTCCTCATTGTTTGACCGAAGACAGGTAAGTTATATGCTCTACTGATATACCTGGTATATGTTTTGCTTCATCAGAAAATTTCAAAATTACATGAATTGTTAGTAGAAAATTTGAACTAATAAAAATTGCAAAGCAGTTATGGGCAAATATAGTGTTCACTTCTTTTGTTTACTGTGTGTTATTCTTGGAAGTTGTACAATGTATCTGATTTGCATTTTTGTCTTTCTTTTTCTTTATAGACTTTTTCAAAACACCCAGTTCGATTCGTATCAAGAAAACCAGCAAAGGTCATTATGTCAAGCATGGAAGTTGTTGCACAATCCATGGGTTTTAAAACACATATTCGCAACTATAAGGTGAATAATATCTTGAAATTGTTGTTGTTTACTTTTTACTAGTATGGCTATTGATCAGTCAACGTAATTTATTGGACCCCAACAGAAGCAAAAAAAAAAGGAAAGATAATATGAGATTGCAAAAAGGCAATTGTTTTCTAGTTTATTGTGGGCTTGATAGTCTACTATACTGGTGGATGATGATTGAACTTTTCTTTGGCTTTCATAGTTTGTTGGTTATAAATTTGTAATATAAGGTCATTTTCAGATGCGTGTTGAAGGTCTGACGGCAAATAGAACTGCACATCTCTCTATAATGCTGGAAGTGAGTTGCCATAACTTATACTTTCTGTTTGTTTTGCAGTTCCTGTTAATTCAGTAGTTCTCTTCATCAATTGATAACTATTTAAAAATGACTTGACAGATATTTGAAGTTGCACCAACCTTTTATATGGTGGAAATGCAAAAAGCTGCAGGAGATGCTTCTGAGTATGAGAAGGTACTTCAAATTTCTCTTATAATTTTGTGATCTCAGTACAAACAGCCAAAACAAAAACAAAAAAGAAAAGATATAGTAATAGTCCTTTCATTGTCAAAAAATTGTATTGTTGCCAAGCAATATGGTATATTACTTGATTAAAAACGACTTGTGCATTTATATTTACTAATTTCTGTTTAATTTTTCTGATTATGTAATTACAGTTCAACAAGAATTTCTGTAGTAAGCTAGATGACGTTATATGGAAACAGCCAACCGAGAAGAGCAAATCTAGATCAAGCCGGTTCTCAAAACGCTTTTAGCGTTTGTCTGTGTGTGGATATCCAAGCGCTTTTTGTAATTTTTTATTTATTTTTTTGCCCCGCTATTTATAAATTCACCAGTGACCGCTGACCACTACCTACGGTTTCCATTGTGTAATATTTGCATACGGCGCTTATCCGAGCTGCTTCTGAGTGTAGCCATACTTCTATGTTGCATAGGGGCTTATTCTATTTTTGTAAATTGATTTTATCTGGAAGGCAGGGAAGAAAGAGACAAGAGGAAATGATGGAACGAGAAGGCCCATCCTAGAGCCATGTGTGATTGGCCCAAAAACTGATTAACTATTCTAGGTTTTAACTTATAACAATAACCTGTTTTGTTAACTGAGCTCATTTCCACAACAGGGAACACTTTTGTAGCAGAAGTTTTAACAGTATGTCATGTAAAACTAAAAATAGCATTCGAGCAACATAGACGACGGAAAGTGTGCCCAATAATTTGCTTATATATGAAGCATTTTAAACATATTTATAATAACGTTTTTACTTCGTTTATGTAACAAGGGAAAATAAATTGTGAACATATTATATTGCAGTATTTTACCAGAACTAAGAGCGTCATGTGCCACGGTACAATGTCATGTGACCAGCGTACTCTTTTTATTTGTTTAACCTATCTCCAACCTAGCATTGATTAAATATACTTGCTGCTGACTTCATGTCGTACTTTCATATTCATATATGGTACGAGCTAATTAAAATTTGATTTTAGTTTCTTTCAATGGTAAACGCATGTTCACCATCCAGATTCAAAGTAATTTGGTAATTTCTTGAAAATATTAAGTTGGATTGCAGTGCTAGACTTGTAGTTTTAGCATTACCAAATGTTGTCTATTTTTGTTTTTCTTTTTCACTTCTAATAATGTTTGTGCACCAATCGGAACATGGTATTTGCAATATATAACAAACCACTTTGCAAATTTGACTGATGTTATTTAATTCTGGTGTCAATCATGTGAAGTTGGCTTGATCAATCAGGCCATTAATTTTGCATCCGTAAATACTCAAAAAAAAAAAACAATACAATCTATGCTTGCAACTATATTTCAAAACCAATTTGCACATAGAAGAAGAGAAGAAACAGAATCATTCCATATATTGCTAACATTTTCTATAAATCATCATATACACAAAGAATCAGCCTAAACTAACAAAATCATAACGCCTACCAACATGTTGATAGCAAAAGGAGAACAAAAAAGAAAGCAAAATAATTCTCAGTCAGTCATGCCAGCATAATAACATGACGACGCATTGGCGAATGATATAAAGCTTGGCTTTCTGCTCTCTAACTGCTTTGCTGAATCCTCGTCTGCTTTTCACTTGGCCTTGTAGCTTCATTTTTGAGGTTTTCTTTTGCTCCTTTGGACACAAAAAGAGGGAGATGATGTTGAGACTTGTAATTAATTGCCTTTGGTTTGGTTGTTTTGATCTAGAATTAAAAGGAGCGCTTATATAGGGAGTTCATTTATTAAATTATACCCACTGGTGACGTAGAAACGCTAAACCCATACCTACATGTTTCCCAAATCTTCAATGGAGAGAGATGGCCCTGGAGACAAGGACCCACTTGTAAAGCTTTATTTATGCATAAGGTAAAGTTTCTAATCAGTTTGTAATCAATTAGCACATTTGCGTATACATCCATGTAAGTTGCAGGATGATCTTCTTTTACCAAGATTATTGTTTGAATAATTGAAGGTATTAAGATGAATAGGTGATTCAAACAACTATATTATTATTTGCTACTGCATTTTATGAATGTGCACTCACAAAAAAGTTTGTCTTTCCCAAACGGGAAGGGAGGCAATAAATGCTTTGCTCTGATAAATTTTTCTCAAGAGAAGCCCGTAACAATAGGTGAAGGATTTCTAGCAGTAAGCCAGTAAATTTGAAACGGCAGTCACTTATCTTTTTCAATGTTCCTCCTGTTTTATCTACAACGAATTTAAAAAATATATATATTCATCCGGATATACAAGGAATCATCATTTTTGTTTATATTCTATAGAGGTATTAATTGTAGAAGTCTTAACTTTTTCATTCTTCATAACTACATTTGTATAAAAAATACGTTTTTTGGGGGAAAATATTATCCCAAATGAAAATCTTTATAATATTCAGAGATGTCTTATATTGATAATAAATTTATTAAAAATAGCTATTTGAGAACAGTAATAGCAAATAATACATTTTTATTAAAAATGATTTAAATAGATTGTGTATCAATATTAAATCTAATTTGATAATTAATCATGCAAAAGTTTATTTTAAATGACAATGACTTAATTTTATAAGCATCGGATTCAAATTGATGTATTAACTTTTAAATTATATTAAATTTAATATAGAATTGCATAGACAGATGGTCTAAATGTAGCAAATCAAAGTGCACCGTACAATATCACGTGCCAACTTATATGCCTGACGCCGAACGCCATTAATAACTTCAATCTTCTTAATCATTTTCAAACTAAATCCATACAATACAATTAGGCCTTGGAGATATTATTCCTGCCCTTGGTCCCCTAATTTTTTTGAAATACGCACCCAAATAAACAAGCAGTCTATATTTGCACATCCGACCTCGTATCAACCGGTAATCAGTTATAATATCAATATATCATTAATTATTATAAAATTAATCAAACGTATAATTGATATATGATAATATATATTAAGTTATCTTAATCTAACAGAGCGACCTTATTATTGTATTTTTTTTGTGTGCTTGTTTTGTACATTATAAGGTGGTCAAAAGATGCAAGCACTCAAATGTATCAGTTATTGTGAATTTAATCATTTTATTATGAGAATATTCGACACGACGCACTCATCATCATGGTGAAGAAAAGACTAGATTGATGATTCAAACGAATATTGGTCATGTTCAATTTAATTTGCTAGTTTCAGTCATGCAGAAATTCAATTTACATGGGTTTGAACATCCATAGAAATGTTCTATTAGGTTTGAAACATGTGCTGGTGAATTTGCACAGGATTCACACTATTTGTTTCTTTTCACGCATTGACGTAAGAATTACTTAGTTGCCTGTTACTTAAAAAATAAATATATATTTACTTGATTGAGGAGTTCTTGTCTAAAAACCAAATGTAGGCAATGGACCTATTTAAATCCTCTGCTTAAAAAAAACTATCTTAATCCTAGGTCGTTTGTATTTCAAACTTATACTGGGTTAAATAGAAAATTTCCTCAAGATTAATCTTAGTTAATTGATTTGTGAACATGAACAGCTGGATTACCAGTTTGGGAATATTTCGATTTCAAATTTGCTCGGAAATGGAGCCTTGGTTCTTGGGTGAGGTAGCAACACTTGACTAGACAGCTAACCATCAATTGGGCTCACTACCATGGCACTAATCCTGAAAATCCTAACAAATATAAATAAAAAAATAATTGCTTTAATTGCCTTGTAAACGGTAACACCACATCACATGTGACTTGCTAACTTTCCATCTCTTTTCCCTTTTCACTTTTTATTTTTTATTTTTTACAGTTAAAAAGCCAGAACTGAAATCCAATAGCCCAACTTAAATCCAACCCGGTAAGATGGGTATTATAATAAACAAATTAATTTGAGTCTTAGTCTTAGCTGACAGTGAATTTTGTGTTACAAATTAAATAAAATTAACTGACGGTTTATTAGTTTTTGAGATTTGTCAGAAGCTAGGTATTGACCAGGTATGAACCTATGTGAATCCGATTTGAGAAAGTAGCAGCTGGGATGATTCTGAACATGCCCTTAGTTTCCAATTAGAGCGGTTTAATAGCTACGCATGTTGTCCTCCTTTGTTATAATCTGTATGATATAATTACTATTTTGAATGGTGGTTGTGATGGATTCATTTCTTCAATGGAGTCAAGGAGGCAAAAGCTGTTTAATATTTACGCATGTTGATTAAAAATTCACTTAACCTGGAAACTAAAAAGGATAATCACCACTTGCTTTGTTTGCTTCATTAGGTGTAACATCTCATGTGATATGAACCAACTCTTGCCTTGCTTTTTGTAACATTTGGGTGAACCGAGAAAAGATTTACAATTTGGCATTTTGCAATTTTTGTTTCTTTTGTTGTTGAGTTTGCTGAGTATGAAAACCACTAATTTTCAGTATCGACCAGTACTGGTGCCAAAGGACTTGTACTATATTAGACCAAAATTTGCAGTAAACAAGAGAATGCATCATCTTTTTCTTTTGAACTTTTCAATTTTCTGTGTTTTATTTCTTCTCTCCAAAATAATAAAACATTTCAAAAGCTTCACAATTGGCAAACATTACTACTCATTTTTGTTTATAACTGTAATTTGAAAAGTAAAGTAGACTAACTAATATCTGCAAATTGTTATTTTTCAATGCCACACCACATATAATATCAGAATTGGCCCCATATCACCTACAAGGGCTGCAACACAGCACCATAATTACCAGTTTTATTTGTTTGGGATTCCTACTTGCAAGGATTACAAGGTTAACAAACGATTGAATCTGGTAATGAACCATCAGGGGCGAAGGATGCACTCAAGTTTCTTCAAATTATGTACTAAGTATATATTTTTTTATTAAATGTTCAATAATATATATAGATTGGTCCCTCCTTTCAGAATTTATACTGATTGTTGAGTTATTATTAATCAAGTTTAAAATGACATTAAGCTAAACTCTAACTTTAAGGTCGTAATTTCTAAATTTTCAATTTTGGGTGGCATATACTCAATTTTCTCATTTAAAATTTATGTTTTATTATATTTTTACATTAATCTTTTTTGTAATCATTGGTTGTGATTCCGGTCCCTCTTTATTCGAAAATTCTGACTCCGCCTTGTGAATTACATACCAGCTATTCAGGGGAATTAAGGTAGGCGTTAGAACACCTTCTCACTGAAAAATAAAAATTATACAGTAAAAAAATATATTTTTTTAACCCGAACATTTATTTATTTGAACCGAGCATTCCCTATCGTTCGTTTCTGATTCCGCCGCTGCAGCTACCAACCAACCTTACAAACTTAAATAATAGAAAATATATCTCAGAGAGTATCCATTATCCATTGCCTCTTTTCTGACTTATTGACTGAGGGAACCCCAAAATCAGCTGTATTGAGTTCCTTTGAGAACTTGTGTGGTTTTATGCGACATACGGACATGGTGTAATTGTGCATTTTTTTTCTCTCGTGTTAATGAAAGAAGGTAATAAGAAAGAAGGGAAAGAAAGAGCTCCTAGGAATATTGGGCCTAAATATATATCAAATACAGGCTTTTTTTTTTTTGTTCTTGGGCAGCCCCTAATATGACAAAATCTATGTGAGCTGAAATTGAATGCCGGCATTACAAGTTTGCAACTAAATTAAGTGAAAGTATCACTTGACAACGATTATTTTGATAACCTTAATAATGAAACTTTGAAGAAATTCAAAAAAGATTAAAAATATAAAATATTTATAGATGCAATTCTTAAATATATAGATTGATTGTATTTTATATTTTGTGCGATTTAAGGTATCATTTGATGGTTCCATAAAACGTAATAAAATTTTAGTCAACTTGTGACGGTCCCAATTAAACGATATTTTTATGGAAAAAATGTTTGTTTGTAGTTCAGTCAAATTATTATTTTCTTTTTTTAAAAAAAATTTGAAATATTGCAAGATTGTCAAGATAATCAATTAATCATTATCAAGTGTCTTTAGCTGCCCCATAACCGTACATGGATCCGCCCTGCACTTACCCACCAGCTGTCGAGCCATGAAAGTCACAAGGAAATAAATATCGTACGATATATATATATATTAAAAATATATTATATCGTACGATATATATATTAAAACGTGAGATGTACCCCACCACTCGTGCGTCTGACCAGATTACAGAGCTGCCACCTGCCACTCTGCCAGCCATGCGCCACCTTGGCTTAATGGTTTCAGATCTAACCTTGGCTGAGCCATATACTAATCAGTAATCATCACAGTTTTATTTTATTTTAATAATTCTACCTTTGGGTATTTATTAACGTGTTTTATCGTCTCCCAAATCGTCAAATCTTTCTCTGTTTATTCGATTTATTCGTGATAAAGTGTTACTCTTTTTTTTTTTTTTTTTTGGGGGGAAATTGTCTGATTGAATTTCAAAATTGTAAATTAAATAAGATAAAGGAGCCTGATTATTTATATTTATAGTTAATTATTTAGTATGTGTAGCACCCATATTTAACGGCAAATTCTCACGCCGTGCCGAATATATTTAGATATTTGGGATGCATTTAGTATTTTCTAATCATGTTGCTTAACTCAATATCACATAAATTTGATATTACGTTCACAAAATTTTATTGGGTTCAAACTCATTAACTAATAAGATACTATATAAAAAATTAATAATTTAATATACATTTTTATTTAATAAAAATATCAAAATAATATCATTTTACGTATTAAATATAATAAAAAATATAATTTAAAATAATAAATAATCAAATCGATGAATAAATTTTTTTCTATGGGACTTCATACTTTGAAAGCTCTGCATAATTCTTTTATTATTTATGCTATTAAATATTTTTTCAATGAAAGTAATCAAACAATTCAGGGTTAAAAATTAAATTCGGAGATGAGATCAAATTAATAAAAATTTAGCCCAAAACACTATTTTTCAAAATTCAGAAATGATCAACTAACCCTTTTGATCTCACCTAAGTCCGCCCCTACCCTATAATATTGTATCGTGTATAGTGGGCAATCAAGATGATCTCGGCCACTCATTCTAATCTCAGACAAAGTAAATGAGGGCGAACTAGGGGTGTCAATTATTGACCTGACCCGACAAGTTAACCTGACTCGATCTAAATCCGACCCGACCCGATACGATCCGAAGATAAATGGGTCGGATATGAATTTAATTTTTTTGACCCGAATCGGGTCGGGTCAACCCGACCCGACTCGATTAGTTATATTTTTTAAAGTAATTTTATGATTTAGTACTAATTAAACCTTAAATATACACTAATTAAGATTAATTATAAATTAATTAATATTTTATTATTTAAAATTATATAAATATAATTAATAATTAATTATTTATTTTAAAATGGTCGGTCGGATATGGATCAAGATTTTTTTATCCAAATTTAATCGGATCGGGTTCGAATCGGATAAAAAAAAATAATAAAATAATATGACCCGATCCGAACCCAACCCGACCCCGCCCATTGACACCCTATTTAGTTTCACTGGACCGGACGATTGTTGAAAGTACAGTACCGTATAATATGTATGTGAATTCATGTTAACTAGACTTACAGGTCATTAAAAGCATTGAGCAATGAATATTCTTTCATTTATACATAAAAATTCCTGATTCACTAATCATTACTCAATAGTCAATACCAGCATTAACTTCACAAGTTCAAGGAAAGTGCACTAATGCATCGTCTCATCCGATTATGATATTTTGAAAGAAGAAAACATTAAAAATAAATAAAAACAGAGAACTTCACTTAAATATGTAAAAAAAAATAATTCGTACGTGCGTGCGTTTGATCCAATTTCCAATTTCCAAAATTTAGTCTACTTCTCATGCCGACTATGGACCACAGGGGCGGATGTACCATGTAACACGATTTTTTGAATTTTAAAAAGTAGTATTTTTAGATTAAAATTTTATTAATCTAACACTCTGGATTAAATTTCTAACCCTTTAGATTGTCTGATTATTTTTTATTGAGAAAAAAATATTTAATATCGTGAATAATGAAATAATTATGCAAAAAAATTAAAATATGAAGTTTTGTAGAGAAAATTTTTTTATCGCTATAATTATTTATTCTTTTGACTTTTATTTTTTATTATTTTAATATATAAAAGATAATATTTTAATATTTTTATTTAATATCCGATTAGTTAATGAATTTAAACTCGATAAACTACTAAATCTGATTATTGACCCCTAACCAAAATCAAAATGGACTCAACCCCCAGCTATATGTCATCCAATTTATTAATGTTTCAATAGTTTCATTACTAGCATAGTAATATGTGTTCTAGTTAATTAATTGTAAATAAATGTGACATGAGATGGAATATTTTAATGATACTTAGCTGGAGAATGCAGTTGTTTCTCTGCTTGATCTGCATCACAAGTACCTTGAGGCTGCGGGTCGGTAGCTTCCCAACGCAGAAATATTTCTGCGGGTCAAAAATTTCTTCAACCAGATAAGTACTTACCATTTTTTTTTGAGAGAGAGAATTTTAGTTTTGATCATTGAACTTTCGTACCATTATAAACTTGGAGGATAATTTTGTATTTGAAACGGGTGGTTTCATTTTAGTTTTCAAACTATGAGCTAGTATTAGTTGTTTTATTTTATTCAGTGTCTAAAAACAAATTCATATATTGTAATTTATTGAAATTAATTTAGTTAACGTATAATGAATAGAAAAATAATCTTACTTTTATTTAATTCTCTCTTCAATATATATAATTATAAAAAAGAGGAGGATTCAAATGTCTCATTTTGTTTGTCTCACTCATGGCTCCACTTTGAAATTTTTAATAGCTCAAAATTAAAAGAATATTAAAAAAATTAGATTTGATCTATATTATATTTTCTTCTCATATATAAAAAAATATTTATTTTTTCACTTTAATTTATGTCAACAAGTTATAAGATCAACGCCTAAAAATTAATTACATTAATTTTTTACAAGCACTTGATGTTAAATAAATTAATATTCAAACGTCAAAAGTTTTAATCTATATATAAATAAAATAACCTAGATCAAATCTAATAATTTTATTTTTAATTTCAGTTTCAAATTATGAGTTATTAGAAATTTAAAAGTGAAGATATAATTGAGGCACGCAAAAACTTAAAATTAAGGTATTTGAATCCTCATCATAAAAAATACCCAAAATTATAAGACGAACTTATGAAGTCCATATAGCGTTGTTTGTGCTTTGCTCAAACTACTTGGCACAATTATTCATCACCTCATAGAGCCCAGGCGACTCAAGATATGTTTGCACAGTATTTTTTTTATTGAGATTCTTGTGGATCTTAATAATTGTTTTTTGATTGAGATTAAAAAATGATGGTTTAAATTGTGCCATGCAGTAATTTAAATTTTGATTTACTAAAATCAGTCTTTAATTTAGTAAAAAAGATAGATTGTAAATTCAGAACTCATATGAAGAATTTTTTACTGTAAGGATACATATTCTGGATCAAGTATAGGACAAATGAGTCCAGAAAGGATCAGAGGAGTCTTGCATCTTTTTATGACATGGTCCTTATTTTTCAGAGGCGGATAATACACCTCTTAATTTTCAATGCGTTAGAAATTATTATATTTTTCTGAAAATTCAATAGATTTAGGATATTAACATTATAGTGTCGAGATTATATCTAATGAGAAATAATACACGTCTATTTTCTATTGTTGTGGTAATGAGGAGGTGTATATGTCGTACTGGTATAAATTATATATGGTCTTGGGCAAATTTAGTTAACTCTGTTCTGGGAATCATAAATTATTTAATTTTTTTATTCAATCATCGCAAGACGCATTCCGTATTTATGTTTGGTGCTCCGCTTTGAATATAGCACACATAAATTTATGCTGGGTATTAATTATTTCATGGATACTTATTTTGGCAAAAAGTCAAGTGAAACAACCAGCCAAAAGAGTTGTTTCTTTCCCCCTTAATGGAAGCGACCAGTGTTGGGCACAAAAGGATGAATTTTGAGTCTTGAAATCTTTTTAATTGTGGTAATTGTATTTCCAAACTTTTACTTTTAACAACGACTTTATTAAATTAACCTCGTTTTGTTTTCAGGACTATCTCCCATATCAGTTAATATAACATAATTTCATTATTTTTTTTATGAAATTATTATAGAGTTTTTGGTCATTTAGCTTATTCATGTATTATATTAATTTAATGCTTTAAAGATCCAAATGTCAATTTGAAATTAACAAAAATATCTTACTTCATACGTTTTGTCTGTCATTATTTTAATATATAAATAGAACTTATCAATTTTAGTTGATTATTTATGAAATAATACCTTTGTATAAAAAAATTAATTATAAAAATGAAGATAAAGTAGCGAAGTTTCATAGGAAAAGTTATGAATATGTAATTCATGGGTCTAACTTGTGTTATAAATTATAAATATTTTAAAATTTATATTATAAACATCCCAAGATTTTATTAATCATTTTGTGTATACAAAGTTGCAGTATTATTAAATGATAAATTAGATATTGAACAATCAGGAGATATTAAAAGAGATGATTGTAAAAGAAAAAAGTCTCAAGTCCAGCGTCGCATACCCTTTAAGGCTTTAACATTACCCCTGCAAAAAATGATATGAATAATATTTCTTCTATGTTCGAAATGTGATGAGATTCTTAAGAAAACATGGGATGACCGGATGACATTTTTCAGAGCAGAATGCCAGAATGACGCTCTCATACTGCCATCTTTTTTAATGTTGTCCAGTTTCAGACAGAGTGATAGAATATATGTCCAATTAATTCATATTTGCTGTCACAATGTCATAATTATAATGACAGTAATTTTATATATCTCATTTTTTGCTGGGATCCATAATCCATTGCATAGGAGATAATATAACTTCCCTAAAAAAAAAAATAGGAATTCATATATATCTGGCCTTACTATTACCATAGGACTAGAGTACTAGACTGTAATCACTAATCACTGAAACTGTTAACTGTTCTGGTTCAGAAATCAGAATCAATCAAGTTGAATTCAACTTGGTAGTACAGTACGGCACCAAAGAGTAATGTACTAATGTCCCCCGTCTCCCCCTTTTTCTTCGATTCAAACTCCAAAGTGAGCGAAACTTATTCACCGCAATCCCCACTCAGGATTCAAGAATCATGTAACAATACATTGGAATTGCAAATACGAAAAAATCCCAAATTCTACTTTTAGAGAAAATGTCTACCATTCTAACAGATTAAATCATCTTGGAATTGAAACATATCAATTGCTCAGGGAAGAAAGATCAACCATTTCAGCGACATTTGAGACTTAATTGAGAGAAAAATTAAAACTTTTTCCATTTCTTGTCGTCCTTGCGAACAGTAAGTACTACATCAAAACAAAGAGGGTATAATTCCTCTTTCAGTTGTTAGATCAGCTAATTAATACTACTACCTACGCTATCTTCTTAGATAAAATATTTACATCGATAAGAACGCCTTCAGCGCCATAAAATATCAAAATAAAAAAACGAAGATCCCTAGTTGTTGATCTTGATCAGTCATGAAAACATAGAAGCATGACAATGCATCGGCGAATGATGTAGAGCTTGGCTCTCTGCTCTTTCACTGCTCTGCTGATTCCTCCTCTCTGCTTCAGTACCAGGCTTCCTCCTAGCTTCATCCTCGTTCGATTAGAGGGTGTAGAGAGAAAGGGGGAAATAATGCGATGATTGCTCAATGCTCGGTGGGGAATTGGGGATTGGATGTGTTATTTATATAGAGAAAACAATTAACTTCACACATGACATCGAATAGTGTGTGGACTGGAGCCAAAACCCAAAAGAGAGAGAACCCTATTCACAATGTTGGGTTCTCTCCAATCACAATCATACAAGTACATACAAAGACCACATAAACACCGTGAATCAGGAAATAATTTGATCTCTGCCGTCTGATATGATAAGTAGTACTTAAATATAGTCGTTAAGATGCAGAGGATGGAGATGAAGGCTGAATAGGGACCTCGGGGAGGGGGGAGGATGCACGTGCGGCCCATGGAGGGGACTTTAGGCTTTAGGAATAGGACGAGGCCAGGGCCCAGGGGACAGGGCTCACAGTTTTCTCCTTATTTTTTGATTCCTCCTGTCTCTGTGACGCTGTTTGAATTGAATGTGCCTCTCCATTCCATCGAGGAGACTGGAGACCACCACCACCATGGTTAATAGTTAGCATCGGTGCAGCTACGGATTAATTTACTTTTCTCATAAAAAAGAAGGAAACATTTAGGGACTAAATATGAAGTATTAATGCGCTTCACACGTGATACTGTGAGTCTGTGATAAAGAATTAAAGATGCTCACTTCACATTTCTAAAAAAATTTCATTGAACGTACACTACGTACTGAGCATTAATTTTGTTCCTAGCACATAAGCTGAAGAATATTAGACTTAATATTGTAACATGTGATATTTCTTTTTATTTTTTAAGACAATAACTAACAAAAAGAATCTTAAGCTACTATATAATGGGGGTGTGTTTTTTTTTTTGTGGGGGGGGGGGGGGGGGGAGAAATTGTCTTCTCTTGTCATTTTTGAAATAGCAGGCGTATGAAAGAGAATCAAGTCCAGTTTGAGAGGGAAATATATTGTAAGCCAAGTAGTATTCAGAAAATGTCTTGATGAAAATCGAGTGAAAAAGAAAACCTCTATGGGCTTAAAATATGTATATCAATAGTACTTTAGTTACTTGAAACTCAAGTTCTTTTTATGCAATTATTGAATAATAACTTATTATGTAGATAGCACAGACGACCAATCTCATGTTCTTCTTATAATAGCTAATGGCCAGGTGACAAGGAGTGTGGTAGACCAGTTAAGCCCACAGGAAAGAGCCACCATCGATGCCATAGTAAAGGTTGGGTAATAACCATAATAATTAATTGCAAGCCTCAAACTTCCTTGTTTCTCTTTTCTTTTTCTTTTTCTTTTTCTTTTTTGTAAGTAAACCTGATGAGCCCCAGAGTATTACAAACTTCCTATTTTGATTCTAAGTTCCATGCTTCAATTTTCTTTCTTGTCAAATCCGCCTTCTTTTGTCAAATTTTTTTAAGTGTTCAGCTTCTTAAAATGACCATTTTTCTTTAACGCGGGATAAAAATGAGGGAATATCAGTGATAGCTTTAGAACGGTTGTATCTAAAGGCTAAAAATAGTGCAAGATTATAAAAAACTTAATATAAAAATGTATAAACCGATTTGAGGTTTAGTGTTCAAGTGTAATGGTAGCGGAAGATAATTCAATTCAATTCAATTCTCACAAGAATATAGCAATTAAAAAAATGAGAGAAAAGAAAAAAAAAATCAACAAGAACACAAGATGTAACAGAGTTCGGCTTAAAATGTCTGTGTCTTCGGGACTCTTAACCTCTAACAATTAAGGTAAGCCGAAACACTAAAAAAATAGTTTTGCACTTGTATAATTTGGTCTCTTACACAAAAATGGGCTGCAAGTTTATCGGTAACAAGAGTGATAACACACTCAAAAAGATGAGTGATAACACATCCAAAATAAAATATGAGTGACAACACACTCAAAAAGTGTGAATGTTACAGCTCAAGAAAGGTAAGCACTACAGCTCAAGAAAGGTTTACAAGGAGAGTACATCACAAAAGATTAAGTTGAGAGAATGGAGAAAAACTAGATTGAGTTTAAACAAAGATTTGACTAATTCAGTGTTTCTATCTTTTGGCTTATCTCTCTCACTTTGTATTTGGCTAGTAAGCTCTCTGAAGTAATGATTTAGCTAGGTGGATCTAATCCTTAATTAAATAAGTGAGAGAGATGATTCTTTTAAAATAGATCTTCTAAAAGAGCTGAAGAAATTATTTTCGGCATGAACCGTTATAACGATTTGGGAATTGTTATAACGACTTAGAAATGATAGTCGTTGTATCTGATTGAGCTGAAACGTTATAACGATTTACTGAATCATTATACGTTTCATAAATCGTTGCGAACGATTACTGAATCGTTACATAACGATATGCTCTGACTTCTTTGAGAACTTTTCTGTCTGAGAATATTTTTTAGTATTGAGATGAACCGTTATAACGATGACTGAACCGTTATAACGATTCATTGGGCAGAAACATTTTTCTTTGTTGTTTAAACTCAATTTATCTTAACCAATTCAATCTAGTTTGAGTCTAACTAAACTTAAGCCTAATGCAGTCTTAATTAAGCTCTTGTATCTCATCATTAGTCTTGATTCTTGTGCACTAATCAATTTATATTTTAATCCCTGTATAAAATTCAAACAATACAAATTATAAAATTCAAAATTGTTTTATAAATCAACAAATCAAAGAAAATATTTAGTGTAACAATAAGATAACTTAGAAATTGTACGATTGAAATCAGAAAGAAGATTTAGGATCATTTGTATACTCTGCTCATTTTACGTTATGTCTGCAGCCACATCTCAAACCTACCTGCCACTTGTTACATCCCTTAACTTTGCCTCTGGTCAGGAAACATCAGAGAGAGGGAAAGAGGAGGGAGAGAGGAGGAAGATGGGGAAAGAGGGTATTTTAGATATTAAGAATACTATTATATTTTTAATATTAAAATTGTACTTTCATACAATTACAGTTGCAAAAAACTAATTTATTTGAGTTTATAATGACATCAAATTAATTTATTTTTCCTAATTTTTAAACTTTGTAGTGGCATTCAACTAATTTCCCCATAAAAAAACATCATGCAACGATTGTGATGCAATGATTAATTATAATTCGTGTGAATTGCTACATTTAATTTTTATGAAAATGGATTAAATGAAGAATAATCAGATATGATTAATTAATTCCGAGGCCATGATTTTGTTCTACCGCTATAACGTCACAAAATTGCAAGTAAAATATGACAAAAAGGCATCAATCAATGCCGTATTTGTTTTTTATGACATACAAATAAGAAGTTAGACATTATCCAAATCCGAAGCAGTTAGTAAAATGATATAAGTATGAGCGAAAATGGCGTACAATGTCAAAATTGTATATATATCATATCTAGAAAAGAATATAAAAACCTCACCCAATAGCATACAGCTCTCTGACTAAAATCTGAGGAAAAAAAACATTTGTAGGGCTCAATAGCATGATAATTTTACAAAGAAATAAAAAGAAATTGGGCGTGCATGCGAACTTGCAGCAATTCTTTCCCTCCTATGAGCCCATAAGAGTCTATTTTAAATTGGGCTGCTCTAAGCCCAGATTTATCGTTTTTATACGACATTCCAAATGCGAAAATGGCTGCACTCTTTACCCTCTACGCTGCTCATACCAGAGAGAGTAGGCGAGAGGAGGGTGTTTCACTATTTTGTGTGGTTGATCAGAGCAGAAAAGCCTTGTCGCGTTCTTGGATTAATATTTTATAGTTTTCTCTATCTTCAGGTTAGGTTCTTTTTTATCTGTTTAGTAGAGGAGATCTAGAATCAACAGTATTACTGAAGAATTGAGATGCCTCAGCAGCAATTTAGCAGCGTGGATATTTTGTTTGTAAACCACAAATACCACAAATTATCAGAAGAAGTGGCTCTCATGTTGGTGCCTCTAGGAATTCTCTTAAATCATGATTGTTTCATCTATTGTTCTGTGGTTGACTTATGTCCATTGGTTACAGTTGTAATTGGTAACCAACAGGTTATGTGTGCAAGATGCTCAATGAAATGCCACAAAAAATAGTAATGTTGGTTCTGTATGCTTAATTGCCAGAATGCACAGTTCCCAACCCCCACCGCCACCACAATAAGGCTGAAAATGTATTGTTATAAGCAATAAGTGGCAACAGATAAAAAGAAAAGAGTTTTCAAAACATTATGCCAATCTCATTTAATCAATGAAATCCAAAAGACAGATTTCATTAAAACTCAAACAAAACATCTACATGCACATTTGTCAGCTCCCTCAAAACACACACCTATTAACTATTTAGCACAACCACATAAACATTTTGCTTTCACTACAGGCTGTATGTTTCACTTTTACAAGCTGAACACACAAGAAAAAAATATACATAGTGAAACCAAATTTACAATCAAATCTCAAATGGTTAAATGGGTACTTAGAGACACTAAGGTCTTTTGAAAAAGGGCTGGAAGGAAGACTTGAGGCTCTCATCCTCCCACTTGATTCCTTGCCACCATTCTGCTTCTGCCACTATTGACCTCAATTTCGGTGGCATAGATTGCTGCTTAAAAGGAAGTTTCTTCAATTCAGGGCAGCCAATTATGTAAACATTTTGTAAAGATGGAAAGGTGTAAATTGGGCTGCATATGCTTTGTAGATTTGTTAGGTAGCACAACAGAATTCTTGTAAGGGAAGGGAATGGAGGGACCAATTCTGCATTTTCTCCACTGCTCACCTCATCAGTTGTAACAAGTTGCTCAACTGATTTACATCTAATTATGCTCAGATCCTCAAGGCATGGGAGATACACAATCCATGAGATGTTCCCTAGGCTCTTGCAATAATCAATAGACAAACTGCGTAGTCTAGGAAGCATATCCATGGGTGTTACCCCCTTCCATAAAATTTGCTTCAAGTGTATCATCTCAGATATTAATATCGTCTCGAGATTTTCAAAATGCCAGTTTGGATTTTCATCATTTCTTTCCATGTCTATTGATTCAAAGGGGCATTTGTGGAAGAAGAGCTCATTTAGATTTTCTTGCACTTGATTGAAGTTGCTAAACATGCAGAAGGAACCAGGAGTGCTCAACATAAAAATCTTGAGGGAGATTATGGGTACTTGAGTTAAATTGTTCAGCATTTGCAATTGATCCTCTTGATTAATATTAATTCCAAGAGAGCTGAATTTTGATAGACACTGCAGCTCATTGAGTAGTGATGGAAGATATACCGTATTTTGTAACCTCTTCCAAAAGTCGTACAAGTCTAGCACTTTTAGCTCTTTTAATTGGGATACCAGGCCTTCTGGTATTTTACTAATGGCAGTGCCCCGCAAAAGCAAGTACTGAAGCTTTTTGAGGAGTATCATTCCCATAGGTAATGAAGTAAAGTTATTTCCAGATAAGTTCAAGAATTGGAGGCTGGTCAATTCACATATCCCAATTGGAAAGCTAGAAAGGTTACACCAGGATAGGTCTAGGTACTTCAGTCCCTTCAAGTTTTCAACCTCAGGGTCACTTTTGAACAAATTTCTCTGAAGCATTAGAACTGATGGTTTTGAAGGATTATCTGTAGGTGGGGAAAATGTATCTATTTCATTACTCATCAATGATATTATCTCACCAGTGGACCAAATTTCTGTATTTTCAGGTATGGCTTTTAACCTAGCTCCTGCTTGGACGAACCATTTATACTTATTCTTTCCTTCCTCACATGCTATCCAGAGTAACATTTCCCGTATAACATCATGCAATTTCACCACATCGTGAGATTCAGTTGGTTCTAACATATTAGCTACTTCTAATTTACTTATGTAGCTGTATCCAACGTTTAAAGCATCTTTCATGTCCAGTTCATCTATCAACCCTAATCCCATCCAACAATGGATTAATTCTCTTTTGTTAATTTCACAGTCCTCAGGCCACAAGGCACAACACAGGAAACATTCTTTCAGGGAATTGTTAGTTAAATTTTCATAGCTGAACTTCAGCAGGCGCAATGTGCTTTCATTCATACCTGATGGCTCAATCTCATTAAGGCAAAATTTCTTTAGGAGTTTGATAGCATAGTACCATTCTCTAGGGTCCTTCTTGTCTCGCATGGCTCTGCCAACTACAATAAGGGCCAGCGGCAGACCCCCCAATTCATTGACCACCTCCTCTGCTAATATTGGTATCAGGGGGTGTGCTTGCATTGTCTCGTTACCAACCTTCTCTTCAAAGAGAAACAATGCTTTGTCACCCTTTAGACACTCCACTTTGATTTTCATTTGAACCTCCATAGCCCCACAAACTTCCTCTGACTGTGTTGTTAAAATAACCTTTCTTTTCCACTGGCTGGGGCTATTTGTGCCAACACAAGGGGGGATCCCAACTAAATCTAGATCCAACCGACTCCATATGTTGTCCATTAGGAAGGCAAAGTTCTTTTCTTTTAGAAAGTTATTTATAGTTTTTGCTTGAGACTGCAAACCGTTACTTCTTGGCAAGCGAAACTTCTCAACAATTTCATTCTGAATCCTTTCTTCTGAACCCTCCTTGGTGCATGTAACAAATATCACAACATCAAAAGAAGGGTCTCGTGCAAGTGAGCTATGTACCTGCTTCAGGAGATGAGTTTTCCCCACACCGCCTACTCCCCATATGCTAAGGATCCCTTGCACATCATCTTTGATGAAATTCATCACTATGTCAAAATTTGTTGGTCCTGGTACAGCCTTTGGGACATTATGCACTGCTGGGAACTCAACAACTTCAAAATGTGCTCTCTTTGCAAGCAAAGTCTTCATCTCTTCAAGCTTCCTCTCAGCAACATTGCTGGTCTTGTATTTTGACCAATGGAGGCACAGAAGCCTCTGATGAAATCCATATTGAATCGCTCTATCTCCTCTTCGATGGTGTTCACTTGATCCAACCACTCTTTTGCTTCTTGTGTTGGAACCCCATGCTGGTGCTCTGCCTCTTCAATAGTTTTGTTCACTTCATCCTTCATGGAGAAAAGTTCTTCTCTTGTCGATTGTAGCACTCGTAAGTTTTTTTTTGTGCTAAAGTGGTTTGTGATGAGCCTAATCATGGTGCTTACAATTGATTAGAAAAAGGTTCTTCAACCAAAGTATGGGGGAATAAGAAGAACAGAAGGAAAAGGGTGTATTTTCTCTCTTTTGAAAAGGATTGAGGCTTTGAGGTTTTTCTTTTTTCTCATTTGTGAAAAGCAAATATCTGATTATTTCTGAGTAGGGAACGTGACATAGGTTTCTGGAACAATAAAGAAGATTATTATTTATTTATTTATTCTTTTTTATTTTTGAATTATTGGTTTTCTACGTTGCCACCTGCCAAATGCCAACTCCATTCAGGGAAAATGAAAGAGGTTTTCTTCGCGAAAGGATATACTTCTGATTTGTCTCAAGAAAAGGCAAAATGACTTTTGAAAAACCGGAGCAGACACTTAGTTTTCTTGGTAGATTTATACTGTATACATAACCCAGTGAATTTTACTAATTCTTTAGTGAAAAAATGAATATCAATGCCCTTATTTTGATGGTTATAGTGTATGTATGAATCTCTTTATGATTTAAAAGATTATCAAACTCAAATCAAATTCCTTGTTTTTGGTTGGTTTGCTAATAGCAAGTTCTTACTAAGCTGCTTTATCGTAATTTATATTTAAGTAATTATAATTATACAAACTTATATTCAGGGCCGTATATGTACTCCAATTGCATTCACCTTAAAACAAAACAAAAAAATGCATCTATTATTTTATTTCCTCGCGTACCAAACAGAGGTGAAATTTGCAAGATGAGTTGACATGTGCAAGTTATTTTATATAGACGCTGACCGTTTAGCGCCACTTAATTACTTCTGTATCTTAAAATTTCATAATTATTTTGATATTATAATAAATAAATTAAGTTTCAAATTTGGCTTCTTCTCCGATAGGGCAGCTCAGAGTATCTCACAAAAAAAATAAAAAATAAAAAAAAAGAACTTTTTGCTCGCAACTCATATCTAGATCATCAAGATCAATTCCTCGCTTTAGTAAAAAAAAATGCGTCTTTGTTTGAGTTTTTTTTTTTTTTTTGTCTGTAGACTGTAGATGTTGCTTTTTCCTATCAGCAACATCCACTAAAGATGTTGTAAATGTCTAACTAGATGTTTACAAAAAATACATAATTGTTAATAACAGATACCTTGAAAATTTGTGCTTAATATCCTGTACTTAGTTAAAAAATTCAGGTCTTAAACATTGCATCTGTTAATAATTATCATATTAGCTGCGTTTTTGGTACGATTAGGGGAGTCAAAAGTAATGCGCAATATTTGTCAACAATTTTTCAATAACTAATTTACATGCAATCATGTATAAATTAAATACGGTTCAACAAAATTTCAATAATTCTGATTAGTTACTTGAGAATGTTGCACTTGAATTTGGTGGCATCCTGTAGTTCCAGATCTCTTCTCGGATTAATTTATATTTCATTGAACTTTCTGCAAGTCCTAAAAGCTTTTTGAAGTCATGAAAATGCTGATAATACAGCTGTTAAAACTAATAGGATATTTACTTTTATTAATATAACGAAAAGATTGTTCTATTTTCACAAGTTGTCTAAGTCTTACTTAATTGGTTACCATGCTAATTTATCACGTCTAGATGGCCTAAAAAAAATATTTTTTGGGTAAAAAGGTTGGAATCAACTGGATTTAGAGAAACAAAAGAAAATTGAAAGATGTTATCCCTGAGACAGTATAATAATTGATTTTAGGTTCTCTCTTCTTGTTGTTTTATAAATAATAAAATGTTAAGATCTTTCTTTATTAAAAAAAAAGAAAACGAAGTTTCAACGTCCAAGCATTTGAAAATCGCAAAACAGCTAAATTTGAAAAAGAAAGGTTATGGAAAAAGATCGTCTGAAATTTTCTTTGGTTAATTAATCAACATTATCTATATAAATATTATTAATACGCCATTTATACTTTTAAATTATGCAAATGAGTTCCCCGAGTATAAAAATATAAGAGAAAGATCTCGATGCCACAACTTTTAGTGCTGTAAGCTGTCAATTTTTTTTTTTTTTGCATGATTTAAATTCTAAATCATGTTAACAAACACGAACAAGATTTTTCATCCATGATTCTATAAACCCTCCACTTTTCTAAATCCTTTCCCTCTTTATATTTATCCACCCCCCAACTGCATCTAATTTGGTACTTCACTATAGGAAAAATCCTTTTTAAATTGCGGAAACTGTTTTAATTGGTCCAACTCAAACATTATTAAGATCTACTTCAATAAAATCAGAATATGAATTGTCTAACATTATTGTGTAGAAATATTTTTCAACTTAAAACCAGAAATCCTGAAAATCTAAAGCAAGTAATTAAGCGTATACGTAATTATATATTTTGTATAAATATATTAATAAACATCTATCCATTCTAAACTCTTTTCTTGATCTTTATTTAATTGATCTCGGTTGTAAAAATATAACCTTTCGGCTTATTGTCACAAAAAATAACTTTAATGATACTTTTTTTTTGAGGAAAACTTTAATGATACCTAGTCAAACTAATTAGAATCTGGCCGATATGAATTGATCTAAGACTAAAAAATCTAACACTAGACGATGCAGAACCCTAACGATTTAACCAGTGACTCAACAATTTTTTTTTTTATCAAATTTTCATCAACCCAACAAACTCAAACTCGATTCGATCCTATTTTTTGAAAAATCAAACGAATCTGAATCTAATCCAAGATCTGAAAAAACACTATCACTTTAAATGACCCAGAACATGATCCAACCCTTTTTTTTTCTGGTCCACCCAACCCAAACCCAATCCCAATTTGTCTAGAAGTGTCAATGAGTATGGTATGGCTCGGTGAAGATAGTTTTATTATCATGCATATTTAATATTACTCTTACTCATATCTTACTTTTATCCATTAAAATTAAACTTACTCATACTCTAACTTACCCATTAAAATAAATAGGTAACAAAACTATAACGGGTGCTAACTAATAATACTAATATTTTAATTAGTTTATCATCATTTATAAGAAAAAGCATTCAAACTCATTCTTGTCATATAAATATATATTTATTTTATTAGCATGAATTAAAGTATAATTATGCAGTTAATTTCAACTTGAGTCATCAAACAAATAAATTAAAAAAATATAAGCATCTTTTGTTATCTTGTCAAACTTTTTAACCAGAAAATAAAATATATTAAAAATAAAAATAATATCTTATCTAAAATAAAATTTTATATTGACTCATCCTATCATTTTAAGAAGTACTCTACTAAATATTATTCAAACATTATAATTTATCAAATGATAAAATCTAGAAAAGACAATGATTATATATTCATAATTTATAGTAATTAACTTATAAAACTTGAGGCAACTAACACAGAAAAAATATTACATAAAATATTAAAAATAATATAAATTATTTGATTAATAATTTATCTTATAGAGCATATGGGTATGAAATGATCTATCCATATCTTTATCCATGTATCTAACCATTTTTTTATATATATTCATATTAAATAATTAACAGGGAAAAATATCTTTTACCTATATTCGTTATTTAAATGTCTTTTTAAATATGGTATTTTAATTATATTCATTTATTAGATTTGTTACGGATGGGGATTAATAAATGAATAAAAAGATATATCATTACACCTTAGATCTGACTAATGCTGCAAACAAGTCGAATTCGAGCGAGCGGGTTTAACTCAAACTCGGCTCATGAAAATTCGAGTCGAGCTCGTAAAACGGTTTGAGCTAAAAAATCTAGCTCAAACTGGCCTCGTTATTGTTCGAGCTAGTTCACGAGCCAATGCATGTAAGTTAATTCGATTTGATATTTATATTTAGTATATCTACGAATAATAAAGTTAATATATTTACAAGAATGGTACATGAGTTATATAAAATTGATATATCAATGAACTATATTTTCAATGACATTTTTGTTGTACTAATTTGAATGAATGGACCAGCAAAGAAACTATCGAGTCAGATATATGCGCCGAGTCACGAGCGAGTATGAGAATTCGTTAAGTCGCTGAGATGGTGTGATAATGAAAGATAATGAGAGATGAATTATTGGATTAGAGTTTAGCAGAAAAAACATATAAATTATTATTATTCGAGCTGAATCAACTCTAACTCAAACTCAGCTCATTTAACTATCGAATCAAATTAGCTCAAGCCAAATTAGCTCCAATCATATCAACTCGAGCTAGGTTAGTTCGAACCCGAGATGAACCCGAACTGAGCCACGAGCCTGATCATTTTATGCACTCCTTGATCCGACCCACCTCCTAGATGCTTTATACACCGAATTTTTAAAAAATATTGTTAACAATATTAAAAACTAAATATTTAGGGACAAAATCTGAATTTTGAAATCTAGTTCAAACGCAATTAGAACTTGCGTTCCTAGCAATTTTTATTTTTGAAAAAAAAAACAAATAAAATAAAATGAATTTCTAGGATTCCACCCCTCAATTGTGCACTCAGAAGCTAGGCACACACCCATTGATTGCGGCTCCACATTTCATTTCTGAAAAATAAAAAAATAATAATTTTTCTGGGAGCACAACTGACACTTGCATTCTCAGAAAATTTATTTTATTTTTATTTTTTTTAGAAATAAAATATGAGAGAGGAAGCTGAATTAAAATATTGAGCGTATTTTGAAAACGTAAGTGAGGGTAGCGCTCCCAAAATTCGTTTTTATTTTTTTATTTTTTAGAAATAAAATATGAGACCGCTATCATGAGTTACGTGTCCAGTTTGTGAGAGCACAACAACGGGCAGTTGCGCTCTCAAATTTTTATTTTTTCAAAAAACAAAACATCTTATGAGAACGTTGCTGCATTCTAAGTAGATTTCATAATATTTAATTCTTAATACTATTAACAATATTTAAAAAAAATCGGCTTTATGCAACTTCTTGACGAAAATCATAACATTTTTCGCTCCCCCTTCCCAAGGAAACCCAGCGAACTGCTGCTTTCGCGCTCTCTAATTCGAGAATCAGGTTTCTCTTGGGGGTGTGTTTGGATGTGTAGAATAGCATTGTTTTGAGAATAGTAGTATTATTTTTAGATTAGCAATTATTTAAACATAAAATTTAAATTAGAAATAGCAGCAGAACAGTGCTAATCCGTTAACCCATAAAAAACGTTGAGTTAGCGGATTAGCGTCCATGAAAATAGTGAAAATAATAAAAAAATATTTTTTTATTTTATATTAATATGGAGTAGTATTAAATAAATATTATTATTAAATAAAATACTAAAATATAATTAATTATTTTAACTATTCTCTCCACTGTTCTCAAATTTCTATCCAAACAATATTTTACTAATCCGAAATAGTAAAAATTAGTACTATTCTTACATTTTCCGAAATATCACTAATCTCACACTATTTTCAACTACTAACCCAAACAGTGTTATTCTTACACTAATCCTTTCACCGTCCAAACACACCCAAAGATTACTTATGATAATATCACATTAGCTAGAACCTTCTTCATCTTATTTTTCTAGGGTTTGGCTCAAATTAAACCTTTTAATTGAATGTTTCTAAAATATTCCCTGGCTCAAATTAAACCTGATAAAAGAATGTTTTTAAATGCTCCCCCTCAATATTTCATTTCCCATGAATTCTCCTCCAGAAAGATATTGTTTAGAAATTCCCACATTTGGACGTATTTTTATTTTATTGTCCTCTCAGTTAGATGAACAATCTGGGGGCGTGAACAATAATATGGCAACAATCTCTTTCACTTGTATTATTTGCAAAATAAGAAAAAAGAAATTAACTGAGCGTTCTTCTTACTCAATACAACCACAAATTAAACCTCTTAGGGTTTTTACCAGGGATGTATTAATGTATGGAAGTCGGTCATAGAAATAAACCACGAGGCTTTCTCATCTAGGATCAAAAAGAACATTGGAAAGTTGGAAATGCTGCTACGTGGCTATCAATTTCTGGAGGATGAAAATGAGAATGTGGCAGGGATGATGGAGGATTTGAGGTTGCAATTCAGAGTGGTTTGTGCAAATATGGGGGTGAGGTTGGGAGTACTTGGGACAGCCAACTTCCAGCAGGGAGGATTTTTGAGGGTTTATGATGTTTTTTTTTTCTTTATAGAGATTAGTGTTCAAATATGCAATATCAGTATTTGTACTTGTTGATCTGATTTGATTCTCTTGTATTCTGGTATACAAGTACAGACTACAGACAGGTTTAAACTGTTGGTGATTGAATACTTTGAAGTACCTGATGGCTGATGGTTAGCATATCGTAATTGAGCACGGTACAGATACTATTGCCGATTTGCACTATTCTCCTATGCTGTACCAATCAGTTTGCCATGTGCAGCTCACAAGTAGCACTCGTCGATTCCACTATATTTTACATCATCTTCCTAGGCCAGGCATACAATATTCCATAGTAAATTGAAGTCTTAAAAACAAAAAAGATGCTACGAACATTTGTAATGACACAATATGGTTGGGTTCTCAGCCTCTAATTCTAGATAATTTCAATTTTCACAAGCACATGACGACATGTGTACTATTTGGGACAACAGTTTGGAAAAAGACCTACAAAGAAGCCGAAATAATGCACCCAACTAACATCAACACAAGGACGCCTTCCCTTTTTTTTACCAAATTCCTGTCTGAGCACGCTTCTTTCCAATAAACGAATATCTTTCTCCCTTTCTATTACTATACAAACTATAATATCAGTTCTTTTGATGCACTGCAATGTTGTGAAGGTCCATATCCTTTAGCATGACTGATCGGCCACATGAATCACATGGTGCAGTTCGGGAACCACATTGGCTCTCATGCTCACACAAGCCACGTAACCGGTCCCGCGGGTCCGCAGGATTGGCCCCCGCCTGTACCATGTCCCCACAGAAACGACACATGATTAGTCGCAAGGGGCATTCCTCAGACTGATGCAGCACCTAGTTTATACAATTTAAAAACAGATTTGTTAATTGCTAAGAATTAAAGACCATCAAAATTATATGATAAATTTACCAGTTTAAATTTAATGACCTTTGATGAAATATAAACCACCAAATTGCATGAATTTGAAACACAATTAATCAATAAGCTTAAGAATATGTTTATAAAGTTTTTTTTTTTCCATTTTAAGATTTTTCTATGAATTTATACTTAACTGTCAGTTCATACACAAGAAAAGTCCAAACTTTTAATTTAAAGACCTTCCATATATATCTTTTCAAATATAGGTGTGGAATGAGGGAAGTACAGTGCAGTAATACAACTAAGCCCCCTTTCTAAATGCAAATAACACTTGTGGAGGATGCTGATACTGATTAAATAAAACATGCAACTAATAACTTTCTGTACAGCAGTTACACAACCAAGTACCAGATGGGTTCTGAGAAATATGATTTTAATGACATTTACATGTTTGCTTCTGGTCGGTACAACTTCTATACCAGATAAACAATGAGAGAAATCTACAAATTTTCTTACTTACCATTTCTTCTTTTTCAAGGACGATACCGCACATGCACTCAATGGGTTGATGGAATACCTTCATATGCTTCTCCATCTCCCCCTTCTGTAATGCACGCCCACATTTAACACAGTGAACATGGTTTTCTATCTCCTCCTTCCGTAGCACAACCTCACATCCATCGTACTGACAGACCACATTGTGCCTCACACAATATGCCTCGTGTAACACAATGGTTCGTCTAGTGATATACCTCTTACAGTTATTACATTCCACCATATCCTCACTATTCACCTTATCACCTGCACCAACTTTTTGCGCATGCACATTCCTATCTTTCACATGCACTGAGATTTGGTACTTGGATACTCCCTTAAACCCATACACCCCAATTGTATAGTTACCTGGCACAAGATTCTGATTCTTGTGTTTTATCACCAAGTTTTTGGAACCCATTTCATGTGACGACCATTCATGTCTATGTTGGGTTGGGAAAACCAAAGGGTGCCTTGAAACATAAATATCACAATCCCCATTACCATTGTTGTCAGCTTGAAGCATGACCTCAAGATCAGCAAAACCAGATCTGATAACTTCACTAACTGTACCATCAATGGAAAATTTATAATACTTAAACTTCCCTTCTTCAACAATGCCCTCTTCAGTCTTTCCCATCTCAAGAAGCATTAAAACATGGTTTTCTCCCTCTGGTGTCTCAACATCGACATCTATATCAGTTTCAATAACGGAAACAGTTGAAGCAGGCTTCAATTCAAGAACCTGCAATCCATACTGTGTTGTCCCATAGGATACCCTAATTATTTCTCCTTCAGACAAAGTTGCGTGCAACCGAAGCTCTGTCTCAAGTACAGCTTTGTGATTAGGCAAATCATGGAAACCAGCTCCCTTGGGTTTGAGTTTGGCATAAGTGCCTTTCGGCAAGCTCGCATAACACAACTCGACTAAAGGAACATCTATTCCTTCACTACTTTTGTCAGGATATAAATTCTGCCACACGTGAGAGGGAAGTTGCACTGTGCCTTCACTTGCAGTGAACTCGAGCACCCCGGCAAATGAGGTTAGGCTCTTGTTAGCTACTGCTTGGTTCTGTACTCTGGTCAAACGGAAATACATTGGGCCCTTGTCAAGAGCATTTTGGTCGGAGAGCTCCTTGAAGGAGGAAGGGGGTAGCTTTATCTTATCTCCTTGGCCTTTGAATGGCACTGCTTCCAAAATTCTCATGAAACTGATTCCATTCCCTATAAGGAGGTTTTCTTCCATCTGTCTTTCTGCCTATGAAACCAATATTTTGTCAGAAAAAGATATGAAGAAAAGAAAGTAATACTGGGCAGACTCTCTTGTAGGCTTTAGGGATACATAGCAGATTACATGGTGCTTCTCACGGTATTCATGCAAAAATCTTATGTTCGCACTGGTGTCATATACACCAAACAGGGGTATAACTAAATCATGAATCACCATGAAAACCGAGTAATATTAGCTAATGCATCATGATTAAAGACCTAACTTGCAATTACAATGCTGGTGCGCGACATTAAAATGTGTTTTCGGTGCTTGTTTAGCTCTGAATACTGATGATTAAGGTCATTAAAAATTGAACCTTGGTACTTTAAAATGAAAAAAAAAATTGGTATCTACTTTAATTGAACCCAATTAACCAATTCAACAAAGGAAATCAATATGAGGCAAACAGGAATTTTATGATTTACCTCGAGTCGTGCTCTTTCTTCTTCGAGTCGCTTCTCCCTTTGAGCGACCTCTAATGCCTCACGCTGGCGCGCCGCCTCCGCCTTGGCTAGCTTTTCCTTCTCCAACTTTGCCTTAGCTCTCGCCTTTCTCTCCTTCTGATCTCTCTCTAGCTTCTCTCTAGCAACTCTCAGCTCAAAATCCATTGTTGAGCTGTAGATCTCTCTCCTTCCAGACTTCCCTCTTGTTGATTGGAAAGATTTGGTTTGTTTGAGAAGATTGGAGGACAAGAAAGGACCGGTGTGTTATTTTTCTTTCTTTCTGTATCAGATATGCACAATTACGAGCACGAGAGAAATCGGGCTATCCGCCTATGTTATGATTATGAAGCCTGGTTTAATTTTTATAATTTTAGTTTAGTTCTATATAAATTTACAAGTAAGACGGTGATACAACAACAAAGCCCAACAAAACACCCCCAATCTCCACCGAAATTTATACTACAAAACTGATTATGACGTGCCGCGTTTTGAATGGTTATATCTTAGGACTGCCTTTATTACACAAAAAAGAACATATCAATATGTAATGTAAGCGATTACGAAATATAGTATAATTGGGCCGGACAGCAGTTCCTCATCTGGATACCTTGTTTCCACACAATTTAAAGATCCTTTCCTTGGACTTTCCGGATTCTTCTAGAGAAGTTTCTCCAGCCATTCTCACTCTACAGTTCTACTTGTTAGAGGAAAATGTCCTTTATATAGGACAATGTTACTACTTGTTAGAGGAAAATTTCCACGTCAACACTGAAAATTTCAACTGTTTTGAACACACTAAATTTTTTTTTTTTTTTTGTTCATTTTTGGAATAGCAAAAAATGACTAGTATTTAGGCTTTGATTCAGGTTTTTAATGTTTTCATAACATCTCTTTTATGCATTCTTTTGTCAAGCTATAGGAATGACCGAACCAATTTAAATGCTGAGTAATGCTATATACTTGGTTTCCATGCAACACTCAGGGTTGTTTCAACTTGGTAAAAGTTGAATTTTCATCACATCATTCATTTAGTTCAAGTTCTAATATTAACACAACAATGTCATATATTTTTTAAAAGAACTGCACTAAACACGGACCTCTTTCATGTATACACAAGTTATAGCCTACCCAACTCCACATGCACTTAATTAAAAAAAAAACTATAATTCTTGTTAAAGATCCGGCAAAGAAGGCGGTGATGACCCATTATGTTTACTCGGAACTGGTGTATTCCGTCGAGATTGTCTCTTGGTCGGTACAAGCACTTCTGCATTGTGTGGATTCTCTATGATGAGTAAATCATCATCGTCATCATCTCCCCCTTTGAATACTGGGTGAATGTATGCATTCAATAGGTACCCCTTCAGGTCTAAATTTGGTTCTCTTGCTCTTTCAAGGGTATCTTTCATCATTGCTTCCTGTCAAACAAAGTGACTGAAACTGTTAGATCACGGGTTGCAATTACCTAACAGATTCCAAATATGCAATGGAAAACAACTCTAGGATTTTTTCTTGAAATTTTGGAAAAAGCAAAAACTAGTAGAAATTAAAAACCAATTATGATGTAAAAGTTAATTGTACTAAAAGGTACTGCAAATAGAGGTTTCAGATTAAGGTCTTGCAAATAGTTAAGGGTACTTCCAAAATTGTGCTGACACCCAATTATGATCTGTTTGGTTTTTGTTTTTCTTTCTTAAAAGATGCATAACTGGTAATATCAACTAAAAGTCCAAGATAGCAGATGTTCATAACAAGCATGACAAAGAATTGAGAGATATGGATGGGCAGAGAGAGAGACCTGTAGAGGGTACTTGGTAAAGGCAGATTCATATCGGTGCTTGCAAACATAGTGAAACCATATGGTCAAAACAGGAAGTGCTATAAGCAAAGGTGCAGATTGTGCTGCTTCTTTGGTGCTTAGCAAGCCAAGAAGAAGTAACTGAGATATAATTAAGGCTGTAATTATGCGGCTATGAACACTTGGCCAGAAGGCAGCGCCGCTCTCATATTCTTGGTTGTATACATTTATTATCTGTGTTAAGAAAAAGTATTGTTGAAATAAAAATGTCCGATTGTATTTTCCTTCACAAGTCATGATTGTTGTGAGCAAAAAGCAGAACAACACAAAGGCTAACCTGATGACGGTACACAACATAAGCAAGGGCGAAGAATACTATGATAAAAGGCAGGAGAAAGGGTGTGACAACAGCATAGACCAGCCCAAGAAGAAAATAGAACTGTATCTGTGGCTCCGATGTGTCAAAACCAATACTACCAGGATCCATTGCCTCTTCTCTATCTTTTTCGGTTTTCACCAAGAAGAAGTTTTTCAAGTGGAAGATAATGAGGGGCTTAAGCCGAAGGATTTCACCAGCCACCCCAGCCCATCCATCAACCATGATATATGTTATGAAGAAGGTAGCCTTCATTGGTATTGCAACACCTATGGTCTTCGGTATTCTATGGTTAAATATTAACACAAAATAAGTTAATCACTCAGATCATGGAGTTTACATATATTCATGCTTGTAAGCTAGATCAGAATATATGAGTGATCAATAAGAAAGGTAAATATCAGCAACCATGGGAACATCATTGTGTTAAGCATTAAACATGGGAACATCATTGTGTTAAGCATTAAACATGGGAACATCATTTTGTATGGTAAATTCAAAATTACCATACATGATAATACCATCACTTAGTGAAGAACAGTAGCTAATTGGCCCGGTAAATGTTCATATGTAAATAAGCAATAAATTCAGTTATCTGTTAGAATAAATTTGCTTCAATTTATTACCAAAATAGAACTGAGAAAATGGAGGCAGACTTGTCATGCTGAACAGTAGTAACCAAGAATTCAAACTTCTTACCTAACTATAATTTGGAACATTATGAATGCATGCCTCTCTACAAGTTATGCACCGACCATTAAATGCATATAGCTTAGATGTATGGTATTAAAAAAAAAAATGAGTAGAAAAACTTACTCATTGGCTGACTGGTGAATGAAGGCGTTAAGTTGCTCGAAAGCAGAACCAATCATGACACTCCCGAGAAATACATTAACTACCAAGAAGAAGTAATACTTGAAAGCTGATTTTCTCTCCAGGACAGAGGTGCAAACATGACCCTCAAACTTAGACATGAACATGAGTATCATCGGGAGCAATATCAGGAAAATTTTCAAGGCTATTCCTGGTAGGAAGCCCTGTATGAACGACTTTATGAACTTTCTGAAACACCCAAAAAAGATAAATTAATTCCACCAATCATAGACAATTGTGGTGATGATTACATAACTGTACATAACCCACCTTGGCAATTAAAACCAATAAATGAAAGGATCTAAAGCAAATATAAACTCACATATCAATAAGGGGTTTAAGAAATGGTGCAGTTTTCTCGAGCCTCTCGATATTCGCCAGCGACTGGACGATGGTTATCGGTATCATATAAAAGAACGTTAGAAAAAAGAAGGCAACCCCAACAATCAGCTTTCTAATTGTCAGGGAAATGAAAGGGATCGACAGGTTGTCCCAGTAGACATCTCTGGGCTCAGGGGCCCACTCTGTCAGCCATAGGGTGGGGTTTCTTGTTTGCTGAGTCTGAGCACACACTGCTGCACCCCAACGGGTCCGAAATGAGACAAAAGCTGCTGGCATGACCGATTTTGGATCCTTTCTCACCCTTTCTCTCTCGAGCTCCTCCTATGATCAAGCAGAATAATGGACAGAATGTGCAATTGGAGGTAAGATGACCATTTTTCCAAAGGTCCATATATATATATATATATATATTAGCATCTGCTCTGAACATTCACCACAGATTTGAAAATGTTTCACATTAGATAAAACGGCAGCAAGGTATGTTCAGAGCAGATGTGAAATTGTGCAAGAGATGGTGTGGTCATAAAATATAAGGCTATCTTTTCACATCCTCAAGCTTCTGCTGAATGTGGAAAAGTCAAAAGGCTGAATTAAAACGTCACATCTTCATCCCTAGTTTTTTTCCTTTTTTTGTTCTTTTTGTTTTTGGGTTTTTTTTTTTTTGGGGGGGGGGGGCAATTTTTAACTCATTATATGAAATTAGAGATTGCAATTCCAACACATGAAATGAAATGGGAGTTGGCCATTTTGTAAATAGAACCATGAAAGTATGGATTTCTTCAGAAGAGCCACGTACTTCTTTGGATAGCTCCTCAATCTTTTTTGTGTAGTACTCAATAGCATCAACCTTGGCACCAAATAAGCCTAGAAAGCCAGTCTAAAAAAATACAATAGGAAATTAATAACAAGAAACACATGGAAACAAAAACAGAAGAAAATTATTGACAGACTATTCTTAGGGCCCGTTCGATTTTTCATTTTACAATTAATCCCAAAAAAAATCATTTCTAACCTACCCCAATTTATTTGGGATTAAAGGCTTTGTTGTTATTGCTGTTGTTGTAAGCTGTAAGAAGCCCTGGTTCATGGTTTTCGTCCGTTCTATTTCTTAATTAAAAGTCATAGCATGTCAGTGCATGCTACAATAAAATTATTCAAAACAGTTGTTTTTTAGCTTGAAGTTGTGCTTTCTAAAAATTCCACTCTTGAGTATTTTTTTTGGTGGCTTCTCTTTTCCCAATAAAGACATGGCTTGCAGTAAAATAACATCAGCAAGACATGCCCCTCTATCGTTTACAGTTTTACAAAAACTTCATTATCGAACGGGCTCTTAAAGTAAAATGAGGTCAAACCTTGCAGGTGGGCTTCATTTCAGGTTTTCGTTCATATTTCAGCATGTAGTAGTCAAGCCAGTTCCTGTTCTTCTTCTTATCCTTTACTAGTTTTGCTAATTTGTTTGTATTGTACACAACCTACTTTTCCCCAAAAAAAAAAACATCAATAAAATTAATCTAGAATGTCAAGAAATATACAATTGATGACAGCCTACAGCGAAATTAGCAAATATGGCAACATCAACCTTTATTCAAGGACTAACTTACTGCAAATGAAAGTTTACAGACCAATTTCATTTTTTAAGAAAGTTCAGGGACCAAGACATGAATTTACCACAAAAAAATAAAAGAAACTATATTTGTTTCCCGTTATCAGTAAAGGTTAAGGATAAATTTCCAATAGAACAAGCAGTTATCCTTCTTTGCATTTTTCTAAAACCTTTATATCAAACTCAATAATTTAAAAGAATACTGAAACAGAAACAGTTCTCTACTATTGCCCAGCAGTTACATGTTAAATTATAACAAAAAAAAAAAGCTGAACAAACTATATACCTGATGAGTTAGATAGTGATCTGGGTGATTTACAAGAAAGAAATGCTCAGTGAGCTCACTTATCGACTCGTCTGGGTCAGGAGGTATATTTCGTACTAGCACCTGAAAACAACATGAAAGAATGAGAATCATTTTTAAATACGTCAACAATAAAGGTTAAACTTTGTGAAAAATGTTAATAGATGTTGAAAGAAAGGTAAATGGAATACAGTAAATTGGTCTGGACGACGTTTCTCAGAAGCAAGGAAATCCAGCCTCATGGTTGCCACTTTATTGTACTCTTTATACAATACATAGCATGTCCAAAATGTGAACACATATGCCATCACCAAATGTGTCCAGAATCTACCAGCAGTCAAAATTGAAATTGGTTAATTTTACTGAATACAAAATCAGTTAGATTAATTGTGGTTAAAGTGAAATTGTGTTGTAACTAGAACCTTAAAATCTTAGATTCATTGTGGCTTAACTGATGCACATGTTTGCATTGTGTAAGGATCATCATATGGACTTAATTGAGAAACTTCAAAATTATTGCGGCAATGAGAGCCAGTACAAATGAGTTTTACTTGGATGTAATTGCATAATTGAGAGCTTCCTTCAGATATGTTAACAATCAGTTTCCAAATGAAGAAATTATTTTCTTTTTTTCGCTGAATCCTACAATTAACAGGGGACAGTTTCAGACATGGTAGCCAAACTTTTAGAAGTACCTCTCAGAGCCAAGAGGAATGTTGGAAATTGACAGCTTGTCAACTTCACTGTACTCTAGCTTTGAGTTCTTTAGAGTATCATTTGTCCAGTTAACAGGTACCAATATAGCAAAGGCAAGTATTGCCATGGGAACAAATATCTTCAGCCTGAAATAGAAAAATTGAATCAGTTATGCATTACACATGCATAACATGTAACTAAACATAACCAACTGAAATTATAACAAAGATGAGACCGACAGTAAACAATATATCAGTTAGTCTCAACTATCCATACAAGCTAATTACAATTAGCAGAAAATACACATCAAATCAATTTGCATACATACGCAGAAAACTACTTTCTATCTCTAGATATTCTGGAAGAATGGCACCGGTGCAAATTCGAACTGGCTGAGTCCAATAATAACAAAAAGACTACATAATTATGAAAGAAAATGTACCCGATTAGATATATCCTCAAAAATACAGCCGAATCGAGCCCAGCATGGCCAATAAGTTCTGGCTCAGGCATTTTCAGAGCAGCAGGCATCCATCCAAGAAATTTCACATATGACCTCATGTCCAAATTAACAAATTTGCTCACAATGTTTCCACCACGAGTTGGACTGTCTCTCACTCCCTTCAGGTACCATTTTGGAAAATACACCCTGTCATTTATCGGTTGAAGTCTCAGAAAGGCAAATGCTATTAAGAATGCAATTGCCGTGAGTATGTTTATTGCAGCTGAAAGTCCTATATCTGCCAGTGTTGCCGCCATTATGTATTTTCACTCTGGCTTCTATACTTAATTTTGGTTCGTCCCTGAAAAATTGATAATGGAATTTGTCAGTGTTGCCAAGATGACTTGAGTTTACAAAAAAAGGAATGACAAAAATAATTTAGACAAACAATAATCCACCTCCAAAGATCAAATATTAGTTATAACCCTGCTAATATGTAGAAGCATACATCTGTTTCTAGTTTTCAGGGCAATGCAGCATTTATTGGTATTTTACAGGGGTGGAATGTAGATTAAAAAGTCATAGACAAGGCAACCCCCAATTTAGACTTGAAATTTTGCGAAACCAGAAATTTTCAGCATCACTGTAAAGCGTCACACGTAAACCCAACCCACTCTGCTACTCCATTCCATGCAAAAGAACCTTTCACCATTGTTTAGGAAAATATCAAAATAAGAATCATAAAGATCTACAGAATACAACTAAGAAAAGGTGAGTCCTAATAAATGTGAATGTCATTGATCTTAATCCTGACCTTTAAGTAATTCAGATCTAAGCCATCGAGGAAAACATCAAATTGATAAATAGCACAAAGAAGCAAGAAAATAAGCAGGTACTCATATTGTAGATTTGTACTATAGCTATAGTCTAATTTAATAAGCATGAAAATATCATTTATTTAATTTTCTGCACCTTCTCATAGGAGAAATATTTAAATTAATGACATCGAAATAATGGAGAAATACTAAATCTCTTCCATTACATGGAGTAGCCTCCCAAATTTACTATTAAATTTCCAAAGGCTCACAAATTAATTAACTATGTGCAGTTTCGGAAAAGGATGTAATGTGCAAAAACAGTAATCACAAAGGCACTTCATGCGATAGCAATTAGCAAGCTACTTTACTTGAAATAACAGTTTAGTCCCCAAAAATACACAAATTATTCGTTATGTGGCTGTCTTTTTCCCCGCAACAAGTTACGAAATTCCTCCAATTGCAATTTGCAAAAAAATGATGGGCGACGAGCTCCTCCAGAAAAAAGATCTCGAGAAAAAAGAACAATTCTTCGAGCCAATACTCTTTACTTTAGAGAGCAGTGGTTCCAAATAAAACAGAAAGAAAAAAAAAATTGAACAGAAAAGTATTCTCCATAGATTAAGAGAAAAACCTTGTAAACAGAACAATCTCCAACCCTAAAGAAAATACAACAAAATTCAACTTGCTCCGTGAGTTCTCATCGCATATGATTGAAAATTGAAGACGAAAAACAAGGAAAGCTATGTATGCAGAACGAGGGAGAGGGATATGTACACAGTATATAGGTAGAAGGATCTACGCTGGCTTCGCTTATGTGGCTAAAGGCAAGTGAGAAGGTGAACTGCAGTGTGACGAGTAGGCGATCCCTTTCCCTTCCTTGTTTTCCAGTCTCTTCTACTCTCCTGTAACTCTTTGTCTCTTTTTCAGATTTGTATTTTTTAATCATTATTTATACAAGTGTAACGGTTGGGTTGGGCCAGAGGAAGAGGTGGCATTTGGCGTTGATGAAAATTGAAAGCGACGACAGCAGAAAAATGAATTAAGGAAAAGTTTATGGAGCTATCAGTCTATCTGTTCATCATGTGTTTATTAAAGTGAAATCTCAAATATCCAGTTTCCATTTTCAAGAGCCCCTTTAATATTCTGCATTTATAGACGTATCCTTAAAATATTTTAACAACAACATTCTGTAAATATTTAGAAACAAATAAAGTCCGGTTTTCCAAATATAATGGACATATTATATTATACATTTTAAGATTTGCTGAAGAGGAAACTAATTATGGACAGATTAATGTGCCACCTTTTGTCTTGAAGGACTTTAAATAATTGTCGGCAAAAAAAAAAAATTCTTATACCAACAAAATCAGGTCAAGATTCAAGGAGTTGGAATGCAATATAATATAGTTTCCGGGAGTAATGTTCAAATTGTCCTTTTCTTCTCCTTTCCGTTTCGCCTGGGAGGAGTTAAACGGTCGGCTGGAGCGTGGGTTAATTGAGGAGGCTCCGCTCGAGGATGAATTAATTACTTTGGACCATAGTTTTAAGATTCTCCGTGATTGTTCTCTGTATATTTTGTGATACGGGTCAAACATATCCGCTACATTGCTTTTATCTTATTTAAGGGATCATCGGATCCGGAGATTTAGCGGTGAGCGGTGAGCGGTGAGTGGTGAGTGGGCATCGGAACGGACGCGTATTATTTCTGCTGAGCTGTTAAATTGTTCTTTCTTTCTTTCTTTCTTTCTTTACAGCAAGGAAAATATATCCGGTAAGCTGTGTGTAATTTAATTCACTAGTTGTGTATCCACAGGATCTTTGTACTGTAAAGGTGTCAAAGGCTAAAAATGTAAATAGAAAATAATAATAATAACACGTTTAAAATTGCCCATGAACTTCAATGTTAGAGATGGAGTTACTATATAGAATGGATTTACTTCTAAAATTTGACAGGTTTAAATCTGGCTTCTAAATTAAAATCTTATATTATTTATTTTTTGAAATTTTAATTTATTATTTATATCTTGAGTCTAAAAATGAGTCTTTTAATTTGTAAGCCAAGCAATAATTTCCTTCATATCTCTACTCTTTATTAAACACGTAAATGTCTTGATTCTACAACGATTCAGATTTTGTATTGAATTTCTAAAACTAATATTAATCATCGGATTAAGTTATTCTTCAAATAAATTTATTACCTCTATGACCATTTGTATTGAAGTTATAATTTTCTTTTAATTTGATTATTACACGAAATGCTGCATAATATAAGAGTACAATTGCTCTTCTTCGTTTTCTTTTTTTTTTTCTTAGATTGTCATCAATTATAAATTTTAAATGTCAACTTTTCTCTCAATTCTATATTTATTTTACATTAGTTATGTATTCATTATTGAAATTTATATTAATTAATAACTTATCTTAATTTTTATTTTTTTCTTTTCACATGAAGATATAAATTTTTATATTTTTAAAAGATATCATTGTAGTAACGTACAGATAAAATACTAATTTATTTGTTAATTAGTATCTTTAAGGGCGAGAGGAGGGGCGGACCAACGAAGTCCGCCCCCTCAAGCTCCTCGAAAATCGGTAAAAATGAATAGCTTTTCAATAATTTTAGCAATAAAGATAAATTTTTTGGTGTTCATCAAATCCTCTGACAAATCCATAAATCATCTTGCAACTCCTCCATCTTCCAATCCCGATTTCGTTCCTGAATGTCCTTCGTCCATAAGACAGACCACAAATTATTTCATGGACTAATAATTACTTGCTACTTTGTTGCTGACTAATTGGGAGGTTAAAATCATCATTATTGTGTTTGATATTGAAACAATTTTATAACATCATTTGTTGCTGACTGATTGGGAGGTTAATCACCAATACCGTGTCTGATATTGAAACAATTTTATAATATCAGCTAATGGGATGTTGACAGAAAATTGAAACTATTTGTTAGTATATGCACAAGAAGAGAGTATTTCTTTCTTCCAATTTTTGCAATGATCAGTCCATGACAGCAATAGAGTATAAGAAAAATATTTGTTTTTTTTTTTTTTTGCATGTGATGTCTATTAAAATCGCCACGAGATTTATCAGTTGCATTTAATTTTTTTTTTTTTAAAAAAAAGTTGTATTATTACAATGGTTACTTTACAACAGAAATTAATAACTTGTGAGATTTAATTTGCATATTAATATGACAAAGTTCACTTATATATAGAGAGAGCTATAGTACTTTCTAAAGCATAAAATCTCTCATACTTTGCGTCCGTATTTCGAATTTGAAAGTCAAAAGGCCGATCGAAACCATTGAACATTATCTTCATATTAAAAAATCTTTAAAGATCAAATTATCTATATATTTTTTTTAATTATTTGCTATTTTTTAGATGTGTACAAAGTTTGTTGATCTAACGATTTCTGCGCTATCCAATTATAGTGTTTTTTTACCCATCTAAAAAGTAGAAAAAAAAATCAAAAAAATATAAAATTTGATCTCCAAAGATATTTTAATATGAAGATCATGTTCAACGGTATTGAATGGACGTTTGGGCTTTTAAATTCGAGATGTAGACGCGAAGCATGAGAGATTTTATACTTCACGAAGCATCATAGCATGTATAAAATCTCTCATATAATTTATGTCTAAATCAACCATAAAACTCTTAAATCTTTAATTTATTATTTAATAAAAAATGATGTATAAAATATAATATTTTTTTAGTATGATTGTACAATGCTTATTTTTTAAAAATAAATTTAATAATAGTTGATATTTAATTTATTTGAAAAATAATTATATTAGTATTAATTTTATTATAAATGAATGATGATTTTATTTAGATATAATTCATTCTAAAATAATTATAAATATTCTTAAATTTTTAAATAAAATTAATTTACTATTTAATAACAAATAATGTACAAAATATAATAATTTTTCTTTTTAGAGTAAGGTTGTACAATTTGTAGTTTTTTTTAAATAAAACTTAATAATAGTTGATATATAATTTATTTTATGTACAATTTTTTTTAGATCTCCTATAAATACATGGTAAAAGAAAATGGCAAAAAAAATAGAGAGGAAAATTGATATGACTGAAATCTAAACAATCGCTTTTATAAAATAAATCAATCTCCATCGTAAATTAAAAAATGAGTATTTCAGTCATTACATATTATTTAATAACAATAAGAGACAAATTTAATTCATATGTTGTTTCTAATATAATACAGATAGAACATGTTAGTAACATAAATAAGCTGGACTGCAACTGTGCTACTTCTTTAAATAAGACAATATTTAAAAAATTTAAATATATTTTGGGGAATGGAATTCGAGTTTCTTCATAATTTCATATAGAAGCAAGATGCATCGTCACTTGTCTAAGACTACGAGACATTTTGTTCTAGGCGGACTGCAATTATGATTATATGTAATTCAAGTTTATTTTCAAATTATATTGCCAAATGATAGAGGGAACAGGTATGGGTGTCAATTTTGACTCGACCCGATCCGACACAACTCGAAGATAAATGGGTCGGGTATGAGTTTAATTTTTTTGATCCAAATCGGATCGGATCGGGTTCGGGTCAACCCGATCCAACCCGATTAATTATATTTTTTGAAATAATTTTATGATTTAGTACTAATTAAAGATTAAATATACACTAATTATATACTAATTAAGATTAATTATAAATTAATCAATATTTTATTGCTTAAAATTAAATAAAAATAATTAATAAAAATTTAATTATTTTACACGGATCGGATCGGGTATGGATCAAAAAATTTTTGATCCGAATTTAATCAAATCGGATTCGGATCAGATAAAAAAAATAATATAACCCGATCCGACCCATTGAGACCCATAGAACAGGTTAAGAGGGACCAGCGCCCTTGTAATCGTTCCATCGCTATAATAATTGGCAATTCCCGTTCCAAACGGGAAAAGCCTACACCGGTGAGAAATTGCAAGTAATTATTTGATCCCAGGTGGGCCGCTCAGGGCACGTGAACTGTTCAAGAAATGGACAATTTCTTTTCAGGTTTTTAGTTAGGTACAAGTACAACGGCTACATCCTATCCATTGAAATAACAAAATTGACCATCTTAAAAAGCATTTTTTTTCAAAATTAAAAATTAAAAACTGTTGCATATAATAGCATGAATCAACCTTTTTTACCTACACTAACATTGTCCGGAATTATTTTCCGGACCAAATATGAATCAACCTTTGTATTAGTACATTAAGTATCAACAATTATCGCTCTAAATTTCACATACTTTCATCCGTATAATTTTAGAAACGGTTATTTTTTATTTTAAGCTTTACAAGTTTTACATCGCTGCAATTTTCATGTGCAAGCTACTTTGACACTTTTAAATGGAGAGACGTGCAAAAAAAAAACTTATAGTAGAAAAATAAAATATTAAAGCTGTTTTTGCCAACCCAAACCTAAAGTATACATTGTTAGAACTATAAAAAAAACATCTTCTTCAAAAAAAAACTATAAAAAATTAAGAAACTATTAGTAACTCTTTGTTAATTTTAGTGTTATCATAGCATTATCGCAGCATCTATCAACTAATATTAGGAGCTTAAGGTGTGTTTGGATGATGTAGAATAGCATTATTCTGGGAATATCAGTACCGTTAAGGGTGTGTTTGGATGATGTAGAATAGCATTATTCTGAGAATATCAGTACAGTTTTCGGGTTAGCAATTCAAACATAAAATTGAAATCAAGAATAGCAATAGAACAGTGCTAATCCGCTAACCCATAGAAAATATTGGATTAGCGGATTAGTGTCCATGAGGGTAGTGAAAATAATAAGAAATCATTTTTTTCTTTTATATTAGTATTGAGTAGTATTAAATAATAATAATTATTATTAAATAAAATACTAAAAAATAAATAATTATGTTAACTATTCTCTCCACTATTCTAAAGTTAACATCCAAACAATATTTTACTAATCTGGAATAATAAAAATTATTTCATGAGATATCACTAAACTCACACTATTCTCAACTATTAACCTAAACAATACTATTCTTTCACTAATCCTTTCACCAATCCTTTCACCATCCAAACACACCCTAAATCTCTAGTCTTATGATTCGAATACATCAATTCCATCAATATATGAAAGCTTATAGAAACAAGGGTCAATTTGAGATTACTCAATTTCATATTAATTCATATTTAGTCACTGAATTTCAATATATATTGAAATTCAGATTTAATCACTTTATTAATTATTTTGATTAAAGTCCTAAGAATACTTACATGACATCCTACATAGACTATATCATGTTAACAAATATATCATGTTAACAAAGATTAGAAACACCAATAAATGACTAAATGAGATAAGAAAAAGAAAAAAATATTTATTTATTATCATTGGGACTGCAATATTATGTATCCGATTTGAATAATAAACTTTTATTATAGACTAATCATAAAAATATAGAGTCTACATAGGATATGATATCATAATTATTAGAATGTTAAATGAAAAATATAATAAAAGTGACTAAAACTGAATATATATTAAAATTCAGTTATTAAAAATGAATAATTTGAAATTAAGTGATCAAATATGAATTTCATATGAAATTGAGAAATGCCTCTCCGAAAATTTTACCCAAAAAAAAGTTCTACAGTTTGAAGCATTTTCTACCTGGAGAAGAAAAAAACATCGATTCTAAATATCTAGAGTACCCATCAGGAATGGTATTCTTTTATCCAAAAATAAAAAATAACTTCGATGATCGAAAATTTGACTTCATACGAGATTTCAATTAGGAGATCAAATAGAGCGATGCATATATATGTTTAAATCTCCAAACTTGAAAAACAAAGCTCTAGCGCTGATTAATAGTTTAATACCATGAATTCACTCTCATAAAAAATTTTGAAGAAAAATCAGGATTTATTTCTTAAAATTCTCCCCCCCCCCCCCCAAAAAAAAAAAAAGATCAATAGTTACCAAAGCAACAAAGTTTCGTCTTGATCATTGAACCTTTTGAGGAAAAAAATATTGTCAAATTTCGGGGAAAAGTCAAACCTCGAGTATTTAAAATTTAAATTGACATGAAATCAATTATTTGTGCCTAGCACTAATTCATTGGAAAGTTTGACTCTCTGGTGATGCAGATTTTTGATATGGAAAATTATTAGTGCGAAACTTTATATGTTTTAACTATCATAAAATTCGTAGTTAGTAGAAAAAAATGTTCGGGAAAAAGCCCTATACATCGAAATAAAAACGTAATGCACACTGAAATAAGTAGAAGATTCACACATAATTTGCTTAGTCAAATCAATGTGAATCCTTGAGCACGTAGTTTTGTTGCGACTTATTTCGATTTTTTTTTTTTGAGGAAAACATCCAAAGTTACAATGGACGTTAAAATATCATGTTGACGTGTGACAACAATTCCTACTATCTTATATTCTTTAAATAATACTAATCAATAGGAATCTTGAAGTCACCTCTCCTGATTACGTAAAAATACCACCATCTTTAATTAACCATCATTTTTTTGCCCCCACATGCTCGTAAATAATAATCAAAACAAAATGTATCTTTGTATACATACTTTATGATAGTCCAAAAATAATGCACCGAAATATGCCCCTTTATTACAAATTACAATCTAGTATATATTTATTGTAATTTTTGCTCAACTTCTGTGGTTTTCTGAAGGAGAGGAGGTAAATATTGCGTGACAAAATCGCTCACAACGGTCATATAAAGCGGCACGCACGTGGACACGGGATACGTGGTCGGCACGCACATGGACACGGGATACGTGGTCGGCACGCGGCCTCCACGTGTCTGAATCTCACTCCCCCACTCCGCCACATTAATTTCTCTGAGATCGTTTTAAATCAGATGGATTCATTCAGTGCCGCATTCCATATTAGAATTGAATTATAATTTTTATTTTTATTTTTTTCTACATCCTGCTTCTTCATTTTGTGAGATTAATTTCATGCCGAGCTAACCGTAGGTAGCATTTATACGTCTATAGCATCAATCACATAGTCTGAGTAATTATTTCATAAACCTCATATTGTCTATAAAAGTGTACATGAATGTTTTTGTTCTAGTCATAAACGAAATAAGAAAAAAAAAATCGAATTCCCTTTTCAATTTTTTATTTTTCAAAAAGGTAATTTTTTTTCTCATGATCCAACATGATTTTTTTTTTACAGAACTAAAAGGAAACAGGATAAATTTCAGTCCATTTTATTTTTATTTTTATTTTTTACACTCTTTCTATTTATATAATAAGATAATATATAAATGAACCGAGGTAAAAAAAAATGATATTTTTTAAAGAGCCTCGTCTCAGTCCTTCTAGTTCTGTAAAAAAAAAAAAATTAACCACGTTAAATCTTGATAAATTTTTTAACCTTTTCCAAAGTAAAAATGTTTTCCCGTATGGTTGCTAGCATGATGTCATTGGGTAAATAAATTTCAAAATATACGAGTGATCAGATTTGAATAATTTGATTACCACTGTACCAGTCTCGGAATATTCCGAAAATAGATTAGAATTGATAAATATTCAAGTCTGAATGATTCAATTATATTGGAAAATTCAGAAAACGATGGAAAACCAAACTTTGTCTCGTATCAGAAAAAGAAAAAAAAATGATTAAACGAACTCATGTCACGTTCATACAATTTCAAGCATTGCAAATTGGCTAATAAGCATTACGACTTTGGAAGCAAGAACCTGAGACTCTTAATGCTGATTATAAAGCGATAACACAACGAACCAACGGTCAGATTTTATGTATCTGTCTCTGTCGAATCTGATCCGTCAACTGGCCCACGTGTAAATTACTGGAATTAAATATACCATTTTGAGCTGTCGGCAACTCGGTTTTTGCAATTAGTGGACCAAAAGTGGACACAAAATCACAATCCAACCTCCCATCAATCTTTCTTTTCTTTTATTTTTTCAATATTAAACAAGATATCCGAGTCTGAATCTGGTTTCTGGTATGAATGACGACGCCGAAAAATCTCTCTTATTTACTTGTTCTTTCTTTGGATTTTAATTTTTACTTCGGAAGTTTACATGTAGGCCCTTTCTTTTTTTTTTTTTGTTCAAGGATCGGGATGGGACGGGTAGTCTATGTTTAGTTTAAAGTTATAGGTATTTACCTTATGACATGTTAAAATTTTAATTTATTTACATTTTTATACATTGCTAGAGGATAGTTTTAAAAAAAAAAAAATAGTGTCACGTGTTGCTTTAACAGGCTCAACATTTTAAACTACCTATTACAGAATCGGTTGATTTTAGGGGTGCATTAAAAAAGTTATAATTCGTTTGATATTCGATTCAATTTTAATTTAAGTTCGGTTAGATTTTTTTTGTCAGTTCGGTTCGAGTTCAATTCAGTAACTTTTTAATGAACTAGTTCATATTTAATTCATAATAATTCGATATTTAGTTATATACATATGTTTTAAATTATTTAGTCAATAATTTATATAATAACATAATTATTTTATTATAAAATTAATAAAATCTTATTAATTTATGTTAATAAATATTAGTTAGTTTAAATTTTTATTATAAAATTAATAAAATATTAATTATTTTATCTTTAATTATTTATGATAATATAAAAATAAATATAAATAATTAAAAGAAATCTTTTCATTCTCAAACAAAAATCCCCCAAAATTTATCCCACAACTGTTTTTTCTCCCAACTTTCTATTTTTAGCAATATTTCTATTTTCAAATATGTCTCTTAACTTTTCTCTTCCAACTTTTTATTTTCAGCAATATTTTTATTTTTAATAAGTATTTGTTTCCACGTCCAGATATGAACATCCCAATAAATATGAATACCTCATTTATTAGATATGAATACTAGCCGTTTCAAGAATTAACACCCATATTAATATCACGTTTTTCTAGTGAGGAGCTGGATGTGTAGGGTGTAGTGCGCTCATCATTCTTAAGAATGATTTTTAGTCCGTTCGAGGTGTTCATACTTGTTATCATGAGTGTTCATATCTATTAACATGAGTGTTTATACTGAAAATAAAATATGTTCATAATTATTGTGTGTGTTAAAAACTAAGGGATTTTAGTGCATACTTAATTTCAAAAATTTATCAATTAATTTACACATAATTAATGATTAGAGCTGTCAAGTGAATGATTATTGTCTTCAAGAATGAATTTTCATGGCTCCCGAGTGTCCATTTCTGTAACAAAAAATGTTCAAACTGATATCAAAAAATATTTATATGTGTAATACAAATGCTCATACAATTTATAAGAAAGTGAGAGATTTTTACAGGGGTATAGTTAGCACACCTCTAATTAAATTAACTAAGTTCGCCAGGAGTTCGATTTAACTCGTATTTATTTAGTTTGAATTTAATTCAATTCAAATTCAATTTAATTTGAGTTCAATTTAGCTCGAAATGGATACTTATTATCTTTCAAGTGGATAACTCCCCGATTAGACTTTTGAAAGAATCAGTTCCTTCAGTCTGGACGAGTCTTTTGACTGCATGCATGGCATCACCACTCGCTCTACGATGACTCTGCCCTCATTGGATTGATTTGATCTCTGTGATCTCAGTTCATCAATTCATTTGCAGCCGTTGAATCATCAAATTATCTTCAACGTCTAGAATAGATTTTCAAAATACTCAATAGTCTATCCTTTAAAAAGGGTTTAAGCAATGTTAATGACATAATATAAATAGTTAGTTATGCCAAAAACCACTACTCAATCATTTATGTTTGTGCAGTGGGACTCATCATACCTAAAAGAGTAATTTAGTTTTTAAAGATGACAACATGCCGCCTATCATGTCGGAAAAATTATTGCATCACTAAGGAATGCATATATTGCAATGATTAATTCATTGACGTGATTGCAACTCTGAATTATTTCGAAAGCACTCTAATAAGGTTGTTCAAAAAAATAGAATTTTTTAAGTGCGGTTTTGTTGACGAATTGGGATTATAGTTCTGTATAATGAAACGCGTGTTTCATTAAATATAATATAACAGTGGTCATTTATCAATTTGCAAAATTTATTTTTTTTTTTATATACGATATAGATCGATAATAATTTATCAGACCAAAAATAATATGTTCCAAGTACTGAGATTAGTCCACCCTCTAATTTCCATCTGCATCCACTCTGCATTTATGTCATCAATAAATATATATAAATAATAGAATATAATAATTTCATATTAATATATGTTAAATCAATAATAATAATAATTAAAAATCTTGTGGTACCAGCACTGAAAATGACGGGCTCGTTGAACTCCGAAACTAGGCTTAAACGGAGGAATTTATCTGATAAATACAATGGAGGCCTATTTGGGAAGAAGGCTTTTTAAGAGAAAGAAATATTTCAACATGGGAGGCAGAGCTCAATTTGTCATAATTTTTTATGTGTGTAAAAAGGGCCAATGTGAGGAAAACTTGTAAGTCTTAGGCCTCAAATCTTGTATGTGTGTAAAAAGGGCCCATGTAGGGAAGTTGCATTTCGGTATGGTGTATATATTTTGGTATTTGGCCCCAAATTAATCACATTTATAAGTCTTAGGCCTCAAATCTGTTTGGGTTAGGCTTTGTGTTTAACTTTTCTTCTTCTTCTTCTTCTTTTTTTGTGTGTGAGACCATTTCACAAGTACAGACTTTTACTTACAGTTCTATTAACTGCCTACTCTTTTTTTATATTTATCTCTTTTCTTTTCACCATGATCTTTCGGTTTTTCTTACTACAACAACAATAACAAAACCTTTAATCTCAAATAAATTAGTGTAGGTTAGAAATGAAATCCAATCTAAAAGTATAAGATCAGAGATCTCAAATATTAATGATCATTATAATGAAATAAATAATAATAATAATAATAAAACAAATAAGAATGATAATGATGCTGATAATATGCTAATAATAATAATAAAATAGTACAATAAACCTAAATTATAAAGTATATTTCTAAATCCTTAATTCTAAACTCTAAAATCATAAAATCTAAAAATTGAAAAACTAATAACATGAAGCCTATAACTTTACTACTAGATTGTAACTCCTAAATCATGGTTCTGATACATGGATCACCGTCTTCCAATCACTTTTATCCAAAACAAGCTCTTTGAATATATTTCATTCCTTCAAATCCTTTTTTGTTGCTTCCTCCCATATCAGTCTAGGCCGATTTCTTCCTCTTCTTGTGTTTTCAAGACGACTTAGAGTACCATTGCGTACTGATGTCTCATGAGACCTTCATTGAATATAATCAAACCATCACAAATGGTATTGAACCAATTTCTACCATAAAAGTCGCAGCTTGGTAATTCTTCAGTTATTTAAATTACAAGAAAGGATCAAGTATAATTTTGTAATTTTGCAAATGGTACTGAGCGACGGCTTAGAATACCACTGCGTACTGGTGTCTCATAAGACCTTCATTGAAAATGACCAAACCATCACAAATGGTGTGGAACCAACTTCTACCATAAAAGTCGCGGCTTGGTAATTCTTCAGTTATTTACATTACAAGAAAGGATCAAGTATAATTTTGTAATTTTGCAAATGGTACTGAGCCTTTGTAATTTTTTATCTTGCTTCTTCTTCTTTTTTACTTCATTAATTGTTATCGCCATGAAGCAGGTGAGAATTAGTTGACTACGAAGTCTTGAATAGATCCATTGAAATACCACATTTCCTTATTTTTCGAAGGAGTTGTGAATGAATTTTGCAAGTTATGAAATGTACAATTTACGAGAGCAATACTGTCATCGTCGTCTTCAATTGTAAACCACGCAAGCTCAGTCTAATATATAATGTATGATAGCAATATACAGATACTGTTTAATCCATTAGCCAATTAATTTCTCCAATGTTTTATTTGTTCAATTACTAACCTTTCTTACTCTTTGCAATTTGGTCTTAATTTTATAGCCATATTCATGTACTAATAATAAGTCCTAGCGGTGTTGACTCGTGAAAGGGCCTCCATCTCTCTAACCTAAAGAATTGAAAACGCATGATTGCATGTCCAGTGACAATAACAATTGATTAACATGCTTCTTTTATTTTCATTAATGTTATACACGACACTGGAAACAGACCATATATATCCACAAATATAGCTGAAACATGAAATCATATAAAAGGAAAAGAATTAGTGTGACCAAAAGGACCAAAAAATATCCTTCAGTTCACCTCCTCACCCCTCCTGCACGCAATGCTCATATGATAGACCTGATGAAAATATCTTTTTTTTTTTAAATGATGTTCTTTTTAGAGCTACGTACTCGCTCATTTTTTTTTGTGGAAACTTTTTGAATTAATTAAATAATAAGCACGGAATGCATGCATATAATCGAAGAAACTTCTAAAAGGCCTTATGGTAAAGCCCATGAATTTTCTTCCATGATTCCTCACGCTGCATCTTCAACTGTCTGTAGAAGTTCCCGATGAAATTCTCGGCTTTAGCGAACAATTCTTGCTTCGTCATCTCCTCTGCCTCCATCCATTCTTCTCCCTTCTCTTCCTGTCTGCTCTCCTTTGTATATTCGCGTTCGCCTTCCAATCCTCCTATAAAAAATAAGCTTGGCCTTGATGCGCACTTCTTGATCTTGTTAACTCGCACTATTCCACTTAATGTAGCAGTCTCAACTTTTGCCTTCTCGACAGGTTTTGCGAGTGCTTGGGTAGCAATCGCTGTGATGCTTCGTGTCCTGGTCATAACCTTTGTATCATTATAGATGCTAGGATGAAGAGTCTGAGGGGTCATAAAAAGTGGAGTTAGAGGCGTTGAATTATGTTTCTTCTCTTCATGAGGGGATGTTACTGCCTTCAGCAACCCCGACTCGACACCGAGTGCTACGACAAGGATGTTGAAGAGGAGGTACAGGTAAGGATGCTTCAAAGATGTGGGGATGAGAGGTGTTAAAAGAACAAAGATGAGAAGAAGTACTAACTTTGATATTTGAGAGAATGGTGGAAGCTTGTTCATGCCTATTTTGTTTTTCTTTTTTCTTTTATGATTTTTCTTTCCCCTTGGGAGCTTTAGGGTAAACAGTTTGAGTAGGAGTATGGAAGGATGATATCTGCCATGTATATATAGACACCTGAAGGAGGTTTAGTGGATATGTGATGTGAGACGACTTTGATTTAGATAAGGTTTCTCTGAGCAATTTGACTTTAATTTGATCATTTGGACAATTCCACTTGGACTCGATATACTGTAATTGTGTGGACCATTTGATAACGGATACTTCTCTGGCCAGGATAATATTTATCAAAGTATTAGAGAAATATACTATTGTTTAGACACTAACTTTTATAACGGAAACATATTATAGTGGACACTTTTTTACTCATATATATCTTCATACAACTATATATTGATAGTGTTTTACAAACATCTATTTCTTAATAAAAAAACACCACAAATTTTAAGAATGAAAATTAGAATGAACAAAAAAATAATTGTTATCTTTCAGTGTAGTAAAATATCAATATAAAGATCACAAAAGACATTAGTCAATTTATTGTTTGGTTATTATATGGTCTAACAAGTTTGTCAACTAATATTTTCAATTCTGTAATTATAAGGATCGATTGGATAACAAAAAATTTGCAAAGTTTTGTCAAATTAAGATGTTGGTTTTTCACTACCATTTTATGATTTATATTGCAACTTTTGTATGAAAAAGATCAAAAAACAAAAGTTACAAAAAAAAAAAAAGTTTGTTCGGTGGAGTTTTCCATGTGTAAGGAGGAGGATAGTAAAAGGCACAACGGTAATATGCTATAACTTGATTTAAAATATTTCGAAGACTCACATCATAATATGCTGTAACTTGAGAAGAGAAAATGGAACAAGTAAATTAGAAGAGAACAATACACGTTTTTCATTATACCATATTTGAAAAATCATATTAATGAACAGGATCTAGATTTCACCATGTAATTAAACACATACAGAGAGCCAAAAAAATACAGTAATTTGATAATATCATATGATTAATTAGCAGCAGTAACGGATGCATTTGCTAGTTTACACTTCTTATAATGCGTTACTGGTAGACCTTCCCTAGCTTATTAATAACATGGCTTGTTGTTTGTTTTATTGACGTAACATTGCTTTTGAAAAGAGAGGAAGATGCACGTGTAGTGTGGATCCTCTGCGGTAGTCAGAAAGATATGGATCATGGATTTGATACGTATAAACTATAAACTATAAAGTAAATATTACTGTTGGGTAAGCAGTAGGACTAAGTTTGTTAGACAGAAATATTTAAAATTAAATCTTTATAAAATATTCAACTATTCAAAAAAAATATTATTTGCGAAGAGATACTTTTATGCATGTACTTGAACACTAAATTATTATATATCAAAGATTAATTAGTCATCTTTGTTTAATTATATTTGTCGTCAACATTGATTAGTTCGACTAAAATACTTAAAACTAACTCTTTATAAAAACTTCTGGTACAAGAGATTGCATGTCTGTGGGATCCTTAATATAAGTATTTAATCTTAGTTGGGTTGACTACTCTAAGAATGCTAATTAAAAAAAAAAATCGACAGCTTTTGGACAACCCCATTTTGACCGTTCGTTATTATGATGATATTAATATAAGCTACATATCCTTGAACTAATACTTGCTTTTCTTGTAAAATTTTGTTATACTATGGAGTGTAGCTGTGCCTATGTGTGTGTGTGTGTGTATATATAAGTTATAAATTAATGTCATAGTATAGATCATGTATTAGTTAATATATCTGGTAAGGCATTTTTAATTTGCAGGCACATTAATTTTTGTACTTTTGCTTGTATTTTTTTTAGATAAATGAAAAATTAATGCTCTGAAATTCTGATTCGTTGGATAGCATTGCTTCCTTCCAAAGACAAAATATGAATAACTCTCAAAAACAGCATACTGATTTTGCAACAGTCACAGTATCAGCACTTCAGAGTGGACTACTGCAGAGGATCCGGTCGCAGCATGCCAGCATGACAGCATCAGGACGAGGAGCAGCAGAAGCCAGAAACCCAGCAAGATGATAAGGTCGGTGGGAATATTCGTAGTAGCCCCTTTTCCATAGACGACTACAGGCCAAGTGATTTACCACTGGGACCACTTTTCAGAGACCCTTTCGGGGATTTTTCATCTCGCTTTTTCCCACTCTGGTGCATGATGGGTCCCACTCGTGCAGTGGAGACAGGGTCCCACCATCTTTTTAGTTTTACTTTATTACCATGATGATCTTATCATTCTATAGTGCATTCCAGGGATCCTCTCAGAGAACAAAATAAAATTGAAAAGAGTGTCCTGGCCTCCTTTTTAAATGTATGTTTCCTTCCTAGATATATTGAATTAATTATCTTTCATATTTATTTAGTTAATTGTAACATAAAACATTGGAAATTTAACGGTGTGATTATGTGTTTTATATAGATACCTAGTAGTACTTATCATACTAATATTATACTTATTATCTAAACAAAAATCATTGGTCTTATAAAAGTTTTTTTAGTTAAGTTGTGGTTAAACATTCAGTATTTAATACAATTATAGTTCTGAAATGTATTTAGTGATTTTACGAAAGTCACATGATTGATCGTCATTGTACTTTCATATATATATATATATATGGAGATACACCGGCCGGACAAATTAATTAATAATATAATCATATATATAAGTGCTAAAGAGGAACATATATTTTTCAAGAAGCAAGCTAAATTAAATTTTGCAACTTTCAAGACCAATATTTTATCAAAGAGAGTCAGTTTAAGTGGAAAACATGCATGCAGACGAGCTAGCTAGTACTTTTGATATAATGGTTAATAGGTGTGGATGCAGAATTTTGGTGAAGGGGATAATTATCGGATTATTATCGGATTGTAATAGTTTATCGGTTCAAATCCATTAACTAATCGGGTACTAAATAAAAAATTAATAATTTAATATGTATTCTTATCTAATAAAAAAATATTAAAATAATAATATTTTATATATTAAAAATAACAACAAAATAAAGCTCAAAGTAATAGATAATCAAGTTGATGAAGAAAGTTTATCTACATAACTTTATATTTTGGTATCTTTGCATAATTTTTTTATTATGCACGATATTTTTTTTTAATAAAATTAATCAGACAATCCATGAGGAGTAAAAAAAATTTCAGGGGGAGAAATAACTGAAATCATTATCAAAAAGTACTATTTTTCAAAATTCAAGGGAACACCTGCCCCTCTGGAACACTATGGATCCGTCCCAGATGGTTTAAGACATTAATGCCTGGATAGAAAAGATTGTATATTCAATTGTTAATATCTAGTGTTTGAAGACCTGACCATAATTTTTATTTTAAAATAATTCTGAAACACAGTGTTACACCATTATATATTTTAAAGAATATATAGTAGAACATGACCAGCTAGTTCAATGTTGAACGTATTTAGCTAAGTACTAACTAGCAGGAAAAGCATAACTCTTGGGAGACGTCAATACATTTTATTAGTCTAAAGTGGAATTCACACCGCTACCATATTTTTTTTCTATGGTACTATACTACTATTGCGTCATGGCTTTTTTATTTTATTTTCTTTTTTATATATATTTTTTGTACTACGGAGTATGAGGCTCATAAAGAAACACGTCTCTATATCTAAATCTGAGCCTTTATAAATAAAATCGACCACTATGAAACTATAACATGCAACTAATTAATGTGCCATAATATATTTTTTTCAAGGTAGCGGATATGACTCTTCTGAGGGTGGGGGATCACTTCGACAATTATAGAGGTGGAAACAGATCGGATAGTGGACAAAACCGTATTCGTATTCATATTTATTTTATTTTTTTCAAATACGAATATAAATCAGATATTAAATTGTTACGAATATGAATTGGATAATACATAAATACAAATATAGATATATTTTGGATACTAAATTAAAATATCATCAATTATAATTATATAATATTTTCATAATAAATCATTAATTATAAAAGTTATATTATTATAATATTATTAGTGATTTAATCAATAATTATCTTTACAAATTAGTCATCAAAAACTATAAAAATTAAAATAATTATTTAAAATGTATGAAAAAAATTATAAAAATTAAAATATAATGCCAAATTATGTATAAATTTAGTTGGATTTGTAATCTACATAAAGAAACTCAATTGAAAAATATATAATTGATCTTTTATCCGGATATCTGAATTTCAAAAATATTTGGATTCGGATAATTATCCGTATTCGTACCCGAATCTCGTTCCAAATTGAAAACCATATTCGTATCTTTCGATCTAACAATTCAAGTCCTAAGTTTAAACCATTTATGTGACTAAGCTATTCAATTAAATCAACTCATATCATACAAGTAGTTTAGCAATTCAAATCACAAGACAAACAAAGATCAAATAAAAGTAATAATGCCAATTAAATTAAACCAACAACATAGTAATTTGTTACATGCTTAATCCCAAGAAAATTTGTTTAGCCAAGCATGGCTTTAAGAGTACAAAGGTTCAGTTTTGGGTCCATCATAATGGATAAAAGAGAGTTAAAGAGAGAAGAATGATAAAACCCAATTGAAGCCCAAGTTCTCCAATGTCTCCCCTTTTTCCTCCTGGTGAGAATTTCTTCCCCTGTACCCAAAGTTCCACCTCCTGGAGAGAGAGCCCCCCCCAGAAAATCAACTCCCCTCTCTGGTCCGAAAATTCCTCCTTTTCTCCCCTGTGAGAGAGAGAGTGTAAGAGATTTTCCTTCTTTGGTTTGCCTCCTATGGAAAATTATTCCTATTAAACCTTGTGCAAAAAAAAAATGGGCACCTATCATATTCGTATCCAAAAAAAAATTATCTGTATCTGTATTCGTATTAAAAAATATATGTATTTGAATTTTCATATCCATTATTATTCGAATATGCACCCCTAGACAATCACTTATTTTGATAATCTTGAGAATCAACTTCATATGAATTTATAGAAAACAAAAATATAAATTGGTTGTTTTTCAAATTTTATTCAATTTGAGCCATCATTAACTATTAAATTTAAATAGTTAAAATTATCATATAATTTTGATTGCTTTTTATGAAATATTAAATTACACTCAAATTATATAATACTTAAAATACAATCAATCCATAAACTTAAGATTATGTCTGTAATTTTTTATTATTTTTATAAATTTTATGAAATTGTTTATCAAGATTGTTAAATATATGATTGGTAACTGTCAAGATATACCACCCTTCTAAGTTGAATGCAACACAAGCATTTAAAACGTATAGATAGCTCTCGGCGCTGAGCAATAATATATATATATATATAGAGAGAGAAGTCTAAAATATGCAACGTCTAGCATGGATGTGTTCATACATCACGTTAAAATCTTAAATTTTAAGTTAAAAATGACCGATCAATCCGTTCAATTTATTCATCATATATATCAAACTCATGTAGAAAACCAAATTTTATATTTTTTTTTATTTTTTTTTGTTATTTTTAGGTAGGAAAAAAATCATCACTATTGGACGGTCTAAAATTCTTAAATCAAGCAACTCTCTCTGGCCCAAAAAAATAGGAATTTTTTTTTCAAAAAAATATAAAATTTTATTTTCTACAAGAGTTCAATATGGAGAATAAATTGAATGATTTGAATCGGTCATTTTTAACTTAAAATTTGAGATTTTAACGTTGTGCATGCACGCATTTATGCAACACGTTGCAGTTTAGACTTCCTCTCTCTCTATATATATAACCATATGATAGCAATAATAAATAGGGAAGGGATCACATGATAATGGTTATCTTGACAATCTTAATAATGAATCTTCAAATAAATATAAAAATATTTAAAAATAAAAAAAACTTATAGATATATTTTTTTACTTAAAGATTGATGGTAATTTAAATTTCATACAACTTCATTATCGTTTGATGGTCTGTCAAAGACTATTAAATTAGAACCGTGCAAATGCGTAACATAATCTTAAAGGTATTTGATGGACTATCAAACGATAATGAAATTACATAAAATTTAAATCATCATTAATCTATAAATATAAGAACAAATTTATAAAAAAAATTAAAAAAAATCATATTTATTTAAATATCCATCGTTAAAATTATCAAAATATATAAGCCATTGTCGAGGATCCTTCCCTAATAAACAATGTAAATGAGCAATTTATATCCCATCCTTTTTGCGGTCTGAACAGAATATTTTACAATACGCCAACTTGTTGATTAGTTGAAATTTGTCATTTAAGCTAACTTTATTTTGCGGTTAGTCGATGAAAAGTAGCGGTCGATACATATGATATCTGAAAATCTTGTAACATTCTATGCATTTTGAGTAGAGTTAGTAATTAGATTATAATAATTTATTGGGTTCAAATTCATTAACTAATTGGTACTAAACAAAAAAATAATAATTCAACATATGTTCTTACCTAATAAAAACTATCAAAATAATATTCTTTTACATATTAAAATAATAAAAAATAAAACTCAAAATAATAAATAAACAAGTCGATGAAGAAAATATCTTATATTTCAAAATATTTATATAATTATTTATTATTCACGGTATTAAATATATAACAAAAATAATCAAATAAGGCCAAGTGAGATCAAATTAGTAAAATTTAACTTAAAAATATTAATTTTAAAATCCAAAGAATTAGCTGACCTAAATACTCTACATCCACCATGGTTATATTTATGGATTAATTGGGGTACTCTAAATTAGTCATATTCTAGTAACTTTCGTCCTACGGGATTATACCCAAAAAATGAAAAAGATTAAAAATAAAAAAAGAAAGATGCCCACGGGCCTTCTGTATCAACAAAAAAGAAGAAAAGAAAAGAGGTCACTAACTTTCTGAAACAGGGTCATGTACAAAAACACAAAGAAAGAGAAATTCCAATTTCCCATTTGACAATGATGTTTTTCATCCTGACCATGATAGCATGTTCTTCCAAATCTTTTCATTGGCATTTCACTGACATGTCTTCAATAGAGAAACAATACGGGATGCGTAGTAAGATAGGACCTAAATGCGTATCCGTTATTAATATTAATATAATATAAAAAGTATTTTGGTTCCGATTCTAGTAAAAAAAATTGAATTTTGGATTCAATTTCTGGTTTTGATATAAATATAATTTAAATCAAAATACAGTATTTTTTTTTACTTTTATGATGGTACGTATAATTATATAGTAAATTTATAATAGAAAAAATATATTTTGTTCTAACATGGTGCCCTCAAATTATCTCCACCACTTATAAAATAGTTTATAAGAGTGGGGATCCATTGACAATGGGTTATTTTGACAACATTGATAATGGACTTTTAAATAAATAGAAAAAAAAATCTTAAAAATAGAAAAAAATTTATAGATGTATTATTCTACCTTTAGATTGATAATCATTAAAATTTCATGTAATTTCATTATCGTTTGATAGTCCATCAAAGACCGTTAATTTGGAACACTTGCAAATTATATGAAAATTTGAAGATCTTTGATGGACTATCAAACGATAATAATATTGCATGAAATTTTAATGACCATTAATCTAAAAGTAGAAAAATACATCTATAATTTTTTTTGATTTTTAAGATTTTTTTATATTTATTTAAAAGTTTATTATCAAAATTATCAAAATATCCATTTTCAACCCATCCCTTCTCAATAAAATATGGGACCTCTAAAAAGCTAAAATCATGAGAGCCGTGTGTAAATACGAGTGGATGAAGTGAGAAGATATGACTGAGGTCTGAAGGCGCTGTATAATTACCTTTATTATATATGTGATATGTCAAACCTAGTAGACTGCATCTTGGAAGATCTCATTAATTAGTTCGTCATCATGCATATTTTCCCCCTCAATTTCGTAAGAATTTGAAAAACCTAACCTAATCGTGCTGTGTTCTTAGCCTTGTTTTTAGAAAGTGGAAAAGAATTGTTCCACTTTTCCCCTCTTGAATTCCAAGTTCCCAGGAGAATATTAACATTTAAGAAGTCAAAAAGTAGAAAAGAATTTGCGTTAATTGTACGCGTTAGTTTTCCGTCATTCCTTTTCTAATTCTACCGCAGCACTGGAAGCTTATCCATTTCTTCTTTTATTTCCTTCAGATTCCATAGACTTAATTATGTATTAGCTTTTCTATTAGCTCCTTAAAATATTACTACTTTGGATTAATTTTTCACATGTCAATCACTTCTTTTAAAAGGATTTTCTAAATTTGTATCAGATATTGAAATATTTTTTTCTTACTAAAGTTGGGTTTATTGCTGATATATCAATTCCGAACAAATTACCACTTGCTTCATCCACACATTAAAATATCTCATTTTTGTTCATTTAAACGTGATATTCTTTTTTTTTCTCCTTCCTTTTTCTCCATTGAAAGTGCAATGATGAAAATCACTTTAGACGCCCCTTATTTTCTTAATTTATACAGGAAATATACTGCTCTTTTATTTTATTTTTTGTGATATCTATTAGTTTAGTTGCAATAATCACTTGTATATTTTCTTATATAGTTTGTATATTGTTGTACTGATAAAATTTTCAAATCCCTATGTCTACTCATTATTAAGCACGTGAGTGCCTTGATCTTACAATGATTCAAATTTTTGTTAAAATTTTCAGAGTTATATCAATCATCAGATTGAATTATTCATCAAATAATGTTACTATCTCTATGGTCATTTGTGTTGAAATTTAGTAGTACAATTACTCTAATTTATTTTCTTAGATTACTATCAATTATGAATTTTAACTTTTCTTAAATTTTGAATGTCAACTTTTCTATAAATTCTGTATTTATTTTATATTAATTATGTGTTCATAATTGGATTTATTTTAATTGTTAAATTATCTTCATTTTTATTTTCTTTCTTTTCTCATCAAAAAAATATTTTTTTATATTTTTAAAAGACATCACCGTAGCAACGCATGAACACAATACTAGTTTTGAATTATGCATATAAAATGTCACACCCTAGAATAATTAAATCGGATTAGGGGTGCTTAATCCCGCCATGTACGCACGACGAGACGTGCGTACGGAAGGCTAAATGAATGAAATAAATCAATCACAGAATAAATAAAATAATAATAATATAAATACATGACCATACAGTCCAGAATGAAAAAGAGTATACAACGCCTACATAGGCGGGGCTAGCTCCATCGGAATGGGCAACAAATCTCTCAAAATAAAAACCCAAAAGAAAGAAATAAAACTCAAAAACCCGATGGATCCTATCCAACTACTAAGCTCACATGCAAATGCAGCGAAACATCTCTGTCATCGCGCATGACTGTCTCTAGCACTCACTCCAAGAGAATCCCGAACCTGAAATACCTGATCCCACAACCACCATGGAAATGTGAGTAATTTAAAATTACTCAGTACGGATTTAGATCCAGCCTTAAGATTTGATCTTCTTTCCTAGACATGACCCAAATACCGATACTGTATTTTAAATGCAATATAATAAATTAATATATATTAATATAATAATATTTTATGCACGTTTGAGAAAACACCTACATGAATGACATGAAATGACAAATAAATCCGAAATAGAAAATTTGTGGAAATAATAATATAATATAAAATATAAAGTACGAAAATCAAACACCCGAAATAAATATCCCGATTTGCAAACCACCAGATCTATCCCAAGCGGGCGCCACCAGCGTCCCAACTTATGAACTTGGGCCTTACCTAAGCGGGCGCCACCAGCGACCCAACTTACGAACTTAGGATTTTATGTTTATGCGACGCCAATACTGCATAAACGACAATTCGAGCTCCCGAGACGATAACGCCCTAGGAGAGTGAGCGTGCATAGGCACGTACTCTTGTATGCTAAATATGATAATTCACCTTACAAAATAAAAGCAAGCGGATAAGTATGTCTTCAGTTGCCATATCGTCAAAAGGAGATAACTACCCACGAAATAATAAATCGAAAACTAATACAAATGGGAGCCTACACTGTACCAACCAGGGGTTCGAGGAGGACCGCATCCCGAGAAATGACAAAATAAAATATAATACAGATAGGAGCCTACACTGTACCAACCTGGGGCCAGATGACCGCATCCCAAATGAGAGCCTACACTGTACCAACCAGGGGCCATAGGACCACATCCCGAGAAATGACAAAATGACAGATGATACAAATGAGAGCCTACACTGTACCCACTAGGGGCCAGAGGACCGCATCCCGAAAAATAACAAAATAGAGTAGAATCCAGACTCGGATATGACCGCCCACACTAAACACTGAAAGACATAGTATCCTAATCGCTCAAATTTGGATTAAAAATCTTAATCATATTAAGAATAGTAAAAATATAATATTGATCAAAAGAAAAACACTCTGGCACGGCCGAACCCGCCAAATGACGGGGTCGGTGGATAACCGACAAGCAAAGGTGCGCAGTGTATATACAGACCAAGAGGATTGTAACCCGTTGGTCTGGTTATACAAGACAACCTCAGACTGAGATCACCCGGTCCGCCTCTCAGCACTTCCATACATTTTGCATGATTAATTGCCTAACTTAATTAATAATCAATGATATTAATAATATTAATCTACTAATTATAATCTATAACTTTATTTATTTAATTCTAACCTAATCCTATCTCGGGACTATTTCCCGAATCATACTCCTATCCTGTCTACATACAATATGACATGATATGACATGCGAATGCGGGTATGTCTCGAATATGATGGTCAATTTACCGGATGCATATGACAGGTCAGATTAAGTCTCTAATCATTTTTGGTCAGAAAACATCATAATTCAGATTTATTTTGAAAACAGTTTTATTTTCGGTTTTGATTCCTATTTCTGAAGAAAGAAAATCAAATTTCAGGAAACTGTACCTGAGAATAATTTGATCAGACCGGTAGCGTCAAATTGTTTAGTCTCCGGTGAAGCCAAATAAATCAGACGAGTTTCTTGAATCAGATCAGGTTCTGCCACATCGAGGAAGGACTGAGTTGAGATTAGAATTAGAAAGGACGTGCATGAGTTGAGTGTGTGACTATGAGCTTATAATAATAATAAAAAAAATTGTCACTTTCATTTTCAAGAATATGCGTTTTAGCCAGAAATCCCGCAAGGTAAAGGTAACAACACTGTACCTGGACGTATCTTTTCCTATATCCAAATTCTCTGGCATTAGATATATTCAAACTTCCTATCAAAACTTTTTTTTTTTTTTGATAATTACCCGTAGGCACTTCCTATCAGAACTTGAAACTTGAAAGCTAACATTCTGTAACAATCTAACAATGAAGATTCAAAATTCTTTTGTTTTTTTTTTTTTTTTTGCTTTGTCATCTGTACAGTGTCAGGAACTGTAGTACTGTACTAGTAATGTCGGCTGTGCACCAGTAGCAGCTGCTAGCTGGAACCTAGTGCCTAGAGAGACAGAGAGTTGATTGGAACTTGGGAAGTAATGTAAATCATAAGATTATTGCTCAACTTGTAATAATTTCCTGAGCGAACTGTGTGTAAGCTTGTTAAAAATACTGTGTCGTCAGTGGGTTAGGTACAAAAAGATGAATAAATGTCACGATTGACCTATTTTATTTGACTAGGTTCGTGGTTTTTAGTTAGGATGTCAATTGAAATTGGAGTGTTCATTCAAACATCTGGCATTTCGTTAGAAATAAATAACTGATTATAGTTTTAGGAACTTTACGTTTCGTGTTTCGTGTTTTGTAGTTTTAACTTTAACGACTCGTGAACTGATTGTTATATATGCTGTGAAATGTTGATGCTGATGGTCTAGACTCTAGACTCTAGAGATCAGTTTCTAGAAATTTAACAAAATGTTATGCAATGTTCTGTGATATCATAGTAAATAACTGAAAATAAATTAACAACTTTAATTAGTATTTGAATAATACTTTTTAAAAAAAATATATATATATATAACATTGAAGGTATATCATGAAAAAAATAAATATACATCAGAATCATTCTATTGAAAACTAGAACCACATCTGTTATTTGTGTCTTCTCGAGAGAAAAAAAGAACTTAATCAATCCTAACCATTTTTTTTGTAACTACAGAAACTCCTACCGCCATGATGTCAAAATCTTGGAAAAAGGGAAGACCTTATCAAATCGACAAAGTAAAAGTTGTACATTTTATTCTATAGATGGAAGGCGACTTCAATTCACATGTCTCTCTTTTTTCATCTTGTTATCTTGTGCATATCTTTCAAGACCAAAGATAAAGCAAAGAAGCTATCAAAATGCATCATCCCTATTCCCTACCGTACGAGGAGATGCTCTGCTCATTTCATCAAGGATTTTTGGTGCACTTTATTATCACAAGTCATATGTTCATGGCAAAATTTTAGTAGAATGCTTTGTACCTGGGCCAGGTAATCTTATCCTATATATAATATATGAGATGACCTCCTGACAGTATCATTCTAAATGAGGATTTCGTTCCTTTTCTTCTTTTTAAAAAATAATTTATTGGGTTTCATGTTGGTTAATTTGATACTAGTATTTTGCCAGTACGTCGCTAAAATGATGTCTTTCAAAAAAATATAAAGATTCATATCTTTATGTGAAAAAATAAAAATAAAAATGAAGATAATTTATTAATTAATATAAATTTCAATCATGATTACATAACTAATGCAAAATAAATGCAGAATTGAGAGAAAAGTTGACATTCAGAATGTAAAGAAAGTTAAAATTCATAATTGATGGCAATCTATGAAAAAAAGAAAACAAAGTAGAGTAATATGTAATATTTCATATAACAATCATAATTGAGAGAAAAAATAATAACTTCAACACAAATGGTCATAGAGATAATAACTTCAATAGGTCATTTTTTATAATCTTGACGATGACACTCTAAATAAATAAAAAATGAATAAAATTATACACATATTTTTCAAATTATAGATCAGTAGTGTTTTAAGATTTTCATAATTTAATTGTCATTTAGTGGTCCATTAAAAAACTTTAAAATTAGAGTTGTAACTCGGATTTCATCCCGATAATATAGTCTTCAAATAATTAAATATATTTTAAAGAAAATTTAGACATAATTTTTTAAATGCTCAGTAATAATGATAACTATAATAATAATAATAATAATAATAATAATAATAATAATAATAATAATAATAATAAATAATATAATCAAACACATAATAATTTGTAAATAATTATATAAAAAGTTAGATTATTTAAAGAGTTAAGTTTCATTTGAGTATATTACACACATTATTTTAAATGAGGAGAGAAAAAATATATTATATGAAACCTTGGATTCAAGAAGATGAAAAGATTAAAACAAAAACAATGGTAAAGAAAAATGATGATGTGGCATGCTTGAAAAGCTTAGAAGCATAATCCTTTTTATGTATTATTAATTTTGATGGTATTTAACAAACTACCAAACTAATAATTAAATTGCATTAAATTTGAAATGCATATTCACACTCATGAAATTAAGCGTCATGAATCATGATTAAACAAAATTAGTTGGCGGGTTCGGACAAATTCCGTCGGTCTACTATTACCATGCCTTAGATCAGATATTTCAGTTTAAACATTAAGTGTTCTGATCCTGCAATAGTTCACGAATTTTTGTTGAATTTTTAGAGCTAATATCAATCATCGAATTGAGCTATTCATCAAATAATGTTACTATCTCTATGGTCATTTATGTTGAAATTATAATTTTCTCTCAATTTTGATTGTTACACGAAATGTTGCATAATTTAGGAATATAATTGTTCTAATTTATTTTTTTAGATTACTATCAATTATGAATTTTAAGTTTACTTAAATTCTGAATATCAACTTTCCTCTTAATACTGCATTTATTTTACATTACTTACGTATTCATAATTGATTTTGCATTAATTGTTTTTTTTTATGAAAATATGAAATTTATATTTTTTTAAAGGATATTACCATAACAATGCACGAGCAAGATACTAGTTAATAAATAATTTCACTCATTTCATACTACCTATTTCGTAAATATAGATCAAATTGATTTAAATTTGATCCAATGCATAATTTAACAGACTGTCTTTACTCTTTTTTTTCCTCCCACCTTGAATGAACGAATTTGACAACCAGAAGCTACGAATTGATCTAAACACTTGTTTTTCTCTTGTTACACTTGACAGACTATAATCTTTTTTTTTTCCTTCCTAATGTGGATGTTCATAATAAGCTTTGAATGTGGATGTTCCAACGTGGAAAAAAAAACTCAGGACCAATTTTTTAAATAAATATTTTTTTATAAAATATCTCATAATAAATATTGTGATAACTATTTTTTATCAAGTTTTCAGATTGCTAAATTTGACCACATCGCTTACAATTCGGCCTAATGCCAATGTGCATTCATGAAACACAAATAAAATCATTTTCAGATGTTCAAACCATCTAAACTGAGAAACAGACTTGAGAGCACTGGCCCAAACAAATATATCGCTGAGGCCCAAATGTTTCTCTCATTCACATCTAGGCCCATCTCGTTTGTTCAATTTCAAAAAACGATACCTCAACAGAGGGAGGGAATCGAGAAAACTTCAAAACCCCAAGCTTCTCTCTCCCACTTCGTTTCTTCCCTCTCTCGCCATGGGAGAAGCTGAAGCTGCTGCGAAAAACCCTCGACCAGAGCGCGATCAGCTTCCGGATTCGGATCGAATAGCCCCGCTCGGATCGAACAACGACGAGCTTGAGCGTGCTCAGGTAAGAGCTGCCGCGCGCCGGCGCCGCTCTTCCCTCTCGCTCCTGTATGCACAAGCCGCGGCTGCTTATCAAGCCCCTGGAGAAGGGAATGTGAAATCGGATGTGATGGATAGAGAACAGATCTTGGAGTTATATCAGAACTGTATCAAATTAGCTTCAGAGAATGTCCGTACACTGAATTCTCTCTATTCCTCCATTTCTCTTATTTTTTTCCATTTAAATTTGAATATTTTGCGCCTTGATTTTCTCTGGGAAATGCTGCCTTTCTGCACAACTCTTCCAGGAGTCTCTCTCTGTTTTTTTTTTGCAAAATCCTCCCTACATTTTTTTCGCAGCAAAATGATGTTTCTTAATTTATCTGCGTTTGGCCCCTCGCAGTTGCAATTTGTTTTTCTTTCTAAATTAAGGATCACATAATTTGTTTTCTCTGTTTTTTTGCAAAATCCCCCTCGCAGTTCAAACATGCTTTCCGAATTAATACTGCTTCGTAAATTTTGTACTCATATAAATCCGTGTATATTTCTTCTTTCTTGAAATTGTTTCGGAAGCATCACTCAGTACTTAATTTTCCGTTTTGGAATGGGTTCTTGGCACATTATTGGCATCGCCTCAACTAACTTCATTCCCGTCCCATGTTTTCGAATTGTTTTCTGGCACCTAGTTTGTCTCTTTGCTTTTGTAAACGTATCCTAGTAAGTTATAAAATTTCACCTGCCTCTTCCGGGAGATCGGAAATTTTGTTCCTTCGCAAGCGCTTCCCAACTTTGCTACAGAGAAGGAAGTTAATAAATCCATTTCCTCCCGCTTCCCTCAAAATTCATGCAAAACTATCCCTTTATCCTTGAACGTTCATAATTGTGAATCTGTAAATAATTGAAATTAACCAAGGAATAATACAATGAACCAGAATGAGATGCTAGAGCTGTATCGTGGGTGCCTGAAGCTTTTCTCAGATAATGTTTGTACTTCGTGCAGTATATTTATACCTGTTATACTTTTTTATTTTGTGGTTGAGTTTTTTTTTTTCTATTTTTTTATACAGAAAATCAACCAAAAGAATACATGGGAACTTGGTCTGATTGATCACTTAAGCGAGGTTATCAAAGCAGATGCAGAGGAAGATACTGAAACTAACTTTCAGAAGGTAATATGAAAATTGTTGCTTGCGAACATAGAAGTTGAATCGCATTTTGTATCGTGAATCGTAGTATTTTGTATCGTATCAGTGTATTGTGTATCGTATCGTATCGTTAAGATACGCTAAACTTGTTTTAAAATGAATCAATAATAACTAAAATTAATATGTAGTGAATTTTTACACTTGAAAACATTATTATTTAGCATTTTATCACATTTATGTAGTATATGAGCATAATTTATACTATGTGAGCTATATATATATGAGCATAAAATTTTATTATAGCTCATATGATAATCCAATGATAATATTAATTAATATCTTAGGAGAATAAAATAAAATAATTCTATTTTAGCTAATAAAATCAGTACATTGCACTAAGCACGTGCGGGAGAAGTATCTAAGGAGATTAAAATAAATAAAATCAATTAATATAATTTAATGGCCCTAACTATATTATTTGAGTCTTCAAAAATTAATATAATTGTCTATGGCTTTGGATGCTTCATAGAAACACTACACGTGTTGGTGAGAGAGAGACATGAGAGTAGAGGCGGATACAAGATTTTAGTTAGAGAGGGTCAGTAATGAGATTTCAACAACTTATCGGGTCCAAACCTATTAACTAATCGGGTAATAATTTAACGGAAAACATTATTTTATAAAATCCAAGGGGTCAACTGACCTCCCCTTAGGCTTTACTACATCCGTCAATGCATGGGAGAATAAAATAAATGAAATAAATAATAATTACCCCACTTGCACTGTCTCATGTTTGGAGTTTTAACTCTTCTCTCTCAAATCGCTGGCATATTTTTCCTTTCCTTTGTCGTTTTTTGTCTCTTTTCGCCTTTTTTTTTCTATCACATTAGGGTTATCTGATCGCCGAACATGATGCATGAAGTCGAGCAGAAGAGGTAAAGTCGAAAAGTATATGTATTTTATAATTATTGTACCGTTGGGATACGTATTGTATCGAGATACAGACACGATTCTTAAGATTTTTCTCTCTAGAGATACAAAGTATAGATTCGTATCTTTATCCATTTATATCATATCGAATCGTAAAATTCGTATCGTGAATCGTAAGATACTAACTTCTATGCTCGCGAATGATATAAACAGAAAATGGATGGAATTTAAGTTAATAGAAATAATATGAAAATTGCTGTTAGCGTCTTTTTTTTTTCTCGATTAAATTGCTTTCTTACCAGTAAACTAAAGAGGAAACTAAAATATAATCTCTTTTTTGTTTTTCTTGATTTTAGGGGTAAAGTAGTCAAACATTTATGCAAAAAATTGTTCCTTTTCACTCATATAATTATTGGATCTTGCAAGAACATTAAGATGGGTTCAAGTTGCTAAGGTCACTGTGCGAGCATAGTTTCTAAAAGGATCTCTATAATTCATTTGGACCTTCTTAATATCACACTGCTGATTTGAGGCATGGCCGATATAAAAGCAATTTTACATCCTTTGTTGTTTTCTACTACCCCTTGGACTCTGAATTCTAAGATATGGAGACCCAAAATGGTATGAGTTGATTAAATATGCATTTAATGTAAAGGCAAGCTGTACGCTGGAGGCAGGTGTTAAGATATATTCATTAAGAGTTGATTCAGTTCATGCTGAGGCCTATAAGGTGCTTGGTGGCATCAATCGTGCTGGCAGAGTTGACAATGAAGGTTAGACTTCTACCTTGAACCACAGCATAATATCACATTGATGCTAACAAATAAAGAGTAACTAACATGATGGCAAACAAATAAGAGCATCAGGTCAAAATTCTAATAATTACTTCTAGATGTGATGTTCTTTAGGTATATATGAACTTACTAACTTACTTACAGGATATGATATATCTAGTCTAGTAATTGTTAGATTAATTAGTTTACTCACAAGTCTTTGAAATTGATTGATATCATCCAAGACAATACCATCTTCATTATTTAATTTACATTTATAATCAATTGATGTAGATACTAGTTTATATTCTAATTTTCCGATTTCCTTCAATAAATTCAAGGTATTCTTTCTTTGAAAAATAAATAAGTCTTTTGAAAAAGCAACCTCTATACCCAAAAAAATTCTTCTAGTAACTTAAATTCTTAATGTCAATTTTTTTTCTTAATTGATACTTTATTAATGTAATCTCTTGTTCACTATTTTCAATAATTATGAGATCATCAATATATACTAAAATAATAGTCATATTTTTCCATCATTTTTTGTGGCCAAGGAGTGGCCAACACTACTAACCTTGAAGTTGTAAGAAATTAAATAATTAGAGAGCTTACCATACCACATCCTCAGAGATTGTTTGAGTCCATATATCATTTTCTTTAACTTATACACTAGATTAGGATTTCTTTTCTTGTTCATGATTATATGGTAGGTTCATGTATATACCTCTTTCTTAAGTATTTCTTGAAGAAAGATATTTTTTACATCCATTTAGTACAAGTATTATCCTTGATTTACCGTAATTGGGAAAGTATTCTTACGATATTTATTATGGCTATGGTGCAAATGTCTTATAATAATTTACATCATATGTTTGTGTGTATCATTTGGCCACTAGCGTGCTTTGTATCGTTCTACAGTGTCATCACTATTGTATTTGATTTTATACACTCATTTATATATATAGTTTTTTTATCCTTAGATAATTTTATAATTATTCAAGTTTTATTTTTTTTCCAAGGCTTCTTTCATCATCTTCAGCCAAAAAGGATTTGTTATTGCTTATAAATTCTTAGGTTCTTATTCCTTTGCTATGGATGTCAAATGCACTCTATATTGGCTTAAGATATTATTATAAGAAAGAAAATTTTCAACGGGTACCTTACAAAGTAAGTGACAATCCTTAAGCTTTGTGGATGGTCGTGATGTTCTTGTCGATCTTCTTACCTCCATAGACCCTTCTTTGTTACCAAAACAGGAGCAAGGCCAAATTATGTCCGAGAGAAGACTCAATACTGCTAATTTTAGATTTGAATCTCTCATGATGTTTCACTTTAGTTCTATTTTGTATTACTTTTCATTGATGGTATTTACCAACTGAGATCTATATTAGGAGTTCTGGAAGCAAGTGAAGATAACTCTCAAACAGTAGGGGAAGAGGGTCACTCAAAGAAGGAGACTGATAGGAAGGTACAAACACCATACCCTAGATGAACTAATGTCCTCTGAACATTTCAAGCATCACCTTAGCATATTTTAATGTTTTTTTATCTCCCAAACTAGCCACTAAGTCCCAAAGAACTGTGCAATTAGAACCATCAGTAATCCAGTTTTGCCTCAGGAACCTTCAGCTAAAGACTAAGGATGTGCTCCAGAGAGGAGTGAATGGGGGAGAGTGGAGGAGAAGGGAGGGGAGAACAGTTCTTCACCTTGTTTCTGAGAGTTTTATTTTAAGAGGTGGTTGTAGGTTTATGGAGGAACATGGAGGTGCATACCTCTATTCATTTATTTTTAAAAGTCGTAACCTGTGTACAACAATACCACCCATATACTCAAACTCAGTAGCAAAGCCTAAGTTAAGCTCAATTTGATTTGGTTAAGTTTGTTCCCTTCTGTGCAGTCAGGTCTAGATATCAGCAGTATACGCATTATATATATTGGGTTTCTACTAAGTATAGACTATATTTCATATTAAACCAGGTATCTCCCATGTCAACACTGGAGTCTTCGTTTGAGGCCCTTAACGTGAAGAAATTTGATGGTATATTACCTCATCCTTTTGTATTCTCATGGGTATACTTGGATGAAAATGTGGGTTAGTAGGTAGTGAGTAGCTACTAACTCATGATTTTGGAGTAGTAGCTAAACCATTTTTTGGTTGGTTTAGTTGAATAATTACTAATCCAATAGTTTTGAAAAACTATTTTCTCATTTAAACATATAATAGCAAATGAGAATAGTAGATAATTCAAAAATGTGCTATTCTTCATCCCATCCAAACATATCCTATAATTTTTTTTAAAAACCACATCCTTATGAGTGGATGCCAACCACATAAAAATGATATCTGATGAACACCCATTGAGGTTATTTGGATTAGAGAATGAAAGGGGAAGAGAGAACGATAACAATTTTTATTATCTCTTTTTGTTATTATTAATTACAATGATTAAGTCTCTATTTATAGGCTAATGATCTGATTAACTAACCACTTAGTCTAATTAACTAATTTTAATTGCTAAACATCTCTCACATCACACATCACACAATATCTCCTGCATAACCTATACAATTATACTCATCTCAACCTATACCTCTAACATCCCCCCTCAAACTCATCATGCGGCACACATGGTGAGTTTGCACATATTGAGTTCTAACATCTCATCTTGTGAATTGATCTCCAATTGCATCAGGGATCTCCTTGAAGAAAGAAGGTAAAGAAAGAAGAATGAGCTCTTACGCCTCAACAAAAAAACTATTGAATGTTTCATGCTCATTTGAGACATTTTTGAAACATCAATAGAAGGCTCGTTCATCCTTTTTAACAATATTTTGAGACTCGTTTGAGTTCTCTTGAAAAGAAAAGAAATTGAGAAAGAAAAGAGGAATAGGGAGAATAGAAGCTCGGTGCATGATTTAATCAATTGGAAATTTAATTTGGAATAAGGATTTATCAGAAAGTAGGATGCACTATCGTGTTGGTAGGAGAGCAGACAACCAAGTGAAGTGTCATACACACACTGCACAATACTGATAATGGGCTTATTGGTTGGGATGGAGATTAACAGTGAGTATCCATAAAGGCACCAGAGCTGTACTAGATTGCATTGGAGATTTCAATAGTGAGGAGGAGGAAATCAGAATAATTTTCATTAATCCAAAGTGCATCTAAGCGGCGGTTAGCCTAGAGGCAGAGAGCCAGCTCGCGTCGTCTCTGTTGATTGGCAACAATCAAGAAGCATGTGCGACTTGATGCAATCGCGTGATGGAGACAAAGCGAGTGAGCCGGGACTTGTGATGACACTTGCTTTGCTGAAATTGCGATTAGAAGAGAAATCGTGCTGGAGATGCAATCGCCTGAGCTGAAATCACGATCAGAAAGCACACAATTGGAAGAAGCTAGTGCAGGTTCTGAATGGAGGAGAAGATCTGTATCTTGAATGTTTCTGACTTGTCAAAGAAGAAATGATCTTGAATTTTGAATCAATTTCTTTTTTGGGACGATGAAGCAGGAGAAATGCTTGGTAGATGAGACTAGAAGAAGAAGCATAAGACAATAGGAATAGAAGTCAGGATAGAGGTTTATAGTTGGGATAAAAGGGAAATTTCTAGAATAGCTGAGAATAGAAGTTAAGTACTGGAATATGCTGAGTTAAGATGCATAATTTTTGAAATTGACGTTGGCCTAATTTCAGTTATATTCCTGCTCTGATACCATAATATGATTAGAGAATGGAAGGGGAAGAGAGAGAATGATAATAATTTTTATTATCTCTTTTTGTTGTTATTGATTACAGTGATTAAGCCTTTATTTATAGATTAATGATCTAACTAACCACTTAGTCTAACTAACTAATTCTAATTGCTAAACATCTCACACATCACACATCAAACAATATCTTCTACCTAATCTGTACAATTTTACTCATGTCAACTTATATCTCTAAAAATTGTATTATTATCTAAAGATGATAAGTATATGTACTATCATTTTAATTAGTATTTGTTCAATCTGTAACCCTAGCTGCTTTCACGGTGGACCCACTATACCACCAGACAACTGCTAAATTTGATGAAGGTGGCGCCAAGGGGCTCCTCTTATACAATTTGGGGGTATACGGTGGGTGTTGTGTGCTCTTTGATTCATTTGAGGTACCTGAGAAGTGTGGGTTAACTGTGACATCAAACTTCAAAAATGCAATAATTGATCTCTCTTTTGCCAAAGGTTCATCTTTTTCCTCCCTATTAATTTGTCGATTGTTTTTTATGATTTTAATCACCAGAGAAAATTGCAATAATTGATCTCTCTTTTGCCAAAGGTTCATCTTTTTCCTCCCTATTAATTTGTCGATTGTTTTTTATGATTTTAATCACCAGAGAAAAATAATTAAATTTATCCCCTATAATTTATACATGTAGAAGTTGTCCCATATGCACATATGATTCTCTATTAACATACCATTGTTATGGTAATCTCTCCTGTAGGTGATGCAGTCCAAGTAATGTTGCTTCTGCTTTTGAATTAGTAAAATAATAAAAGAAAAAAGAAAAAAACAGTATTCACCGTTGGTTAACTTTACTGCTTCAATAAGTGTAATGAATTTCATTATATCTTTGAAATTTCTCGTAAAGCTTATAACTTGACATTAGGCTTCAAATCTGACTATAATGTTTGCACAGAATCAATTGAGAACATGAAGCTTCACATGCCTAATGCAAAAGAGATCTCTCCTACATTGAGACTTATTATTGAACAGTTTGATGAAGAGAATCAAAGACCACCCTCTGAAGCCGTCTCTTCGTTGGATCAAGCCCCGGTTTTCACAGTGGAGACTATAGATGGAGATGATACTAATACAGATATGGGGTCTGGTGTTAGTGCAGATGGATTCAATGAGTGTGGGCCCTCTTGGGATTATGATAATGAAAATGATCATTTTAACTATGATGATGATAGAGAGAGTGGTGCTGATGGGAGCGCATTCCCTTCTAATGCAGATTCGACATGCTATCAAGAGGTATTTTGTCTCTGTTATTTTTTCGTTTATTTTGTGCTGTCTGAAGGCTGGCAAAACTGTACAGCAACTTAGTGGAGGTTTTGGTCAATTGTAGGGAGAAGGCGAGTACATGCATTGTGATATGCTCGAAGGTGAAAGGCTGGACAGAATTACTGATTTTTTGTCAGTAGGTTTAGGTTTTTCCTCGAAGAACAATGCCTGGGCGGGGCCTGACCATTGGAAGTTTCGTAAAATCAAAGGTAGCAGATAACCTTTCTCTGTGACAACCATTTTCTTAGTATGTTTTTTTGTGTAGTATTGTTGACAAGGACCATAGTACCCAATGCAGGATCAGAGACAAATGCAGATATGGCTGGCAATCTGGAAACAGCGTCAAAGAAGTCCAGGAGCAAAAGAGCCCTACCAGATATAGATTTTACAAAGTCTCTTGAGAAACATGTTGTGACATCTTTATTTGCACCACCGAAGAACCCAAAATCACTGCTGCTCCCATCCAGTAGAGCTGCTTGTAGTAACATGCTTCCAGAAGATTGTCATTACCGGCCTGACAGCCTTGTCAAACTATTTCTGCTGCCTGATACAATGGTAATATCTTATTTCAAGAATCTCAGAAGTTCATTCCTTTTATGGTAAAACATATCAATTATCATGCTTGTATATGTAAATGTAATCTTCTTTAATTTGACAAATTTTATTGTATTTTATTTTAGTGTCTGGGGAGGAAAGGAAGGAAACCATCTGGTAAGGGTTCTCTTTTCCTTCTTTAGTTTTTATGTTGAACCTGTAATTAGAAACCAAGCAATCCGAGAACTCAAAATGCCAAAAGATTGGAGTTGAAGAAATTAGACCTCAAAATTTATTGAAACGGTGTCAATTCTGGGTGACCTGTATTCTGCACAAAATGGGTTGTTGACTTTTAGAATTCAGTTTATTGTAATTGATTGGAAATAAAAAACAGGTGAACTGTTAGAAGATGACAATTACGATGACTTCAAATCACCGCCATCATCCTGGGATCAGGATGACGCCATGAGTGATAATGGGCATGATTTTGGAAATAGTTATAACATGGATGAGCCTGGGTTCCTGCTTCGTAAAACTCGCCAGGTTTCCTTTTTTTCTTTTCATCTGTTCAGCCTTTTTATATTTACTATAGTTTTGGAAAGCAAAGCTCGATTGGAGTCAACTGCTTGGGTTCAAATAATGCAAGACTTTGAGATATCTTCTGCTTTTGTTCAGTTTCAAGAAACTACGAAGCCAATATTTTTTGTCAAACATGATTAATGTATAATGGAAATAATTATGGGGGTTATAATGCAAACGAATAAAAAGGAAACTTGTAGGGTCAGTTTATGCATGACCTGACTTATTCAGCTTGGTTACAAACACTAGGAAAAAGTTGGTAGCCTTGACTCAGATATGAGACTGGTATGTACAAACACTTGAAAGATACGAGACTGCTGTCCTTGGTACCAACATTCTTTTATTACATTTGTCAGTATATTTCTCACTAGCTTGTACATGTATATGTTGATCTGAAGGTCCACAAGATAGATATCACATATGACAAGGTGTCAAAGCAAGTGGACGTGCATGCCCTTAAGGACATGTTATGGGGCCACATACAAGAATCCATGGAAGATGTCGAAATTGTGAGTTATTTTTTATGAACAAAATGTCATGTTCACTCTTACCAATTATTATCTATACATTTCCTTAATCCATCTGCACATAGACATGATGAAAAAAAAGAGTGGTATTTTGAGATCTTTGTAAGAAATCAGTTGATCAGGACATTGAATGATGTTTTTTAAATGTTTCTTGACAGAAGGAAAAGGAAAATGAAGAGAAAGGGGAAGTGGGAGAGGAAGAGAATGCAAAAGTGACCCTATCTGGAATTTTGTATCAATTCCCGAATGAATCCCAGAAGGACATTTCACCACATATTTTTTTCATTTGTCTCTTGCACTTGGCAAATGAGCATGGTTTGGCTTTGTATGATCGACCAACATTAGATGAGATTGACATTGTAATCCCTCTTCATCCCTCTTGACATGATCTTAAATTTCTTATTTTGGGGGCAAAATACAATTTCTCTGTAATTTGTGATTGAACCGAATGTGGTTCACTGGTTGTTTGTAACATGGAAAAGGATTCTATGGGCCAAATGGTACTAAACTGGTGCCAAGGGTGTGTAGTATATAGCGTATCTTGCTGGTCATGTTTTAAAATTTTCTAGTTAAAACCATTGCAAGGGTGTATAAATGGGTAGTTTGGAAAGCTCAAGTGAGCTTGAGAGAAGAGAGAAACAGATAAAGGAAGAGGATGAAAATGATTTCTTGTTATTACTCTCAAATGTACAATCCTATTTATAGGCTATACATGTCAATGTAATTAATCAACTATTCTAGGCTATACAATGTAATGACTACGAGTTAGAGCTGTTAGAAGTATCTTTAGATCTCTTGTAACGTCTTCGGTGTAATGAATCCGTGAGACTATGTCATCTCGTTAATACGCCCCCTCAAGTGAACGTACCTTGAACGTTTAGCTTGTTGCGCGAAATTCAAAATGTGGTAGTGGAAGAGCTTTAGTTAAGCAATCGCTAATTGATCCCTGGAACATATATATCGAATGTGCGATTGATGTGATTGAACACGCTCACGGACAAAGTGATAATCAATCGCTATGTGTTTTGTACGTGCTTGATCTCGGGAATTGGATGCCAAAAGGTGGCACCAATGTTATCACACCACAACACCGATTTGTGTTGTTGTGACACTTTGAGTTCTTTTAGCAAGTTCTCCAACCACATGATTTTCCGAGTGCATACGCTAAGCTTCGATATTCGGCTTAGTGCTCGATTTGGCCACAGTTGGTTGTTTCTTTGAACTCCATGAAACCAAATTCTGTCCCAAGAAGACGCAAAAACCGGAAGTTGAAGTACGATCGTCTAAATTACCTGCCCAGTCTGAATCGGAGAAGGCATTGATGGAGAGAGGCGTTTGTTTGTGAAGTTGAAGACCAAAATTCAAAGTACCAGCAACATAACGAAGTATTCTTTTGGCAGCAACCCAATGGTCTTCTGTTGGTGAATGCATGAACTGAGACAACTTGTTGACAGAGAATGAGATGTCTGGTCGAGTGAGTGTTGCATACTGTAATGCACCAAGTACACTTCGAAACATGAAAGGATCTTTACAAGGTTGAGAACCATGTTTGGAAATTGTTGTTCCAGAGGCCATTGGTGATAGAACAGGTGTACAATTCATCATGTTGACTCGTTTTAATAAGTCAGTTAAGTATTTAGTCTGGGTTAAGCAAATGCCAGCTTGGTTATGAGTTGCCTCGATGCCCAAAAAGAAATTGAGCTGACCAAGATCTCTTATGGAAAATTGAGAGTTTAATTGCTTAATACATTGATCAACTTGGATTTTGTCACTCCCTGTTACTATGATATCATCAACATAGACTAACATGATGAGAATTTGGTGTTGATGATGAGCTATGAACATGGAGGGATCATAGATGGAGGATTTAAACCCAAAATTTGTTAGAGTAGAACTAAGTTTGTCAAACCATGCTCGTGGAGCTTGCCTTAGGCCATATAAAGACTTATGAAGTAAACAAACATAGTTTGGATGGTTTGGATCAATAAAACCTGGAGGTTGTTCCATAAAAACCGTTTCACTGAGATCACCATTTAAGAAGGCATTAGAAACATCTAATTGCCTTAGCGGCCAGTTGAAATGGAGAGCTAAAGAAATTGTGATTCTGATGGTAGTTGGCCGCACAACTGGACTGTAGGTTTCTTCAAAGTCAACCCCACAAACTTGGTTAAAGCCTTTGGCCACTAGCCGGGCTTTATGCCTTTCAACAGAGCCATCAGTTTTGCGCTTAGTCTTGAACACCCATTTGCACCCAATAACCTTTTGGTCAACGGGAGGAGGAACCAAGGTCCATGTTTTGTTATTGGCCAAGGCGGTGAGTTCATGAGCCATGGCTGTTCTCCATTGAGAAAATTTATTGGCCTGATTGAAAGTTGTGGGGTCAGATTCAGTTGCGACGTGGTAAGACACAAAGTCTGTGTAATCTTTCTTTTTATAAGTCTTGTCCTTGGTCCTGGTGATCATGGTGTGAGTGCCCTCAAAAGGATTGGGTGTAGTGGAGGAAGATGGGTTATGGGCAGAAGATGTTTGTTGTAAAGGCTGAGAAGTAGAAGGGTGCACAGCTGAAGAAGATGAGTTTGAAAGAATAGGACCGTTGCTTGTCGGATTTGGATCCGTTGGGGGACACTTTTTTTAAGCGATTCCTCCGTGTATACACAAGAGGAGAAGGCCGAGCGAGAGATTGAATTGTGGGCGGATCTTTAGATTGTCGAGTCGGATCTTGGGCCGAGTAGTACCGGAGAAGGAAGCACCGGAATTGGGCTTAGGTGCGGTCGTCGGCATTGGCGGTTTGAAATGAGGCGGGGAAAGATCTTTGGAACTCTTGCGTGTTTAAGTAGAAATAGAGGATTGGAAGTGGAAGAAGAAGACTCGGTTTCAGTGCTAGGCGGTTTCACTTGTTGAAAAGGGTACTCATCCTCTATGAAACGGACATTCCTTGAAACGTAGATACGACCAGTTGGTAGGTGTAGACACTTGTATCCTTTCTGGTTTATACCATAGCCAATAAAAACACACTCCTTTGCTCGTAATTCGAGTTTGTGTTGATTGTAAGGTCTAGTTAGTGGATAACACAAACAGCCCAGTACCCTTAAAAAGTTGTAATCAACTTCTTTATGAAATAACTCTTTATATGGAATTTTATCTTTTGAAGGTAGCCGATTTATAAGGAAAACGACACTACAAAAGATTTCATCCCAATATTTTGTTGGAATAGCAGCATTTGACATTGTAGCAAGGGATAATTCCACAATTTGACGATGTTTGCGCTCAGCTACACCATTTTGCTGAGGAGTATGGGGACAAGAAGTTTGATGAACAATTTCGGGAAATTTGGTTGTAATGGGTTTGTACTCTCCACCACCATCAGTTCTTAATGTTTTGATATGAGTATTCAACAGATTTTCAGCTTGAGATTTGAATAGAACAAAAGCATGTAACACATCACTCTTATTCTTTAGAAAGTAAATCCATACAAAGTGAGAAAAGTCATCTATAAAGGTAACGTAGTATCTATATCCTTTGTATGAAGTAATAGGAGAAGGACCCCATAGGTCACTGTGAACAAGCTCCAAAGGAGCACTAGAGATGGAAGAAGAAGAAGAAAAAGGCAAGGTGTGAGCCTTGGCCTGAATACAGTGTTTACAGAAAGTGAAAGGGAGTCGAACACAAGGTAAGTGGTTGGAGTTGATTACTTTGAATGTAGTAGACGTAGAGGGGTGACAAAGGCGAGCATGCCAAATTGGAGTTGTAATGCGTGAAGTGGTAGAATGAAAAGCTTGAGAAGGAGAAGGCAGCAACTTGAGTCTGTAAAGACCATGTGAACTACTGACCTGAAGTGGGAGGGAAGTTGTTTGATGGAGATCCTTAAGAAAACAAGAAGTATAGTGAAAATTAATTGCTAAAGCTGGATTATCATGTAGTAGCTGAGATACACTGATCAAATTAGCTGAAAAATCTGGAACACACAAAACATTATTGAGT